>CM030797.1:2837500-3550000 GCA_018127125.1 Rhododendron griersonianum | reverse complement strand
GACGCTAGTTGGATTACTGAGCGGAATGATCACTCGTCAACGAGTGGTTGGGTATTTACACTTGGTGGAGGGTCAATCTCCTGGGGATCTAAGAAGCAAACGCTGATAACAGACTCGACCATGGCAGCCGAGTTTGTAGCACTAGCTTCTGGTAGTAAGGAGGCAGAATGGCTGAGAAATTTGTTGCTGGAAATTCCAGTGTGGCCTAAGCCTATGCCACCTGTATCACTGCATTGTGATAGTCAAGCTACGTTGTTGCGAGCGTATAGCCAAGTGTATAATGGAAAGTCCAGGCATATAGGACTTAGACATAGCTATGTGAGACAATTGATTGATGATGGGGTGATAACCATTGATTTTGTTAAGTCAAGTCAAAACTTGGCGGATCCTTTTTACGAAAGGCCTTGCAAGGGATTTGGTGTTGAAAACATCAAAGGGAATGGGACTTTTGCCCAATTAGATTAATCACTCTTGGTGGAAACTCAACTCAACCGGTTGATGCTCTCAATCTCTTGAGTTCAATGAGAAATTACACCATATGTCGTGATTGGAAACACTTTAAAGTTATTTTACACATTCCAAGGTAAAGTGTTTTGAACCTATAATGTGAATACAAAGGAGGTTGAACTACTTAGTTCTTAATAGATTGTTTTGTGCTAATGTTATAGGAGCACGGATAGCAATCTGCCTATGTGAGTGTGGAGGTGGTGCCGCTTCCTATAGGTCACAGGGGCTAGACCTTAGAGCGCTTATGAAATCAAGATAAAGACCCAAGGCCGTACCAGTTCACGGGTCAACCGATTGGGATATCTGCATTATTTTGAGGGTTATGTGTGAGACACGTCCGGTTGGTCAACAGAGGACAACTAGTTCAAAGACTCGTCTACTATGCTGCCCTGACTAGCTTTGATATGTTTTCACTAAGTGAATAGTTGAAGTCGCAAGACACTATTTATGTATGCGTAAACCTTGTAATAAGAACCGAGAATATTTCATCTGTATTTCGAAAATGGTGGGGGATTGTTAGAGATTTTCTAAATAAAAGAGTTGTCGTTTTGGTTTTGAAAATTTCCTTGTTTCCTTAGAATGCTTGTTTTCCTCTTTGTGAGCCTTGTCCCACATTGGATAGTTGAGAGGTGTTGGAGTGGTTTATATTAGGAAACATTCCTAATGTGAATAACTAATCATCCAGTGTAGTGCAGCCCTATGGTGCTCCGCACCATACTGGCAGAGCCGACCAGGACACACCCACACGCACACGCGCGCGCGGCGTGGGCAGTGTGGCGTGGGCTGTGGTGCATTGTGGCGCTTTAGCGGCGCACTTTGCACTTAGCACGTCAGCGCTAGGCGCATTGTAGGCGCCCTTTCTTATTGCGAGTTGGCAGTAAGGTGGCGCTGACGTGGATGCCGCGTGTCACACGCGTGGCAGGTGAGTCACACGGGGCGGTTCCGATCGGGTGCAACTCGTGCCAACGGGTGCACTGGTTCGTGGGTTGCGATCCCAACCGTCGGCCGCAAATGGTCACGATCCAACGGATTGGATTAAATCCGATTGGGTGTGAATGAAACAGTACACCAGTTCGGTGTGACTGGGTGTGACTAATCGATCTAGACCGTAGGATCGAATCCAACGGTCAGAATAGATCGGGTGCGTACCCATTCACAATGGGTGCGTAGTGGCCTATAAATAGACCACTACTTGACAAAATCTGGATAGTAACATACACACACATGTGTGGGCCGAATTTCTCCACATCTCTCCCTATATTTTCTAGCATTCATTCTGCGTTCTGTTTTGCTGCAGAAAACAGAATTCAGTGATTCTCGATTCTTAGATTCACACAGCAGGTATTCTGTCCGTTTCGTTAGTGCAAACGAAAACGGAAAGAACTTCGAGTTCGGGCTTCGTTTTATCTTGAAGGCAGGTTCGCTGTAACCCTTTGCATACCAACTGGTGGGGGCAAATACTGTCTTTAGGAAAGCGACATCGTCGTGACTCGAAGTGTTTTCAGCTTTTGTGGAGGTTTCGCCAACAGTTCAGAATTTGCAGCAACAACCGGGTAAATTTTTCCAACAAATTCTCTGTAGCAAGAGCATCAGATGAAGCAAGTAAATCTCTGCCTTCTGTTTGCAGATACTGAGGGGTACAAGGGGGAGAAGAAACGAAAGAGATGATTGTTCCAATGGGCGAATTTTGACGAACTTTGTACTTAATGGAGAGAGGAGATGTTGGGTCATGATTTGGAGGGGTTTCTCTGTAGAGTTGATCAATTGCATCCCATGAATGGTGGAGGAGTTCTGAGCTGAGCAACAGATTTCCTAATTCCACTCCACTGCTGAACCTGTGAGTAAAAATGATGAGAAACCATAAAAAAGAGTCAGAAATGGTCACACACATATATAGCTAGTATGTTAGTAAGTTGCGTTACTGCAAAGGGTCCAGTGCTGTTCCATCAGCTCGAACCCCATGACTTCGCCTTTAGGCTTTGTTCGAGGGGATCAATGCTTTTAGGAAGCCAAAACCATATGTAGGCAGGCATGGTCTTTTTGGGAAACAAGAAGGACAGAAACAAAGGAAAGGAGGAGTGAGAGAGTTTTACAAACATGGTGGGTTTGTTCATCTCTCTCTCTCTGATTTTGCTTGAAAACGCAGCAAAGAAGAACAACTACAGTGCCTGAAGTGAAACCAGTTGGTAAGAAGAGTATAGGCCACAGAATGAAGTGTTTAATTCCATTTGGCAACCTTTGTGGAAAGGCATGTTTTAGTCGGCGCAATGTGGACTTGAAAAATTGTTTCGAAGAGGAAGCTTCGCAGTTAATTTTCTTAGGATCTGTGGCCGTGGATTGGTCACCATAGAAAATTGGGGTGGAAAGACAAGCTTGCTTTATAGGATAGTGAGATTTATCTAGGCCGCCACTGTTGTCACTTTCCTTGGGTTTTCAAAACAATTGGGGAGCATTTTGTTTTTAGGACGACGCTTAGGCCGTGTTTGATAAGTAATCCCACACTTACTAATACCATGGGGTACTAGGTATTACCAATCTCATGCCAAGCTCCCTCCTGCAAAATGACCACCTTGCCCATGGTTTTTTAACTCAATACCAATAATACCCTCCATTGGTTTAAAGAAATTAAAAAGGTGTTTGGTAGTTGTCAAGAGAAAAATTTTCTCTTCTTTTAGCTGGTACGAATTGGTTTCGTGTGGACTTGGAGAGTTCAACCATTGCTATCTAATATTCATAGTAGATTATGAAGCTTCATTGAAAAGTGGGTTCAACTACATTTCTGGGGCCACCATTTTGTATAAATAGGACCAATCCTCCATCTCGTTTCCAGATCTAATTAGATATTAAGTTTTCTTTTCTATTTTGATTGCACAATATCAATGACACGACGAGATTGGAGTGAGGAGGAGGAGCAATCGTTGCTCCTATGGGTTTCGAGCCTTTTGGTAAAAAATGTATGTTGGTGGTTGTCTAAAAATTGATTGGATGAAAAAAAAAATTGCAAACTGTCCAAAAATCGCAAATTCGTGAGCTGGTCTTCCTTGCAATTCTATAGACCAGATTTTCACCCATGGGTATAATTGAAAAATGTAATTTTTATCCTATCCCTTGGTGTTCCAATCAAACAAAAGATTGGGATTGGTAATCACAATCCCATGATTTAATCCTTATACAATCAAACACCCATTTGGGATTACACTCGGTATTACTAATCTCATCTCCTTACTAATCCCATCTAATCCAACACACTTATCAAACAGATGGGACCTAAGTCACATAATGCGCGGATGGGTGTGGATGGGGGAGCGCGAGCGCCGAGCGTAATATGTCTTTCGTAAATCTCCCGAAAAACTACAATTCATGAGTGCGAGAATTGAGAACGGAGCAAAAGCTATTTTGAAGAATTATGTGACTAAAGACGGGACATGAGATTTAATTCTGCATGGTTTTATAAATTCGGTGTTTTGTGTCGCAAATTGAGACGAGATTACGTTTTTATAGGATGTTGGTATCTCGTACGGACGTAGGATGAAAAATCCTGTTCGGTTATTTTGGTGGTCTTTGTTTTGTTTTAAACCCAACTGACCAATGGATTCTCCATTACGGAATGTCCACTTTTTGCTTTTCTTTTCATGTCCTGAGGCTGAGAAGCCATTTTTACTAGTTTGTCGTGCTGCCACATTCTTTTTGTTGCTCAAAAATGCAAAATTGGGTATTAATAAGAAACAGGATCTACACATGGCCGTTCTTGACATTTTGGAGATCCGAGGCGAACTTCGAGGTTGGGTCTCTTTCATACTTTTACGAGCAAACAAAATAAACCGTATCTCAATCGAACACAGTGATCACTACAAGATGTAAAAGTATTACATCTATTTATTTGAAAATGCATGTATAGTGATTCACTGATTGTCACTACCTACATTCCAACTAAAACAAACGCCGGATTCACATTTTCTTCACCTATTCATATGTTAAGCAATATCCAAGTGATTTCCAATGAACTCTATATTTCCATTCGTTCATCTCCGGACCAACAAACGAGCCTTTGGTTCTTATAAAGGGGCTTCAAGTCTTCCTAAAAAAGTTTCATATTCTCTTTCAATGCCCTTCAGAAAGAACAATTCACATTGACTAAAAGGCAATTCACATTGACAGTAGCAGATCAACCAGAAAAATGTACTGTAACAAAGGCAACCACAGAAAATGAACTGATTGGGGAGGTTTTTCCTGGAATATATAGTCCCCTGCTATTCTGAAAATACTAAACAATTTCTTCTTCAGACATTTTTGTAGATTTACGAGAATGTGTGGTGCTAAAATATGTTCGACACCACATAGCGTTGCCCAAAAACACCCGACGATTTTTCTATCAAACGGTACATCTATCTGGAAAGTAGTGTACTGGTTGAAAAGCAATTTTGCTACTGTACAATAATGCTTGGGAGTTGGGACAATAGATCTCATTCTATTGTCATAACTTTTTTATCCTGAAGCAAAAAAGGGACTTTACGGCACAACTAAAGGTAGCGATCCTCTGGACGTGTCCAAAGGATCCCATCTTTGCAAGTTCGGCGTCAAACCATGTTATAGGCATACTGAGTATCTATTGAAGAAATCAAATCACAATCACAAGGTCAAAGTGATATGGAATGTGAAGCAATCAAATCTCAGTCAATGTGCAGGATTATAGGAGGATCTGTTATGTCACATCCCAAAAATGAGAAGTGACCGGCTGTGAACCATAAGGCTAATCCATGGAACACGCAGCCTGAATAAATCAAAGTAACCGAAAATCAAATAATCGCTTTTTCGTTATTAATCAAATCAAAAGCCAAATGTGTCTCATCATAAACATGGGGCACAACCATCTCATGAACCAAACAATATCCAATGATCTAACAATAATAAAAAGAATTTGTTATCTGACAATTGTTTCAATGCGGAAGCGTTTATTAAAATAAAATTAGAATGAGACACCCTAAGGAGGTCAACCAAAATAAATCCCTGAGATGCCGCCAGAGTCCTTGCCTAACTCTCCAACTAGCCTGAAAGAGAAGTTGGAATAAATCCGTCAGCTGACGAGCTCAGTGAATAGCAAGTATGTATAATAAATAAAGTTGAAAGTGGGGATTAAAATAATTTACCATTAAACATAATTTGGCATACGAGGTGTCCAACAGAATAACAAATTAATCAATGAAGCATTTAACCAATAAATATTCTTGGTGGTGATCACAACATTAACTTCATCAACAATGGGGAACCACAATCAAACAGTACCATGGCCAAAATAAATCTCATCAAAATTGGATCCAATATCGAACTTAGAGTCACCAGGGTTGGCAGCCCGTGGTACTTTTCCCTAAGACGATCCGGCAAAAGAAAGCCGTTGAACATTAGGGTCACCGGCCTAACACGGTCTTTTCCCCAATGGCCAGGGTCACCAACACGAGAAGGAATAAGTTTCCTGGACTTCCGAAATAATGTTCCCATTAATATCCACCAAGATCTCACCAAAAAGAATATTATCAATTGATCTCATAAAATTCATTGCATGTCAATTTATAAAACAACTTATAAATAGTTTTGAGTCTCCGAATAACATTCATATAAATTTCTGAAGGAAATACTTTTAAGGGACAAAGGGATTTTTCGAAAATACATAACATACTTAACTACTCACCTGGGTCCAAAAGTAATGCAATTTGAGTACGCAAAAAGATGCTAACCTGAACAAAAGAATTGTATACAGTCACCAATAGTATCAAGTGACGGCTAACCGCGACAATTAGACTAACATAAAATTACAATTTGCTAATCCTAGAACTAATCTCTACCAAAGCCACCAGAAACTCAAACTCTATACTCTTCAAGTAGATAAACTCCTTGTTCCCACGTGGTTACCATGGCAATATGGTTACCATTCTCTCTCACCCAAAGTTCTCTCAACTTCTTTTCTCAAACGCTCTGCCCCAACAAAACCGTACACTGTAAAAATAACTCATAATTTTGTAAAACTACCCACTACTCCCTATATTATAGCTATATAGCCAACTAACGTATTCTAAATAAGATTGACTACCCACATAATTTAATAATTAGACTTGTGCCCTCAAACTAATAACAACGCACATAGTAACTATATTGCACAAAAAAAGAAAAATTGCTAATTAGGACCCACACCATAAAACTCCCGATTAATAAACAGTCAAAAATAATTAATAAGATAAATAAAATTTATAGGCCGTAACATGTTAAGCACTAATCATGAGAATATTGTGAGGCTGATTTATAGACTAGTATCAAGTTTTCTTGCATAGGAGCGACAAGTCAATTCTTTTGTGTATTTAAGTTGTACGTTGGTTGAGTCATGTACTGTATGAAACTTCTCTGAGTTAATACATTGTCAAACTTCTTTAGTATCAATCCAACCCAACGTACATATTTTATCGTCATCTAAGACCAAGTGAACCAGCAACTGAGCAGCTGAGTTATACCGATCGAGAAACAGCACGCTTCAAACACTCAACCTCCGTCCCTCTATGGTATTGACTACAATGATTTTTAGGAACACAAAAATTACTTTGACACGCCTACTAGTACTATTTTGGGAAAGTGCTTTCTACCTTGGTCACATATCTTTCTACTAAAAGGTACCTAGCTGATGTCGGTGCGCCCCAAGATTATTGCTTGATCCATTTTACAACAGCTGCTAATTTTGCCACTCCCTTTTTGTTAACGTCACTCCTCTGCAAGTATATTTTTTGTGCAAAAATACACTTGCAGGGGAGTGGCGTTAACAAAAAAGGAAGTGGCAAAATCATTTCCCTTTACAACATACTAATAAGGTGGACGCATTATTCTAGCTAAAAGAACAAGAATTGCATTTCATCATTTTACTATCATTTGTTGAGGATTTTGGCATGTAAAGATTTTCTGTGACTAGTAAAATTTCAAAAAAAAAAACAGTGGATCACAAAGGTTTTAAGTTTTAATAAAGGGAAATGATTTAAAACACTCATCTATTATCCATTGGCACTCCCTTTTTTTTGTCTTTATTTACTTGAATTTACCAACTTATCCTTCATATAGCCCACTTTGGTGGGCTACATTTTTCTTTTTGTGCTTAATTGTAACATCTGGGCTTTTGGCCATCCGATGTTTTGATTTTTAATTGTTAGATCTGGGCATATAGGCCAACAGGTGTAATGGGCTTTGTCCCAATAGTTGTGATTGGGTTTTGTCCTATCTGAATGTATTTTCCAATCTGGTTGGATATTTCTAATAAATGTTATTTTTGCCAATCAAAAAAAAAATTTAAAAGACAAAAAAAAAAGTGACAATAGATAAAAGAGAAGTGCAAAAATAATTTCCCTTAAAAAAAGTACAGAAAGGGTAGAATGCCAAAAAGAGAATAGGGCGGCGAAAATGGTAATAATGTACAATCTAATACTTCTATTTATTTGTGGAGCTACTAGCCTACTACTCCAGTACATATGATTAAATGCTTGGGCTGGGCTGGGCTGGGCTGGGTCCCAGAAAATTGATACACAGCTAATGGGTGTTCTTTCATGGACTGGCTACAGCCATGCATGAGGGATGAAAAATGATTGCGTGTTTCTTGGACACTGCATGACGGTCCTCAACTCTTCCCACAATCATGCATGCGCATGCGAAGCCCACGGCGTGATTGTAAATTTGTAAAGAGAGTTGGCACCACGTGACGATGTTCCAGCACTACTGAATAATAATGATTCCGTGATTAACAGTGATTTTTTAGAAGACCACCGTCTCAAATGTTAGTTGATGATTGGGTAAAATGACAACTCATATTACTCCCCGATGAATAGCGATTCTTTAAAAGACACTATAATCTTGTAATTTTGTTAGCTTTTCTCGATTCAAGATGGGTAAAACTAATCCGAAAGAAGATCAAATTTAATAATAGTGAAACGAAAAAGATGAAGATTCTAGTGAAACATAGGCAACCCATATCCCATCCAAGGGTCTAAATTCTAATGATAGCCAAAAAGTCATCAACTTTGATACACACTGATGATGTGTAACATGATCAAAAAATAAGTAGGATTACAATAGGTTCGACGCGCACAACTACAACTACGGCTGCAAACGAATCAGGTCGCTCGCGGGTATCTTGATGCTCGGCTCGTTTATCAGTCTAGCCAAGCTCAAGTTCGAGTTACAGGCTAGTAAAGTACTTAGTTAAACAAACCGAACTCAACAGTACTACAAATCTCGGCTCGTGTTGGTTTGTTTGCACCCTACAACGAGTCCAAGAATCAGAAAATATAAAGGGCTGTAGAATTTATGGCCCACATAATAAATGAAGGCCTTGGATCCTTCACATTTTGTATACCAAATTCATTCGTATTCAATAAACTGTCACTTTCTTATAAAAAAAATTCATCATGGACAGATTAAGAAAGATGAAAATCAATATTTCAGACCTTAAACTTCTTGAGCTTCCTACATACTTCAAGAGTAAGCTGAATCTGCATTAACGTACTCTCTGTCTCATCGTCTGCATCAAGAACAACTTCTAACTAACGCATTCTCCAGACGAGCCCCCTCTCCTTAGGAGTCGATTCCGTTAGGAGTGACCCGCTTTCTCTAGATTGTTCATAGCCCATTCCTCTCCTTAGCTTACTGACTCAGCGACGAAAGTTACCAGGAGCAGTACTTCTCCCGCCTTGCTGCCCAGCTGAAACGTCTCAGTAACTACCGGATAAACCAGTTCATTCTTAGCATTTCCTTGGTTGTTCACAATTATGGTACTAGAAAATGGATTCTAAATAGATCCATACTGTTGCAGCTGATCTTCCAACAAAAGTTGAACATGATATATTTATATAGAAAGAAAAAGCCTGTTGAGCCAAAAAAAGGGGAAAATAAGACCAATTCTTTTCACACAAAGGAGTAGATGAAACCATCAATTAATATTACTACATGTTTACATCGGCAAGTAGTCGTTTGCTCGGTAGGAGAATTAACAAAGTGAGCATATTTCTTCTAATCTAGAGGAGATTATCCCTTTAGTACATTGGAGATTCGTAGAAATCATAATCCAGAAGTAAACGTCGCGCTGAGTTCAAACCAGCTTTATTTGCTAGAACAGCAGAGCTAAGCATACTGTTTGTATTTACAATTGCTCATGAAATCAGCAAGTGATGAACGATACGAAGCACCTTTAATTTCCTTATAATCTTTCCACCATTCCATGAAGCTGCTTTGCTTCAAGAAAATCTCAGTAGAAACAGCATATTTCCTTACCAAGTCCATCACATAGTCTTCAAACTTGACCAAATCCGCCCCAAACGATTCTTTCAATTCCGGGCTAGTCTCTCCATTCTTCAATGATTCACACGAAATCATTGCCTCCTCGACGTATGCCCAAAAGCAAGAATCCTCTGTTAGACTACAAGCCCTGTTCCTCTCCTTGGCATTGGCTTGATTCCCTTCTGATTTCTCATCTTCCATCCATTTTTCCAACAACTTGTAATGGTCTGATCTTTGTGCTAAATAGTCTTTCTTGCCCTTTTTGTAGAACTCAGCTATGTCAAGTGGTTCAACAATCCTTCTGTAGTTATTTCCGCCATAAAGGCATCTAATGAGAAAGAATTTTCCCTCCTTCTGAGGCCTTTTCTCAGCTTCTTTCACCATTTTAACCCAGTACTGCGTGAGGATAGTCTTTCGCTTAACGATCTCTTCTCTCCTTTTAGACCTCTCGTTTCTGAAACTGTCATAGTAGCCTCCACGAGGCACAGAGACCTTCTTGTACCATTCAACATAGGCCATGTTTATTTTCATCTCGTTTAGTTTCTTGTCGGGGTTGAAAACATTCCTCTTCCGGGCTGCAAGATCCTGTGTTCTTCTTTCAATTTTGGTGATGAGAGAATTGATGTCACCATTCTCTAGTCGTCGCTGCCAATATAATCAAGTAAAGATATAAGATTTATTGTACATGGAGGCTTTCAAATGTACTGTTAAGTGTGTCAGACACAAGACACTTGAATAATAAGGATACAAGGTCTGTGTTTGACAGAGTAAGTGGGAAAACACCAATCACTTGAGAGAAAAAGAGGAAGAATATCTAACGAAAATGCTAAAACGAATATCTTGACCTGTGTTTGTGTCCTTAAGACCAAAATTAAACGAGAATCCCGGCAGTGAAGCATACTGGCACCTCACACTGATACACTTACCCGAGTCCATATAATATGCATTCAAGTTATGTAACTAGAGATGTCCTAGGAGTATATGGAATGGTAGACATTGCTACTTCAGGACCCTTTAACCTTTCCTTGGACTTGGATTCTCAAAAAACAACCTTTCCCTGAACTTGGGCCACATGACTCCTAATATATGGAAAATAGGGACTGTTTTCATTTCTTCTATGCTATGCCTTGGTGGGATTTCAATTCTCATGCCTTCTATCTCAAGGAATGGAGAGAAAAAAAAAATGGTTTCCAAGCAAATAGACTAAGAATAGACTGACCTGTGTTGTCTCAACATTAATCGGCGCTATCTGAATGAAAATGCCCATCTGAAGAGGAGTGAAATCCTTTCCCTCAAGCTGTGAAACTCCCCTACAAACTCCATGCTTGTATTTTTCCAAAATCTCTCCATAACAGAACATTTGCGCGCCTTCATGAGGAATTGGATCTTTATAACAAATTTGTATTTTTCCAAATTTTTCCAAAATCTCTCCAACACCATCCGAGCTGGTTGCCACCATCATGTCCAAAGCTGATTCAGGTTCCTCAAAGCAAGCAAAACCCGACTCTGAGCACAACAGAAACGTGCCAAACGGCTTGTAACCCGACTCAATAGAGCTTTCATTTTGAGGTGAAGACACGAAGAGTTTTGGAATTGGATCTTTATAAGAGGCTACATGGAGAAAGCAAGAATTCCAAGTTGGGCGTTCTGATATAGCTTGTTGGAGTCCAGTATCACCGATAAGGGGGCAGCCGAAGGTGATGCACAACGGGCGTTTTCTGTCTGTCGGGGGAACGGTTTTGAGCAGCCATAAGGTGAAGAGAGTGGCAATGGATCCCCCTATGGAGTGTCCAGTGACTATTAATGGTCTGGTTTTCTCATACTGCAAGAAAACACATACATCGAAAAATTAGTCCTTGTTTTCTAGAATTTTGAAGCTACAATAATCCCATGTTACATGGATTCAGGTACGAGTATTGAGTACGGGTACGTCTCTAAGTCAGATTCAAATGATTTTCATATCAAGCAGACGAGATACGTCAAAACATTCTAATTTCGTTGATATTATCAAAAAATCAAAGTGTCTACAAAGTGAGAGTATTCATACATAAGCGCATAGTTCATGATAAGTTTGGATTATGAAATACGGGCTTTGCTTCAACTTTAATCGGACTCCCCCGGTAGAGGACAATGGAATTGGTCCCTAGAGATTAGTCAATGTGCGCTTAAAATTACGAAACACATGTGCAAGATGAATATCTAACTAAGTATGTCGGACGCGATTGCAGGCTCTTGTTTGAGTGTCGAGTGTTCGACATAAATATATTTTCATATATGTTTAGAAGAATGCAGATAACAAAAATCCTGATGAACTATCTCAATTAGGCCAAAATATTTGTTTTTGTCATACCTTAGAAACATTTATAGTACCCAAATTTCTTCTCAACCTATTAACAAGGTTGTAACCTTTTTCTCCATAGAAGTTGAACTCAGAGTCTCATTGTACCTGAAATCAGCTACACAATCGTTGGGCCAAATGCCACGTTATAACTAAGCCTAATTAGCCTTTGGCTGAATCAACCAACCAATCAATAAATAGAACAATTTTGTACCCGCTGATATATAGATACTAGCTAATATCTTGAGAAGTGCGGTACCCTTGCTATGCATGCAAGAACAGACAATTACGGTTTACCATGTCTCTGTCTTTCTCTTTCATAAGCCCTAGGCAAATAAATTAGAGAGGTGATAGGAAATAAATGAGCACCTCGGAAAAGTTCAATGCAACGGTTATTTGTAACGCCTCTCTCATATGATGTGACACCTACGCATACATGGAGCCCACATCATCTGAGAGGGCGTCACAAATAACCAAGATTTTTTCGAAGGGAATGAAGAAAAGAACGTGAGATGGGAGAAGTGAAGGGGGTGGTGTAGGATTTTGTGTGATATATATTTTTTAGTTCTTTATTATAAAAAATGAGGAAGTGTCAAGTGAAATACACCTCATTAGTATATACCATAGAATTGACTGTCTTTGATTCAACATGTAGAAGTAGACAACTTCCTTGCTTAGAATAACCAATATAATACTCCATAAAAGTGTAGCTTTCTATATTAACTAAAATAAAAAGCAATAGACACAGATGCGATAGACTTATTCACGGAGCCGCTGTAAACAAGCTGTTCACGGAGCCGTGCGATTTCGGCTTTGGACGGTTCAGATTTAAATGAAACTTTTTCGGAGAAGAATTTACCTCCGTAAACAACAGTTCACGGAACAATTCAAAGACGGCGGCCGAAGCACAATTCAAATAAGAAAATGAAGTGAAATCAATTCACTTCAGTCCCTAGTCAATTGACTCCACTTGAAATGGAATATCGGTGGATAGAAATTTGATTCTTTAAATCTTATAAAGGTTAGGTCGAGTGTGGGAGCTAGTATAGCAGTAAACAAAGAGTTAATTTATTTTTTAAGCTCACAGGTTACAAAAGAATCCTTCAGGGCGCCGGGATTAATCATGATCGTTCCATCTTCGACGCTGCCCCCGCAACGCCTAACCTTATGGGAATTGGTGATGTGAACCCAAGGTTATAGATAATGTACTTCTTTTTTCATTCGATACATAATGGAAACTTGTGTGAGGCGCTGATGTACTCATCGGTGATGGAACCACGATACAATTTTTTACAGTATCTTTTTCGTTTGCGACATTTACTTGATTCTTCTTCGCGCAGTGTGTGTTGTTTTGGTTTGGCCGATTTCTCAAACACGTGTGTAAGCCAGTCCAAACACAGGTTATCAAAAGAAGAAACAAACTTGATTTAGAGAGAGAGAGAGAGAGAGAGAGAGAGAGAGGAACCTGGGTTTTGAGGAGAGAGAGCTGATCCTGGAGAGAGGAAAAAAGGGTAACTGCAGCTCTGTGGAGGGAGAAGGTAGGATTGACTTTGGTGCCCACAAATTGGAAGAGAGGGAAATTCTCTGTTGCAAGAGCATCAGATGAAGCAAGCAAATCTCTGCCTTCTGTTTGCAGATACTGAGGGGTACAAGGGGGAGAAGAAACGAAAGAGATGATTGTTCCAATGGGCGAATTTTGATGAACTTCGTACTTAATGGAGAGAGGAGATGTTGGGTCATGATTTGGAGGGGTTTCTCTGTAGAGTTTATCAATTGCATCCCATGAATGGTGGAGGAGGTCTGAGCTGAGCAACAGATTTCCTAATTCCACTCCACTGCTGAACCTGTGAGTAAAAATGATAGAGAAACCATAAGAAAGAGTCAGAAATGGTCACACACATATATAGCTAGTATGTTAGTAAGTTGCGTTACTGCAGGTGCTGTTCCATCAGCTCGAACCCCACGACTTCGCCTTTAGGCTTAGTTCGAGGGGATCAATGCTTCATAGTATTTTTTTGTTGTTTTTAGGAAGCCAAAACCATATGTAGGCATGGTCTTTTTGGGAAACAAGGACAGAAACAAAGGAAAGGAGGAGTGAGAGAGTTACAAACATGGTGGGTTTGTTCATCTCTCTCTCTCTCTCTCTGCTTTTGCTTGAAAACCCAGCAATGAAGAACAACTACAGTGTCTGAAGTGAAACCAGTTGGTAAGAAGAGTATAGGCCACAGAATGAAGTGTTTAATTCCGTTTGGCAACCTTTGTGGAAAGGCATGTTTTAGTCGGTCAATGTGGACTTGAAAAATTGTTTCGAAGAGGAAGCTTCGCAGTTAATTTTCTTAGGATCTGTGGCCGTGGATTGGTCACCATAGAAAATTGGGGTGGAAAGACAAGCTTGCTTTATAGGATAGTGAGATTTATCACTTTACTTGGTTTTCAAAATAATTGGGGAGCATTTGTTTTTAGGACGACGCTTAGCCCATGTTTGATAAGTGTGTTAGATCTTAGGATAAGATTGCTAATCTTGTGGGTTCCTAACTCTTTGTTTGGTTGGCAAACTAAGGATGGGATTGAGAAGAGCATGGAATTAGTAATCCCACACTTACTAATACCATGGGTACTAGGTATTACCAATCCCATGCCAAGCTCCCTCCTGCAAAATGACCACCTTGCCCATGGTTTTTTAACTCAATACCAATAATACCCTCCATTGGTTTAAAGAAATTAATAAGGTGTTTGGTAGTTGTCAAGAGAAAAATTTTCTCTTCTTTTAGCTAGTACGAATTGGTTTCGTGTGGACTTGGAGAGTTCAACCATTGCTATCTAATATTCATAGTAGATTATGAAGCTTCATTGAAAAGTGGGTTCAACTACATTTATGGGGCCATCATTTTGTATAAATAGGACCAATCCTCCATCTCATTTCCAGATCTAATTAGATATTAAGTTTTCTTTTCTATTTTGATTGCACAATATCAATGGCACGACGAGATTGGAGTGAGGAGGAGGAGCAATCATTGCTCCTATGGGTTTCGAGCCTTTTGGTAAAAAATGTATGTTGGTGGTTGTCTAAAAATTGATTGGATGAAAAAAAATTGCAAACTGTCCAAAAATTGCAAATTCGTGAGCTGGTCTTCCTTGCAATTCTATAGACCAGGTTTTCACCCATGGGTATAATTGGAAAATGTAATTTGTATCATATCCCTTGGTGTTCCAATCAAACAAAGGATTGAGATTGATAATCACAATCCCATGATTTAATTCTTACACAATCAAACACTCATTTGGGATTACACTCGGTATTACTAATCTCATCTAATCCAACACACTTATCAAACGGGGCTTTAGAGACGGGACCTAAGTCACATAATGCGCGGATGGGGGAGCGCGAGCGCCGAGCGTAATATGTCTTTCGTAAATCTCCCGAAAAACTACAATTCATGAGTGCGAGAACTGAGAGCGGAGTGAAAGCCGTTTTGAAGGATTATGTGACTAAAAGACGGGACATGATATGTAATTCTGCATGATTTTATAAATTCGGTGTTTAGTGTCGCAAATTGAGACGAGATTACGTTTTTATAGGATGTCGGTATCTCGTACGGACGTAGGATGAAAAATCCTGTTCGGTTATTTTGGTTGTCTTTGTTTTGTTTTGGATTCTCCATTAAGGAATGTCCACTTTTTGCTTTTCTTTTCATATCCTTGAGAAGCCATTTTTACTGGTTTGTCGTGCTGCCACATTCTTTTTGTTGCTCGGAAATGCAAATTTCGGTATTATAAGAAACAGGATCTATACAGGGCCATTCCTCACATTCTGGAGATCCGAGGCGAACTTCGAGGTAGGGTTCCTTCAATACTTTTACGAGCAAACAAAATAAACCGTATCTCAATCTAAAAATGGAAACAACTATATAAAGGTAGATAAAATTTTCAAACGTAGTGATCATTACAAGATGTGAAAGTATTACATCTATTTATTTGAAAATGCATGTATAGTGATTCACTGATTGTCACTACCTACATTCCAACTAAAACAAACGCCGGATTCACATTTTCTTCACCTATTCATATGTTAAGCAATATCCAAGTGATTTCCAATGAACTCTATATTTCCATTCGTTCATCTCCGGACCAACAAACGAGCCCTTAGTTAATAAAGTGGTCTCTCATAAAGGGGCTTCAAGTCTTCCTAAAAATGTTTCATATTCCCTTTCAATGCCCTTCAGAAAGAACAATTCACATTGACTAAAAGGCAATTCACATTGACAGTAGCAGATCAACCAGAAAAATGTAACAAAGGCAACCACAGAAAATGAACTGATTGGGGAGTAACCTGAAAAATTGCATCCCCACAAAGCGTAGCGCGGAACATAGCTATATATGCAATATGGCACTCCCATTTTTTGTCTTTATTCACTTGAAATTACCAACTTACCCTTCATATAGCCCACTTGGGTGGGCTAGGTTTTTCTTTTTGTGTTTAATTGTAAGATCTAGGCTTTTGGTCTTCTGATGTTTTGGTTTTTAATTGTTAGATCTAGGCATATAAGCCAACAGGTGTAATGGGCTTTGTCCCAATAGGTGGGATTGGATTTTGTCCCATGCGGATGTATTTTCCAATCTTGGTTGGATTTTCCTTTCCCGTTTTCTTAATAAATGTTACTTTTGCCGATAAATAAAAAATAAAAAACAATAAAAAGACCAATAGATAAAAGAGGGGAAATGATTTTGCCACTCCCTTTTTTGTTAACGCCACTCCCCTGCAAGTGTATTTCTGCACCAAAAATACACTTACAGGGGAGTGGCATTAACAAAAAAAGGGAGTGGTAAAATCAGCGGCCTAAAAGAAGAGTGCGAAAATAATTTGGCTTAAAAAAAGTACACAAAGGGTAGAATGCCAAAAAGAGAATAGGGCGGAATCGGATCCTCTGTCCCAATCCCTCTGTCCAAGTTCTCTGTCCCAGTCCTCAAACGGCGACACCCCTCTTACCACACACCAATAGGTCATGCCACACCCAATCCCTCCCTCTTCACCCTTGTCTTCTCCGTCTGTTAAAAAAAAATCACGGACTGCAACCGTTTGATTTGATCGGCAACCGTTGCCGAACCATACCTCCTGCCGGCCACTAGACATCGACCACCCTCCCTCCTCGTCTCTCCTCCTCCACCACCATATCGTTCCTTTTGAGATCTGTACCCTTTCCCCCTTTGATATGTCTTTCTCTCTCTATGTGTGTATATATATATATATAGAGAGAGAGAGAGAGAGAGCACACAAACATATATACAAATATATGCACACATCCAATAGTACATGTCCAAAAATGTATTTATGTTTCCCAATTTAGATCAATTTTAATTTCGTGAGGTTCTAATTTTCGTCAATTAGGTTTTTGTTGCTTCTACTTGGGGATCGTAGGGGTTGAATGAGATGTGGGTATTGATGAGTGAGAAAGGCTGAGTGAATTAGGTTTTCGAATGGAGGAAGCAGATGGAGAAGACAAGGGTGAAGGGGAAGGGATTGAGTGTGGTGTGACCTTTTGGTTTGTGGTAGGAAGAACACGTGTTGCCGTTTGAGGACCGGGACAGAGAACTCAGACAGAGGGATTGGAACACAGGATATGAGTCCGAATAGGGCGGCGAAAATGGTACTATATATAATAAGAGCATGTACACCAAGAGTTAGGTAAACTAACTATAAACAGTGCAAAATTGTATTTTTGCTAGCCCTTTGTAGCCTCTATGCTACACCAATCCTCTCTATCCCATTAAAATATTATAAAGTATTGGATAGAAGAGAAGAGAGAGAGAGTCAGCTGAGGAATAAATAATAAAGTATGCAATTGGTGATAAACAGTTCCTCGGGGAATTAAGCAAGGTTTTGTGGCCAAAGGTAAAGTACCTAAGCTTTACCTATGCTGGTGCAATGCATCTTTTTGATTTTGCCTCTTTAAAATACCTAAATATATCCATTTACCTAGCCTTGTGTACATGCCCTAATGTAGCTAAATACTAGTACTATTTGTTTGTGTAGAAAGGTACTACTCCAGTACATATGATTAAATGCTTGGGCTGGGCTGGATCCCAGAAAATTGGGACACAGCTAATGGGTGTTCTAATCATGGCCTGGCTACAACCATGCATGAGGGATGAAACATTATTGTGTGTTTCTTGGACACTGCATGACGGTGCTCAACTCTCCCCATAATCATGCATGCGCATGCGAAGCTCACGATGTGATTGTAATTTTTAAAGAGAGTTGGCACCACGTGACGATGTCCCAGCACTACTGAATAATATTGATTCCGCGACGAACACTGATTTCTTAATTAGAAGACCACCGTCCCAAAATGTTAGTTGATCGGGTAAAACGACAACTCATATTACTCCCTGACGAATAGTGATTCTTTAAAAGATACTATAATCTTGTAATTTTGTTAGCTTTTCTCGATTCAAGATGGGTAAAACTAATTAATCCGAAAGAAGATCAAATTTAATAATAGTGAAACGAAAAATAAAAACAAAAGTAAAATGGCAACCGAACAAAACCGAAGATTCTAGTGAAACATAGACAACCCATATCCCATCCCAGGGTCTAAATTCTAATAATAGCCAAAAAGTCATCAACTTTGATACACACTGATGATGTGTAACATGATCAAAAAATAAGTAGGATTACAATAGGTTCGACGGGCACAACTACAACTAGGGTTGCAAACGAATCGGGTCGCTCGTGGGTATCTTGATGCTCGGGTCGTTTATCAGTCGAGTCAAGCTCAAGTTCAAGTTATAGGCTCGTACAGTACTTAGTTAAACAAACCGAGCTCAACAGTACTACAAATCTCTGCTCGTGTAGGTTTATTTGCACCCTACGAGTCCAAGAATCAGAAAATATCAAGGGCTGTAGAATTTATGGCCCACATAATAAATGAAGGCCTTGGATCCTTCACATTTTGTATAGTAAATTCATTCGTATTCAATAAACTGTCACTTTCTTATAAAAAAAAAATTCATCATGGACAGATTAAGAAAGATGAAAATCAATATTTTTGACCTTAAACTTCTTGAGCTTCCTACATACTTCAAGAATAAGCTGAATCTGCATTAACGTACTCTCTGTCTCATCGTCTGCATCAAGAACAACTTCTAACTAACGCATTCTCCAGACGAGCCCCCTCTCCTTAGGAGTCGATTCCGTTAGGAGTGACCCGCTTTCTCTAGATTGTTCATAGCCCATTCCTCTCCTTAGCTTACTGACTCAGCGACGAAAGTTACCAGTAAAGAGAAATGGAATCCAATATGATTTTCTGTTCAATACACAATCAGTTTTACAGATGCCTCTTATATAGGCTTACATCCACTCACTTAGCTCTAACTAACTCTAATACAAGTAGTTACATTTAACACGTACAACTAATTCTGTTTTCCCAACTAATTGCTATGGCAGACTAAGTCGGGTGAGTGGAATTATCCCATGTGGCAGTGCCTTGTATAGAAGCTGATGTAGACTCGTTAACATCCCCCCGCAAGCAAATGGTGGGATTGGAACACACCATAAGCTTGTCTTTAAGATAATGAAATCGAGCAACACTAAGAGGTTTTGTAAAAATGTCAGCCAACTGGTCAGAAGTAGGCACATGACGAACCACCAGATTATGAGCCAAGACTTTTTCCCGAATAAAGTGATAATCGACTTCAATATGCTTTGACCGAGCATGAAAAACGGGATTAGACGCCAATGCAATAGCAGAGAGATTATCACACCATAAAATGGGAGAAGCAACCGAAATACCAAGATCACGAAGCAACATAACCAACCAACTCAGTTCTGCAGCTGCCTGTGCAAGAGCACGATATTCAGCCTCGGTAGAAGAGCGGGCAACAGTGGGCTGCTTCTTGGCTGTCCAAGAAATGAGATTAGACCCCAAAAACATGCAATATCCAGTAGTGGAGCGACGATCCACAGAGTTACCAGCCCAATCCGCATCAGAATAGCCAGTAAGAACAAAATCACCAGGAGAAAAGAACAACCCTTGATCAAGAGTGCCTTTGAGATACCGCAAAAGACGTTTGACAGCCTTAGAGTGACCAATCGTAGGGTGGTGCATATGCTGACAGGCATAATTAACTGCTAAAGAGAGATCTGGTCGGGTAATGGTCAGATATTGAAGGGCGCCAACAATACCACGATACAGAGAAACATTGGTAAAAGGAAGATCATCATCAGACAGAACAGTATTTTTAACAGCCAGAGGAGAATTATAAGGCTTACACTCCATCATACCAGCTTTGGCTAGGATTTCCAAAGCATACTTATGCTGTGAAAGAAAGTAACCCTGAGCTGTACGGTGAACAGCAATCCCAAGAAAATAAGACATGGTACCCAGCTCTTTCATGGCAAACGTGGCATGCATTTGAGATACAAGTTGAGCAATATAAGAAGGATCACTACCAGTAAGGAGTATGTCATCAACATAAATGAGAAGAGCTGTAATAGCAGTAGATGTCTGAAGAACAAACAATGAGGAATCACAATGGCTAGACTTAAAACCTTTTGAGAGAAGAAACTGAGAAAAGGTGGAAAACCAAGCCCGCGGGGCCTGTTTGAGACCATATAAAGCTTTGTGAAGCCTGCAAACATGATTGGGCCGAGTAGCATCAACAAAGCCCTGAGGTTGAACAAGATAAACTTCTTCATGAAGTGTGCCATGAAGAAAGGCATTGGAGATGTCCATCTGTTTAATAGGCCAGTTGTTATGAAGAGCAAGAGAGACCAAAACCCTGATTGTGGGTTGTTTAGCCACAGGACTGAAGGTCTCATGATAGTCAAGGCCTTCTTCTTGAAGATAGCCCTTAGCCACCAAACGTGCCTTATAGCGAGCAATCGAACCATCTGAATTCCGTTTTAGTTTGAACACCCATTTACAACCTATGGGATGTTTGTCAGGAGGAAGAGGAACCAAGGACCAAGTTCCTTGATGTTGAAGAGCATTATATTCTTCAAGCATGGCTTTATACCACAGAGGAGATTTAAGAGCATGAGAAACTGAGGTAGGTTCACTAGAAGAATCAGAGATTGAGAGAGAAACAGGAGAAGAAATAGTGGTAGAAAGACATAGAGGATGCTTGGGCTTAAAAATGCCAGATTTGGATCTAGTATGCATAGGATGAACAACAGGAGAAGAGGCCACTGGAGGAGTAGAAATAAGAACTGGAGAAGAAGGTAGAGAAGGGGAGACCACAGGAATTGAGACAACAGGAGAAGATAGAGGAGAAGGGACAACAGGAGGAGGAGTAGAGGACACTGTAGGAGAAGAAACAGCTGAAGAAGTGACAACAGTTGGAGGGGTCGACCAAAAGAAATTATGGAGTTGTGGTAAAGAAGGTGGTGGAACAGAAGAAACAGAGGGAGAAGCAAAGGGAAACAAAAATTCATCAAACAGAACATGTCGTGAAATATAAATCCTTCCAGTAGAAGGATCAAGACATCTATAGCCCTTGTAAGAGGGATGATAACCCAAGAAAATGCAAGGTATAGACCTAGGTTGAAGTTTGTGATCCACATAAGGTCTTAACCAAGGATAACATCTACACCCAAACACTTTCATAAAGCCAAAATCAGGTGCTTGACAGTAGAGTTTTTCAAATGGGGAAACATTACCCAAAGTGGAGCTAGGAAGCCTGTTAATCAAATAAGTGGCTGTAGCCAAAGCATCAAACCAATAGTCTAGGGGAACAGATGATTGATGAAGCAAAGTAATAGTTGTTTCAATAAGATGTCTATGCTTGCGTTCAGCAACTCCATTTTGTGGAGGAGTATAAGGACAACTAAGTTCATGCTTAATGCCTTGAGAGGTAAGATATTCTTCAAATTGAGTTCTAATGTACTCACCACCCCCATCAGTTCTGAAAACTTTAAGACAAGTGGAAAATTGCTTCTCAACAAAAACTTTGAATTCAAGAAACTTAGAGTAAACTTCACTCTTTGCATACAAAGGATAAAGCCACGTAAAACGACTAAAGTCATCAACAAACACTACATAATATCGGAAACCTGATACAGATGGATGAAAAGGACCCCACACATCACTATGGATGAGGGCTAAAGGTTGATGAACAGAAGTATTTGACAAAGAAAAAGGTAATCTGTGAGACTTAGCAACACAACAGTGAGAACAGAGAAAGGTATCTGGTCTTGTATTATTATGCTCACAAGGAAGATGAAATTTATGAACTAAGTGATGAAATTTCTCAGCTGAGGGGTGTCCCAAGCGCTGATGCCAGATGGTTGGAGAAGCTTTAACAGCAAAGCAAGAAGGAAAGGACTGGACTGTAGAAGGAGTGAACTGATACAAGCCATCAGTATGCTGGCCCTGAAAAAGCACCTGCTTGTGCACTTTGTCCTGAATCACAAAGGACTTGTTATCAAAGGTAACTGTACAGTCATTATCCATAGCTAACTGATGAACTGAAACTAGATTAGTAGCAATCCCAGGCACATGCAACACGTTGTTCAACTTAAAAGTATGATGAGGTGTAGGGAGAATACCATTTCCAGTGTTCTGAATAGGCAAAGTAGATCCATTGCCAACTGTCACCTGTTCTGGACCATGATAAGGCTCATACAAAGAGAGATTGGACAGATCATTAGTAATGTGTGTGGAAGCTGCTGAATCCACATACCAGTTGGAAGGGGATTGCTCAGGAACTGAGGCCACAAAGGCCTTATTTTGTGAAGGGATGGACGTAAGATGAGGAGAGGAAGATCCAGAGAGATAGGGCTGAGGATGAAAATCAGGATTAAGTCTGTGCCAGCAATCAAAGGCAGTATGACCTGGCTTATCACAGATCTGACATTGCACACCACCACCAGAGGAATAATTCTGAGATTGAGAACCAACACCAGAGGGATAACCACCAGTTTGATTAAATCGACCTCTATAAGAATTGTAGCCACCTCCTCCTCTGTAACCACCTCTGTTGGAGTTATATCGGCCACCTCGGTAAGAATTTCGGTAAGATCCACGAAAACCCCTAGAATTCTGAGAATAATTTGGTGAATAAGGTCTGTTGCCTTGATGTGGAAAACCTCCACGAGATGCAGTAAAAGCCACAGTCAGATCAGTCGGAGATTTAGGTTTGAGAGAAGATTCTTCATGAATTGCCTCAGAAAGAAGAAGAGAACACAGTTCCTCCATCGTAATTGGAGAAGGCCTAGTTCGAATTGAAGTCTTAAAGGCACGAAATTCATCAGATAAACCATTGAGAGTGATAAGAACCAAATCCTCATTATCAATTGGAGAGCCAGCCAAGGCTAATTGATCAGTTAGGGTTTTAATCTGTTGAAGATAAACGTCCATTGTGTTCGCATTCTTAGCAGTAGAATTCAAGCGATTCTTTAACTGATGAACATGTGATCGTGAAAGAGTAGTGAATCGTTTCTCAATATTAGTCCATGCTTCAAGACTGGAGTGACAATTGAGAATTACAGGATAGATCTGAGAAGAAAGAGTACCAGAAAGACAGCTCATGAGATGTGCATCATCAACCATCCACTGAAGAAATGCCGAATTAGTGATCTCCTCATTTGACGAATTACGAACCCTAGGTGGTGGTGCCACGCCTGTGCCATCAACAAAGGAGAGCAATCCAGTAGCTTTCAGAATGTTCTCCCACTGATTCTTCCAAATGAGGAAGTTCGAAGCATCGAGTTTCACAGAAACAAAGGCATTGAGATTGGAAATGAGAAGAGAGAGATTTGAAGATGGCGATGGTGTTTTTGTGGAAGAAGATGCTGTATTAGGGTTTGACATCGCTGAACCGTGCTTGTTGGAGCGTGAAAGCTCTGATACCATAAAGAGAAATGGAATCCAATATGATTTTCTGTTCAATACACAATCAGTTTTACAGATGCCTCTTATATAGGCTTACATCCACTCACTTAGCTCTAACTAACTCTAATACAAGTAGTTACATTTAACACGTACAACTTATTCTGTTTTCCCAACTAATTGCTATGGCAGACTAAGTCGGTTGAGTGGAATTATCCCATGTGGCAGTGCCTTGTATAGAAGCTGATGTAGACTCGTTAACAACCAGGAGCAGTACTTCTCCCGCCTTGCTGCCCAGCTGAAACGTCTCAGTAACTACCGGATAAACCAGTTCATTCATAGCATTTCCTTGGTTGTTCACAATTATGGTACTAGAAAATGGATTCTAAATAGATCCATACTGTTGCAGCTGATCTTCCAACAAAAGTTGAACATGATATATTTATATAGAAAGAAAAAGCCTGTTGAGCCAAAAAAAGGGGAAAATAAGACCAATTCTTTTCACACACAAAGGAGTAGATGAAACCATCAATTAATATTACTACATATTTACTTCGGCAAGTAGTCGTTTGCTCGGTAGGAGAATTAACAAAGTGAGCATATTTCTTCTAATCTAGAGGAGATTATCCCTTTAGTACATTGGAGATTCGTAGAAATCATAATCCAGAAGTAAACGTCGCGCTGAGTTCAAACCAGCTTTATTTGCTAGAAACAGCAGAGCTAAGCATACTATTTGTATTTACAATTGCTCATGAAATCAGCAAGTGATGAACGATACGAAGCACCTTTAATTTCCTTATAATCTTTCCACCAATTCATGAAGCTGCTTTCCTTCAAGAAAATCTCAGTAGAAACAGCATATTTCCTTACCAAGTCCATCACATAGTCTTCAAACTTGACCAAATCCTCCCTCAACGATTCTTTCAATTCCGGGCTAGTCTCTCCATTCTTCAATGATTCACACGAAATCATTGCCTCCTCGACGTATGCCCAAAAGCAAGAATCCTCTGTTAGACTACAAGCCCTGTTCCTCTCCTCGGCATTGCCTTGATTCCCTTTTGATTTCTCATCTTCCATCCATTTTTCCAACAACTTGTAATGGTCTGATCTTTGTGCTAAATAGTCTTTCTTACCCTTTTTGTAGAACTCGGCGATGTCAAGTGGTTCAACAATCCTTCTGTAGTTATTTCCAGCATAAAGGTAACTAATGAGAAAGAATTTTCCCTCCTTCTGAGGCCTTTTCTCAGCTTCTTTCACCATTTTAACCCAGTACTGCATGAGGATAGCCTTTCGCTTAACGATCTCTTCTCTGCTTTTGATCTCTTCTCTGCTTTTACACTTATCGCTTCTGAAACTGTCATAGTAGCCTCCACGAGGCACAGAGACCTTCTTGTACCATTCAACATAGGTCATGTTTATTTTCATCTCGTTTAGTTTCTTCTTGGGGTTGAAAACATGCCTCTTCCGGGCTGCAAGATCCTTTGTTCTTCTTTCTATCTTGGTGATGAGAGAATTGATGTCACCATTCTCTAGTCGTCGCTGCCAATATAATCGAGTAAAGATATAAGATTTATTGTACATGGAGGCTTTCAAATGTACTGTTAAGTGTGTCGGACACAAGACACTTGAATAATAAGGATACAAGGTCCGTGTTCGACTGAGTAAGTGGGAAAACACCAATCACTTGAGAGAAAAAGAGGAAGAATATCTAACGAAAATGCTAAAACGAATATCTTGACCTGTGTCTGTGTCCTTAAGACAAAAATTAAACGAGAATCCCGGCAGTTAATCATACTGGCACCTCACACTGATACACTTACCCGAGTCCATATAACATGCATTCAAGTTATGTAACTAGAGATGTCCTAGGAGTATATGGAATAGTAGAAATTGCTACTTCAGGACCCTCTAACCTTTCCTCGGACTAGGATTCTCAAACAAACAAAACCTTTCCCTGAACTTGGGCCACATGACTCCTAATATATGGAAAATAAGGGACTGTTTTCATTTCTTCTATGCTAATGCCTTGGTGGGATTTCAATTCTCATGCCTTTTATCTCAAGGAATGGAGAGAAAAAAATGGTTTCCAACCAAATAGACTAAGAATCGACTGACCTGTGTTGCCTCAACACTAATCGGCGCTATCTGAATGAAAATGCCCATCTGAAGAGGAGTGAGATCCTTTCCCTCAAGCTGTGAAACTCCCCTACAAATCACTCCATGCTTGTATTTTTCCAAAATCTCTCCATAACAGAATATTTGCGCGCCTTCACGAGGAATTGGATCTTTGTAACAAATTTGTATTTTTCCAAATTTTTCCAAAATCTCTCCAACACCATCCGAGCTGGTTGCCACCATCAAGTCCAAAGCTGATTCAGGTTCCTCAAAGCAAGCAAAACCCGACTCTGAGCACAACAGAAACGTACCAAACGGCTTGTAACCAGACTCAGTAGAGCATTCGTTTTGAGGTGAAGACGCGAAGAGTCTTGGAATCGGATCTTTATAAGAGGCTACATGGAGAAAGCAAGAATTCCAAGTCGGGCGTTCTGATATAGCTTGTTGGAGGCCAGTATCACCGATAAGGGGGCAGCCGAACGTGATGCACAACGGGCGTTCTCTGTCTGTCGGGGGAACGGCTTCAAGCAGCCATAAGGTGAAGAGAGTGGCAATGGATCCCCCTATGGAGTGTCCGGTGACTATTAATGGTCTGGTTTTCTCATACTGCAAGAAAACACATACATCGAAAAATTAGTCCTTGTTTTCTAGAATTTTGAAGCTACACTAATCGCATGTTACATGGATTCAGGTACGAGTATTGAGTACGGGTATGGGTACGTCTCTAAGTCAGATTCAAATGATTTTCATATCAAGCAGACGAGATACGACAAAACATTCTAATTTCGTTGATATTATCAAAAAAATCAAAGTGTCTACAAAGTGAGAGTATTCATACATAACATCTGAGTTTCGCGCATAGTTCATGATAAGTTTGGATTATGAAATACGGGCTTTGCTTCAACTTTAATCGGACTCCCCCGGTAGAGGACAATGGAATTGGTCCCTAGAGATTAGTCAATGTGCGCTTAAAATTACGAAACACTTGTGCAAGATGAATATCTAAGTAAGTATGTCGGACGCGATTGCAGGCTCTTGTTTGAGTGTCGAGTGTTCGACATAAATATATTTTCATATATGTTTAGAAGAATGCAGATAACAAAAATCCTGATGAACTATCTCAATTAGGCCAAAATATTTGTTTTTGTCATACCTTAGAAACATTTATAGTACCCAAATTTCTTCTCAACCTATTAACAAGGTTGTAAACTTTTTCTCCATAGAGTTGAACTCAGAGTCTCATTGTACCTAAAATCAGCTACACAACCGTTGGGGGCCAAATGCCACGTTATAACTAAGCCTAATTAACTTTTTCGAAGGGGAGGAAGAAAAGAACGTGAGATGAGAGAAGTGAAAAGGGTGGTGTAGGATTTTGTGTGATATATATATTTTTATTTGTTTATTATAAAAAATGAGTAAGTGTCAAGTGAAATACACCTCATTAGTATATACCATAAAAGTATATACTCCATAAAAGTGTAGCTTTCTGTATTAACTAAAATAAGCTAGACTTATTCATGGAGCCGCTGTAAACAAGCTGTTCACAGAGTCACGCGATTTCGGCTTTGGACGGTCCGAATTTAAATGAAACTTTTTCGGGGAGGAGTTTACTTCCGTAAACAACTATTCATGGAACAATTCAAAGACGGCGGCCGAAGCACAATTCAAATAAGAAAATGAAGTGAAAACAATTCACTTCAGTCCCTAGTCAATTGACTCCACTTGAAATGGAATATCGGTGGGTAGAAATTTGATTCTTTAAGTCTTAAAGGTTAGGTCGAGTGTGGGAGCTAGTATAGCAGTAAACAAAGAGTCAATTTATTTTTTAAGCTCACAGGTTACAAAAGAATCCTTGGAATTTTGCTTCCTCGGTAACTTCAGGACGTCGGGATTAATCATGATCGTCCCATCTTCGGCGCTGCCCCGCAACGCCGATTTCTCAAACACGTGTGTAAGCCAGTCCAAACACAGGTTATCAAAAGAAGAAACAAACTTGATTTAGAGAGAGAGAGAGAGAGAGAGAGAGAGAGAGAGGAACCTGGGTTTTGAGGAGAGAGAGCTGATCCTGGAGAGAGGAAAAAAGGGTAACTGCAGCTCTGTGGAGGGAGAAGGTAGGATTGACTTTGGTGCCCACAAATTGGAAGAGAGGGAAATTCTCTGTTGCAAGAGCATCAGATGAAGCAAGTAAATCTCTGCCTTCTGTTTGCAGATACTGAGGGGTACAAGGGGGAGAAGAAACGAAAGAGATGACTGTTCCAATGGGCGAATTTTGATGAACTTTGTACTTAATGGAGAGAGGAGATGTTGGGTCATGATTTGGAGGGGTTTCTCTGTAGAGTTTATCAATTGCATCCCATGAATGGTGGAGGAGGTCTGAGCTGAGCAACAGATTTCCTAATTCCACTCCACTGCTGAACCTGTGAGTAAAAATGATAGAGAAACCATAAGAAAGAGTCAGAAATGGTCACACTGCTGTTCCATCAGCTCGAACCCCACGACTTCGCCTTTAGGCTTAGTCCGAGGGGATCAGAGCTTTATAGTATTTTTTTTTTTGTTGTTTTTAGGAAGCCAAAACCATATGTAGGCATGGTCTTTTTGGGAAACAAGAAGGACAGAAATAAAGGAAAGGAGGAGTGAGAGAGTTACAAACATGGTGGGTTTGTTCATCTCTCTCTCTCTCTCTCTGCTTTTGCTTGAAAACGCAGCAAAGAAGAACAAATACAGTTGGTAAGAAGAGTATAATAGGCCACAGAATGAGCGTTTAAAAGAGGAAAGGTATGTTTTAATTGGTCAATGTGGCCTTGGAAAATTGTTTCAAAGAGGAAGCTTCGCAGTTAGTAATTTTCTTTGGATCTGCTTTCTATGATAGTGATTTATCTCGGCCGCCACTGTTGTCACTTTCCTTGGGTTTTCAATATAATTGGGGAGCATTTGTTTTTAGGATGAGAGACGGGACCTAAGTCGCATAATGCGCGGATGGGGGAGCGTGAGCGCCGAGCGTAATACAGTATGTCTTCCATAAATCTCCCGAAAAACTACAATTCATGAGTGCGAGAACTGAGAGCGCAGCAAAAGCCGTTTTGAAGGATTATGTGACTAAAAGACGGGACATGAGAGGTAATTCTGTATGGTTTTATAAATTCGGTATTTAGTGTCGCAAATTGACACGAGATTACGTTTTTTATAGGATGTCGGTATATCGTACGGACGTAGGATGAAAAATCCTGTTCGGTCATTTTGGTCGTCTTTGTTTTCTTTTAAGGGAAAATTACATTTCAGTGGAATGAGGGGCATTTTATTCCCAACTCATGGACAAGTTATCATAAAATTCATCTAAATATGAAAAGGATGAAAATAATTAGGTATACATGGAAAGGGCCACATAAAATGACGAATACGCCCCTAAGTGAAACCCTAAATCCCCAATCCCTTTTGAAACATTTCAAACGCCACTCCCACTCCTCCTCTACGCAGCTTTCTTCCCCTTTCTTCTCCCTCACCTCTTCTCAGGGAACGAAGACGCCAAAATCTTGTTCTCCCTCACCTTTTCTTCCATCTCTTCGTTCCACCCAAGAAGAAGCAGCCTTTTGTCCTTGGTCGTCGTTATCTCTCTGTTTCACCGTGGACGCTGTAACATTGTGATCTGGTATGTTTTTTTTTCACTTTTCTCTCATTCCCTCCCTCTCTGTCTCGATTTCGGCGACCACCAACGGAACCCTTGGCCGAAATCGCCTCCCCAAGCGCACCCCTTCGCGACCACCGACACCAAACCCACACCGCCAAGGTCTCTCTCTCTCACTCGCTCTGTGTGTAGTAGAACTTCGGTGTTTCCCCCCTAAACCTTCATGCCAGAACTTGTTCAAATCAGAAAAATTAGGGTTCCATATTGAAGTGAAATTGGAGATTTTGTTTGAAATTAGGGTTCCATGTTTGGCAGGAACATGATCCTCTACTTTTATTGTACACAGGAATTGCTGAAATTTTCGTCCCCATTGCTGATCATTGGAAATGGTAAATTGCCACTACTACAATAATCCTTAAAGATCACACGCAGGAAACTGAAAATGATCACAGTCATAGCAAAATCGTGATAGATAAAGATTTGTGGGCCAAACTTTTAATCTCAGTTCATGGTACAAACTATCATACTGTATTAATCTTTTCAATCTTAGTTATAAAGAAGCCGTGATTCTAGCATGTGGTATTTTGGGATTCCTGTTTTCTAGTATTTAATTCATTAAATCTATTGGAATATTGAGAGGGCTAGGGTTTGGGCCAGGTTGTAGGAGTTGAAGTTGTTACTGTGCTCATGTTTTATGGATTGTTGGTTTGTGGTTCTCTTGGTATATACGAACATGATTTTAGTGTAGAAGTGGGTCTCTCATGGTTCTTTGGTGTAGAATATGTTATGTGGATGTTTATTTAGGAGCTTTGTCTGATGATTAAAGTGTGAGCCCAAATGTAAATTTTGTGTTGCCCTCCAAGTGTTTGGTTAAATAACGCAATGAATGTATGTATTGTCATTCAAAAACTCTTTGATTCTTACCAAGAAAATTTGGAAAATGTGGCAACTGGAGTATGGAACTCTAACTTGTGCTAGTACTTTTTCCCCTATGTTCTCTTGTATATTTTTTCCTTCTTGCATATTATGTTTTCTAGTACAATCTTTTGAATAATCATTGGACTCCTTGTTGCATGCTAACCTCTTGCAGTTCAATGCTATAAGGAGTTACATGGAAGCTAAATTCAGTAAAGCTGACTTTCATATTTACTTTTTAGGTATGAAGAATGTGGGAAAGAAAAAATTAACAGGTTTTTGCTACTGAGGCGGGGAACGGAAGGTAAACGGCAATGGCACCTTCTTGTACAACGGTGGGACATGTGAACTGTTCTACTTGAGGAAGAAAGTCAAGTAAATGAGTTACGTGAGAAGGTTTGTGGTGCCCTTAATGTAATACCCCTAGTCTTTAATTGTGATTAAAGTTAATTGTGTGTGGAGTTTTGAGTTAACTATGTGGTTATTGGCTTCATTTGCTAGTTAAATATGTTTGGAGCATAAGTTAGCATATGTCACACTTGCATCTAATAACTTTCTGTTAGCCTAGCAAAACAAAACAAAGAGCTTCTACATACTTCTCTTCTTGTTTCTATCTTCTACGGAGAGAGAGAGAGAGAGAGAGAGAGAGAGAGAGAGAGAGAGAGAGAGAGAGAGAGAGAGGGTTGATCTTGCTTGACTTGTATTGAAGCCCTAACTTGGTAAATCATGTTCTTTACACTTGAATTTATATTTCTTGACTTGAATATCATGCTTTATTTGCTGAATTCATGCTCTAGATGCTTGGTTTAAGTTGAATTTGGATTTTGGGGTTGAACTCTTAAAAACTCAAGAACCTAGCTTGAAATCCATTGGATTGGATGTTTAAAACTTGTTTTGATGCATGAATTTGGTGTTCTTGGAGTAGTTCTTCTATATCTATCAGTTTGAGCATGATTAGTAAGGTTTTGATGTGAGTTTGAAGTATTTTGGAAGGGTTCTAGAGTTGAAAATTGAAGGAAGAACAAGATGTAATTTTCTGGAAAATTTGCAGAATTGAGAAACCTTGTATTTGACCTGATTTTGGGGATTTTTGTTGAGGCAGTTCCTAAACTCCAAAAATCATGAGATTTTTATTGAGAGATCCTTTATGAGTCTTTTGTATGTGGTAAAAATTTCAGGACGGAATTCTAAGTATTGAACTCTATAGAAATTCGTAACCATGCAGCGCGCAATTTTGGAATGTGCTGACTGCACTGACACACATTGGGGAAACGGCTATAATTTTTAGCTCGAGCGACGAAATAGCGAACCGTTTTTTGATTTTGAAACTAGACTCATAGACCTTAAAAAATATGTAACGTTTGTGCCTTAATTACTCCAGTGCAAAGTCAGATTTTAGGTTGAAGTTTTTGGAACTGCGGATTCTGTGATTATTTTCTTGAGGCTAGCTATCTAATTTTATATTCTTACCATATATAGGACCTTATGTTCATTAAAGGTAGGTTTGTTTGACATCCTCTAATCATGCTTTGTTGCCTAATTGTCTTAGGAGGTTTGGGTGACACGTAGATACGAGGTGAGTGATTAATCATTCATACGACCTTTGACTTATGTAATTGTCCCACCTTTTTGGCAACGGAAAGTAGGGTGGTGACGTGCAGCCCTTCTTTTGGACGTGGTATGTAAATGTGGACTTGTAGATAGGGATTTGTTCTTTGTGAATACTTTTGACATGTAAATATGCACAGTTCTGGGTGGTTTGCCATGTAGAGATCTTTGTAAAGACTTATAGTTTTGGCGTATGTAATAAAATGGAATTTGCTTCTGCTTGTCATTAATTGAGTCCCTTTAGTCATTTGCTAATGAGATGTTTAACTTTGAAATGGCCTTAGTGATTAAATCACTGGCGCTTTGTCATGGCTAATACCTCCAGGGATGGGCTAGGGTCGTGACACATAACATTAATTTGGAAGGTAAATTGTATTTCTATAACACAAAGAGGGACAAGATGAAGTATGTAATATTGAATGACGAAAATGGTGTTGCAATGTTGTTCCACTTGAACAAAGATGATGTCGACTTGTTTGTAGAAAAGACAAGACAAATTAATGACCTTATCCCAGACTTTTACAATTCAACAAGGTTAGATGAATTGTTTCGTTTTAATTTCCACTTGCTTGTACCAGACCTTTAAAATTGAACTTTTTCTTGTTTTTTTTTTTTTTTACGGTAATTAGCCTCTCTCTCTCTTTCTAAGTATTGCTTTACGGGGTGCAATGGTCCTATGTTCAAACAATGGCAGTTAGGTGCCGACTCTTTGTTTGTTCTACTCATTGGTTTTCGTAGCTTTGGTTGTATTTGTTAATCAGATGGTTTTGTAGTGGATTCTGAAGGCTATCCCATTGAGCCTTCCGTTTGGTTGGTAATGTTGGTTATACAAGAAAACTCTGTTTTTCTTGGCTATTCAATTCAATTTTGGGAAATATAGTGCTATATGGGTTTAAGTAACACCAAAGCCATCAATTCGAGTCGAAGTAATTATTTCAAATCAATTCTGATAGTTTTGACTTGGTCTTTTATACCTCAAAGAAGGTTGAGGTTGAATGTAGATGCCTCCCCAACATTTCACAATCCGAAGTAGATTGGTCTTTATGCAAATTTATATTGGTCTTCATTTATATTAATTATAGTTCTAATATAATTTTGACTTGGTCTTTTATACCTCGGAGAAGGTTGGTTGTAGTTAAATGGTAGATGGCTTCCCAACATTCCACAATCCGTAGAAGACTTACTCTTCATGAAACCTTCTATTGGTCTTCACGTATTTTAAGTGTAGTCTTCATGAAATTTTGACTTAGTCATCTATAGCTCAGGGAAGGCTCCCCTAACTTTTCACCCTCATATAATATAAATACCAGCAAGTTCGATCTACCTCAATTTCACATAATCCACAAAGTCAAACATGCGATAAAATCCAAACTTTTCGAATGTCTTCCTTTATGGTATTATATGTGTATATATGTTGGTCGGTATGGGGGTCTTGGAAAAAAAACCCATAAAAGTGGGGTCATGGTTAGTCCAAAAGGCAAGGACCAAATAAAGCTAAAACAAAACTTCATACTAGTCAAAAACATGCCGTGGTCATTGTGCAAAGCATAGTAGTATGACTGCAGCAAAAAAAATAGTGTTGTTGTCCATAATTCGTTTTAACTCATGTAACATGTTTTTCCTAAAAATAAAATAGTTGCTCTTTAAGTTACCTAATGTTACTCCTTGTAAGAACTTTTATTGCTCTCTATGTAAGAATGTATGCCCCAGAAATGGCACGACACGATTGGCAAATGGCATGGCACGATACGACACAATTGGCAAAAGGCACGACACGATTTAAGTAAATGGGCCGACACGGCACGGCACAACACGATTGACAAATGGCAGGGCACAATTTGAGTAAATATTGTAAATGGGCCGACATGGCATGAAGCACGGAGTTAAACGGGCCAAGCCAGCACGGCACGACACGTTTGACACCTCTAATTTTGTGCATGGTTTACTCCTAAAAAAATGTGTTCATGAAGTTCAATTTTTGGTCTTTGCTCCATGTTAATTTCAGTCCCATTTGGTGTCGTTCTTCAGCTGGTAGCAACTTGGGGCTATTTAACCGCTAGATTGATGTAAAAGCTTTTATTTTTTCTAGTCTAATTGTAAATCATGTTGGTGATTTGTTGGAGGGCAGAAAAATATGTTTTGTTTATAGATGAACTGTTAGAATTTGGTATCCTATTGCTAGAAATATAGAGATTTTGTTGCTTCAATTTGCTGAAACTGTGAAGTACAGGTCTTCAATTCATTTAGTGTCTCTAGTTTCTTGATTGAATTAGAACCCGAAAAGTAATTTTAAGTGTTATCTTCTAAGTCTGTTTCTTGTATTGTATGTAGGTCGATTGGTTGAAAGGGAAGATCGATAATTCATCACTTTTTGCTCGAGATGAAGATTATGATCTTGCTAGTGTTGGACGTTGGATCTCAATTGAAGTTTATTGATATCTCTTCTTTTTTTTTGTAGAGGCTCAATGCTCCTTTTTTGTATGAAAACATATAGCTGGGCAACTTTTCTCTTTGCAAATGTCGTTAGCAAGATGAAGACTATAGCTAGCTAGCTACTTATATTTAGACTTAAGTGATGTAAGATGAAGTCTCTTGTTGCATGGTTTTGTATGGAACAATATGTGAATATATGAGAGCTTCTTTATGGCAATTAATTGAACTTGACGATTGGTTTTGGTTGTTCTTTTCAGAGCTTTGCATAAGATGCGATGAATGCTTACAATTGTATATATGAAGAAGTTGACAAGTTATAGCGGACATAAACGCTATGGAATTTTCAAATTTTATTGATGTAGTTACTTATTCATAGCAGTTTTTGAATGTTATGGAAGGTCTCTTATTTATAGCAGTCTTTAAATGCTATGAAATTACGGTCCAGTATCTATAATAGCAGGGGCTAGTACAGCGCCCATCTAAATGCTATGTTTAACTTTTTATAGCGTGCTTTGCTCGTGTGGAATGTGTTAACAATAGCAGACAATGAACGCTATTGAAATAAACGACTTTTAATTGCATCGGCTAATAAGGCGTTCTTCGGAATGCTATGAAATGACTTATTTGTTGTAGTGTGTTTTTCCTGAAAATAAAATAGTTGCTCTTTAAGTTACCTAATGTTACTCCTCGTAAGAACTTTTGTTGCTCTTTATGTAAGAATGTATGCCCCAGACTGTTAAAGACAGTGACCTGTATTTTAACTCACTGAATGGTTGTCCCTTTACAAAGGTATGTTGGTTTGTATGAAATGTGATTCTTGTTCAAGTCATAGAACATGTTTTTCCTGAAAATAAAATAGTTGCTCTTTAAGTTAACTAATGTTACTCCTTGTAAGAATTTGTGTTGCTCTCTATGTAAGAATGTATGCTCCAGACTGTTAAGGGCAGTGACCTGTATTTTAACTCACTGAATGGTTGTCCCTTTACAAAGGTGTGTTGGTCTGTATGAAATGTGATTCTTGTTGAAGTCATGCAACATACTTTTCCTAAAAATAGAATAGTTGCTCTTTAAGTTACCTAATGTTACTTCTTGTAAGAATTTTGTTGCTCTTTATGTAATAATGTATGCCCCAAACTGTTAAGGATATTATGATAAGCCGTTTTGTGGTGGTTGTGGTGGTTCTAACCCAGACAGCTTATTGATCAGTTATTTCATTTCACATCATACTATTCACTCATTATTTATGTACAGACAGTACCACGTACACGCCAGTGTGGATATATCTTCCCATGTCCCTTCCCCTTTTACTTGTTTATTAAAAAGTTTCATTTTCCAAAAGATATTCAAAATTCTTCCCCTTTTAGAATGTTTAGTAGAGACCGGTTTTACCGGGCGAATGAGGTGCTTCTCAACAAAACCTTCCCCGTTCGTAACGTGGCTCCCGAACCCAAAGTCTCGACGTTTTCGCTAGACCAAAAGCCTTTTCCAAACGAGTTCTCGGTTTCTCGAATCATCCATCTCAAAAATCCGAGTGGCGACTCTTCAAGGGCGCGCCAGGCGAGGAGTCCACAATGAACTTAACCATAAGGCAAATAAGTTGCTCTCTATATGAAAATAAGTTGCTTTGTATATGAAAATAAGTTACACCATATACACGACAAGAGGGGCCAGTGAAAGTTCATATCACCTTTATGTTTTCTTACCCGTGACACTTGCTCTGTCAGTCTACTTATGTAGCTCCTTTTATGAACTTAAGTTGCCCCAGTAGGCAAATAAGTTGCTCTCTCTATGAAAATAAATTGCTCTGTTTATGACAATAAGTTACACCATATACACGACAAGAGGGGCCAGTGAAAGGTCATATCAATTTTATGTTTTCTTACCCATGACACTTGCTCTATCAGTCCACATATGTGGCTACTTTTATGAAATTAAGTTGCCCTATAAGGCAAATAAGTTGCTCTCTATATGAAAATAAATTGCTCTGTATATGAAAATAAGTTACACCATATACATGACAAGAGGGGCTAGTGAAAGGTCATATCACCTTTATGTTTTCTTACCCATGACACTTGCTCTGTCAGTCTACATACGTGGCTCCTTTTATAAAATTAAGTTGCTCCTTAAGGCAAATAAGTTGCTCTCTATATAAAATTAAGTTACACCATATACATGACAAGGGGGCCAATAAAAGGTCATATGAATTAATTTAGTTGTCTATATACACTCTTGCTCGGCCATTGATGAAGCATTCAAAACAATTACGATATGGATCCAAACTGTCCTTTTGGAAGAAGACTAGAAAAGGGAGAGAGTTCTCATTCTCGTACACGGGTACGTACACGTACATCCCTACCTGTTCAACATCCAAACATCCGGCCTTCCTTTGGTTCGACAGAAGATCAAGAACTGCATCGTTTACTTCAAACAAGAAGTTTGAGAGTTCTCACAAACGGGGAAGTTATGGAACGATCGATAGAACAATATGGTGGATTACCGATCCAAGTGCCACCAGTACACCCCCACCTGTTGATCTACCGAACAACTCCGTTTTCGTCGTTTTCGACTACCAAGTGAGATGGATGAAGGGGATGGTCGTCGACATTCCGATGACGAATAGGAGTAATTGTATTTTATTTCATTTTAGTAATTATAAATTGTGGTAGTATTGTTGTTGGATCTATGCAACAACTTTATGTTTTTTTGCCCGAGATAGTTGCTCTGTGAATTCACATATGTTGCTCCTTCTATGAAATAAAGTTGCCCTTTGTGGAAATTAAATTGCTCTCTCTATGAAAATAAGTTACGCCATATACACGCCAAGGGGGCCAGTGAAGGTAAAGCTAACGGTTTGTTGGCCGCATAGGCCATAACTACCAATCATCTTGAAAGCCACAAGAATACTTCAATGATCTTGAAAGCCACAACAAAGACATCATTTGGGAAGATGAACAAGATGGGGAAGCAATTGAGCTTGCCTTCAGCAAGAAGAAATTTGAAGCAAGAAAGAATTGGCTCCGACACTTTGAGGTTTGAAGTTATATAATGTATTCCTCAAATTTGTAAGTTCTCTTTTGTTTTGCAAATATTGTCTTTTCTAATGGGGACAACACTTTCTTTGTTTTTGTCGTTGCAGCCTGGTACTTACATTGATCAGAAGGAGAAGCTCATCAAGTACAGTGACTTTGTCAACAAAGAGCTTATACTGTTTTCAATGGCAGATCTTCAGCGGTCAATACCTTCGATTACAAGTGGTGTCACGTCCTCAATGTTACTTCTTGTAACATGGAATTCAGAGCTGCCAATCCGACGATGGACTCAAGATTACAAGGAATTTCTGGAATCAATTACGACGGGGAATGACTGTCCTTTTACCCTCGTGTATTGGTCTGTATGAAATGTGGTTCTTCTTCAAGTATGCCCTAGACTGTTAAGGGTTGTTTTTTTCCTGAAAATACAAAAGTTGCTCTTTAAGTCACCTAATGTTACTCATTGTATGAACTTTTGTTGCTCCCTATGTAAGAAAGTATGCCCTAGACTGTTAAGGGTTGTTTTTTTTCTGAAAATACAAAAGTTGCTCTTTAAGTCACCTAATGTTACTCCTTGTATGAACTTTTGTTGCTCCCTATATAAGAAAGTACGCCCTAGACTGTTAAGGGTTGTTTTTTTTCTGAAAATACAAAAGTTGCTCTTTAAGTCACCTAATGTTACTCCTTGTATGAACTTTTGTTGCTCCCTATATAAGAAAGTACGCCCTAGACTGTTAAGGATTTTTTTTTCTTCTGAAAATACAGAAGTTGCTCTTTAAGTCACCTAATGTTACTTCTTGTATGAACTTTTGTTACTCCCTATGTAAGAAAGTATGCCCTAAACTGTTAAGGGTTGTTTTTTTATGAAAATACAAAAGGTGCTCTTTATGTCACCTAATGTTACTCCTTGTATGAACTTTTGTTGCTCTCTATGTAAGAAAGTATGCCTTAGACTGTTAAGGGTTGTTTTTTTTTCTGAAAATATAAAAGTTGCTCTTTAAGTCACCTAATGTTACTCCTTGTATGAACTTTTGTTGCTCTGTATATAAGAAAGTATGCCCTAGACTGTTAAGGGTTTTTTTTTCTGAAAATATAAAATTTGCTCTTTAAGTCACCTAATGTTACTCCTTTTATGAACTTTTGTTGCTCTCTATGTAAGAAAGTATGCTCTAAACTGTTACGGGCAGTCACCCATGTTTTAACTCACTCAATGGCTGTTCCTTTACCCTTGTGTGTTGATAAGTTTCTATTATAGCCATTTTAACTATTAATAAGGTTAAGTTTTTTTGCTTAATAAGGTTTGTTTGTTCATATCCTAGTTTAGTTCATTCCTTGATTGGGTAAGACGTTGTTGGGATGTCTAGTTGGATAATTGGAATGGAGCGTGTCTCCTACTAGCCTAAAAGTGCTCGTATCCTAATCGTATCGTACGCTTATTCGAAAAAAGTTAGACCTTATTTGAAAAGTAGAATGGGCTTGTGAGAAAGTTCAAATCTCAGATGGAAGTAGAATGAAATTATAAAAAGTTCAAATTTCCCTCTGTAGTTGTGTTACCTTTTATAGTGAAAGAGACTAGGTTTGAACCTGGCTCTCGTATGAATGTCCTCAAGGTTTGCTAGATTAGTCAGAGCTCTGCAAATGAACGAAATGGTCGTGCTGGGAGAACTGAATCGGGAAGGTGTTATAGACTTTATTCCGAGAGTGATTTTCAATTGATGCCACCTCATCAGGAACCCAATAGATCACTTCGGTTCATCTTGGTGTGGCAGTTTTAAGGATTCTTGCTTTTGCCACAACTGATGTACAGAGTTTAGATTTTATTGATGCTCTTAATGCAATAGCTATTGACATGGATATTAGAAATCTTATCCAGTTAGGAGCTGTTTTATTGAAGAACGATGTGTTAAATTTAACTACGGACGGGCTGAAATTGGTTAGATTGGGCATTGAACCGTGGTTGGGTGACCTGTATTTTCAATGCTTCGAGCACCGCTTGGGTAAAGAGGGTCTTGTTCTGGTTGCGATAATGCCAAATGCCAGTAGCATATTTTGCAGAGTGGGTAATGAGGAAGATATGCTTCAATTTGATCACTATAAGGTGCAATTTTGTCATTCCAATGGTGACCTTTTGACTTTGCTCTATGTTTATAAAGGTGTGTTGGCCTATATGGGTTGATGATCCAAACCATTACAGTTACTTTCAATGGGTTGATGATCCCATATGCAAGCGTGGTAGGGTTCAAGGAAGCACTCAATGCCCAGTGCAAATATTGCAGAAGCCACTGCTAGTTTGGAGGCTGTTCGCTGGTGTTATGCTCAGGGGATTGCGAATGCTACCATCCTAACGGATAGTTTGCTGCTTATGATGTTTTTGCATGAAGACATTAAACCGGATGTTTGGTTAAGCTCTATTATTTTAGATATTTGGTGCTTTTGTAATAGGTTTGACTTTATTTCGATTGTAAAAGTCAGTAGTGTCTCGGTGCAAGTTGCTCATAGGTTGGCGAAAGCCACCCTGAAAAGGGAGGGCTGGTGGTTGTACTCTTGCTATATTTTGGTAATGAAGTTTCTGCTTTCTCGAAAAAAACCTTTCATCGCTCTTGTTTACTCAATGCCAAATTGAAGTGCTATCAACTCATGAATAAATTTCAGTAGTAAACTATTTGTACACCACAGAAAGAGCAACATATATGCATACACTTCGATAAAATTCACATACTTTTCGAACATCACCCATCGTTTAATGGTACATGCATTGGGACCTAAAAATACACCGCCCGCACATCACAAAAATGGAACTGAAGTTGGCAACATACATAAAAATCGCAATAAGGATCTTCATATGAGTGAATCCTGATCCATTATAAGCATTTCAAGTGTAAACAAATACTTCCATTTATGAGACAACATATACTTCAACAAACTCTCAACGAAATAACCTTCTTTGATCCTTGTCTCTACTTTCCTGGGTGTATAGATAATATGAAACAAATTACATAATAGAGCCTCTTATATCAGCCCAATTACTATTCTCAAAGCTGTATGTGTATTCAGAGATTAGTCTTCGGTTTAGTGAGGCGCCTCGTCACTGAGCGCATAGTCACAAATTCCTCCGCTACAGAAGGGTGTATGCCCACCTGTCACCCAACCAAAAAATTATGATACTAATAACAAATCGTATTCATTCAGTTTGGGGGAATAATGGCATTGGATTCTTAATGAAGGATTCGGAGTGGGTGTTGTGCCTCATCCTGTGCTGTGAGTGCAAATCATCGAGCCTGGGGTGGACCCAATTTGCACTCACAGCACACTGTTGTACTCCCAGACACAACACCTTCCCCGAACCGTTTGGTGGATGTTGAAACAAGTAGCAAGGGTAAGAAAGGCAACATCCAGATAAGGCTAACAGTCAATATGAGCTCAAGAAAGGACTCGGAAATTTCAATCTATAGGTCAAAAGAAAAGGATATTGAAAGGACAAAAACCACCAACCAAATCATTTAACAAATGAAAGTGCTTCAGAACACACATATATATAGGAACACATGTGTTCGTAATCGAAACTAAGTCTTTGCATCCTAATCACTTGGGCGGGCTACATTAATCCCTTTTCTTTTCTTTTTTTTGGCACTATGATTTATCCCTTGACAGAGCTCAATGAAGAAAACGGGTTCATAAGCCAACCCTAATTGATTGGGACTTTGAAGGGCCGGTTTGGTTTTGTTTATATATCTATACACAGAGACACACATACATTGTAGTTGTGTGACAGAATACAGAGTTGATCTATTACGCTCTTATATGGTTATATGTTTTCCACCCCTTTCATTATACTGACCATATAGGCAATCGCCCATGCATTTGAGTGTAAACTTCTACCAAAAAGGGCAAGAGGGTGCCAATAGGGAGCTCTAATTCGATATTTTTGTAAAAACTAGCGCTTCCAAACATGTCCCGTCCCCCAAAAAAAAAAAAACTCATCCCTTTTGCGTTATTAAAATGAGTCAAATGATTGATCAAGGCGGGAAAACTCAAGACTGATTGAACACATGTCAACAAGGGGCTAACATGGTAAGATTAAATCTGATGCCTTTCAAGCATTCCATGTAGCCTTGGGAAATCCCCAGCGAAAAAACCCCTAGATTTTAGAGAGAAAAATTCTAGCCCATCTTATTTCGGTAGTTCGACACAACTGGGGGATGGAAATGGTTATAGGAACATGAGTTCTCAGTCAATTTGTGTATGAAAGAAAATACACATCCGTCCTCATTTATTTGTGCATTTCCAATATCATGGACATCACACAAAATCGTCTATGTTTTCTAACTTTTTTTATTAGATGATTATGAAAACTTTGTCTACAAAACCTAAATGAGATCTTTTAATTGCTAGGAAAGATCTTGAAATCTTTTTCCACCAAAAAATAGTATATGTTGACCTGATAAAGGCATGACTGCCAGAAAATGACAAACAATGTGGAGTGCGGACAGAGGGAGTACGAGGAGAGACAAAAAACTCCAACTAAGCTTTAAAGAAAATCAGTGCTCTGACAGCTAGGGGAAACAACTTATAGGCTACCCGTATGAATATTCCTTCAAGTAACTCCACACGTCAACAAACAGAAGCTCAGATGCCAGTTTGAAAGAAAATTAAGTGGGAAGAGAAACTAGTCAGAATGAGCAGTATGTCATTTCTTTCCCAACTAGTTCTGAGGAGTGAAGTCCAGCTTACCGTGCTATCAAATTGTGCCTTAGTTGCTCCGCACTTGAGCGCAATAGCAATGCCCTGAGAAGGATATCCCAAACAGTATCAGGTGCTGCATATGCAGATATCAACTAAACCACAAAGTAATCCAAAAAAGTAGGACATTCATAAGAAGTGCTCTAGGCAGTACTTGAGGAATACCACCTACTTGAGATACCATGGGATCTGCCACAACGGATACACACTTACGAAACATGGTAAAATTTTGAAAATGTCCACTTAAAGCACATTTCTTGGCGCACTATGAAAACATTTTTTACGCTCTTCCAAAGAATTACTCTCTTCGAGTTTTAGGCAGTCATAATTTAACTTTTTTACGCATGAGGTAAAAGATAAAGAAACAAATAGTGAAAAAGTTAGGGAACACTTTGGAACACTGAATCCATCACTTTCGAATATCAATGTACCCTGTTTTGAAAACTGTGTTCCAATCCGCAATCACTAGGGTATTAACATTTACAATTCTCACAACACCAATGGAAAAGCTCTTCCAGGAGCAAATCATGAAATTGACCTACTTGGAAGAATGTTTAAAAGCCAGTTCAAGTTCCTAGACCGATTTTCAACTCTGAGAATGAATTCAAAGTTTAACTTTCTTTCTTCCAAAAGCATTAAGTTCTTTTTTGAAGTGTATACTTTCAATTGGCAATTATACACCTAGCAATGAAGAACATAATATGAAAAAGACACATCTACTATGGAAAGAAGAATTTTTACATGGGTTCAAGGCAAAGAAGACGTAGGAATTGATGCCGAACGTGGCATGGGAATGTAGATGACGCTAAAACCATTTGCAATTTACAAGTTCACAGATTTTCCTCCCCTAATTAGATGTTTTATGAACTTTGCGACGTAGGGCAACTATACAATGGGTATTTTTGAGCAGCAAAATAGCTCAAGTCAACCTCAAAAAAGAGTCCACGCCTTATTGCCTTCTCAATCCAAAGACTTTCATTTTTCAGAAAAAGCAACATATAATTACACATGCATGATGCATCAGGTTACAAAATGGAACATTTTTGTTTCAAGGTTGTCATTTTCATCATTTCAGTGAATGAACAGAATCTGAGGGCATTGGTTTAATAGGGGAAAAATTATTGGCCCAAGTGTTTTTATTTTTTTCCAGTGCGTAGTAGTTGGAAAACAATCATTCCAGAAAACCATGGGAGGAAAATAAGAACACGGCAAGTTGAATGCAGTCATATACTTGGATCGGTGAAACCTGTGGAGGAAGCCCAAATCGCGAAAAACACTTTCGAAATCGCATGTAGAGTCATTCCGTGCATAGAGACTTAGAGAGAGAGAGAGACGTACCACTATAGAGTATCACAGTCGATCGCCGGAGGCTCTGAAAGAGACTGAGTCTCTACAAGGGATAGGGTTTTGGGGGGATCGATTGAGAGAGAGAGAGAGAGAGGAGGGGTGGTGATCGATTAGGGTTCTTGGGGTCGGGGTGGGTCGGGGAAATAGGGGAGGAAAGGACTGGTGGCCGGTGGGCGTGGAGTTGGGAGCAGTTGCTGATGATGCCAGATTTTGTGAGGGGGGGTGTTTTTGTCTTTAAGACCATGTCTGGGTAATTATTCTTCTCCTTCCCATGACTTCTGAATTCCAAATAAGTGGTCCATGGGTTGGGAATTATTAGCCCCTTTTTCCACTGTTCAGTAATTTTCCCTTCTTTGAAACCCAACTGGCCAACGGATTCTCCATTAAGGAATGTCTTTTGCTTTTCTTTTCATGTCCTGAGGCTGAGAAGCCATTTTTACGAGTTGAGTTTTGTTAAGCTTTCACTTAAGAGGGTGAATATTATCTTCTTTTCTATTGGTTGAAATGATGTAGATTCCACCACAGAGTGATGTCATGTTTACCAAAATTGCACTGTCCATTTTTACTAGTTTGTCGTGCTGCCGCATTCTTTTTGTTGCTCAAAAATGCAAATTTCTGTATTATAAGAAACAAGATTTTATACAGGGCCATTCCTCACATTCTGGAGATCTGAGGCGAACTTCGAGGTAGGGTTCCTTCAATACTTCCACAAGCAAACAAAATAAATCGTATCTCAATCTAAAAATGGAAACAGTAACATAAAGGTAGATAAATTTTTCGAACGTAGTGATCCTTACAAGATGTGAAAGTATTACATCTATTTATTTGAAAATGCATGTATAGTGATTCACTGATTGTCACTACCTACATTCCAACTAAAACAAATGCCGGATTTACATTTTCACCATCTTTTCATATGTTAAGCAACATCCAAGTGATTTCACATCTCACTTAGGCCCCGATTGGATGCTGGTAAAGGAGGGGATGAGTTAATATCACCGGATGATGAGCAAGTGATGTGACACATTGCCTTGGTTTGGCAAAAAAATTCACACTCGAAGGGTTGGGATGATTTATGGAGGCTCACAGGGTATTATTTATGGACTGCTTTGAGGCAGTTCATAGTTAGTCTGGGCAGATGAGGCCCTTCTTATCCCTCCATTTCAACTACAAAATAATCTTAGGCCATCTCCAATAGTGAAGTTAAATTTGTGTTATTATATAAAACAAAAATGTAAAAATTGAGGCCCAATAATGTGAGTTAAGTTGTTGTTAGCTTAGTTTTCTATGTGTATTCCAACAGTACACCTAACATTGTTTTAAATTAAATACAAATCCAATCAAAGTGGGGCCCAAAATTTACTTTTCAACATGTGCATAGAGATGGATATAGAGTAGTGTTATAGGTATACATATATACACGAAAAATAGAGTGTTTAGATTAAACATCCTACACACATCGGATGTCGTTGATTTCTAATTGGGCCCCGTTATTTTTTTTTATAGAATTTTTGGACGGCTCGGATTGACCGTCCGATGACCGGAGACGGCGATACGATTTTGGAATGGTAGGCGTCGGTACGTATAGCTTTATTGATGGATATATATATAGAGCTCCACTTTTTGTCAAAATCGAATATGAGCTGAGAGAGAGAGAGAGAGAGAGAGAGAGAGAATCGCGTATGAGAAGTGAAGTGAGAGGAATAGTGACTTTTTACTTTTTGTCAGAATATTTAATATTCTACCCACATGGTTGAGGTTGTGGAGCTTGCACATGTAGCCTCCGCCTTAACTTTTTTAGCCTCCTGACACATTTTAACCTCAACCAAACTATACTATTGGGAGCACACAAAACACTAATATTAATTAATTAACCTAATTTCTGATCTAATTTGCTTCTTAACTCCATTATTGGAGATGGCCTTATCCCCTCATTTTATCCCTTATCCAAATCAAGTACTATTTTACTCTCTCCCCTTTTTAATATTTCATCTAAACCAACTACTTATTTATCCATCCTCCGTAATGGTTATATCAATATGGACCCCATCCTTCATAAATAATACCCCAAAACTCATTCCTCAGCCAAATATCCAATGAACTCTATATTTCCATTCGTTCATCACTGGACCAATAAACGAGCCCTGGTCAATAAAGTGCTCTCCCTTAAGAGCATCTCCAACCCATGCTCTATTTCTCCATTTGAGAGTATGAAATTCCTCCAACCCATCCTCTCAAGCCTTCTCTATTTGAGAGGATGGAATTTTGATCCTCCATATTTAGAGGATGAGAGAAAATATGGAGGATCCCATCTATAACACTATTCACCTTTTAAGAATGGCATTTGTATCCTTTGGGCATCTCCAACCCATGCTCTATTCCTCCATTTAAGAGTATGAAACTCCTCCAACCCATCCTCTCAAGCCTCCTCTATTTTAGAGGGGGAAATAGAGGGTTTGTGGTTGGAGTAAATAGGAATAGTAATTTCCTCTAAAATCACTTTATGAATAAAATAGAGTATTTTGATACTCTCAAATAGAGTATTGGATTGGAGATGCTCTAAAAGGGGCTTCAAGTCTTCCTAAAAAAGTTTCATATTCCCTTTCAATGCCCTTGAGAAAGAACAATTCACATTGACAGTAGTAGATCAACCAGAAAAATGTAACAAAGGCAACCACAGAAAATGAATTGATTGGGGAGTAACCTGAAAAATTGCATCCCCACAAAGCGTAGCGTGGAACATAGCTATATATGCAATATGGCAAACCAAATAGCCAACAAAACTGAAAATCATGAACTGGATCAAGTACCTAAGAAGCCGCCGTGAAAGAGTAAAACCTCAACCTTGGAAGAAACAAAAACCCAACAAAAAATTTTAAAAAAAAAAATCCCTCACAACTAGAGTTACATCAATTTCTGAGAAAATTGCTGGGGTGATCTAGTTTGGATATCTTTCGTGTATATATTTGTGAGGGCAAAAAGCAATAGCACGAACACAACTTGGGCGCTCATGATTCCAAAATGGCTGATGCTGTTTCCGATTTCCATCCAGCTTCCTGTAGTTCTAACCTGTTGTCCATAAGAACATAAATCGCATCAGATTAAAGAGAGGATATGCATGCTTGGCACTCTAATTACAAAAAGAAAAAAGGAAGACATATTTAAATAAAACTAAGAAACTAGCGATATGTTGCTTGAGTACATTCCGAATGGTGGTTGAGAATGAGGGTTAAGCTCTTTCACGTAACATAATCTCTTGATACGAAAAACTTACATAATTTCCCGTCTCAAGTGACTATATCTGTTACCAAAAATAGTAAAGGCAATCGTACCATCCTTGGTGAGATGGGATATGAGACTTATTTAAGAAATATTTTCAATTAAGAAAGAACGCTAATGAAAGACTATCAGGGATCATACCAGGAAGAAGAAATGGATTGTCATTACGTCTGAACACAATATAACGAGGAAATAGCATCCCAACCGTGGCACTCGAATTAACTTTGTTATAGCACTAAACGCACATCTGCATCCATGCGGAGACCAGGTACAACAAAAAGGCAAGTGGTTAATTATGCAGAGAGAGAACTCAATTGTATTAGACCTACAACTCAATTAGTTAGAAACATAAACTTTGATGTTTGCAGATTGATATGTATCTCATTTATACAGTAGTTACCAAGAACACCAAGCTATAACCCCAAGGGATTGGCAAAGTGGTCTTGGCTTTGCCAGCAACTCGTGGGGCCACATCATCCCTACACATAAGTGTGTGAAACAGCTGTGGGATGGGCTGTAGGGATTAGTCCGAGGTGCGCGGAAGCTGGCCCAGGACACACTGCATTACCCAAAAAAAAGAAAGAAACACCAAGCTAAATCCGCCAAAAGAACTCTTTTCTCAGAAAGTGAAAAAACAAACTTAACGAGGCAGAAGCAGCAAAAGAAAAGAAAAACAAAGAATGCAGCAAATATAACAAATTTTTTTTTTTTTACGAATAATAAATTTTATTGAAAAGGCATCAAAGGGATACCACCAATTTACAAAAGAACGCGAGGAAGAATGCAGGAAATATATTATGAGAAGTATAAATATGTAATATACTCTACAGAGAACACCCCCACAACACACATACATAGAGCTAGCAATAGGCAAGCTATAAAACAGTTTCGACAAAAACAGCAAGTGAGAAATTGTAAACTCTAGGCTAAAGCAGAAGGAAGACAACAACTTCACTACAATAACTTTAAAAACCACCAAAGCAGCTTTTCAACAAGCTTTGGAATGACTACGTGAGTTGATTTGGAGTGTGATCCCGCTACATTTAGACACATAACAGCTACAAAATCATGAATGTTGCGATATACTTACATGACAAGCATGAATGGGATAAATAATTTGAATATAAGTAGAGCTGCCATGAGAAATGGCTGCAATAAAAAAGCAGACCAAATCAGTTTAGAGCCAAATATGCTAGAGGAAACTGGAAAGTATCAAGAGATCTTGAACCATTTACTTACACTGAAGATGGTTATGAACCGATATACAGATGAAATTTCGAAGCTTGCAATACTTGCAAAGTTACCAGTTCCAAAAAATGCAACATTAAATAAGACCATCTGAAACAGAAAAAAAGGCATTAGAGAAATGTAGATGAGGAATCGTACAAACATTAGAGAAACAGCAAATATATATATATATATATATATATATATATATATATATATATACGGGGTGGTTCCGGGGACAACTAATTAGACACCTAAAAAAACACCTTATAGTTTCCGATCAAATTTTAATGATCCGAGCCGCTCAATGTGATCAGAACGTGATTTTAAGGGTACCCGCGAGAAATCAGCAAAAAAAAAGACCGGGAAGGGCTTGATCTGAGCAATTTTTAGCATAGATTTGATGAACGGTTTAATTAAAAACTGCTCAAAACAAGCACTTCCCGCTCATATTTTTTGCTAATTTCTCGTGGGCACCCTTAAAATCACATTCTGCACACATTGAAGTGTTCGGATCATATTTATATATATTTATAATCTGCACATATTTATATTTCTTTAGTTGATGATAGAAAACATTAGTAATGAAAATTTGTATGACTTACAAAGGTCAAAGGAATTCTCATGTCTGACAACTGCAAGCATCTATCACCACTATCCAGAATGATGTTATCTTCCCTAGCTTTACTTAAAGTTGAAGACCTTTTCATCTTACTTATATAGAGAAGTGTGTTTTCATATAGTATCCATGCCATAAGCGCAAGGCCAAGTGCAGCATAGAAAACGGGTTCATATCTGCATTTCAGCAAAAATGAAAAGAGAAAAAGAACATCTAATATAACTGCACCTTAAGATTGGGCCATCCATAGAACTTTTCAATGATAGCATACTACAATGAGAGTAATCATAAGCGAGAGATACCCAATTGACAGAAGTAAGAAAGTGGGTGCAAAACCAAGAAATATTGAAGTCAGCCGGGACAAAAGGCCAGTTGATGAGAACAACGGGAGGACCATTGAGAAACCTACGGAAAAACAAATCAAACAATACCCACAGATTACCACACAGTATTGATACATGACATGACATACAGTAAAATTTATGGAGTGTATGAAAGGCATTGGGTAAAACTCCAACTGATATATGAAATATAACCAGCATTCATAGGGTACTTAATGGAAGTCGTACTTTTATAATAGAAACTGAAGACATGCCACATACATTTTTTAAGACAATTGGAATTCTGATTATCAATAACTCAATGTTCATTTTAGCAAACAAGAACAATAAACAGGTATGCTTAAGGATTAGTGAGAGAGAAAATCTCAACTAAAAAATTGTTCCAAGAATAACAGCATAAAAATAAGGAAGAAAGGAGGCAATAGCTCCAAACTTCATAGTAAAGCTTTGAACAGTGCAAACAAAAAGACCATGACTGGTAGGATGAAAAGTCATGTATACCAGCAATGGACCAGTTTGTCAGTTGGTGTAATGCAAGAAGTTCTTGCTTTTCTGTTCGGTGAGATGTTGATAAGGGCACCATCACCGATGATAACCCAACCAAAAGAGCCTGAGTGTAACGAAGAAAAAGAAAGAATAGTGGTCAGATAAAGTTTGTTATAGACATTGAAACTTCCACTTCCAACAAGAATTATGACATACTAAAGACCTGCAAGTAGAAGAGCATCGGAAACCTGGGTTTCTTTGCCTCATGATTAAGAAGACCATGCCAATACTTGTTTGCTTCAGCATGCAGGTCCACATAGGTTGCAAATCCTCCTATAACGATAATAATTGCTCCACTTGCCACCCTATGGGTAAATTAATTGAAAATGCATAAGTAGACTGTAGACCTAATAGGAGGTAATTATAGTAACTTGAAATGAGCTAAAACTGTGATGTGTGCTGTATTTATGATTTCAAATTTCCTCAAGGCGCCACAGGGTACACTTAACCATAAAGCCACAAGGTGGCAACTGTTAAAGCATCGAACTCAATACCAGGCCACCAGGCTCATTACTAGTTTTAGAGGAGATAATTAATCAATGTGGGACAAACTCCAACAACAACCATATCATGCATCTAAACGTAGCAATTGAGTTCTAACAAGTAACAAGTCCTTTAAGATGTAGATTTCTATGGCTTGATCACCCACGATATTTTTGTCTATTGTTACTGAAGGCAATGGAACATAATTTCCTAGTGAAAATTAAGTTACTAACATGAAACACTTATTACTTGAGCAAGCGGAAAACTAAAGCAAAATTTCACGTGCTCCACCATGATCAAACCCAACCAAATGGTGTATTCCTAGGTCAGCTGAACTATTATACAAATGTTCAGAGTAGGCCACAGTAGCTCAAAATAGCTTTCAGAAACCCAGGGTGGAGCTGTTTACAAGCTAGTGGGCGCACTATACAGTCTATATTTGCTCATCGATGTCACCCTAAAATCTCACTTTAAGGAAGACTGAATTTTTCTTCATTAGTGAACATAGATGGTTTGTGGGACTAAATTAGGGTTAAGGGATGATGAACGAAACTAAATTTATTAAAGTTTATAAATGTTTTTGGAGATGATGAATGTTTTGGGATGATGAAACTTGGAATAACTTGTACTATGTTTGGAGGGGGGATATACAGTGGCTGAGAAAGAGATTTGAGTGCCAAAGATATCCGATAGCAGAAGCTTATAAAATCAGGGATGAGGGGTTTGTATTAGTCATCCGTTGTTTGGGGTTATTATTAGTCCGTTCGGTGATGCTATCCATATTGGATGCAATTACCTGTTAGAATATCGTAATCATATCATGATTTGATTACGATATTCTAACATTACCCATACCAACAACCCTGGTATTCAGTATCACTCATTTGGTGAGATTGGTCGTCCAATGTATGTGCACTCCCTTTCCACTTTTCTTGCATTTAAAAGTGAGAAATGCATGCAATCCAATGCTCTGATACGTCAATCAAAGTTATCAAAGAATGCATAACCAGGAAAACATAAAAACAAAATCCACAAAATGAAAGCACACAGGCAGATTCAAGGTGCCTTACACTAGTAGAGTATTGTCGGGAATCTCTGTGGGCAACAAAGTAAAAGTAGACAAGAACCAGCATGAAAACCATACAAAGATTGGGATCCCAGATTTCCATGATATTGAATAATAAAGATGAACTGCAGCAATGACGCCCACAATCAAGAAACACCAAGTATAGAGCTTCCTCTCAGTGAAGCTATGCACCTGATAAGATAACAAATAAAATAACAAAGAATGTAGTTCAGATTTCTAGACTATCGATTTCAACTGGTCATTACGTGGACATTGGACCATATATGTGTCAGTCGGCCATACCAAAAATTCAAGAATCACTAAGGATACAGCACAAGTGGCTACAAGTTTAGCGATGTAAATAGATTGTCTCTCAAGTAAATCCCTCCACAACGCTTTTAGAAACTGAAGTTCACTAAATATTCGGGTCCAGAGAAATCCTGTCATTGCAGCGTACACATGATAAAGCGGAGGAGAGTGCTCCAAAAGCAGCAGGATACAAGTACATCCCATGAGCAGATATCCACAGAGATGCACCTTCAAAGCAAACAAGAAACGTTCAAAACACGTGAAAATTAGGGCAGAATAAAGTGCTAACTGATAATGCAAAAAATTGAGAATTGAAGGAATGAAAGGAAGTCATGGAAAGGCTGATTCCCATGACTCGTATCCGCACCCTGAAGGGGGCAGACAAAGTCACATTCATCCGTGAAAGATAGTAGAATCTGTATACTATCCTAGTTTTCATGCAGCTATAATGCATTGGCCTCCTTTCCTCACCATAACATACCAATCAGATTTCCGCAGCAAGAGAGATATCTGGACATGTTGATAGGTGCATAAATATGCCAATTTACGCCCCCTAACTTAGACTTGTTATGTTCATTTAGCGCGCTACTTGGGGTTTGATATTTGTTAATTGCGTTTCAGGACTAGCGGAGCAATTGAATGGTCTACGGAGCTAAACTGAGAACTATTTCATATGGTGGGCCCACCTAGAAAGCAAATTCAATTCGGACGAAAATTTGTTGACCTTATAATATTAATCATTGGATCGAAATTGATTATGGGCTAATGTTGGAGAATTAAAGCTTGGCTTGTGGGCCCAAGTTTTACACGGCATAAGTATTATAAAAGGAGGAAGGGTTTTGCTTTGGGGGATATTATTCCCACGCAGCAAGACGCCGCGGCAGTGGCCGCGACTGCAGCAAAACACGAAGACAAACTCCATGATCGGCTAAACGCTCCGACTAGGGTAACGAGGATGTTTCTCCAAGTAGTATGATTGTTTAGATTTCAAGGGTTTTTATTCAACAATTAATTGTATGACTTTGGTTGATTCATAGTTTTTATGAAAGCTATTATTTTTCCGATTTATATATTGTGTTTGTATTCCGGATATCAAGCACCATCATACAATCATTTTCATCGTTTCGGGATAGGCTTTGAGATAGACTATACGACGTGAGACAGGTCGTGCCGTTGGTTAAATCCAGTGAGACGATCTGTGCCGTGTTGAGATAGCCTATACTGAGTACGAGTCTTGAGAATATTTTTGGGGATTATCCATAGGACTTGCTACCCTGTCGGTGGTCTGGTTACAAATTGAATGAAACCCTAGACTTCGCCACAATTATATTGCAATGGGAGGTTGAATCGAAACCCTAGTCCCTTTCTCTTTTCTGTTTCCAAATCCTTTAATTGCTCTCTTAGTTTAATCAAATCAACTCAAATCCAAACATTTTCCTTTCAGAATTAAAGTAGAAATCAATTGAACGTATCGCAACTTAGCTTTTTACTCTCCGTGGACGATCCTGGACTTAACCACTGTTCTTCGGAATATTAGTTAATTCCTTGTTTTATAAATTATATTTTTTGCACGAAAACGACAGACCACATGTTCTTGAAATGACAACAAGTAAACACTCTAAAAACATAAGGCAGAAAGGAAGCATCTGGCGGAATTTTTACGTGCTCCAAGATGAAAAGATCATCTACACTTAATTTCCTTGTCTCTATCCTCCCTAATTTCCCTCTATTGCTCATAAGTAACAGTTTAAAATGATAAGAGAATATTTTTTATTACCATCCCACTATTGTTTCTCAGCTGAAGCGTTTGCTCCTTTGTAGGAAGTTTTCCCGGAAAAGCAGTATAAGATTGCAGCACGTGGAGAATAATATAAATCATCCAACCCGTGTAGCCGAGAGTAACCACAGTCATCAGCATCATCCAATCATAAGTTTGAAAATAATTTAGTCCTTTCAGCGCCAAGCTCCTGAGGCTTTGTGACAGCTTCATTGCAGCTCCATAGTCTCTCACCGATATCAGATGTTCAATTTGATCCAAAACTAAAGAATAACGAGCCAGTGGTTTGAAAGGCTTGAAACGCAATGAACTGGACTGCTTTAATACTGAGTTTTGTCAAGAAAAATGGATATTTAAAGCAAAATCGTTGCTTTTCTACCTTCTGGGATACACACAAAAAGAATTAAAAAAAAAAGTAAGCGGTCCAATACAAATACCGTGAAAATGCTACAAAGTATCAGAGTTCACATGCCAGGTAAACAGTTAGCAAAGCAGAAAATGGCAGAGAATATCAAACAACAAAGAAAAGAAAATGTGTACTGACTGAAATCACGAATCCGAGATGATTGTGACTGCCCCATTCAATATTTGGTTTAACTGGCATCAAATGTTACGTGCAAAAAAACTTAAAGAAAGTAACACTAACCAACCCACGGAAATAAAATACTATGAATATGCATGAACAAAAAGGGATACATGACTTCCGAAGAAACTGGTTGAGGATTTGCTTCGTATTAGCTAAGACAGCTTCAACTTCTTCTGCCTGGATAGAAAATTAAACAAAAACCCTCTCACTTTTGCACCCAACATAATGTCAACTCGAATAGATTGAACAAAGGAGATTTAAGTAGAACATGTCAAACCCAAAACAAATCACAATCATCCTTCAGTATAAAACAAGAAATTGAGTCCAACAGTGTGACATACAACTCACCTCATTTAGTTTAACATAATCGAGGGGCAAATTTCCCACTGAGTTGACAGGACATGGAAGACCAAGAAGAGTTGACTGCCGAAATTCAATTAGCACATTAGAAACCATAGCTGAAGAGATGCTTCAAATGACATAAGGAGGCTAAAAACAGAGAATTCCTGAGAGAAGCAAGTTGTTCAACCATTAGTGGTGCAATATCAGCTTGGTTAACATCCACCCTCTCTATGCCATCAAGGCCCCATTCTATAGGCGTTGGCATGTCATGCACATGTTCGTCAATAAAGCGATCACCCAAATCAGAATGCTTATTGCTGGACATTGGCATGGGATGTCTAACACCTGCTCCCCAAGCAACAAGGGGAGTATCAGTGTTTGAATGATGCCCATCTCCATGACTTCCTATGAGTAAAACCACAATAATCAGCATCTTAATTGCAATGAATACCTAACTAGAAGAGACAAAAAAAAAAAAAAAAAACCACATCTCATGCTTCAGTACTTTCAGCATCATTCACATTCAAGGCCCACAAACCTTACCACAAGATAAAGTATTATAGTGGGAACATAATCTTTTTCTGGGAGCTTCAGTTGTCACTCAAAACATTGACGTACTTATCAAGACTTTGAATTTCGTTTTTTTAATGGAAAAAGGGTTTTTCTCATGACTAATTGTGATTGACATTCTAAGGACTAAACAACTAAACTAGCTCACAGTAGTTAAACTAAGGAACTAAATTAGCTTAATAGTACTTAAACCACAACTTAATGAGTCAGAGTGATTAAGTTTATTTCCTTCCAGCCCCTATTTTGTCTAGTCAACAAGTTAATTTTCAATATGTTATGGAAGTAAACACAATCTAAATCTGGTTAGCACAGGATTTTGACCTTAAAGCACATTCATCACAATCTTTTAGCTGGTTATGTAAAACAAAGTTGCATATGCTTCACATGGAGAGACTATATTTTTCAGTTTGCAGTGTGGAAAAGAGACACCAACCAGTCAAAAGGCTCAAAGAGTTTCCTACCTTTGTCACTCATCCCATGATCAGCTGTAAATACATATGCTGTCTGGTTGTCATTGAAATAACTTTCAAGAACATTATAAACCCTCTCAGCAATACGGTCAACAACCTTAACATTGTTAAGATAGATAGATGAATAGGGCCGATGCGCATGACCATTTGAATCACAACCAAGTAGGTGTAGAAATATAACAAGATTATCCTGTAGAAGTAGCTGTTTCAGTTTTGGATCTTCATTAGACCTATTCAAGAGGCTCTGAAATTGATCAAATGACCACTCATCCAGAAAAGATGCATCTGCATGAACAGTAGGCATAAAATAAAGTATGAACTAAAGTAAGACTGTCGAAGGTCAACGGATCATGCAAAAAGAATGGAATGCAAACAGAGCAGTGGTTTCTACAACAGTATAAGTTAAATTTCGTAGCAAAAAAACTATGAAAAGGCGTTAGCCTGTCTTTCATTAAGAGGGCAAAATGTACAATTATGATCTAGTTTCTGCATGCCATTCCATGTCAAAGGCTAAATTATCTGGAAGAATAGCTTGCTTCTCATGCCCAAGGACACTGACACATGGCTAGCTAGATAGAGGTATTTTGTAATTCTTCACTTTTTCTCTACGGTACTATGTATGGTGTTACAACGTAACCTTGACCATTTGATGCATAATATGGGAGTGTTATGCTGATTTACATGTTGAAATTAATTGTCAGGCATGCCTGTTGTGCACAGTCCAGCTTGGCATGCCAAACAAATATCCCGAACTTTTAAGCATTGAGTGTTAGACATGCCCGTTGAGTGCAGTCCAGCTTGACGTAGAGGTTTTTTTGCCATTTTCTGCTTAAGTATACAGGTTATTCACTGACACCTTCTTTTATCTCAATTTCGTACACTTATCAAAGCCAGAAGAGAAGTACACCAATGATAACCGAGAAATAGATAAACCCACACAACAATCGAGTTCAGAGATTGAACCAAACCAGTTGCAAAATCCTCAAACTCATGTGGATATGAATTCCATGTGCTATGTGGCAACGCACTGCAGAATATGGGGATTATATCCGGACTACCAAAAGCAAATGTATGCCGGCTTCGGTTGAACACTGAATCAAACTCCACAGGATTTGCCTTCCACCCTAGACATATAATTAGTGAGCTCTTATCAGGAATGCATTTCACGAGTAGTGAGTTATATAAGTTAACAATAATGAAACATTCGATCTGGATCTGTTAACATCGTACATCTAAGCTAAAAAAAATATAACAGGAAAAAGAAGACAAGTCTTAAGACTCTTACCTTTTGTAACTGCACTAGGATCCTCATAGAAACCAGCAATTATGGAAACATGTCCTGGCCTTGATTCTGTTGGAGGGCGAGCATGAGATACTCCCCATCGGCCTTGTCCTTTGATTATACTTCTCAGAAATGGTGCTCTGTAATTTCCTTCTGAATCCGGTTCAAAAAATTTGTCTGCCCTTAAACCATCAGCTGCAATTACGAATTACAGTGCCCCACAAAACACATTGCACATTATTCAATTCCTCATATCGAAAAAAGAAAGCATTCTAGCTATATGGGAGGTTTAGATGTCCACATTTCAAAACACAATTTGTGTCTGAGACCGAACATATAAGCTCCAATGATACCTCAGCAATTGGAGATCATAAAATCATGCCAATTATTGTAGTGGGTGTGCTCCATTGTGTCATTTAACAATGAAGGAGTAAATAGAAAAGCAAAAAAGAACTGGCCTATATGCCATAACTATGCACCGAAATAAACATATCGCACCTACTTAATTATAATGCCCAACCAGATATATCAGACGGCAGACAATCTTTCATTCGACATGCCAAATGGAAGGACAAAATTTTAGTTATTTGAGAAGTTACATGTCCACAATTCAAACCAGGTACTAGATTTCGTATCAGAGAGTTAGTACACATAAGCTCAAACGTCCCAACAGCAATTGGAGACTAAATCAAGTAAATTATTCTAGTGGGTCAGCTTCATTGGTCCCAATAGGCAACCAATTAAACTGAAACCCAGAAAAGAAAATTTACTATATCTACATACTACCTCTCTCCCAAAAAAAGATTGTCCATCTGCAAAACGAGAACTTAAAGATAAAATATTTTTGTAAAAAAAAAATTCAAACTTTTTGCCGCTAGTTCCTAAATCAATGAGTTTTTAAAGTTCTCTTTTTTCAGACCAGACAATCTTTTTATGGGGACGGAGGAACAAAACAAGTTAAAGAAACGCAGAGGAAGGGTGATGGATTTGGGAATCAACTGAGGGCTACAATACACCCTCTATTTTGTTGTGCACAGTATGCACTCCTTGAATTGCCTTAAATTCACAACATTTCCATAACAATATATAGCATTAGTCTTGAATTCATAACTTTTGCATATCAATTCATAATATTTGGATATTCCTAACATCTCTATGTTTCGAATTTTTGTCTCGATGTTAAGAATTTCTTTGCAAATGTTATGAATCTTTGAACCAATGTTACGAATTTCAAGAATGGTATGGGGCTAGAGTGGGTAGAAGAAGCGGAAGCTTTGGATTATGATCCCGCTTTGCTTGGTTAATCTGGAGAGAGAGGAATAAAGATATTTTGACGGAAGCTTTTCTTTTTTATTCCTCGCTTTCCTTTGTAAATGGGTGGCATCCCTCTATGCTCTTTCAATAAAATTTACTCCTGCTACTTATAAAAAAAAATTGTTACGAATTTCATATTAAATGTTGTGATTTTCACTACAAAATGTTACTCCCCCGTCCCATTTTATTGTCCATTATTCTTTTTGTTACTTTTGTGTCTATTGCGTATATCTTTCAATCTATTATATTTTTCATGATTTTGACATATTTGTATTATAAAACAAATTGAAATATATCAAATAAGATCCATATTGCATATTTTTGGACATTCACATTGGAAGATATAAGCGATTGAAAACTGACACGAATATCAAAAAAAGACAATGAAAATGGGACGGAGGGAGTACTATGATTCAGTGGGTGCATACCGTGCACACACAAAATAGGGCAATGTATGGTAACCTTTCCCTCAATTGAGACAAATCATCGAACAGTAAGTGGGTGCTTACAAATGAGGAGGACGAGGCGCTTAGCAGGGGCTTGGAAGCGAGGAGGAACTGGGTCCATGCCGTGGACAATGGGGGACTTGAAGTAGATGTCGAAAATACTGAGCATGTACACTGCGTGGAGTACTACGCCGAGAACAACAAGCCATGTCTCTCTCCTCTTCAACCACTTGCTTCTTCTTTCGGTGGAACCAGATGATTTGGTTGCTGCGCCGGCGGCGCCGGCGTCTCTGATGCCCAAGATCCCATCGCCTCCCATGTTTCTGGGTCTCTGTTTCGAGAAACAAACAAACTGCTGGAGTTTTCTGAAGTGAGTCTGGTAAACGGATCTTGAACTGTTAGAAAACGGGTCTTGAATTGTATCCGGACCAATCAGCTCTCTCTACTAAAGTTCGATCATCATAATTTTTGGCCAGATTAATGTTCTCGTGGAGCTCTACAAAATAAACGAAGCCGATTATCAAGGTGTGCTCAGGAAGTGACCTAAAAATTGAAAACGGACCAAAAAGAATACAAAGAGCCCTCCTATACCTGGGATATACAAAAGTTTCTCCCACCTGTGGTGGAAACCAAAGGAAACCTTTGGTTTTCCACCAACAGTCCGTTATGGGTGCCATCAAGCATTTTTTGTTATAATTTTATCTTGTAGAGTCCACATAATAGTATATGTACGCAAAAAAATGAGCTTGGTCGAACATCAATAGATATATCAAAAATTAAATTTCGGTTTAGGAAATGGACTACCATAAACAATTTAACTTCAAAATCTATGACCCTCCATTCTGTAAACCAAAATTCAAGTTTTGATATAACTATCGATATCTAATCAAGCTGATTTTTTTCATGGGTATACTACTCTACATGTTTTACAAGATGAACGGTACAGATTGTAACAAAAAAAGTCTTGTAGGGCCCACATGCGGTGGTGGAAACCCCATAGTTTCTGTTGGCTGTATATATTTAAATTAGGAAGGAAAATAATTTAGGTAGCTGGTTTAGGAATCTGTATATTTGATTATGTGTATTTCCTTATTTCATGATTTTGTTTCCTTAGTTGATAGGTAGCTTGTATTATAAATTGACCTCCAATGAGAGAAGAATAAAGATTGAGAAATTCGTTTAACATGGTATCAGAGCCAGGTTAAGAAACCCTAATATTTTTTTTTCTTTTTCTCGTCCCTCTCATATCAGAAAGCAAAAAACCCTCATACCTTTCTTTCGTTTCTCTGAATCTGCTTCTGTTCCAACCCTAAACAGAACCCTAGCCACTGTTGGGGTATCTCTCGTCTCACGACTGTCTCTCGCAGTTGTTGTCTCTCTCGCTGTTACTGTATCTCTTCATCTCCGACAACATTCCACGACCTCGGCGGAGCCTCCTCTACCTCCGACGACCCTCGCCGGACACTTGCAGGACCGTAGATCTGTTGTTGACGCAGATCTGTGATTCGTTTGCAGTTACTGCTCTCTGTTTGCATCTGAAACCTACTGGATTTTCTCCGTTTGACTTGAAATCTACTGAGTTGACTCGGAACTTACTGGGTCAGAATATTTGAGGCTGTTCGGAACCCCATCTCTCTGATTCTATACCTTTGAGGTATCTCTAATCCTATTTATCTTTGATTGTCTTCTTTTTTACATCATGGGTGATAAAAACAAGGATAAATCAGGAGGATCATCAGACATAAAGGATGCTATTCGGCATAATTTTTATAATCGGGCTCTCACTACTATTAAACTAAATGGATCGAACTATCTCCCATGGTCTCGGGCTGTATCTGTTTCTCTCCGCGCGAGTGAGGAGACCTCTTTTATTACAGATCCACCATCTTCTGATCCCGCTTGGGGCACACACGATGCCTATATTATGACTTTATTATGTAATAGCCTGGAACCTGATATTTTTAATAATGTGGCTTGCTTAGAGACTTCCAAAGCCATTTGGGATACTCTTCGCATATTATATTTCTCCGATCAGAATCTCTCTCGTATTTATCATAACATTTTCTCCCTTCAACAAGGAGAAGGCCCGGTGGAGGAATATTTTTCAAAATTGAAAGGTATGTGAGATGAGTTAAACATCTATCAACCCTTAACCATAGATCTGGCGACTCAGCAAAAATACAGGAATGAGTTTCAGGTTGCTAAGTTTCTCTCTGGTCTCAAATCCGATCTTGCTCCAGTTAGCTCCAATATATTATCTGGCTAGGATATTCCTTCTATTGGTGAAGCCTTTGCTCGTGTTCGTAGGGCAGCCACTCATCATTCTACTTCAGAGAGTACTCCTCGCTCAGCTTTTGTTGCTCCTAGTGCTCACTATGTCCCATCCTCTGGGAACTCTGGGAGTTCTAACCGTGGTCATACTGGTTCTTCTGACCGTGGTGGCCGTCGCGGTGGTCGCGGTACTAAGAAGTGCACTCACCGCACTAATCATACTGTTGACTTCTGTTGGAAACTTCATGGCAAACCTGCATGGGCTAATCAAGCTGTGGTTGAGGGGGAGCCATCTGAGTCTGTTCCGTCAGATCAGATCACTATTTCTAAATCTGAGTATGATTCTATGATCCAACGAGCACATGCATCTTCTTCTTCCACTGCCAATGTTGTCTATTCAGGTAACACATGTCTTCATTCCTCCTCCCATGCACCTTGGGTTCTCGATTCTGGAGCCACTGACCATATGACTGGTAATTTGTCCTTCTTATCTGATGTTATTTCTCCTTCTGCTCCTTCCTATGTTACTGTTGCTAATGGAACAAAAACTCAAGTGCACGGCATTGGCACATATTGTACTTCTGGTCTCACGTTTACTTCTGTTTTATATTTACCCGACTTTCCTTTTAACTTGTTATCCATTCAAAAACTCACCCACAGTTTCCAATGTTCAGTAACCTTCTATTCCTCTCATTGTGAATTTCAGGATCTCAAGACGCAGAGGATGATTGGTGGGGGATATGAGAAGAATGACCTTTACTATTTCTAGTCGTCTGGTTCCTCGGATGCATCTGCTCTTCATTCTACCACAACACCATATCAGTGGCACTGTCGTCTAGGGCACCCGTCATCTGTTAACCTTAGATCTTTAATTCTATCTTTACCTGATTTTTCTACTTTTAATTGTGAAACTTGTGAACTTAGTAAACATCGGAGAGTTACTTTTTCTCCTCGCACTGATTCACCTAGTTTGCACCCGTTTGCTCTTGTTCACTCTGATATTTGGGGATCCTCTCGGATCACTGGTTTATGTGGATCTCGGTATTTTGTTACATTTATTGATGATTTTTCTCGTTTAACTTGGATTTATGTACTTACAGCTCGATCGCAAATCTTTACTGTGTTTCAATCTTTTTATGCTGAAATCCTAAATCAATTTAATGCCAACTTAAAGGTTTTTCGTACCGATAATGCTCAAGAGTATCTGGCTAAACCTTTTCAACAATTTCACAACTCTAAAGGCATTATTCATCAAACAACTTGTGTCAGTACCCCACAGCAAAATGGTATTGCTGAACGAAAAAATGGTCCTGTTCTGGCCATTGCTCGTGCTCTCATGATCCACATGCATGTACCAAAATATTTTTGGGGAAATGCAGTTCTTACTGCTGGGTACCTTTTAAATAGAATGCCGACTCATGTTATACGGGGTAAATCACCTTTTCAAGTCATGTTTCCTGATAAGAATCCCTTTCCTCTTCCCCCAAAAGTTTTTGGCTGTGTTGCATTTGTTCACAACTTGCACCCTGATCGTTCCAAACTTGATCCTCGCTCTCATAAATGTATCTTTCTTGGTTACTCACGAACACAAAAGGGGTACAGGTGTTATAGTCCTACACTACGTAAGCATTTTGTTAGTGCCGATATCACCTTTTTTGAGACGATTCCCTATTATTCTCAAGAGAGCACTCACTTATAGGATCCCCTCATCAATACTCCAGTTCTTCCACCGGTACTTCCTGATATTGCTAGACCCCCGGTTACCCAAGTCTATGTTCGTCGCCCTTCGGCTACTGCTCCAGTGGATTCTCCTCATTCTCCCCCACCGCCTCCTCCGCCGTCTACAGATCCACCTTCAGTTTCTTCTCTTGACCTACCCATTGCAGTGCGAAAGGGTACGCATACTTGTACCTCTCATCCTATTTCTAACTTTGTTTCGTATAATCGTTTATCCTCCTCGTTTCAAGCTTTTTCTATATCACTCTCTTCTGTTAGTATTCCCAAGTCGTATCAGGAAGCTCTTTCTCATCCTGGTTGGCATTTGGCAATGCAAGAAGAGATGCGTGCTCTGGATTTGAATCATACTTGGGATTTGGTTTCCCCCGCCTTCTGGGGCTCATATTGTTGGTTGCCGATGGGTTTTTACCGTCAAACATAATCCCGATGGCACCGTTGATCGTCTTAAAGCTCGCCTCGTGGCCAAAGGTTTTACTCAGACCTATGGCATTGATTATACCGAGACATTCTCTCCAGTGGCCAAACTCAACTCTATTCGTGTTATTATATCTCTCGCGGCTAATCGTGATTGGCCACTTCATCAACTGGATGTCAAGAATGCGTTTTTACATGGGGATTTGTCTGAGACTGTTTATATGGCTCAACCGCTGATCCGCACCCAAGATTGTATAATCTTGGGGGCTTTTAGCTTGTTATTTGTAGCGTTTCATTCCCATTTATCCCTTTTTATCTCATTTTGCTCGTAAGGTAGGTTTTTGTGTGTTTCAGGTAAAACGTGCTAATAAGGCGGTTTTGAACGCCAAGGAATGCTCCGGATGCAACCAAGTGTTCAAGGCCACGTGTCACCATGTTGTGGTGCCCGAAGAGTCATGAAGAGGTGGTTTGGAGGTTGCTCGGGTTGCCCAAGGGTCAAGGGAATTGAAGGAGAATTGATAATTTTACCAAAGCTTCTCATCTTCCGACCAGCTGATGGTAGAATTGTCATAACTTTTTATGTACAAATGATATTGGATCCAAACCACTTGGGTTAGAAAGTAGACTCGACGAGCTTTCCAACGGTCCAAAGAACACCCATTTTCGAGTTCGGGAGTGTCCGGAGCGAGCCCGCGAAGTTGCCGCAAAAATCTGTCTGTCAGCCATGAACCGGTACGGGTAAGTCATGTACCGGTTCATGAAGACCAGATTTTGTATTTTGGAAGATTTTCAGCCATGAACCGGTACGGGCAAGTCATGAACCGGTTCATGCTTGTAATTTCTGCCCGAATCTGCTACTTTTTCAACCTTCCATTTATGAAAAGTTTCTACTTGTGGAATGTTTTTGGGATATTTTGGGGGGCTTTTTGGTCATTTGTAACCCATCTTTAGAGCCCTATAAATAGGCTTGTATGCCTTTTATGGAAGGATGGCCATTTTCTAGTCTTTTTTAGGCCTAAGTCTTTTTTATTGCTTTCCTAGAACTCCATTGATGCTTTGAAGCTTTTAAGTTAATTCCTTCAAGAACTCCTTAAGGTATTTGTCTTATGTTAATTTCTCGTTTATTAATGTTGTAGCTACGGTTAAGATTCTCCTTTAAATCAAGTTTATTTTCGAATCCATCGGTTTAAAGTTATGTCTCGTTTTTATGCTTTAGCTTGTGCTTTAGTTATATGTGAGTAGTTGTTTGGCTAAGTCTTGGGATAATCTTTCCCGAGGACTTAAGTTGTTATTTGGTTCTCGAGTCATCGGGCTTTTAAATCATGATTTTCCGGAATAGAGCTTAATTTGCATTTTCGGTCTAAACTAGGGGTGTTAACCCCTTGGTAAGGAGCTTAGTCAAGCGGTTTTGGCAAGTGACTTATTGAGGCCTAGTGGCCTCCTATGTGTTCGACAAATATTAAAAACAAGTTAGTTCGCCTCTGGGAAATCACACCTTTCGTTAAACGAAGTCTTTTAAAGTGAAATCTCCCAGGCGTGAGCGCGCGGTCGTGACTCTCGCCTGAGTTCTAATCGAGAACCGGTAATGACTTTTGTCAAGGGTTAGAAGACCCCGAGACTTGCCTCTTTAAGTTAATCAAGCATTAATCTAGTTTTCGTTTTAAGTTAATCCGTTTAAAGCAAAACCAAGTTGGCCGTCTTACACACCAAAATCCGTTACTTATAAAACCTACAATCCATATCAAGCTAAATTCGAATTCTCTGTGGGAACGATTCCGGACTTTCGGATATTATGCGTACAACGACCTAGCCCTACGCTTCGGGTTTCTATCAACCTTATTGGAAAGCAAGGTTATATCGTAAGCATTTTTGGCGCCGTTGCCGGGGAGTTCTATATAGCTTATTTGGAGGTTCAACAAACCACTGTAAGTACTCCGTTTATTTTTCTTTTGTGTAATTTGAACTCAACTTAGCGGATACCTCTAACTGAGCCACCAATTCGACTTGAGGTGTAACGAAGCTAGATTGAGCATCAATTGCCTTTTTATTGCGTTTTGTCTATATAACGTGGCGGTGGCATAACCCCACGGAACTGTTTTGAGAAAGAGGTGGCGGCATAGCCCCTCCGGCCTGTTTACTTCATGTCTTTTCAATCTAGTAGAATGGAGGCGGCAAATGGGGAAATAGCCCCCATGCCTATGTGGGAATACTCTTATCCCGATCATGCTTATCCCAAAACTTTGCGGGACTACCTTTGTTCCACTCCAATGATCACACGCCCCAAGACTTTGCGGGAGTACCTTTGTCTGAATCAAATTTTCACACCCCCTTGCATAGCCACTCATGACGCCAATGTTTTTAAAAGTCGTATGACCATTTCCAATTGGCTTGATCTCAGAAACCAAATTCAAACTTTTGCTGAAAGAGTGAATGAGTCGTTTTATGCATGTTGGGAAAGATACAAGGACTTACTCAATGCGGTTCCGAATCATGGCTTTGAAAATTTCCAAATTGCTAACTATTTTTATGATGGACTTTCTCCAACAAGTCAACGATTCTTAGACAAGATGTGCGATGGCAAACTTTTTGAAAAGGATCCTGCTCAAGCCTTAAATTTCTTTGATCGTTTGGCCGGAATTTTACAATCTAGGTTTTTTGTTAACCATTGTCAAGAGTCCAACTCAAATGCCATGGATGAGGGAATTGAGCCGCATAGCTTTGTTGAAAATGTTAGTTTAGATTGTGACAGCTTCTCAGAGTCTGAATGGGGAGATGAGCCTAATGTTGAGCCTGATGTCCAGTGTTCTCCCCCTTTGGATCCCTCTTTGTGTGACGATCCGGGGGAGAAATTTCTCATTATTGGGGACCCGAATGTGGAGGTAGACTTCTTGTATGCTCTACTGAATGAGCAGGATGATAAGAATGTGAATGGACCTGAGAGTTTGTCTCTTTCCTTTGAGGAGATACCATCCATAGAAGTTTTGAACCGTCCAATACTCTCAGTTTTTGATGATGCCACCTTTCATACTGAGTATCCACTTTCGCAAGAGCTTATAAAAGTTGAATTGATTGATTTTATAGGTGTTGATGAATTTGATTTGGTTTACCATCCTTATGTTGTGGATTTTGTTAACTCTTTGAAAATCAATCTATTGTGGAATGCGCACTTGGTGGAGCTTAAATTTCGCAAAGGACTTCGGCTCTTGCTTTATTCTAAGTATTTATTTTTGTGGCATGGTCGGAGTCAATTTTTGAAGCATAGTGTGGAGTGGAGTGCTATGTTCATTTTATTAGCTCTCGTTGGTTTGATAAATGTTCGGAGCCCGCGTTTGGCTAACCGTACATAAACTCTTTCTTTCTTTGTCTCTTTTCTTTTTCTCTTTTGATGGTCTGGTATAGCCACCCGTTTCTTGCTTGGAAAATGGGAAGAAAAGTAGTACTCGTGTAATTGCGTGAAGATTTGGTTGTGTTTTACTTTCGGTTACTTTTGAGCCCGGATAACATGAGCCGGGTGGTTCTAATGTCATTTGCCTGCTGGTAGGTCCTTCGTACAATTCCGCTTCTGCAGGGTTAACATGCTACCACACCAGCCTTGGTGGTTTGGGTCTACCGTCGGAGTGATTGAGGCATTCAGGAGCCCTAAGCATGGGTGCGATTACGTGTCGCGGTTGTTAGTCCGAAAAGCTTTGACCATGGCCCTGTGTGACTAGCTGGTGGTTCCGGCCGAAGGAGTGAAGCCCTGGAAGCACATAACTCCGGATCGAAGTGAGCAATGACAAGAAAGCCTCCAACTTGGTCGAGGTATACGGGGGTTGACATTCCCCCGGAGGTACAATCTTTTGTTCTTTCCTCTCAATACTGTTGTTCTTCATGCTATGAGGACATAGCATCGTTTAAGTTGGGGGGGAGGGATATATATGTTATATATATGTTTTTGAGACTTATCTCATTGGTAAAATTTTCAATTTTGTGTGCAATCTTCCCTTGTTAGTAGTGATTTCGTATGCTAGATACTTTAATTATGCTCAATTGTGTCAATATGGCAAGAGTCGTGTATCCCGTCGAATTCGGTTGTGTGTTTGAATCCATGTCACATGCATATACATGAACATTGATGAATAAGTTGAGCTTAAAAGTCAAGTCAAGTGTTGTGCATCGCTAGAGTGGAGATTCACTTTTAAGCATCCCATGCTTCTTGCTTTCATTTCTCGCATTTGCGTAAATAATATCTTTTGTTCATGCTTGAGTATGGTATATATCTTTCATGCATCTTTTTGGAGTTGTTGGCGTACTTAGGAAATGATTCAAGGCATTTTTGCTTGATTAAACCACATAAGAGTCACCTCGTCCTTATTTTGAACCATAGTCCGAGTCTCTTCCATTGTTCAAACCTAGGTAACCGGATGTTTGGAGGGTTGTGTGTCTAATGTTTCTCAATGATTCAAGATGGTTTGGGGGTGGTGTGAATATGATAGAAGTGGTTGGAATGTAGAAAGGTGAAAAATTGGTATGTGATTCCTTATTTCTCCTCTTCCACTACAAAAGTTAAAACCCCAAATTTTCATTTCCCTCTCTAAAGCCTTAAAAATTGGCCTCTCAATCTCTCTTACTACAAATCTCAATTCAAATAACCCTATTCCTCAAGCAAATAAAAAAAATGCTATAAAGAGCAAAAGCATATTCGAAAGAGGGTTTAATACAATGATGAGAGGATTGGTAGCTTACATTCCGGATGAGAAAGAGTCCGATGGAAAGGGGGAGCTCGATGCTCAATACTATGAGGAGCCGGATGAGGATGTCGACTACGTGTGGTGGAGTCGGTGGTAGTAGTTAGTTTTTATTCTTCGTAATTTTGTTTGATGTTTGGCCGATATGTGGCCATGCCTTGGGTAGTTAGGGTCGGTAGTGGCCAAGGGTAGATGAACCATGCAAGTTTATGGCCACTACATTTTCAAGTCCCTTACTCTTTGTATCCAAGGTCGTTATAAGCTAATAAAGTCCTCCGTTGATCTTTTGTACGCTAATTAACTCCGGTTTGATGCATGGTTGATATCTATTATTACTTAAGTTGTGATTTATTCCTATCTTTCCATAGTTGTCAATAATTAGGTTTCCTTTCGTTCTTAGCGCTCTTTTGATAGCTTGCGTAGCTTTTTGTCTTTGGCTATTGCATTTACTCGCTAGCGCTTGTCATGGGATGTATCTTGTATCTCTTTGTGTGAAAAGTCGAATAAGAGCGTATCCTTGTGAGTTTTAGTCGAAACTCGTTGTGGTGCATGCATGTTTGGCTACTCTAATATGGCATAATTTCTTCATCCTAGTTCATGGCATGCTTGTGCGTGGTTTACATGTGCTCGGATTTGAAGGGGTGTTTCGGACTCTTGCCTAGTTGTAATAGTTGAGCATAGTTTACGTGTCTTGAATTTCGGGAAGGTTTCATAGCTTAGTGAAATGCGTTTTGTTTTTGTTTGCTAGGGACTAGCAAAGTTCAAGTTGGGCGGCGTGATCCGCACCCAAGATTGTATAATCTTGGGGGCTTTTAGCTTGTTATTTGTAGCGTTTCATTCCCATTTATCCCTTTTTTATCTCATTTTGCTCGTAAGGTAGGTTTTTGTGTGTTTCAAGTAAAACGTGCTAATAAGGCGGTTTTGAACGCCAAGGAATGCTCCGGATGCAACCAAGTGTTCAAGGCCACGTGTCACCATGTTGTGGTGCCCGAAGAGTCATGAAGAGGTGGTTTGGAGGTTGCTCGGGTTGCCCAAGGGTCAAGGGAATTGAAGGAGAATTGATAATTTTACCAAAGCTTCTCATCTTCCGACCAGCTGATGGTAGAATTGTCATAACTTTTTATGTACAAATGATATTGGATCCAAACCACTTGGGTTAGAAAGTAGACTCGACGAGCTTTCCAACGGTCCAAAGAACACCCATTTTCGAGTTCGGGAGTGTCCGGAGCGAGCCCGCGAAGTTGTGGCAGATTTTTCAAGGCCATGAACCGGTACAGGTAAGTCATGTACCGGTTCATGAAGACCAGATTTTGTATTTTGGAAGATTTTCAGCCATGAACCGGTACGGGCAAGTCATGAACCGGTTCATGCTTGTAATTTCTGCCCGAATCTGCTACTTTTTCAACCTTCCATTTATGAAAAGTTTCTACTTGTGGAATGTTTTTGGGATATTTTGGGGGGCTTTTTGGTCATTTGTAACCCATCTTTAGAGCCCTATAAATAGGCTTGTATGCCTTTTATGGAAGGATGGCCATTTTCTAGTCTTTTTTAGGCCTAAGTCTTTTTTATTGCTTTCCTAGAACTCCATTGATGCTTTGAAGCTTTTAAGTTAATTCCTTCAAGAACTCCTTAAGGTATTTGTCTTATGTTAATTTCTCGTTTATTAATGTTGTAGCTACGGTTAAGATTCTCCTTTAAATCAAGTTTATTTTCGAATCCATCGGTTTAAAGTTATGTCTCGTTTTTATGCTTTAGCTTGTGCTTTAGTTATATGTGAGTAGTTGTTTGGCTAAGTCTCGGGATAATCTTTCCCGAGGACTTAAGTTGTTATTTGGTTCTCGAGCCATCGGGCTTTTAAATCATGATTTTCCGGAATAGAGCTTAATTTGCATTTTCGGTCTAAACTAGGGGTGTTAACCCCTTGGTAAGGAGCTTAGTCAAGCGGTTTTGGCAAGTGACTTATTGAGGCCTAGTGGCCTCCTATGTGTTCGACAAATATTAAAAACAAGTTAGTTCGCCTCCGGGAAATCACACATTTCGTTAAACGTAGTCTTTTAAAGTGAAATCTCCTAGGCGTGAGCGCGCGGTCGTGACTCTCGCCTGAGTTCTAATCGAGAACCGGTAATGGCTTTTGTCAAGGGTTAGAAGACCCCGAGACTTGCCTCTTTAAGTTAATCAAGCATTAATCTAGTTTTCGTTTTAAGTTAATCCGTTTAAAGCAAAACCAAGTTGGCCGTCTTACACGCCAAAATCCGTTACTTATAAAACCTACAATCCATATCAAGCTAAATTCGAATTCTCTGTGGGAACGATTCCGGACTTCCGGATATTATGCGTACAACGACCTAGCCCTACGCTTCGGGTTTCTATCAACCTTATTGGAAAGCAAGGTTCTAAAGTAAGCAACCGCCCGGGTTTGAGTCCAAGGGGGAGAGTGTCTGTCAACTTCGTAAATCTATAAATGGCCTCAAATAGTCTCCCCGTGCTTGGTTTGATAAGTTCAGCAATTCTGTTGTTTCTCATGGCATGATTCGAAGTAAGGCTGATCACTCTGTGTTCTTTAAAAGGACCGATCGTGGGATTGTGATTCTGGTTGTTTATGTGGACGATATTGTCATCACTGGCAGTGATAGTATTGGAATTCAAAACTTGATTCATCACATCTGCTCTAGTTTTCTTACTAAAGATCTGGGCAAGCTTCGGTACTTTCTTGGTATTGAGGTGACTCGATCCAAAGCAGGCATCAGTTTGTCTCAAAGGAAGTACACTCTTGATCTTTTGAGAGATACAGGTTATCTTGGTTCCAAACCTGTCGCCACTCCTATGGATACTAATTTAAAGTTACTTCCTGACGATGGTGAGTTGATTGATGATCCTGAAGCTTATCGGAGACTTATAGGTAGACTTATCTACCTTACTAGTATTCGACCTGATATTTCTTATGCAGTCAGTGTGGTTAGTCAATTCATGACTCGTCCTCGGGTTCCTCATATGGAGGCAGCCATTCGTATCCTAAAGTATCTTAAAAATGCTCCAGGACGTGGACTTCTTTATCGATCATTTGGTCATCTTCGCATCGAGGGATATACCGATGCTGATTGGGCAGGATCTCCTGCAGACCGTCGATCCACCACCGGCTTTTGCACTTTTATTGGTGGTAACCTCGTTACTTGGAAAAGTAAAAAGCAGTCAGTTGTTGCTCGTTCTAGTGCTGAGGCTGAGTATCGAGCTATGGCGCAAACAACATGTGAACTCACTTGGCTACGCACTCTTATACGTGAATTCGGGATTCCAGTACATGATCCTACTCCTCTCTATTGTGATAATCAGGCTGCTATTCATATAGCTAACAACCCAGTATTTCATGAGCGAACTAAACACATCGAGGTTGACTGTCACTTCATTCGATCAAAAGTGGAGTCTAAGGAGATTACTACTCCTTTCGTTCCTTCGGGGTCTCAACTCGCAGATATTTTCACCAAAGCTCTTCCCAAAGCTACCATTGATTCTATATGTTGCAAGCTGGGTGTACATGATATATACTCTCCAGCTTGAGGGGGAGTGTTGGCTGTATATATTTAAATTACGAAGGAAAATAATTTAGGTAGCTGGTTTAGGAATCTGTATATTTGATTATGTGTATTTCATTATTTCATGATTTTGTTTCCTTAGTTGATAGGTAGCTTGTATTATAAATTGACCTCCAATGGGAGAAGAATAAAGATTGAGAAATTCGTTTAACACACCTATGTCGGATAGAATTTACACTCTTCTAAGAGAGGGTAGAAAAGCGGTCCAACAAGTGGTATCAATGCCCGAAAGTCTTGAGTTCGAATTACGGGAGCATCATCATGAGAGAGATTGTTAGACCCAGATTGTCTTATAAATTTGGTTGCACAATGCCCACTCTCGCGACCATTTTAAAAACATGATTGGGGGGTAACGTCGAATATCATAAAAGACTTCATTGAGACCATTCCTAACAGTAATTGATTTTAGGGGAGAGTGTGGAAAAGTGGTCCGGCAAAAACAAAAAGATGATTTTATATCCTTTCCTCTTTCCCTATTTGTTTTCTTTCTTCATTTCTCTTGCTTTCTTCAATCTTGGCTCAAACATTCACTGCCTTGAGAATTTTGGCTCACACCAAAGAACTAGATTAATTTTGAGATTGATTTATTTCATTTTACTGTAACAAAGAGACTGCCAGGGAATCCAACTCACATACCAACTAAGGTTCAGAAGTCATAGTAACAGCTTATGAATGACATGTAGTAACACCATACTACAACTTGTAACAGCTGCACATCGAAAGAAATGAAACATGCGACGAGTCACTGAATAACAATGCGAGAAGCTCAGACAAACTCGTTGAAGACGAAGAACAAAATTGAGTCACTGAATAACAATGCGAGAAGCTCAGACAAACTCGTTGAAGACGAAGAACAAAATGCAAACACCCACAAATCCAATCACCATTGATTGAAATGAAGCAAGTCCAGTTGGTGCCCCGGATACAACAACCGGTGCAGACTGTGCAGCCTGGCAGGGGAAGCTACTTGTCAGTGTGCTGTGACTGCTGAAACAGTAGAAGGAAAAGCGAAACGGCGGTAATAGCAGCATGGCCTTTTGGAAACACATGCTTTGTGCTTTATTATCAGAGCAGGGATTTGGTTAAAAGGGTCACCAACATTGTCATGTCCATGGCTTTTCTCTCTATATCAGAAGAGCCCTGCTATTCGCAGGGAATGGTTACAGGGAATCACGCAAGGAAAAGTATGTTTGGGCGCATTCCGGGTCTTAAAAAAATCTAGAAAAATATCCATAAATTTTTGAATATTATTTTATGGGACCTTGTAAAAAATCAACTCCAGTGGATATCGGTAAGTATTACTTTTGGATTCATAGGGGCAACTTGAGCAGTTCTCCCCTACGAATTCAAAAGTAATACTTGCCAATATCCGCTGGAGCTGATTTTTTACAGGGCCCCATAAAATAATATTCAAAAATTTATGGATATTTTTCTAGATTTTTTCGGGACCCAGAATGTACCCAAACGCAGCTTTCCTTGCGTGATTCCCTGCAAATCCGTCCTTGCGATTAGCATTTGTGATATCAGAATAGGCAGCAGGGCCAGCTCTGAGATTGACGGAGCCTAAAGCGAACTTTTTGAATGGGGACCTAAAATCTCAATATACTTTGCATGGCTGAAAATAGTTGCGGAAGAAAACCTTCATAACGAAGTCATTACAAGCATTTGAGAGCATAAATGCCCAAAATCGACAACTATTACAATATTCCAAAAACTATCATATGAACTGTTGGAGCTTCAAATGGCATCATTCCGCCTACCTCTCAACAGCTACAACAACGTACTTTTTGCCGAGAGAGTTCACCAGCCACTTAGCCGATCCAAATTTGCTATGCTCTAGCCCTTTGTTCTATCAAAAGTGCTACTTATAAACACAATCTTTCACATACATGTGAGGCCTCATGCACTAGTATGTGTGGGCCGCACATGTATGTGAGAGGTTGTATTTAGTGTTATGTTTAGATTGTTGTGTTCCTAGCGTTTTGTTTTGTTTTGTTTTGTTTTTTTGTTTTTTTGTTTTTTTTTTTTTTCGGGAGAGAAAACGATCCCGTGCTGCTTGTATCCGGCTCTCACAGTCATCAGGAGGCCTGGCAACACCGACTTCTTTCTCTGGCGAACTCGGATTTTCTCCCTTGGTTTGCTCTTCGGACCGAACAGTCCCGCCACTGAGTTTGTTGATGTTTAGTTTCTCAAGCTTCTTTAAGATGGGCATGACCCATTGCCTCTCTACCGTGCACAGATCCCGCAGAAATGGACGCGAGGTAGAAATAAGTTCGTGGTAGACGACATAATTCGGGAGCATTCCCTCTTCATCTGTTTTCAGCACAGAGGACGGATGCACCTGAACCAGTTGGGGCTTAAAACCAAGAGTCCAGTAACCATTGTGACGCATCATTCTCTCAGCAAGCTGGTTTGCATAGCCCATGCACAAACACTTCCTCAAGTTCCTATAATCCTCTTGGCTTTCTTTCCGTCGTCCATTTGTTCGTACGTCTAAGGACCCTTTCGCTATCTTCTGCATTATTTGAGATAACTGTTTCCTGACTTCTTTGACAAACTTCATACCTCGAGTCTGTAAGTTGTTATCTTTGCACCACTCCACATCGTAGTTTGCCTGATCCCAAAGCTCATATATCTGAAGCAATTGGATGTGATCACCCCAACCAGAACCATCAGGAAGGTCCGAAGGTTCGCACTTCCTCTTCTTGTCAGTGCTCTTGCTTCGACCAGGAAGCAACGAGGTTTCGGCTGATAGCATAGCAGCAACAGTTAAAGCTTGGGATAAGCAACCGTACTCATTTGCATCGATCAGGGTTCTCGAGAGTGAAGGTTCCAAAGGTAGCTCTGCCATCGTCTGTCCAATACTTGTAATTGATCCATTCTCATCAATAGCATCGATAAGATACAGTTGCTTAAGAGCATCTTCTAACGACTCAGTCGAAGGAGGATCGAGAAAATCGAATTTGAGAATATCGATATCAAGTAAAGAACAGTGCCAGCGAGACAAGACCGCTGTATTTCAGGGACCGTTGCACCCATTAAATCTTCGCGATAAACCGTGGATGAGTATAGACGGTAGCACTTCCCTGGACGCGTTCTTCCAGCTCGTCCTGCACGTTGATCAGCTTGCACCCTGCTTATTTGGACCACATCCAGGGAATGCATGCCGGTAGATGGGTTGTATTGTCGTTGCTTCACGTAACCTGAATCAATAACATACACGACGCCATCAACGGTCAAAGATGTTTCAGCAATGTTCGTAGCAACGATAAATCGCCTGCAATTCGGAGGGGAGGAAAGAATACACGAACCTGCAACTCAGGTGGCAAGGATCCATGAAGAGGAAGAATTTCAGCATCCATGCAAGACCCTTCCTCCAGGCTCTGAACTCTCTCCTCCAACTTCTTGACCAACTTCTCTATGTCATCCTGTCCGGTCATGAATATCAAGATATCGCCTTCGGGTTCCCGAACATGTATATCAATGGCTGTTTTCAAACAAGATTCAAGATTACTTGCCGGGCGTTCTGGGCTGTAACGTATCTCGACGGGGAATAACTTCCCGGGAACATTGAGTACAGGGCAATCGGAGAAGAATCTCGACACTTTTTCGCCCTCAAGAGTAGCCGAAGTGATCAAAACCTTGAGATTCGACGAACGCGTTTTAATCAACCGTTTCATCAGCCCCAGCAGTATATCCGTGTTTAGACTTCTTTCATGAGCTTCGTCCAATATGATGACGGAATACCGGCTGAGCTCGGGGTTCGAAAGGCTTTCGCGGAGAAGAACGCCGTCGGTGAGATACTTGATACACGTCTTCTCCGAAGCCCTATCTTCGAATCGAATCGCGTAGCCCACTTCCTCCCCGAACCGGACGCCGAGCTCCTCTGCAACACGTCTGGACACGGAGACCGCGGCTACTCGACGCGGCTGCGTAACGGCGATGGTTCGACCGGATTTGGTGTAGCCCCTTTTGTGGAGTATTTGCGAGAGCTGAGTGCTCTTTCCCGAACCAGTTTCTCCAATGATTACCACCACAGGGTTCCGCTCCACTGTTTCTACGATTTGCTCTTCGAATTGCAGGATCGGGAGATTGGCCATGGGATCAATCGGTTCTGAGGTTGGAGATGAAAACCATGCAATTCTAGAGTTTTAAGTTTGTAACATCTAAGTTTGTAACATCCAACTCAAAACCAATACTACTAGGTTTGGATGTTATATTTAACCAAGGTGGACAAGCTCCAACACTCTCCGCACCCGTACATGCGGCCCCTGACTCGCAAATGGTGAGATAAACAAACGCTAATCGGAAGAGAGACTAGATATTGTTCTAGCAGACGATTGGGTTTGATAAGTAGACGATGGGGTTAGATATCGTTCTGAGAAACGGGCTCTTGAATCCACAAGAAAGAGATAACCCCCTTAAGCACAAGGAAAATAGAAAGAACTCTGATTTTTATTGAATGATTGGATAAAACATGCTTTGCCCTTAGGCTTACAACCCTATTTAAAAGCAGAGGAATCCTAATTTAGGTAGGAATCAAACTAGGTAATTTCTTGCTAATCAAGAAATTATAAAGAAGGAAACTAAAAAAAAAAAAACTAATAAAATGCTAAAAGGAAAAAGAAAGAAAATTCTTCATTAAAATAAAATCGTAATTTTAAAAGGAATCAAACTAGGTAACTTTTTTTTTTTTTTTTGGGAAAACTAGGTAACTAGGTCACCTTGAATATTGCAACAGCTCTAGTGCATTTATGGTTATGGCTTCTATAAACGTAGTAGCTAAATAATCTCTGCGTGTTACATATGGCAAATATTGCATAATTGTTCGGTTTCCTGTAATATTTTTACATCCTATGTGTAAATAACTCAATATTGGTTCACACTCGATAACATCTTCACCATCTGGAGTAACAATGAGTCGGTGGTGAAGACCCATAAATATTTACTATCATACATCAGAGCTAATTTTCATGAGCTTCTAGTGTGATAGCCATATGCTTAAGTCAAAACTAGGGATTGCAAGACACAGAGCCGGCTCTGTCTTTTTATGGGCTTGAAGCGAAAATAAAAAATGAGGTCTTTTGTTGAACTATTATAAGGGATAAAAAAAGTAGGAGGGACTCTTGAAATTCAAAAAAAAATTGGAGGCCTAAAGCGGCTGCAACACAAGCTTTAGCTCAGGGCCAGCTCTAGCAAGACAAAAGGCCAAACGGCAGAAAGAGGAATGTGAATTGTGACAGGTTGTGGGTTGCTGCAGGCCTGGGGGCAATGCCAAAGAAACAAGTACAATGTGTGACATTGGATGCTTCTCAACTGTTAGTAGGTCAACTCTCTTGTTCAAATCACCAAAGTAGACAAGTTCTGAGTTACAATACGGGTCACTAACTGCCCTCCAACTTTTGGAAATAAAAAATTATGAGTTCCGGTTTTAGTAACCGGATGTCCGGCTCAACTTACATGCACAGACTAATCTTAAGCTCTAAAGTTCTCGACCGAGCAATGCTCTAGTGGCTCCAGCGGCTGAAAGAGTTTTTTTTTCTGCCAGTGGGAGTCGAACCTACAAGTTTGGAGGTGTAAGCAGCTTGTTGTTTGCTGGCATGTTCCCACTCGACCAACCCCTTTGAGATAATTATGAGTTGTCTTAAGAGAGGGAAACACATAAACCTATAAATATGTCAAAGGACAAAGTCTATGCCATAAAGAGCTATCACTCTCAAATTTATCCTCAGAAAATCTGAATATTATTTTGCCTTACAATGAATCCAACCTAGGGTATAACAGCTTGGTAGCAGTCTCAATATTATGGCCTTTTGAGTCCTTTGGACAATCAAAACTTTGCTAGGAATAAGCAGCAAAGACATAAGAAGATGGTACTAACCCTTGATTCCTTTTTCTGATATTGAAGGTCTCTGCAGATCCCAATTGTTTTACTGCTTTGTATTAAGAATTAAGATAGTAGTTGACTAACATGCTAGAGCCAAAAGGAAAATTTTCCATGAAAATGAAGAGTTATTAAGCACAGGGCAAAAAAACTTTGCCATTCATATCAATGAAAAACAATTTATTCTCTTTCCATACACAAATTTGTGTCAGACTTATTACATTATTCAGCCAATGAAACAACGGCTTCGATCTTCTTGTTGAACTTCAAGGGCATTTAGGCCTGCCGCCGGTTGTGGTCATGTCAGTGTAGCACTTACCACACTTCTCGCGGTTTCCATAAGTTCCCGGTGGAACGCACTTGCATCGGTCACAACAGGTCATACAAGCCCTTAGGCAGACCTGCTTCCTTGAGTGTAATTTGCACCTTCCCACACAGAGGGGGTTGCATTCTGCACAAAACAGAAATTGACATGCAATGTCAACCACATATATAAGTATTTTGAAAAAATGTATTTTTTTCCTTTTCTGTTTTAGGGTAAACATGAGCTACCTATTTGTGTCGGCTTCTTGGCTGGGGGAGGAGGAAGTACTGGTGGCTTGACAGAGGGAACTGGAGCTGGTGCCTTGGCTGGGAGTTTAGCTTGAGCCGGTGCTGGTGCCCCCACTGGGCTGTGAGATGGGCCTGATACCTAAATCAAGTTATCAAATTTGATGTTCAATCAATCTAGCTTAGTTTTCCAGACATAGCTTATTCAGCTGAATGTGGACTAACTTTTCCTAAACGGACCGTTTTTTGTCTTTTTAAAACTTTTTCAGGGTTGGATAAAATATTTTAGAGTTCCGACTCGTAAAGTTTTTGATCAAAAGCTTAAAAATGTTCACTGCAGAAGAAAATAATTCAACTACCATATCAAAATAAACCGTCAAGTGCCTAATTACTGAGTGATATCCTCCAAAAAGAGATGAAGTTAAAGTCAGCAACTTCTTAAGAATAGACCACTATAGTCCGTTATTTAGAACTTTTGATAAGTCAGGTGTCCGGCCCGTTATTTAGAACTGTGCCCTGATTCATGTGATGGGAAGCTGAAACATCACCAAAAATATTTGCTGTATTGGTCATGTTTTAACCAAAGTTACCAGAAAAATCAATTTATTGAGCTATCAATTTTTTGTTACATGGATTGTTTAAAATGTATAGATAAAGTACCCGCATTGGATACTCAACACTTGGATAAGGGAATGGGCTCCGTGTCCAACAAGTTTAGTCAGACAATAACTTAGCGATCATATATCTTAATTCAAATTTCTCACGAGCTATGAATAAAAGTCTCACAATATGCATGAAAGGGTCTAAGACAACTAGAAAATAGAAATTGTCAATTAAAGATTTCAAATATTCTGGCTTGTCCCTTTATCATTGAAATGAAAATTACATTAATCCAGTACTTAGACACGTATTTGCATCCGACATGTAACATAGAAGATAGCATATCTAGCAAGACAAAAAACCGAAAAGAAGCCAGACACATATAGTTTCTAATATTACCTCTGTCAATGATTCCTCATCGTTGGATGACACCTGGGAAAACAAACAATACATACAAAATTAGAAACTCATTGGAACAAGGAAAATGAGAATCTTTGTTTGAAATTGTTTGAGAGCATGATTGTGGAATCCAATGAAGATAGTTTTTCCAGTAATTAATTGCTCATTTTACTTTTAGTTTTAGTTTTGAGAAAAGTGTACGAAAAAGGGTTAAGAAAAGAGGCATTACCCTTGATGTAACCACAAGAAGTGAAGCTAGCAGAAAGAGCATAGGTTTCAAACCCATTGCCAAAAACAGTCAGTATTGAACAAAAGAAGCAGAGAGGAGTTTAAGTGTCTAAAGATGTATACTTACTAGGAGATGATAGAAATAGAATGAAGCTAATGGGGCTTTTATAGAGTCTGAGAGATGCACATCACTGTTCCCAACTTAGCTGTTTTTTGTCAAATAGAAAGCCAGATTCATTAACAGCCCCTTAGGATTGAGGGATTTCGTGAGAAAAGAAGAGAATAGAGAAGGGATTCTCTCCACTTTTTTTTTTTTTTGGATAAATAGGTGAGAAATGATGAGGAACGCGTGTAAATGGAAGGCTTCTCACCATTTCTCACAAACAAAATGATGAGATTTTGTGAGAGACCACAACCCTTTCTTTTCTCATGAAATTGCACAATCCAGAGGCGCTGTAAGAACACAGAGAAGACATTAGTCAAGAATTAGCTGTGTGTCCCTGAGCTAACTCTGACTGTGAAGGGTTCAACCCACATGGCACAAGAACTGTGTCTGTCAAACTAATCTTATCTCTACTCATCAGATTTCTCTGTCTTGTAAACTAACATTATCTCTTCTCATCAGATTGTCTGTGTGTTGAGAATAGTTTATTAACCGGCACACCAGATCTATCTCAGGAACTTGGAGCTAAAGATGCATTTCAAGGCTTTCATCACTAACCTTACTTCCCAGTAACTATTGGGTTCTTTTGGGCCAGCTTGCACGCACCTTGACTAATTCCGGGACCCTGAAGTTAACAATCGGGAAAAAAACCCTCCGGTGGCTCCAAGGTTTGGAATGTTTGGCTTGTTAGGCTTGCAAGTTGCAACGAACTGGCTACAATAATAATCTGTTACCCATCAAGGGCCAGCAGTGCAAAATGGGTACCGGTCTAAGTTACAAATCCTAACACTGCAACTTGCCTAGAGCCTTCCACTACCTGTAGTTTAATACTATATACACAGTGCCAGCAAGATCTTTCTCCCTGTGGTCTCTTCACATGTGATGTTTCCTTTTGCTAACCTTAGTCAAAATACTCAAGGCAGTATTAGGCTACCAATGTCATATTCTATCAACCGGATAAGCTCTCCTCCATACCTCATCTCTCCATCTATGATTTGACATGGATGGTTTTTTTTTTCTTTCAGTATTCCTACCTAGGTTCCCGGCTTGGGTTGCTTGGCCGGGATAGAACCAATGCCTAGTAAGCCGCGGCGATAGCCCCTTTACTATAAGCTTGCTGACTAGGGTTGGCAGCTAAAGTCAGTCTTCGATACCCCATAACATGAGAAAACAACAACAATTTTTTGAGTTGGAACTGAGCCACATTTGTTCTATCGAACCATAGCTAGACGGCTAGCTTGTACTGTGACCAAATAATTACTTCAATATCCATTAACATGTAAAATGCAGTCTGTTGAATTTCAAGTTGCTTAGATAAATGAGGATCCTCATGACATCTCTAGAAATAGTTTCTATATTCAGTCATTTAAAGGTATTTTGAATTCATTCACGGTCTAACAATCTCCATTGCATGTACTCTACATCGCGCGTCGTCCTAAAGAAAATAGGGTGCAACAAAAATCTATGTTCCATCCGTCATAGACCGGTTTACTACATGTGAACATGATATGCTTGCAAACAACAGAAACACTTGAACACAAACAGATTGAAATAACACGATGAATCACAATTACTCTTGGCCGTACAGAATTACTCCTGGCCGCGAAGAATTACTCTTAACCGCTAAGAATTACTCTTGGCCATGAGGAATTACTCTTGGCCGCAGATAATTGCTTCTGGCCGCCACGAATTGCTCTTGGCGGCCAAGAATTGTGGCCAAGAGCAATTCTTGGCGGCCAAGAGTAATTATTGGCGGCCAGGAGTAAATCTTTGTGGCCAAGGGTAATTCCTTGCGGCCAAGAGTAATTCTTTGCGGTTAAGAGTAATTTTTCGCGGCCATGAGTAATTCTTCAAGGCCAAGAGTAATTCCTCGTGACCAAGAGTAATTGGTCCTTTCTAAAATCTGCCATGCCACTGGAGTCCCGATGGTCATGCCCAAGGAGGTGACTGTGCTGATATGCCCACCTGTTACAGTTGAGACCGCCTCACACAATAAACAAGTCATTTTTAATCTACATATAGAAGTTGGTTAGATTTAAGTACGCTTGAACAACTCATTACTCGGCTTGATCTCATCTAGTTTACATAGAAGTAAACTCTCTTGTGCCTCATGGAGATATGGGTCTCTTTGCTAATTTTAGGGATTGGTAATATTCTGTCAAATGGTGGGCGTAGTACATGCAGTAAGGGTTGTTTATGAGGATTTTAATGAGTTAGGCTTGCAAGTTTTTCTTCTTCTTTTTTTACGGGCCAGCTTGCACGCACCTCGATTGATTCTGGGACCCTGAGTTAACGACGGAAAAAAAAACCCTCCGATGGCTCCTAAGGTTTGGAATGTTTGGTTTGTTAGGCTTGCAAGTTGCAATGAACTGGCTACGATAATAATTTGTTACCCATCAGGGGCCAGCAGTGCAAAATGGGTACTGGTCTAAGTTACAAATCCTAACACTGCAACTTGCCTGGAGCCTTCCACTACCTGTAGTTTAATATACACACAGTGCCAGTAAGATCTTTCCCCCTATGGTCTCTTCACATGTGATGTACCCATGTGGTGACCAAAAGCAAGGAAGCTAAGACAAATGACACAGTAGCTTTAATTTCCATTTTAAGGAACAAATTAATCAAAGAACCAAAAAGGGGTGATGAAGAGAGATGTGCCAAGTGATGCATGAGGCAGTTACAGGACTGAGGGGTATATATAGAACCAGTTCAGGGAATAAGAAACCATTTTTTAGAAGCCGTGATTGTGGGGGAGTTGAATTGTTAGATTCAGCTTTCCCCAGATGAAAGCGAAATTTAGTGTTATCTAATTCAATCTGATAACTATTTATTTTTTTATTATTCAAAAGAACTTTTTTTTGGTCAGAAAAGACAAATTTAAATACTTTTGGAACAAAAAATTGTTAATTGAAAGCTTTTTATTATATACTCCATATTCTATTATTAAAAAGACACTTTAAGCTAATTATATCGCGTGCTTGGTCGAACAGTTGTTAGTTGGTGTTGATGAAATGAACATTAAAACCACATGGAGTTTTAAGTCATTTCTCATATATGATTAGGGGTGTCTGTCATTAAAGCAAACCTTGGGAGGTGTCAGTGAAATTTGCCCAAACATATGATTTTGGGCATATGTTACCCCACCTGGCTTTAACCTGAGAAAATGATGGTTGACACATAATTGAACATGACAAAGAGGTTAGACGTAGTCCAAGTATTTTACCAGACACGCCATGTTTGATGCATGTTATTGTTATACTTCTTTTTTCGGTGCTTAAAATGGGAGTGCATGTGTAATATTCCGTCACATCCGTCAAAGAGTATTACTCCGTCACACAACACCATTATCTGTAAGGGGGCAAGACAGTTGATTGATTGTTTCGGAAGGTATTGAGATCGAGAATGAGTAGGGAATCTACGGATTAATGCTTTCCAGTTGCCTTGTTTCAAGTGTACTGGATTGGATTGATTAGATATGAACGAACCATTTACAATGTGTTCAATGGCAGGATGGTGAGTTGGACAATGGACAAGAGTATTAAGTGGACCAGAAGTGCTACGATCACCGTACCATTTCCACCGCTACTACTCAGTTTCGTTCCTACAAATTTAGAAAACATACTTACCGATACGCGATTGAACTAATTTTTTACATGGCTCCAAAAAAATATTTTACATATATGGGAATTTTTCTATATTCCGGGCCTCACATGGAACGGTGGAAATGGTGTGGTAATCCTAGACTTAATGTAATTGGACAATAAAACTATGGGTACCATTTGGTGTACACCAAATATCCAGAATGGAGGATGCTGCCAAGCGGGTGTCAAGCAACTGATCTGGCCGTTCATCTTGGCAATCGACGGCTTGGATCTTTGCCGAGCAATCGACGGCTCAAATTTGTATGCACTCAGATTCAATCTAAGACGTCCGTGTCGAGATGAACGGCCGGATCGGCCACTTGGCAGGGATGCCGCTCGGCACGCCCATTTCCTGCAACCGGCATCAAACAGGGCCTTAGGCTATCTGCAAGGAAGCTGCTCCCAAGTACACTTACTGATGTATGAGGAGTTGAAAAAATAATAAACTTGTTTTGATTTGATTTTTAGTGGATTATGACTTTTCATTTTGGTAGAGGGAGTTTTTTTGAAGTAACGGCGAGTTTTATTTTTATGTTAATGAGAGTTATGTGGTAGCGAGCGGGAGTTTTAGAAATAAAGAGTCTCGATAGAATCTCCATTGCATGCGCTCTACACCGACGATTGTCCTAAGGAAAACAGGTTACGAACAACAATCGATTTCCATCCACCGTAGGGTTTACAACACACGAACAACAACGAAAGAAACACCTGAACGCAAAAAAGACCGAAATAACACGACCGAACACAACAGGGAGACGATGGCTAAGGACATTTCTGTTCATCTTAAGGACACCTGACGGATACACCGTGGTACAGGACGACGTCCCAGTTTTTGCAGGTCGCGCCTTTCTCAGGCACGCAGTCGCACTTGGCGCAACATTCAGTGCAGACTCTCTGGCACATCCTCTTCTTTTCAGTACTGATCGATTTGCAGTAGTCCAAACACAGGCCGTCACAACCTGCAATATAGTTATGCACATTGTCAAGCAACGAAGATTAGTAAAAGTAGGTAGTATGAAAAGAATTGGTGTTTTTTGTTCATTTTCTGTTTGATTTTTGAACTACTACCACGTTTAGGAGCCTCCGGTTCTGGGGTTGGGGCTACGGACTTGGTTGGAGGATAGACGGGAGCCTTGGTTGGAGGATAGACGGGAGCCTTTTCGGGAGCGTGAGGGTAGTGAGGCTTTTCCGGGGCGTAGGCAGGGGCCATTCGAGGAGGCTTTTCCGGGGCATAGGCAGGGGCCATTCCCGGTGGGTGCTGCAAAAAATAACCAAATTCCAAACAAGTCAATATGATTACTCAAGGAAAACTTAATTTTACAAATGATAGGTACCATTTTCGTTGTACAATGCCGTGTTACTGCTACACAAATTAGCACAACGGACAAGTTAGGCTATCGTACACATTACTTGCATTAACGTGCGAAAAAATTGAACCAAAACTGCTACTAAATACTAATACAGTCCTATGTTTGCACAGTATGCACCATGCCCCACAAAAACAAAAACGGGTCCGCAGCACAATGTTCTAGCATTGCATTCGAAGAACGAAAGCAGGCTGCTATCACAGGATTTGGACATCATTTTTGGTAAATTTTCTGCTCAATTGATTTCCCTTCTTTCATCCGTACAAAACCTTCACAGTAAAAGATTTTCAGTTATCATCCTCTTATTACCATCGCAACCGCCAAGTCAGATTCGAGAGAGGAAACCTACAGAAGGAAAAAAGTAGTTTGAGGTCAATGCATCAATCTCAAGTAACTAAGAAAATTCAAAGAAACGCGAGAAAAATTCGGTCACTCCAACCGCTTGTGTATTCCATGCGACTGTGTGTGTCGTTACGCTTACCCTAGCAGTGATCACCATAAGCATGCAGGCAAAGAGCAAAACCATGACTCCCCTTGTCATTGTAACCAGAACCACAAGATGGGTGAGAGTCTTTTGTGTCAACTGAATACTTTTGCAGTTTAAAAGAAACCAAATACGTGCAGAAGGGAATGTGAGTTGAGAATCTAGGGTTGCATTGGTGCAAACTTTAGTTGAGATTCCCCAAATGCATTGGGTCATGAAAATTTGTGTTTTTGTGCTTGGATCTTCACCACCCTCGATGGATATGTCTGCCAAGCATATATTCCCTAACCCATGTCAGAATATATAACTCCAACAACTTATCTTTCCTTTTTGACCACATCGATTTCGCCAATACACTTGAGGAGCATCTCTCGGTAGTGCGGCCGGCTAGTTCAGTGCTCTTGGAGTATTGCTCAACGGGGGTTCTGCATCACACACTGATGTGGAAGACCACGCAAATTGTGTGTGGTGCGATGTTGTTGCGGAGCATTGGAGCATTGAATAAGCACCCAAAAGAAATATTAGAACATTGAATAATTTTTCGCTTGTCGCGGACCCAGGATGAGTATTTTGTTAGAACATATTTTGGGCATGTGTAATGAGGAAATGACGGATGACGCATAAGTCGAAGATGACGGAGGTAAGACGTATAGTCCAAGTATTTTATCTGACACGCCATGTGTTGATGCATGTTGTTCTCATTCGTCACATGCTGTAGGAGAGTGATAGCGAGGAGGGAATTGAGATCGAGAATGAGTAGGGAATCCAGGGATTAATGATTCCAGTTGCCTTATTTCAATCTAAGGCCCCGTTCTGCTAAAGTTTTTTTTTTTTTTTTAAGTACTTATTTCCCGCTTTAGCAGAACGGGGCCTTAGTGTAGTAGTGTCACAACGTACCACTTTACAATGAACTCAATGGCAGGATGGTCAGTTGGACAGGAGTAGTGGCCCAAACCCAGCTCCTGACTTTGGCAATCCATCCCTTTTGGGCCTTTCAGTAAACCCAACCAAACACAGTCCAGGCCCATAGCACTTCAAACCCATTTTCTACAACTGGCGTCAAACAGGGGCCTGCCTGGGGTATCTGCAAGGAAGCTGCCCCTCAGACAATTTTATTAATGTATGAGGGTACTCAATGTGACTATTGATAAAGATTTAAGTTGTAACTAAACATAGGATTTCTCAAGCTTGACTTGTTTATTAGGCTAGTCAATCTTAAACAATCTTCAATCGAGCCGATCTCGAGTAAGTTGAAGTTTTTGAACAAAGACTTAAGTCATGAGCCGATCTTGAGTAAGTTGAAGTTTTTGAACAAAGACGTAAGTCATGAGCCGATCTCGAGTAAGTTGAAGTTTTTGAACGAAGACTTAAGTTTTCTGCTCTGAATTTTCTTGTGCTCCAGTAACAACAGCCTCTGCTGAAAACTACAATTTTTTAGCATTAAACAGGAATATAGATCTCCCAGTTACAACAATGCCCCTGAGGCAACCTACTCAGGCTTATTACATCATAGGACTAAACATAAGCTCTGATGTTACAGAAGTAGTAACAAGTGCTATAACATAGATAATATAAGTAGCCGCGCGCGGCTGGATTCGACCGGATTCTCAAGGGCATTTTATCTTTTTGCCTTCCATCTTCATATGACTCCAATTGCATTTCTTCTTATGTTCTGGGCCTTCTGGCACACGTTTGGACTTGCAACAGCACGTGGTGCATGCTCTCACACACCTCCTCCCCTCGTCCTCCTCTTCCTCTTTCTTGTGGTGATCTTTCTTGCAGTGCTCCTCACACCTTGACCGGCATTCTACATTGAAGGCAAAAATATATAGCACATTCTCAATTCCACATTTTGGACTTGGACAGTCGTTAGAAATTTAAACGAAAGACGAACAACTATCACTTTCAAGTTTCAAAACCGCGTTTTATAAATTGAAATGCGGCAGTGTGAGATAAAACCGCGTTTATTCTGAGAGCGCTACCAAGTAAATCAAAGTTTTAGTTTGGGGGAGACAATTTGCAATATCATCTCTGGAATATGATATTTACCGTATTTAGGAGCATGGTGGTAGTGATGCCTCTCAGGGGAGTGGAAAGGAGCCTTTCCTGGAGCATGATGATAGTGGTGGTTCTCGGGGGGAGGGCAAGGAGCCCGAGGCTTTTCTGGCGAATGGGCTGGCGGAGCCCTGATCAAGGGGTGGCTATGGGGACGTTCCTCCGGCGGAGGGGCCATAGCCTTTACATCATGAGCAAAAAGGTAAAAATCAATAACTTGTTTGATCAATACTCCTAAAATCACTAAAAAGATTAGTCCAAACAGAAAAAAAAAAAAAACCGTATTGCTTCAAAGGTTAAGTACTCCTAATGTTTGAGTAGGGAAAATTTCAAAATACCCCCCAACCTTTATACCAAAATTTAATTAGACTCCCAACCTTTTAAAAACTTCAATTTTACTCCCAACGTTATCTTCCGTTAACTGATTTCGTTAAAAGCTCCGTTAAATAGCGTCCCAATCAAATTTCGAGTAGGTTCAATATGTGACAGCGGCTTCATCGAACAGGGAGTCTAATTAATTTTTGTGTAAAGGTTGGGGGGTATTTTGAATTTTTCCCGTTTGAGTATTATCTCTGTGTCAACTGCCTCAAGAGTAGGGTGACAGCGGCTCGGAGGATTCAGTGGACACACAGGGAATACTGCCTCAACAGAAGTTGAGAACTGCAAACACGAGAATCATAGGCGAGTTGAAGGAAAATTATGAGAGAATGACATGTCTTGTAAAACGAAAAATAAATACTTAAAAAATAAGAACCTTAGCAGAACAGGGCCTAATTTCCCAGGTCAAGAAACAAAAAACTTGATGCTGTACACAACATGTAATAACGAAACTCAAAAAACTCCCTAAAAGTATCTTCAACACCTAGCTAAACCCATTTGGCCCTTTTCTGCAACGAATTCGTAAAAGTTAGTACTTTTTCAAAAAAGTTCTAACTTTTACGGAGAAAAATTCTAGAAAAACGATATCCATACCATCCAATAATGTTAGCACGTACAAAGAAACATTCAGAACAGGAAAAAAAAAAAAAAAAAAAAGAGAGTCTAGGAACACACACACACTTAAAACACAGCTTCGGACACAACTGGGTCCGAAACCATTAGCTAGATGTATGTGGATCCAGGTTCTGGACACGGTTGTGTCCGGGGGTGTGTTATAAAGGTGTGTAATTTGTAGCATTGCTCGAAGCAGAAATAGCCAAATTAATCACATTTCACATACGTACCCATGTGGTGACCAAGAGCAAGGAAGCTAAGACAAATGACACAGTAGCTTTGATTTCCATTTTAAGGAACAAATTAATCGAAGAACCAAAAAGGGGTGATGAAGAGAGCTGTGGCAAGTGATGCATGAGGCAGTACAGGACTGTGAGGGGTATATATAGAACCAGTTCAGGGAATAAGAAACCATTTTTTAGAAGCCGTGATTGTGGGGGAGTTGAATTGTTAGATTCAGCTTTCCCCAGATGAAAGCGAAATTAGTGTTATCTAATTCCAAGTGATAATGTAGAGAACCAGTTACCGATGGATGATCACTGGTTGAGTATGACTTTCCTTTGGCAACGTGATTTGTTTCAAGATTTCAAGGTTTGTCACTAGCCTTTTTGTCCTTGTGACCTATTCAATTAGTATGTGTTTTTGTTCCTATTAGAATTCAACAGTGCTATGAATATCCGAAAAGAGGTGTGCTCGGAACCGTCTGGTGTGCGTGGACCTTAAAGTGCGTCTGTGTGATGCACGGGCACGGGTGGAGGTATTAAGAGGAGGCCCCGCACAGGAAAGAAAAACTCACAAGAATCCGGTTTTGGAAAGGGAAAAAAAACAGAAAGAAGTAAAGTTGAATTTTTTGTTTTTATCTTTATTCAAAAAAAAAAAATTCACATTTGTTGATTTTGCGTCAAACTTTTGTAGATTATTAATTCGTCCTCGGCAGATAAGTTCTACCACTCACTTCATCATTTTTGGACGGTGGTGACCTAGATCTTATTTGGCTTACATATCCAATCAGTCTAGTAGGAGCGATGGTGGCACCAGCCACCAGGCATCTGCGATGGGCGAAGGGACAAGGAGCTTCTGCACTGATGACATGAGTAGATTGCTGTTCTCCAACATCAAAGCTGTTATTTTTTACAGCTTTTTATGTTTTTCTTGTTTTTGTTCGGACCTTCTGGATCCTTCGTTATATCAGTTGTTTTCTTAGGCCTAAGCGTCGTGCGATTCATAAGTTGCCTTTCTCTCCTTCCCTCAAGAAAAAGTAAAAGAAAAAAGTACCGCAAATATATTGATCAATTTTAGTCCTTACGTGATGATTTACGATTGCATTGTGATACCACGTACTCCTATTTATGCATGGTATGATTTCTTGAGATTTACCTTTTCAATTTGTGAATTATGTAGAAATTAATTTGAAGAATCAAAGTTAATAATGAAATATCGTCTTTTCTAATTAGCCCCACGTCGAGTGCAAATTCTGATCCTGCCTCCGCCCACGTGCAGCGAACAACATCGGTGTCTGAATTTGTGTTCGGGCATATGTGTCTCTCCGCCCACGTGCACCGAACAACATCGGTGTCTGAATTTGTGTTCGAATACACGTGTCCCAAGCATTATTGGATAAGATCTGTTACTTCGCAACCAATTAGGGGTAGGTCTATCTGCAAAGTTAGGACTGTTGATCACAAATGACATATTTTATCATACTGCCCATGAAGGGCTGAAAGCTTACTTATTGTGAGCCATTCTCATGACGTGGAAGTTTCCATACTGATCAAAAGGAATACTTAATTAATTCCTTGAAAACATAGAGAATATTAAGTCCGTATCTACTAAGGTTTTTATTTTTTTTAATAATTTTTTTCGTTTTACGAGACAGACAATTCTCTCACAATACATCAACTTGAATATTCAAAAAATAAGTAATTATTTAAAAAATAAGTTTCAAATAAGTACTTATTTCCCTTGATGGAACGGGGCTAAAGCAGCAGTCAATCCCAACTTTTTCTGCTCAACTCAGCAACTTTTACAAATTGAAAAGCATCGTTTTAACTTTTTTGTATGGTCAGAAAGTATAAAAAATGAAGAGTAAAAGTACTTCAACGCTAATTTTTGTTATTTTTGTGGCGTAATTTTTCTAAACCAAGATTAATTTACAGTGATTAATCCCCAGGAGTAAGTCGAATGGGAGCCTAGCTAGATACAAGCCTACAGCAATACTATCCCAAGTTTGCATACTCTCTTGTACCGGCAGCAAAAAAAACTCCCAACCTTAAGATTAGTTGAGATGCGCATAAATTGGTCAGAACTATTGATTATAAAACAAGTTTTAACTAGAGTAAAAGAGTAGTTAAGTATATTGTAAGTTGATTCTTGATTAATCCCAAGAGGTTAGTCGGGTGGGAGCCGACAGCAAATTAGAGGCTTACTCTCCCAATTTCACACATTTCACCCTCACCAGCAGCGAAAAACCTCATGGCGCCATTAGAGGTTTGCCCGACGTGAACTTTAGGGTCTTGAGATTAGTCACGTGTTAACCGACCCAAACCCTGATTGTAAAAAAGAAAAAAAAGATTTACAATGATAATGGTTATAATATAAGTTGATTCTTGACCTCTATGGGGATAGCTTCTTTCTTTCTCTTTTTTTTTTGCTAGTTGAGAATAGTGGATGCTTACTTTCAAGGAAAATCCAAGAGTCCAAGTTCTTGCACCCCTCCTTAGGTGATATTATAGTAGTGGTAATGGTTCCCTAGGTAGGGGATATCTAGAAATCTACAAAATGTGTACTGTATATGTGTGTTTCCATTCATGTGCTCACATTTTGTTATTAGATGTAGGTTTGAAATTGATGAACATTGCATAGAGCCTAGGGCCATTTTGGATTGTTATTAACTTAAAATACAATTAACTGAGATTGCAACTGGACAACAGTCCACTTATCATCAATTTTTTTAAGCCTTGAACATCTGCTAGTGGATTTTTTCCCCACCATTTCTAGTTATGCAACTATTTTACTTTAACTATCTCGGGCTAGCTCAGTTAGTCAGGACTGTTGCATGCATCTCACTAGGAGGTCAGGAGCTCGAATCTCGCCACCTGCATGTGGGCGTTATTCCCCTTGTAATTGTTGGGATTATTTCTCCCTTTAATGGAGCTGTACGTTGGGTTGAGCTTATAGTTATTGTGGACTTATTTCCAATTTGATGTAATTCTGATACTTGTATACCCCTACGGCTTGTAACGAAAACTATTTTACATTCAAAAGAGGCAATCATTTCACCTTCAAAAACAGGAAATTCACCTTCACTAATTATAAAAATACAGGATATTGAAGAAGGTTAGGCACTCCTATCAGGCCATCACTTAGGTCTTCCATGTGAGTGGGTGTCCAATTGCACTTGCCACTTACCCTAGATGTGCCTAAAGGTCGCTCTCCTTAGATTCAAAATCTTGCCTCCGCCACTAGGGGTGCATCTGGAGTCAATTGAAGAAGTTGTCAGGTCGTGTATGACATGCAAGTAAGATTCATTTTCGAGCTCGCAAGTTTGACTCTTATTGTCATAAACAAAAAGGAGGCTATTGAAGATCGTTAACCTAAGGGTCCCGGTAGTAGCGGAGGTGATTTGATGTAAGATCAGACCTTGCAATGGTGGGTTTTGAGGGAGGTTTTTGAGAATAATGAGTGGAGAGATATATGAAGAAAATTTATTCGGAACCGTGCGCGGGTGTTTTTTTGTACGTTACAAGTAATTCGGAAGTTTTAGTAAGCTTTCAAATTTTTGAATAAAGTTTATGTGAATCGGGGTGAAGAAGTTGAGATAATCGCCATTGGCAGCTCCAAGAACTCAGTCAATGTTGAGGCATTCAATTTTACGAATTCTACTTGTAAGAATAAATCACACTGGCCGATGTCAATTTATAAGAGCACTAGCATAGTTTCTGTCAATTTACAAGGCTCAAGTTTCAAGGTTATCACCCCATCAATGCAACAACTTCGACCCGTATCCACCTCTTATCCATCCTTAACGCAGAGTTCTTCTTTCCCCTTATTTTTGGCCCGAGGCTTGAAGCATGGCGAGGATGAACCTGGATGAAGAGTAGCGTCAGATCATCATCGGATATAAGATCTTAGGACTTTAATGCGCCCGGGAAATTGTCTGAAAAACCAACGAGTCACACACTAAGCGTAGCAATAGAGTATATCAAACGATCAATCGAATTTTTATTTAAACCCTATAGAATTAGGTGTTTATGGAATTATTATGAAAGCTGTCGTCCTATCTCATTTTGGGTTGAAGTTGTTGCATTGATGGGGTGATAACCTTGAAACTTGAGCCTTGACAGAAGTGGCCTGTTGGTCAATGGGACAAGTTGTTGCCTGTTTTTGGGTTTACTTTGCTATACACAATAGTCAATGTATTCTGCACTATTTTCTCTATTCAATTGTATTGTTTCAATACACTATTTTCACTGGAATTTTCAGGGTATGGCGGTGTTTTGGTTTGTTTCTCTCGGCGGTTTTTGGTTTCCTTTTGGGCTTTAGTCTGGTATGGATGTATATATGTTGTAGGGTGTTTTAGCAGGTGTGTGGCTTTCGCTTTGGTTGTGGTGTCTTGGTTGGCTTCTGGTGGTGGTTTTTTTGCCGGGTGTGCCCGAGATCCGTTCAATCTTTGTATTCCTTCTCAAAGATCAATGAAATCTTTTCTGCCGATCAAAAAAAAAGAAGTAGCCTATGTATCACGTACTCTTTTTCGTATCTGATACACTGTGAATTTATCCAATTGAGAAGCCATGTATACATCTTTGTGTCGTGCTTTTTTGTGTGTGTGTTTTGCTTGACTAATTTTCCTGGCATTGTGTTTTGTGTGGTTTTTAGGTCTAATCCAATCTGGACCTGTTCTTGTTTTTTCCCTAAAAAAGAGAGGTTGAATTCACTGTCAAAGTGATTCATTAAATGGAAGATCAAATCGCAATGTCATTTATTGATTCAGACAGAATTTGAACAAAATTCGAGCAGTGAACAAATTCCTGTTACACCAGCCGCCTCAGCTAACGCGAGTTGATGTCTATTACACGACGATACCAAAACAAGTTCCAAAAGATCATACATTTATCTAAATCACGAGTAAAATTACGGGAGATTCCTACAATTCAAGGGCATTTAATCAACTTTCCGTCGTCCATCTTCACATGATCCCAGTTGCTGCATTTCTTTTTAGGTTGCGGCACACATTTGGACTTGTCACAACATGCGGTGCATGTTTTCACGCACGGCCTTGTCTTATGGCGATCGTCTTTCTTGCAGTACTCCTCGCACATCGGGACACAACCTGCATTGTACATTATCAGCTTCCCAAATGGTTTGGAGAAAGAAAATAAAAAGAGGATGTTTGATAAATGATCAAGTTCGAAACAGATTGATCATAGTTTTAGGACTTTTTACCCTGCGAAGGAGCCTTTGATGGGACGGGCGTTTCGACCTTAACTGGGGGATGCATAGGCGCCGCTGCTTTCGGAGGGGAAGCGTGATTATGATGCTTCTCTGGAGCATGAGCATGATGCTTCTTTGGTGGGTGGGCTGGAGCCTTGACCGGAGCCTTAACGGGAGCATGGGCCGGGGCTTTTATAGGGGCATGGACAGGAGCCTTTTTGGGGGCGTGGGCCGGAGCCTTTTGGGGGGCATGGACAGGAGCCTTTTTGGGGGCATGGGCCGGAGCCTTAACGGGAGCATGGACCGGGGCTTTTATAGGGGCATGGACGGGAGCCTTTTTGGGGGCATGGGCCGGAGCCTTCACGGGAGCATGGACCGGGGCTTTTATAGGTGCATGGACGGGAGCCTTTTTGGGGGCATGGGCTGGAGCCTTCACGGGGGCATGGACCGGAGCCTTGATAGGGGCATGGACGGGAGCCTTTTTTGGGGCATGGGCAGGCTACAAAAGAGAGGGGAAAAAAAAAAACTTGATTAACCAATTTGATTGCTTGATTTTATATATTTTGCTCCAAGAAAGTATATGGTGTAATAAGGATTACCCCTGTTTCAACGGCCTCAGCAGAAGGCGAAACCTGAAAAAGAAAAGAAAAAAATAAACAAAGTATATTGGTGAGTTTAAAATGAAATTACGCAAACCAAGGAAGAAAATATGAAATTTACAAAAATAAAATCTTATAGATGTGTTGGCAGAGAGGGAGGGGAGGAGGAAAAATTATAAGATGTCCTTGACTTATGCCCTACACGTCAGGTCGCATGTACAGATTCTACGGAGGCTAAACATTCCAAACCTTTGAGCTCCACTGGAGGGTTTGCTTGGTCATTAACCTCAGGGCACGGAAATAGTCGAGGTGCGCGCAAGCTGACCCGAACATCCGATTATATAAAAAGGGAAATTTTTTTAGTGCCGAGCGGATACCACGTGGTGCCCGCTCGTGCATCCGAGCCGTCCATTTTGTGTTTGAACGGCTCAGATTTAGAGAGAGAAAAAGGAGAGAGAAAGTGTTGGGGTGAGAGGAGAGAGAGGGTTTCAATCCGAGCCGTCCAAAAGTGAATCAGACGGCTCAGATGTGCCGAGCAGGTGCCACGTCGGCAATACCCGCTTGGCACTGAAAAACTCCTCTATAAAAAGAGAGGTAAACTTGGAAAATCTAAGATTGAGACTCTTGTGATGATTAATATATAGCACATACCATTGATGTAATCAAAAACATATAAGCAAAGAGATAGAGCAAGGCTTTCATTGCCATTGTGAGGATTAAGGAATGGGGCCAAAAAAAAAAACCCAAAATAGTTTAGAATTGGGGCAAGTGATGAACTAGGAAGTAGAGAACTGATGTCTATATATAGCACCTATATATTGTCGCAAAAAGAATGAAAAAACACTTGACATTAGTGGTGGTGAATTCTCAGTTCCAACTTCCCCAGATGAAGGCTATATCAGAAACGAGCAGCCCAACCCGAAGGCGTAGCTCAAGTGGCAACAAAGATGAGCTTAAACCCATAAATTATGCGCTTCAAAACTTGACAACTTCTCGGGGCCAGGCTGCAAGAAAGAAATATGAATCCCCTAGTTCCGGGGTGAATAGCCTACTTTCGACCAGACCGGGAGGGAAATAGTCGAGGTGCATGTAAGCTGGCCCGGACACTCCTGACCGGGAAAAAAATAAAGGAGAAACAAGCAGCCGTTCTAAGTCTGGTTTCAGATTTGGATGACAAATTGCATACTAAAATAATGGGCCTAATTCAATTAAAGAGAAAGGGCGATTCAGGTAAGGACGAATGGATGGACGCTTTTAGGACTTTAACAACGTGATTGGTTGCAGCCTTGCAGGATTTCGTGGTTTCACTCACTAGTGTTTTTGACCTTCATGATTCTGGCTTTTTTCAAGTTTCAAAAAAAGTTTGGCTGCTAATCACAATTGACTTAATTTACTCTAGACCTACCCTCTCTAATGTCTTACGAGCTTTTTGTTTTATAACCAAGTGTCTGGGTCAGCTTACGCCCGCCTCGACTAGTCCCGGCAGACCAATCCCACCGTCCACCAGTGGGGACCCAATTTAAAGCCATAGCAAAGCTCTCTAATGTCTCACGGTTTTGATTTCGGGACATGGTTCCATGACATAATGTCCCACGAATTCCTTGATTTTTGGATGTATAAGAGGCTACTGTTTCAGCAGTAAAACTTTCCAAGAGCAGCCATACATGTCAAAAGTTAGGTCCGTCTCCAGTCCTTTCCCAGACATTACCAATTGTGTATTACATAAATATTGTTGTTGTCCGTGATATTGCACTCCCGACCCAAACGGATTTGGCTAAGTGAGTATGAGAAAACTAATAAGTGATTGTCTTCCGTAAGGTCTCATGTTCCAATCCCACAAAGGCCAACATTCCAAACCTTCGGACCACTAGAGGTTTGTTCAGTCGTTGCGCAAGCTGGTCTAGACATCCGGTTATTAAAAAAAAATGTTGTACTCCCCGACCGAATTATGGAATCGACATCATGTGCCATCATCAAACTCTTTCATGCAAGCACGCACGAGTTTCCAATTTTCTTAATCAATTAAAGTCTCCCGATGGGGTTTCTCCCACCAGTTTATGTGTGTGTGAGAGAGACATGAGTTGTATTTGTAATTTTATTTGTTGAGTTTGGCTAATAAAATGAGTAGTGTTTGAGTTGTGTGTGGAATTAATTCTCTCTACACCAATCACTCTAGCTAGGTGGATATAGTTGGTATGTTGTTTTGGACAACGTGGGACAAGCACGGAAAAAGCACATGCACAAAAAAAACACGGATAAATTATTTTAATTACAACAAAAAGAACGGATACTAGTCAGAATTTTGTTAACCTAAATTGCTTTTAATTTTTGTTCTTTTACTTGGATGTGCAGATCCCAAACTACTTGTTGGGAGTTGTCAAAGACCGCAATGTAAAGAATCGCTACGGTGCGACACCTTGGGATGTTTTGGATATGCTGCATATATATACTGATCACAAAGACATCACAACCATGGAGATACAATTGATTCTCTTACAAGCTGGTATCAATAGATCGATCCGTTGGGCCGGATCCCAACGCCAAATCTCCACCAGAATCAAATGTCAACCCCGTACCACCACCCAACCCATTAACAATAATAAATAATCCTCCTACTGCTACCGCTACTCAATGGCGCCGGTGCCCCATACCACCGCCCAACCCATTAACAATAATCAATAATCCTTCTACTGCTACTGCTACTGCTACTCAATGACGCCGGCGTCATAATGGATGGTGGAGGTTCGATGAATGCGTTTTGGCAAAAGTATTTCAAGTTAGACCTTGATTTTCTGGCACAGGTACTGTTCACGCATACCTCCCTCTCTTTCCGATATGAGTAATAGAAAAACATTTTTTCAAGTAAAATGGCTCGATCAATATCTAATCACATCTTCCATGCTGACAGTCACGCATGCAATTACTAGCGCCGGCCAACCTAATGGCAAGCATAGCGTATAATATGGTTTATAATCCACCTGGTGGGATTTGGACAGACAATGATCTGGTTCTTAACTCTATGGCGTTTGTGGGATCTTTAACCACTATCACACTAGTGTTAGCGGGATTGTGTTGGGACTCTTCAGGATATTCCCAATTACAATGTGGAGGTATATAAAACCTTGGGGTGCACTCATAGCAATGCATATATGGTGGTTGGGTCATGAGTGGTTTATGTATTGCGTGGCCTCTACTTGATCGTGAATGCGTGCAATATATGGTGGATTCTGCAAATATATATGCACAAAGAACAACTAAAATCTAAAACAATCTGCTGAGCTGAACACATTTGTGCCCCCACCTACATTCCAGGTATACAATGGTGCACTGCACGCACTTCATGTTTATTTTTCAAACAAATTGCAACTAACATATATAATCGCAACGAAATTAATATGCATAGCAACATTAATTATCCCTGGGGAAAAATATTATATGACCCAACAAAAGCCGAAGTTCATCCCAAAAAGGGGCGATATGGTGCTCCTGCAGGCAGGACCTATGCCAAGTTCAATCTTAAACAATAACGGCCTGTTTGGATGGGGGATTAGCCCCTGGATATACGTACATACATATATATATCCCAACCTTTTCTGAAAGGGCCCCTGACCCCACCCCTCCCTTTTCCGAAAAGGGGAATTGCAAGACACTTTTCTGAAAGGGCCCCTGACCCCACCCCTCCCTTTCCGAAAAGGGGAATTGCAAGACAGTGGGAAGTGGGGCAAATAAGTCCCAACATATGAGACACTTTTTTGGAATTGTTCAGTCATGTGAAGGGAAAAAAATAATTCTCAAGATCTCGTGACCTTTTCTCCATCACCTCATTTCCCTTCCAGATCTCGCCGCCGCCTGGGGGGGAGGCGCCGCCTCCTTCGGGCTGGGCCTGGCCAACTTGGATTGAGCTCTATTGTCTTATATGGGCTGTTAGGTCTTTAGGCGTTTATGTTCTTAATGTCTGATCTGGGTTTTCTGACCCACAGGTGTGTTGGGCTTTGCCCATTGGGTGTTCTGGGCTTGTCCCAATAGGTGTTCGTCCAATTTCGTATTGGATTCTCCTTCCCCCTCCCCCAACTTGATGTACCCATTGTCAAGTTTCTTACGGAGTAATAAAATTTGTTGCTTATCAAAATAATAATAATAATAATAATAATAATTCTCAAGAATGGGCGAGAATCCCTCTCCACTTGGCGGCTATGAATGGGCGAGTTGAGGTCATACTATAACTACTTAGGGTTGCACCAGCTTTAATTCTTGAGAAATTAGACAGAGGGCAGAATGTTCTGCACTTGTGTATCAAGTATAGTAGGCTAGTGGCCTTAAAGACACTGGTGCAACATCTGTAGAGAGAGGACAAAGAGTATCTCCTTAACTCCATAGACGAAAATAGCAACACAATCTTACATCTTTCTGCAGGTCTCAAACAAAAAATGTAAGTATTTGTGTATACTATGTATAGATAAGAAGCTTACTGAGTTTAAAAAAATAATAATAATAATGGATACTAGTCAAAATTTTCTCAAGCTAAATTGCTTTTAATTTTTGTTCTTTTACTTGGATGTGCAGACCCTAAAATACTTGTTGGGAATTGTCAAAGACCAAGCCAATGTAAAGAACCACTACGGTACGGTGCTGATTTGGATGTTGTGGATATGTATCCTAATAGAGACCTTACAACCATGAATCCTATAATTAATGCCAGCAAGAAAGTGTGTCGCCTTAATCAATCAAGTCAGTAAAGAAAGCGTGTCACCAATCACTCTAGGTTGGTATGGTTGGTGTGTGTTGTATCGGACAACGTGGCACAAGCACGTCGAAGGCACGGAAAAAGCATGGGCACAAAAAAAGCACGGATAAATTATTTTAGTTACAACAAATAGGTCATCGAGCTCCTATAATTAAGGCCAGGAAATGTAGCTCAAGGTCATGTAGGTCTTGGGTTCGAGCTAATTGAATATTAGTCTTAACTTATTAATCACTCTTAGTCTTCCTCTGGCAAAAAAATAGAACTCTTCTAATCGATCATTAAAAAATGTGTAAAAGTTTTTGAGAGTTTTTTGAAAACGTATATTCTGACAGGGAGAATTCCTCTCCATTTGGCGGCTATGAATGGGCGAGTTGAGGTCATAGTAGAATTACTTGGGGTTGCACCAACTTTAATTCTTGAGAAATTAGACATAGGGCATACTGTTCTGCACTTGTGTGTCAATTATAGTGGGCTAGAGGCCTTAAAGACACTAGTGCAACATCTGCAGAGAGAGGACAAGGAGTATCTCCTCAACTCTGGAGACGAAAATGGCAACACAATCTTACATCTTTCTGCAGGCCTCAAACAAAAAGATGTAAGTATTTGTGTATACTATGTATAGATAAGAAGCTTACTGAGTTATAAAAAAACGGATACTAGTAAAAAATTTCTCAAGCTAAATTGCTTTTAATTTTTGTTCTTTTACTTGGATGTGCAGACCCTAAAATATTGAAATTATGCGGAAGCGTTCAAACTACTCCTAGAGGGTGAATAGGAGTTTTGATTAAATAAAATAAAATTACCAATTTGAAAGTAGATTCACTGATTAAAAAATCATATAGATGAACGGGTTGATTATCGATTAATCCAAACCTAAACTCAAGTAGTGCAGTAAAATAAAATTGATACGAGAGACGCACGATTTACGTGGAAAAACTTAGGATCCTAAATAATCCTAAGCCAAAACCATGGCCTAACACTATTGATTTATTCTATTAATCAAAAAGAAGTACAGATTGAGAAATAGTAAAAAATCTTATCCAAACCTTTACCTATTCTCGCCAATCTCCGATGCTCCCCGAACTTCTTCATGATCCAATACATGCACCACGGACTTCACACCCGATTTCCGGATTCGACCGGCTCCGAATCAATCTCCAAAAGATTCGGCCACAGCAGCAAACGGCACCAAGAACCACGAACAGTGAATGAATAAATGATATGGTGTGAACGTGATAAAAGTGTTGTGCCCCCCTTTCTTTCTTTTCTAAAAACAAAATCTCTCTCGCCTCGACCGAAACCCAAAAACAGCCGTGCAACCCTTTCTTTTTCTTTTTATCAAAACGAAAAAACTCTTCACAGGGTCGTAGCCTCCCTATAGAGATCAGCACCTTTTATACTTTAATTTCCCCTTTAAAACAGAAGTCTTATAATTACGCTTTATATGGAAAGCAAAATTTCGGACCTTTTCGAAGAAAATTGATTTAGGATACATATATACGGAAAACAAATTTTCGGAGAGATTTACCGGAAAGGAAAACGAGCAGGAATAAAATTATCTTGGAAATAATATGCATGATGTGCTGTGTAATGCTACTTCTCACGCAATTGGCTCGATTCCGCAGCAGTCAACTTGGCTAAGAAAACGGGAGGAGTATTGAGCGAGCAACTACCCCCTAATTAACCTACCCATTACAATCAAACGGAGTCGATATAACAAAGACACCAATGCATGTTTTGAACACCCCCGAAAAGTGCCAAAATATCAAACAAATACTTGTTGGGAATATTCAAAGACCAAGCCAATGTAAAAAACCACTACGGTGTTGCTTTGGATTTTGTGGATATGTATCCTAATAGAGACCTTACAACCATGAAAATCCGAGAGTTTCTCTTACAATCTGGTGTCCGTAGATCCGCTGGGCCGGAACCCAACCCCGAATCTCCACCCGATAATCGTCCTTCCGTATCGAATGCTAACCTCGTATCACCACCCAACCCCGTATCACTAACCAACAATCCTCCTACTTCTCCTCAACGTCGCTGCCACCATAATGCTGAAGATTGGATTTCTACATTGTGGAATAAGTATTTCAAGGTTGACCTTGAATGGCTTACACAGCTACTGTTCAAACACATATGCTCTATCCCTCTCTTTCCTATTCGAGTAATAAAAAAAACACTTTTTCAAGTAAACATGGCCCGATCATATCTAATTACATCTTCCATGCCAACAGTCACACGGCCAGTCTTTTGTGTCAGCCACCCTAACGGCAGACATGGCTTGTCAAGTTATTTTTAGTCCACCGGCGGGTTTTGGCAAAATTCGGTTAATGATCCTAAAGGGCGTACAAGCCATTCTGTAGGACTATCGATTCTGGGTAGTTATGATGGCGAGATTTTTGTTTTATTGATAGTTCTTCACAGTGTGCGGTTAATGGGATCCTTGAGCACTATCATGCTGGTCTTATGTGGATTCCCTAACCGCAACAAGTTTTTCATATCCACTGTCTTTATCACAATCACATGCATGGCCGCAACTTATGGCTTGACACTCTTCGAGGTTTTCTCAGATATATTGTTTAAGTTTTGGACTTCCCAGGCATATATTTATAGGACAGTTTATGTATTGGGTGGGTCTAAGCTCATTTGTTGCAGTGCTTCACACAATCCACTTCGTGTTATGGTTGCGGAACAAGATTTGAAAGCTCATCAGAATATGTACACGTCGTGGATCATGAGCTACCCATGTCGAATAATATTACTACTAAAGTTAAATCCAGCTGGCAGCCGCAAGTGAATGAAAAAACTTCTAGTACTAGCTAGTCTTTGCAGTAGTTCGGTTTGGTTTGGTTTGGTTTGAAGTAAATTGTCAGCAGTACTAATGGTTTTCCCAATGTGCTTGACATGGGTACTTTTTATACTTAGCAGATAGAGTCAATGAAACATAGATCCATATGAGCCTCATGAATTAGACGATGAAATAAGACTCGATAGTTTTTGTTAGAAAAAAAACTTATATATAGAGGAGTAAATCATAGATTGTGTAGTCTATTTCAATGAGAAGTTGAGTTACATGATTAATATTGTTGCCTTCGGTTGTGCTTTTCCATCAGTCTTGTCTGTGAGTGTGCTTGTTCTTATGGGTCTGATTTCTTGGTTATGTGTTGCATCTGCAGGTTGGGTTGGCGTATTTCAATCACGGGGCATCCTTCCATACGTCATTCGGCATCTGATTAAGCGATAAATTGTCGAGCCTTTCTTACTTAGAGGTTTCTCCTCACGCGGAACCCTTGCGGCCGGAATTAGTAGATGTCAACTGCTTGAAAAGATCTTTCCTGCTTTTCCTTTTTCTGTGACTTGTGTCACTGCAGCATTGCAGCGTAAAACGGCAAAACGGAAGATGTCAGCTTCTGTTGGCAAGTCCCTTTACAATTGGGATGGAAAGAACTTCAGTTTACAGCTTCTTGTTTGGTTTTAGTTTGGCAACGAACAGTTCCTGTGTACACATATCTTGTACCTGTCATTCTCATTATGAAGTTTGTGCATTTAGGAAGGTTGTCTTCGAAAGGAAAACCACGTTTAAGTTAGAGCTTTTGGACCCTTCCAATTGGGTCTCAATCAAATCAATACGGTTGTGTTTCCCCAACCCCAACACCAGTAAAAAGGCGTGGTTACCGAATATGCGTTTTGTTCTTATTTAGTGCTTACTAAAAGCGTGATCAGCGTATGGTCTTTTTTTTTTTTGACCACAAACTTTAACTTACCTCTTGGTCACGAGGCATTACCTTTGGCCGCAAAATTTTGAAAGCGTGATTACTGTGCACGACGGTCGAAGAATTACTCTTGACTGTAAAGAATTACTTCTAGCCGCAAAGAATTATTATTGGCCGCAGAGAATTACTCCTAGCCGCCAAGAATTACTATTGGCCGCAAAGAATTACTCCTTGCCGCAAAGTGTAATTCTTCGCGGCCAAGAGTAATTCTCTGCGGCTAAAAGTAATTCTTCGGGGCCAGAAGTAATTCTTCGCGGCTAAGAGTAATTCTTGGCCGCGAAGAATTACTCCTGACCGCAAAGAATTACACCTAGCCTCGAAGAATTACTCTTGGCTGCAAAGAATTACTCTTGGCCGTGAAGAATTACTCTTAGCCGCAAAAAAATATTCCTAGCCGTGAAGAATTACTCCTAGCCGCAAAGTTTTGAAAGCGGGCCACTTGGGCTTATTGGATTGAATTGGGTTGACCTGCCTCTATTACCATTGAAATAAAATCAGAAATAACTTTTAAAAATCTTCCATTGGATGAGTCACTAAGTTTACGTTATATATATATATTTTCTTACATTTAAGTTTTATTTTTTGGATTGATCATCCGTCTTGATGAAAAACAAGGAAAAATACCAAACAATTGATTTTTTTTATCTACAGTACCGTCTTATATGTATTTTTTCAACTTCAGTCTATATTTTTTTATTTTTTCGATTTCTCCTGCCGAACAAACAATTTATCTCAACAATTACAACGAAAAGCCAACCTTGTTCCTCTAAGAGCTTTAGGGGCTTTTTGGACTTCTGTTTTTGTTCATATTTTCTTCGCATTGGTTAATTTTGCGTCAATCTTTTGTGGATTATTGTTTCGTCTTGTCAAGGCGAATTGAAAAACTAAAAAATTACAGTATTTTGGGTTTTATCTTTGGGTATTTCCAAAAATGTTAGGGTAAAGTAATTTTTTTTTAAACTTTTTGGATTTCACTCGTTGAGATCAATCAATAATTAACAAAAGTTTAGCGCAAGATTAATAAATGCGAAAATAAAGTTTAAATAAGGACAAAACTCAAAAAGCTTTAAAAAAATAAAATTAAAGCTCTTGGAGGAACCAGGCCTGAGTTTTAGAAGAAAAAAAATACTAAAGGCATAAAATATAGCGCAAATTCACTAATAAGTATTACTCCAATCGTTTTTGAAAAAAGAAAAAGAGATCCCCACCCCAAGAACATTCTCTATTTGTCCGAAGATGAAGATGAAGGTGAGCTCTAGAAATCATTTAGCCAAGAATGTAAGTGCTCTGCCCTGGGCTAGAAGCTTTTCCGTGGTAAGTAGCCCTTGCTTTCTTTTGGGTACAAAAATGAATTGTAAATAGATTACTCTAATCTATACTCTGAGAAGTTTTAATAGTGTTTTGACAGAGACGAGAGAGAGAGAGAGAGGATCTGGAAACCATAAATTTTCCGACAGCAAACAATCAACAAAGAAATTCATCTAAGAAAATGAACTTGGGATGCTTTCACAGATGCAAGAAGTTCACAAAGACCATTCAACATAGGCTGCATACAGAACTACGTACATCGAGCGAGTACAATGAGTTTTCAGTATGAAAGATTCCAGGATTCTGAGCTTCAATATTAAGCTCGCTCTTAAAAAGTTTTGGACGAGTGAAAATCGGAAAGGGAGATCTACACGGTGACGGTGTCTTCTTCATCCTCAAAGCTCAAGTTTAATGTTTGTAGCTTGAAGCCTGAACCTTGTATGATCTCAACCAAGTTGGAGGCCACCCCTGTAGCTTGTACTGTTGTCTGTTTAGTCAGCTGGAAAAAAGAACGACAGCCATCTTTAGGAAAGGCGCCATACAGAGGAAAAAGACATAAAGGCTTACAACCGGATCCAGAAATAAAGAGTTGGTCCTTGCTCTTATGACTGTTCAATCAAGGTGTCATTTGGGAAGGTATTCTCGATTAATTGACCATATTCATAAAGCACAGCAGCACGTCGTACTGTATTATAAAGTTGTAAAGGATTCACTTGCAGAAAGGTTAAAGTTGAAGGAGTTGAAAATAGATGGGAATACAGGGCGTAAAAACTGCGAAGGATTAAGGACTTCACGCTCAAAGTCAATGAATAGCAACCTTTTGGTTAATTTTTGGGTGCAAGTTTCACTAAATGTGAAGTCCCACTTCAATATCACAGTTCTGTATAGTTGTTTATACTCACCTCAACAGTTGCCATACCCTCGTCAACTTGAACTTTTAAATCGGTAATGCCCTCTGTTGCCTACAAAATAAGAATTGAAAAGATAGTGAGATAGTTAGAAAGGCCCGGGAAAAAAAAGGGGGAGGGGGGTTGTGGCATGAGCTTGTAACAAGCCCAAGGGCCAAGATAGCAATTTTACTTTCCGTGAAGAAGAAAACCATTATTATACAGAATATCCATGTTAGCCAATTAACTTGAAGTCAACCAATTGAGCAACAAGTTATAAACAAAAGCAACCATGAAGAGCACTCTCTTTAGCCTTTAGAGCAAGAAGTTATAGACAAAAGCAACCATAAAGAGCATTCTCGTTAAAACAATGATAAAAGAACAAGGAACAATGACAATCATAAAAAACCGTTAAGTTATATACTAACATTCAATGACTGACAGATGGATCTACCTCTAAAGCTCTAGTCACTGCAGGAATAGCTGATTCACTGATTGTTCCTTCTGCCTACATACATAGTCAGCAAAAGCGGCATTATAAGTCTAAATCCATGCATATCTGGATCTATGAGACTAATGCGAAAGGAGAGTGATACCGATGCAAACATGGAAACATCACATATAAATAGTTTATCCGGTTCAATTGGTCTTGAGAATTTCTAAACCAAAAAATAAAACTAAGAGTAAGAGTAAGTTGCGGTTTGGACTTCTAGAATTGAAATGAAAGCATTTGGTATCACTTACATGAAAAGTATAACATGTTATTCACTTTCTTACTATTTGCGTCTACATCAAGAATGGATTTTGAAAGAGCTTTAGATTGATGGAATCCAAATAACTTAGAAACTACAGTTGAAATCCTTATTTCCAACTACATTCACATTAATCTGAATAAAATCCTCCAGTATATAACAATCAATCTAACTCCAACGGGTAAACCTAATTGTTACAAATTTATGAAGTTCCAAATCCTTTCATATCGAATCCACTCATCCAAACGGAACTTATCTATCTAACCACACACGCTTGGAATTTACAGACCAAAGATTATAAATTAAGCATAAAAGATAATAATGCGACAAAAACATAACTATTCAAGTGACATCAAAATCACAAAGGAATGTACCAAGCTTACACTATTACACCAGTAGTCCCTATTAAGAAGTTCTTCATCACTAAGTTCGCAAAGAACTCAAAATACATGGCAATAAAATCTAATTACATTTCAAAAGGAGCAAAACTAAACATCCCAAAACTAATTAAAACTCCAAGTTAAACTCCAGCACAATCCATCTTAATTCACCAAATAGATAACAATCGCATGCCATTCGAGTCATGAGCAGTGTTCTAAAAGTCAGTCAAGGCGGCCGCCTAAGCGCTAGGCAGACCCCAATGCCTAGATTTTAGGGTCTAGACGATAATTAGAAGTTTTTGCATCACTCGGCGATTACCTGGCTGGGCTGCTATTAATTGGCGGGCATATTTCATTATATTTAAAAGTATTTTGAGAATAAGTGTGTCATAGTGCAAAGTACAGAGTGTTATTCTAACACAATATGTATGCCATATACATAATATGTATAGATGCATATCAAAGTGCTGAATCGGCTAACAAAACAAAACCATAATACTTATTATTTATTCCTTCCTAGTCGTGTGTCATTTCTTACTCAAACTTGGAGAGAAGTGAAAGATGGTTAAAACACCCAACAAATCTCTAGAAGCCGACTAGTAAGCCTAGCCGCTAGGCACCTCTCTTCCGCCCAACAAGCGCCTAACGGTTTTCAGAATATTGGTCATGAGAAACCATAATGACTGGTAATTTTCATACCACACATAACGATTTTCCAGACGATATTCATAAAGGAAACTGCCAAAGAACCATAGAGTACTACACCAACATAATATTCACAATCTCTTCTGCAAAAACATGCATAAAATAGCCAGTCCCGTATACCCAAATTTCCAAATTCTGAGATTTTTGACCTAATAATCAAATACAACCACAAACCCAGAAATTCGCAAATGATGAGATACCTGAAAGAACAATTTCTGCTGCAAAAGACACATAAAATAGCCAGTGCCACATTCCCAAAATTTCCAAATTTGAAACTTTTGAACTAATAGTAAAATACACACAAAACCAAAATTTGCTAAAGACACATAAATAGCCAGTGCCATATTCCCAAGTTTCACAATTTGAAATCTTTGAACCAATAGTCGAATACACTCACAAATCCAGAAATTTAACACCAACATAATTCGCAATTTCTACTGCAAAAGACACACAAAATAGCCAGTGCCACATTCCCAAATTTCAAATCTTTTAACTAATACTCAAAAACCCATAAAAAATTTGCAAAGGTCTCACGCCTGAAAGAACAATTTCTACAGCAAAAGACACGCACAAAAAATAGCCAGTGCCATATTCCCAAATTTCAAATCTTTTAACTAACAGGAGTACTCAAAAACCCAGAAAATATGGCAAAGGTCTCAGACCTGAAAGAACAATTTCTACTGCAAAAGACACCATAAAAGAAAAAAATAGCCAGTGCCATATCCCCAAATTCCCAAATTTCAAATCTTTTAACTAATACTCAAACACCCACACAAAAAAACCAAATTTGCAAAGGTCTCATTCCTGAGAGAACAATTTCTACTGCAAAAGACACAAAATAGCCAGTGCCACAATCCCAAACTTCCAAATTTTGTTAACCAATACTCAAAAACCCAGAAAAACTTGCAAAGGTCTCGTACCTGAAAGAACATGTTGAGGACATCAGAAGGGGAGACGGAAACAGAAACCGGCTGATCAGTCGTTGCCGATGCATTTACTTCTGCTTCTTCCGGAATCAGGGTTTCTTCGGCAACCGACCTTACAACCCTTCTTCTCCTCCTTTGCAACTGCTGCTTGTTGTTCGATACTAGAGCGAAATTAGGGCTGCGGTTGACAATGTTGGCGTTGGTATGTGGGTGAAATGCTTGAATTGGAATGGTTGAAGAAGGAAGAAGAAGAAGAGATTTGGGTCTACAAACAGAATAGAGCGTGGAAAATCCTGAAATTGCGGCCATTGTTTCTCCTTCCAATTTGTTCCGTCCTTGGAGAAGAAAAGTGATTGCAAAGAGTGGACCTTTTACCTTATCTGCAAAGATATAAGCGAGCCGTTATTTCTGCATGTACTAAAAGCATGTACTAAAAGCTGTTCCCGAAGTGGGATGGATGATCTTCTGATTAAAAAAAAAGGGTTGAAATTGAAGAAATTCTAGCCACCGCTCTGTTCCACCTCTTCCCACCGCAGAGATCAATTTTACCGACTATTTTGATAATCAATGATCCGAATTTTAAAATTTAATGAACGATAAAATTGAAAGCGGTAGAAGAGTGGTGAATGAGAGCGGTGTGGCAGACTTTTTATGAACTTGAGGGCCCTCCTGCCAAACTTTTGTACACGATTTTGTTGTTTTCTTTTAGTAAATTTTGGTCAAATTTTACATCATAGAGTATTTTTCCTGTCGATAACAAGAATCGGAAAAATATTAAAATTGACAAAATTTCATATAGAACAAAAAAAAATACCAAAAAAAATGACTTCATCGAAATGAAACATGTGATGTAAAATTAGAACCAAATCTAGTAAAAATTAAGAAAAAACAACCAAAAGGACCGTGTCAAAAAAGTTGAGAAAAGTGTGGCCAAAAGAACCCTTGGTTGACCTAGACAAATAAATGAGCCCAACGAGCCTGACAATGAATTATTTGAAATTTTAACGATCTTTTTAAAAATAGATTCAAACTTCATTTATTTATCGGTCTTGCTATTGTCAGCTCACTGGGCTGACGATAAGCAAACTAGAAGATAAGGAAAGCACGTATTTCTGTGTACTTTTTATACCCTTTAATACACATTCAGACACTCATTATTGTCAACCCATTGGGCTAATTTTAGAATTTTCCTTAAAGAAAAAAGAGTTTGTTAATGTAACAAACTGATCAAACGACCTCTACTCACTCTCAAACTCATGAACAAACTGATCAAACAACCTTTTAACTAACTTGAGCTCGAACTTGAGACCTTTTAACTAACTCAAGCTCGAACTTGATCAAACGACTTTTTAACTAACATGAGCTCGAACTTGAGATGCTTGATTTCTTTATCAGCCTAATGGGACCCATTGAAAAGAAAATTGGAAAAAATCATTAAAGTTGTTAGTTAGGACTTCATTGTTTCCTTTCCTTGTTATCTATAAATCAAACAAGGAAAAGATTTCTTCCTTTCTTTATTTAAAAAAATAACTACAATAATTAATATCTTTTAATTTCTGTCCCACGTTAGTATTTGTTTTTTCCATCTTTCTTTCAATCCACAAGTTATACTGGCAACAGGTAGTATTATTTCAAGAAAAATTAAATGATCGGAACATAACATCATACAGAATTTTCTTTAAAGCATTAGTTGATTTAGAAGCCGTAAATATCGCTTCGCTCCACCAAATACGACAATCTATTTTCCCAAGTTATTTGACCTCATTTATCAAGTAAATAATCACGATGAAAGGAAAGGCAAGTGTAACATTCGTTTTGGTGGATTAAATTTACAAGCATTTCATAGACTCTTCCCATTTAGGGTTTCATGTGAGACAGGTATGGGAACTGTTTTCATTGAACCGAGTAATGTTGAACTTATTCCTTGGAAAGAATCAAAACTAGCAACCCATGTATGAAATAAAAAAGACAAATAATTCTTCGAAAAAATTTCTTACAAATAATAAGATTTGTGAGACGACTTCAAAGAAACTTCGTAGCAGCTAAAGAAACCACCTGCCTGAAAATACAGAGAACGGACACGAAAAGAGTATGAGCTCAAATAGATCCCATTTTCACTGCTTCAATATTAACAAACGCACCAAACTACCATTTTGCTTAATATGCAACATGAACAAAATAGTTTGGGCGCCAATTACAACCAAATAGTTTAGGCCCCATTGATAACAAGAAAATACGTCAAAAACGATTCTGCCAACCGATTGCTACTTTCAAGCATATGCTCTCCTCCAGTTCCTCTTGAACTTCAACATCTACAAAACACAAATTATCATGGAAGCAAAACAGCATGAGACATCAAATTCAGAGAACACCAAGAGACTGGCAACAATGCTTACTCTTGATATATCTAGCCAGCCAGGTTTTGTTAAGGTGAGCCTCGGATTCAGAGTTGAAGTCCTTCAAAAACGCAAAAATGTCGAGGATGAAACCCAAAAACCGACGGTGTAAAGCTACATAACTTTTCTAGTTGCACCTCTAGATACAGCGAATTTGCAGGCATCCCCATATGATTTTGATCTTGGTAAAGCAAGATCACTCTTAAAAAACCAAATAGGATGGAGTATGGGCTCTGAGTTCTTTACTACCATGAAAAGCAAGTTGAGGGAATGAGATCAGTGAAATTTTATGGTCAAGGAATTGAGGATAAACTTCCCGATCATCAAAAAAGCAAAAGTTTTCAGAATTGAATCGCCATACGTACTGTATCAGAGGATTCTAACCCCAAGTTGGGCCAGGCAAAATGCTATTCACATATATCTGTTAGCTGGTACAAGCTTCAGTAACTTGGCAAGGTCATAAGATTTGAAGTCCTTCCCATAGCATAAGGCAAGATCAAGGGGTGTTTTCCCATCCTGAAACATAAAACGCGATAACGTAAAATCTGCTTACTGCAATGAAAAAATGTGGGAAAAGCAACAAAAGCCCCATTGATGCGGCAGTGCATCTCAATCGGAAGTGAAGAAGTCCATAGCATGCATTATTTCACAGAAACATGTTATTCTGATAGACAAATTAGAAGAGTAAAATGAAAGAGAACCATTCATCAAGACAAAAGGAAAAAATCAAAAGAACTGTAGTCCAAGTATTCCATCAAACAAACTATTTCACAATTCATTAACATTGGCACCAGCCATTCATATTCTTCTGTCCAATAAATTTTGAAGTAACTGACCCAATTCCAAAATTCAGTGCCCACTGCTGAAATGATAAGTTGATGATACCAAAATTTAAGAGCTCCAACCTAGGTTAGGGGTTAGACCGTAGCTTGCTGCTGAAAAACAATTAAGTCAGAATTGTAACTTCCTAAGCAGAAAAAAGTCTATAGATACCAAAATGTAATAGCATTAAGTCGGAATTGTAACTTCCTAAGCAGAAATAAAGAAAGTTGCACTAACTGAAGAGTGCAATATGTCTAAAAACCTTTTGTAAGATAATGCCAAGCATCGAGAAAGTCAACTAACAACTACAAAAAACAGGACATATGGCCAATGCAATACAAGTTATACCACATTAAGTCAGACAGGAAATACGGCAACTGCAATACAAGTATACTGCATGAAGTCAAGCATGGATCTTGCCATCTAAAAGTTAAGGAATTCCTCAAGACATCGAAGAGACAAGATATCTGGATCATCCAAGCATGAGATTTCCTAACCTAAGCCATCTGCAAAGAAATGAAAATACCTGGTTTTTAATTTTACCTTATTTCTTCTGGTCTTGTCTGCTCCATTGACAAGTAAGACTTTCGCTATGTCTCTATTTCGACTTTGGATAGCAATATGTAATGGAGTCCATCCGTCCTGCGAGAAAAAAAGGTTTTAAGAAAAACTAGAATTGAATAGAGGGAAGGAGGGAAAAAATACAGCCTATACCCCTATATACTCACTTTATCAGCAGCGTTCAAATCCACATTGTACTTGATTAATAACTTCACAGTTTGCATGGCTCCCACTTGAACTGCATAATGAAGTGGGGAAGCACCATCCTGTTGTAAGGATAACAGATCAACCATAGCTCCTCCAAATATAAACAACAATGGAGCTTGACAGATCAATAACAAAGGAAATAGGAAATTCTCTCACCCGATCTGCAACATTAGGGTTTGCTCCTTTTCTCAAAATATGACTAATGACGGGCTCTTTTTTACCAATAATTGCTGTATGAAGAGCAGTCAAACCATCCTGCTTCATCAAATCAAAGCAATCACTTGCGCCATGTGAAAATACATACATACGGATATACTTCCACAACTTGAAGACATGAAAGCAGGGAATACATACATGAATAGGTCTTAACTTTTACCTTATCAACAAGGTCAATGTGAAGCCCATTCTCAAGTAGCATGTCCATGTGATGTATCTGTCCAGCAAGTGCAAGGGAATGGAGAGGGTTCCATTTCGCCTGAAATAAGTCACAATAACTTGCAGGATCAACGAATTTGTTCTCCAATCAGCAACAAAGGGGCATATTTTACTTTCACTTCACCGGAAAATGCCAAAATAGCAAATCTAAGCAGAATCATTCTCGCGATAATGCTACTAATAAACAAGCAGGTATTACCAGGAGAGGCCGCTCCAATGTTGAATGAGAATGAGGTGAGCAAATGAAAATTAACGAAAATGAATTGTCAATAACATGATCTCATTGCTTTAAATACTTACCGTTGATATTCTATCGACGTTGGGAGTAGCATTCTGTTTCAAAATGTCTCTTTCGTCTGGTTCCAAAAGCTGTTCAATCTCTGCAAGAGTTAGACAATCCAGTAACAGTTGCTTCAGCTGAGACAAATGCAAATTCATGCATGTACTCAAAAAAGAAAGACTGGAATTGTCATTGATTTCTAGAGACCGCAGACAAAGAAAATATATGTAGGCACACCACAAAAGCAAGCCCCCAAATGCATAAAAGTAAGTATCTCAAACTCCAATAGTTAGAGTCTAAGTAAAACTTTTGTGATGGATGGTGAGAAGTGGAACGTCACAATTCAAGAACAGGGCAAAGTTATTGGTCATTTTTACGCATACGATTTTCTGTGGATCAAAAATGGTGGTTTTTATTGTCTATAGCTGATCAAAACTCCATTTCGACGAAAATATTATGCCTGACCAATGCATTTGTTATGGAGTCCGACTACTGACACAGATTTTCTGTGCACAGATTGTGCACAGATTACTGTGTGGGGCCCACTAAGGGTCCCACACAAACGATCCAAACCGTTCATTAAATTTAAAACACTTTTTCAAGGGCCCCCGTAAAAAATCAACTCAATCCGATACCTATTGATACTCGATCCATACATCTAAACTTTCATTCAGACTTTCGGAAATAAAGTCTGAATGAAAGTTTAGATGTATGGATCGAGTATCAATAGGTATCGGATTGAGCTGATTTTTTACGGGGGCCCTTGAAAAAGTGTTTTAAATTTAATGAACGGTTCGGATCGTTTGTGTGGGACCCTTAGTGGGCCCCACACAGTGATCTGTGCACAATCTGTGCACAGAAAATCTGTGTCAGTAGACTTTCTGTTTGTTATGTTTAACCAGTTAAAGCAATTGAACAGAATGAATTACGGACTTGGTGATGCAAATACAATAACCTAGTAAAAGCACTTGTAAGTTGTAACAATAAATCAGCCAACACCAATATTACTAAGTAACACAGATACTCAATTTCTTGAAAGAAGAGTTAATTTCTTTCCTTTTTTCTATTTCACATGTAAATAACTCCAGGATAAAATTGAGGGCTAATCCAGATTATGGCGTTTCACAAAACACCGGATTCCAAATAGGTCTGCAAACGAAGCTCAGCTCAAGGCTCGCCTCATATTGGGCTCTGCTCAATTAGTAAATGACCTCGAATTTTAAGATCGTTTAGCAAATGAGCCGCGCTCGGGTTAGTTGTAAGTCGGCTTGCATATAAAAGCACGACTCGTTTGTAACGACCGGGCTCGTTTATAGAGGCTAGTTGAGTAAACAAATCAAGCTCGAACACCTCGCTAATACGAGCTGAACTTGAGCTTGATTACTTGGACTCGACTCAAGCTCGAGCTAGACTAGTTTTGAATGAGCCAAGCTCTAGTTAGTTGCTCAGCTCATTTATAAAAGCTCGGCTCGTTTATAGAGGCAACCAAGGATGGATTCGAGCTTGAGCTAGACTAGTTTTGAACGAGCCCAGCTCAAACACTTCAAAGCTCGGCTCTGGCTCCGCTCCTTTGCAGACCCAAAAAAATTTCAACCACAAAACAATGAAAACCACGGAAACCATTTACGAGAAGAAAACCGAACGGAAATACGAAAACCTTTCCGAAGATCCTCCTCATACTGTTCCGTTGTTGTTGCAGCAGGCTTATCGCCATGAAAAGAAGCAGTATCTGAAGAAATCCTCTCTCCCTCTTCTTCTTCTTCCCAATCGCTCTCAAAATCCAAGTCATTTTCTTCATCTTCGTCGTAATCGCTGCCGCTGCCGTCATCAGGAGCTTCCCAAACCGCTTGATTTCTCGGCAAAGAAGAGACTCTACTCAATTCGACGCTTCTTAATCTGCAAAAACTTAAACTTTTGATCGATTTCGACACACTGTGGCTGAAACTAGGAATTGAGCGAGAAGGGGAGGTAGTAGTAGGGGAAATTCGGAAAATTTGCTTCAACGGAACAGTTGCGGAAGCAAATGACGCCATCGAATTCGAATGCTCTTTCTAGGGTTTTGATGTTGGTGTCTGTTTTTTCAGGTTTCTGCTCCCGCTGGTTTTCTGTTTTCTTGTTTGGATAATCAGAAACAGAAAGTCTACAGTACAGCAATCTGTGCACAGATTTTTTTGTGGGGCCCACGAAAAATCAACTCAATCTGACATCTATAAGTACTTGATCTAATCATCTAACTTTTCATTCGATCAAGCATTTATAGATATCGCATTGAGCTGATTTTTCGCGGGGGCACTTGAAAAAATGTTTTAAACATAATGAACGGCTCGGATCACTTGTTTGGGATCCGTAGTGGGCCCCACAAAAAAATCTGTGCACAATCTGTGCACAGATTTATGTACCAGTAGCAAGGTTCTTGGATAATTTCGTTGCTAGGGTATGTTTGACTGTTGCCAAATTTAAGACTGATTTTTTCTGCGAAAATGGTAATGCTGTAGGGCGCTCCCAATAGTACATTCTGTAGGGCAGATTTAAATCGTCAATCTCGGCGATCAATGTTTGAGATTTGTCGAAGCACTCTTATCAATCAAAGTTAACTCTTACCGGTGAAAGTTAAGAAATATAGTTGACTATTGATTGTCGAAATGGACGACCCGGATCTACCCTACGGAATTCACTACAGAGAAGCGTCCTGCAGCATCCCCGAATCCTCGTAAATCCATCTATTGGTGTCAAAATAGCATTATCAAAATACATTTTTGTTTTATAAATTCAAAAAAAAGCATTGTTGATGTTGATGCACTGAGTGCCATGTTATCATAATCTCAAAATTCAAACATTCGGGATTAAATTCATCTTAGTCTTTTGGCATGACAATAATGGCAATGTCATTTTTTGCGCCAAATTTGGTACTACAAAATATGGCATTACCATTTTCGTCATGACAATGGATGGACTTATATTTTGCCAAATGTAAGATCACTAGAAATTGCCTGTGCTTGAAGGCACGGAGCAACAGATTCTGAGCGCAACCTAAATGACTACCATTCTCTATTATTAACCACCTCTACCATTAATGAACCCGACTTCTTCGAAAAAATAAACTAAGACCGATTTTTCCTACCGGACTAAGGCCGAATATTCCCTTGTAGCCCTGTGGGGAAACTGATCTTGATACTATTTAATTAAGATAAAAATAATCCTTCATGAAACAAATAAAAAATACCACCAAATAATCAATTAATCAATTAAGCAGTCGCCCAACAACCAAAGATAAGGAGAAAAAAGACAACTCGACCACATATTAGAAAATAAAATACATAGTATCGTTGTTCATTAACTCAACGGAAAACACACAGGTAAGGAAAACTATAAATGTCTAACGTATTTTAGTAATCTTGCCACTTGTACATTAAAAACTACCTACAAACACTAAAAAACCAAAAATTAAGCATCTCCCTTAAATCAAACATGAATCCTTTTTAAAAAATCGACAAAGCAGAAACCATTTTATCTAGCAGGCACGGCTCGAGTAATTAGCACACGCAAATCAATTATGCAATATCTCAACTCCTGTCCAACGATTCCAACTGTGCGAAAACCAATTCCAAATTAAAGTTTCAGAAAATCTAGATAAACACCCAATCAGCATAGTAGTGATGATAAAAAAAAATAACAAAGTAGAAATCATCGTTCATGGGATAAGAAAACCCTTGGTTTGGAGATGAAATAAAATCAAACCCGGCAACTCTCAATTAAAGTTTCATAAAATCTAAACACCTAATTAACAACCAATTATCAGTAGTGAAATCTATAAAACAACTTTATTGTAGTTACGAAGTCATAAGTCATTCCCCATTCATAAGTTAATATCATTAGGCTAGGTTATTGTGACGGTTGAGGTTTATCAATTGCTTTGGTCACTTGGGATTTTTTCTTTTAAGAGTACGTCAATTGAGATTTGGGACTCAAATCATATGTAAGATGACCACTGGATTGGAGATTTTATACATCATCATCCATTAATTAAAAGGATTGACCAGTCCTTCGAAAAGCCCAAAAGAAAAAAATAAAGACAACCAGTTTGGTGTATTCCTTTTTATGAAGCCCTGTCATTCTTTTTTCTTTTCAAATTTGACCACCTTAAGAAAAGTTTTTCCCAATTAAAAGTTTGAATCTTCATTAAATCCTAAGGGCATACACAGAAATATTACAAAACTAAAACCGTCGTTCAATTTTCCCCACTTGAAATCTACTTGCCCTCTTATCTTTGAACACTTCCTTCTCGAAATAAAATCTGGGAATAAATGCATAGAAAATAAAATACATAGCATCGTTATTCATTAACTCAACGGAAAACACACAGGTAAGGAAAACTATAAATGTCTATTGTATTTTAGTAATCTTGCCACTTGTACATTAAAAACTACCTACAAACACTAAAAATCAAAAATTAAGCATCTCCCTTAAATCAAACATGAATCTTTTTTTAAAAATTGACAAAGCAGAAACCATTTTATCTAGTAGGCACGGCTCAAGTAATTAGCACACGCAAATCAATTGTGCAATATCTCAACTCCTGTCCAACGATTCCAACTCAGCGAAAACCAATTCCAAATTAAAGTTTCAGAAAATCTAGATAAACACCCAATCAACATAGTAGTGATGATAAAAAAAAAATAACAAAGTAGAAATCATCGTTCATGGGATAAGAAAACCCTTTGTTTGGAGAGAAATAAAATCAAACCCGGCAACTCTCAATTAAAGTTTCATAAAATCTAAACACCTAATTAACAACCAATTATCAGTAGTGAAATCTATAATACAACTTTATTGTAGTTACGAAGTCATAAGTCATTCCCCATTCATAAGTTAACATCATTAGGCTAGGTTATTGTGACGGTTGAGGTTTGTCAATTGCTTTGGTCACTTGGGATTTTTTCTTTTAAGAGTACGTCAATTGAGATTTGGGACTCAAATCATATGTAAGATGACCACTGGATTGGAGATTTTATACATCATCATCCATTAATTAAAAGGATTGACCAGTCCTTCGAAAAGCCCAAAAGAAAAAAATAAAGACAACCAGTTTGGTGTATTCCTTTTTATGAAGCCCTGTCATTCTTTTTTCTTTTCAAATTTGACCACCTTAAGAAAAGTTTTTCCCAATTAAAAGTTTGAATCTTCATTAAATCCTAAGGGCATACACAGAAATATCACAAAACTAAAACCGTCGTTCAATTTTCCCCACTTGAAAACTACCTGCCCTCTTATGATCTCTTTGAACACTTCCTTCTCGAAATAAAATCCGGGAATAAATGCAATTGTTTGCTGTCAAAATAGATGGCAATGATAATAACCAAATCATCCCTTTGGCTTCAAGTGAAAATAACCTAAATCAGGTTTCACTTGCAGATGTCTTTTTTTTGTATTCCTCCGTCTTCTGCCTTTCATGTTTTAAAATTTTGTGTGCTCATTCCATGCATCTTCAATTACCAAATTTTGTTAAGGCTGTTGATTTTGCCATCCCCTTTTTTGTTAACGCCATTCTCTTTTGGTGCAGAAATACACTTGCAGGGGAGTAGCGTTAACAAAAAAGTGAGTGGCAAAATCATTTCCCTTTGTTAAATACTTATGTATTTGGCTTCAATTTGCAATATCAATGATGGTGTTTTGCATTCAACTGCACCAGATTTAGTCATTGTTTAAAAATGCATACTGGAAAAGAATAAAGACCCGCGCAAAGAGTGTGTACTATGCCAAACCTGAAAATGAAAAAGAGTCAGCAGACACACAAAATATATACACCACAGTAAAATACAACACATTCAAGTGCTAGCAAAATAAGCATTTTCTGTCGGTCACCTAGTAGGGCATTCTGTCAAACACCTAATAGGCATTTTCTTCCCATGTTTTACAACTCTCTTTCTTCCCTAATGTTAGGGCAAAGGGCTAGCTAGCAAACTGACCACATTTTAGAAAATGAATATCATCAATTAACTAACCCAGACACAACATGCTTTATGTGGGGCTCCTTTTGAGATGGCTCGATCGTCTTTGTTCCAGGGGGTTTGGTTCTTGTCCTTGATCCTCTTTAGTCCTGCAAAACAAAGCACGACTAAAGACCACGCCGGAGGTTCTCCGGTGCAAGAATCAGTTCTCTTGCAAAGAGGAAGGAGAAAAGTGTTTAGGGTTTTGAGTTGTGTATTCCCCGTACCTCCATCAGGAGGCATCACCGTATATTTATAGGGATCATTCAGCCCGATGCAAGATCGTAGGCATGCTCGCCACGTGTCGGCCGACGTATCTCCTACGTCACTAATTAGGGTTTCGTAACTGATTAGTGAATGAGCGGGCCCCCTTTCACGTGGTACCATCAACCTGGTAACCGCTCGGCTGATGTCACCATCGTCATCACAGCCAGAGTGGCATTCCCACGTGAAGGGAGGTGGAACATGGCCCCCACATTCGTTCAAGACCGAATGTAAGCCGACGGTCAAGGAGTCGGCTAGCCGAGAAGCTGTTGGCCAAAGAAGGCGTCCAGGGGAAAATGTTCGTCCTTGGGGCAGCCAAGGGAGTGGAATACAGCCGAGGCGGAAAGTACATTCTAGGAGCAAGTTGGACCGTCGGTTGCCGAGACTTATCGGAGTACGCCAGGAGGCTTTAGGATCGTTGGTCCGCCGAGGCTATACCAGACCTGCTTTAGGAGTGAACATGGACAGTCGGTTCCACGGCTTGGTGTTACGCTCGGTGAGGACCGAGCCAGTTAACTCGGCCCGCTACAATAGCCCCTCAATTCCTGCCGAGGCTCTGAAGTTGGTAGGGATTGAATCCAGTCATGCCGAGCCCCAGCCCCAGCCGAGGGTCTTCCTTGTGTGTTCTTCAACGGTAATGACCGAGCCCCAATGGCTGCTCGACAGATGTCAAACGATAAAAGGCGGTGTCAGTCGAAAGGACGCCTTGGCAGATGAAAGGACGCTCGCAGTCTGCACGAGGAACGAAGAAGTCCACGTGGCTAGGCCTCATTGGTCAGCGGTTCGGCGTGACCATCATTGCGCGGGAAATTCGAAGCGTCTCACTCCGCTTATAAATAGAGGAAGGGGAGGAGAGAGAAAGCTTCTTGCCCTTTCTCTCTCTACGAATCCAGAACTCCCAACTCCTCAACCCCGTTCCAGACTTCGTTCAAGATACAGATCCTCCAATCTCTGTCCAGTTTGCTACAAATCTTCAAGTAAGTAATCGATCCTACCTCTTCTGTTATCGTTCTCAGCTTTTTATGCATTTTTTCCTGGGTGGTTCCTGGGGTTTTGTTCTGAATGAACAGTAAAAGCCCTGGGGATGAACGGCGTGTTCACCCCCAAACTCAACCTGTTCTTCCGAGCCTCCAAGGGGATGCTGAAGACTCGCCGAGGCCTTTGCCTCAGTAGCTTTAGGTGGCCGAATGTTGAATATCTCGACGCTCGTAGCCGAACGCGGCCTTCTCCTTGAAGGACGCCGAACCACACCAAGGACTCTTAAAAACTGACTCGTGAGCCTGTAGTGTAATCCGAACCTTTTCATTTTTTTTTCTTTTTGCGGACGCGGATGCTTGGCGTTCTCATTTTTCTTTGTTTTCCCTTCTTTCTTAGGTCTGGCTCACGAGGTCATCAACATCTCTTCAGGCTCGGACGATTCTCTCACCGAATCCGAGCGCCGAGTCGTCGATACTCTGGTAGAACGCCGTAGGAACCTCGGCCGAGACGCACCATCCGCTCCTACGAGGATGTCTGCTACTACTCCAGCATCAGGCGATTCAAACGCCGAGATGGACTTTGAATACGCCGCCGAGGACTGCGCCTCAGAACCAGAGATCGTCTCCACTCCTGGAACCGTGTCTGAGGCCGAACCTAGGATGGGTGAAGAGGCCAGATTACGCTTCGAGTCTGGCGAGCAGGCTTCCACCTCGGCAGCAGGGAGTGACGACGACTTCTTCGACAAAGGGATCCTATGCCCTTATGCCCACTACTTCTCGGGGGAGGCCGGAGAGTACGAAGCTTTCTGCGAGAAGTACCACATTCCGAACGACGTGTACATCCACCGAGTGAGGAGCGATGCCATTAAGGCAGCGAGGGAAGACAGGCCGGAGCACATCACCGTGCCTCTCATGGCCATTACCGAGGCTGGCCTGAGGTTCCCTTTCCATCCCTTCCTTAGGGAAATTCTGTACAAGTTCGGCTTGTGCCCGCACCAATTGGCGATCAACAGCTACAGGATTATCATGTCCTTAGCTACAATGGTCGAACTCCACGGTATCGACTTCAAGCCGACCGATATTTTCCACACCTACACCATGTCTCGTCATGGGAAATCGAAGCGTCGGTTTCTCACAACTCGGCCGAGGAAAGACTCTCTGATAGAGGGACTTTCCGACTCGGATAAGTGGGCCGACCTGTTCCTGGAGGTTCGGGGGAACTTTGAGTTCGGCGAGGCTAACCGTCGGAATCCCATTCCGAGGTTTGTCGACAACCGAGGTTCGGGGGATTTTCTATTTGTCCTTCACTTTAATATAACTTTTGCCTTTTCTATGCCGAGACTAATAATATTCTTCCTGCTTGTTGCCTTCTCCTTTTGCAGAGCTCGGACCAATATCCAAAACCCAGAACTCGCAGGCACGGGAGAAAGCTTGCGAGGCGATTCTAGCCCAGGCCTGCCGAGACGCCCCAATGATTTTAGACTATGAGCCGTCGTACAAAGGCGTGCTGAAGAAGAAGGACAAGAAGAAGGACGGTGAACCAGGCGATTTGTCAAAGGGCAAGAAGTCGGCACAGCCGAGTCAGGGGACGAAGAAGAATAGGGCGCCGACCGACGCCACGGGTCCAAGCGAAAAGCGTCAAAAGGGAGTGCGTTTGCCGAAGATCGGGTTTACAGCCGAGGAGTGGCTTTCTCCGCTCGGTCAAGATTTCATCTTCGAGCCGACAGGTCCAGGTCTGAACGCTCCTCTCCAGATCCGCGAGCCGACCGAAGCCGAGATGTCGAGGAAGAATATACCGAGGCCCAGCATTCCAACGAAGAGTGCGAACCCTGCTCGGGGCCGAGGCACCGATCAGCAGCAGCAACAACAGAAGAAACAAAAGCTCTCGGAAGAGGTCCCTCTTCCGAGTGCTTCCAAGACTGCCCCTTCTGAGGCTCGCCGACCCCCTCTTAAGAAGGATCAGGGTCGTCAGACCGAGGGTCTCGTTGATTTGGACAGCGGTCCTGTTGAGGCCGAGGTCCCACGCCCCTTCAGCCCCTCCTACATGATGGCCAACGGGAGGGTGCTGATGCTCAAGGACTCGGTGAAGGAGGAGCCGAATCTCGCAGTTACCCTCCTGAGAGGGTTGGCGCTTCCGAGGGATTGTGACCAACTTCCACTCGAGCTGATCCCAGGACTCGGCGATATGTGCTCTCATCTCGTCCAGGTATATTTTTATCCTTCAAGTTAAGATTCTGTGTTGCAATTTCTACCTTATGTTTCTGACTTGTTTTCTTCTCAGGCTGGCCAGGCTGCTTTGCAGGCTTATGACAAAGCCGTCAAGGTTTCTGCCGAGCGCGAGCGGTACAGGACAGACCGAGATAATTTCAAAGCGAAGTTCAAGACCACGGAGTCTCGGCTTCAGGAAACCGATGCTGAAATGGAGAAGCTGAAGAAGGAGCTTGCCGAGGCAAAAACTGCTGCAGCTACCGCCGAGGCCGAGGTGGAAAAAATGAAGGTGGAGGAGAAGAAGAAGCTGGATGAAGCCGACGCCAAAGGCTATGAAGCAGGAATTAAGAGGGCTGCTCTGGAGTATACTCAGACGGCCCACCAGATGGTGAATGACGCGCTGGAGGAGAGGCTTCCGGAATTCTTCGAGCTCGGATATGCTGCAGGTGCCGAAGCCATGGCTACAGTCTTGGTTGTTGAGACTGATACTCAATTCCGCAAGCAAGTTCCTTCGCCAGTGATTCCTGACCTTCGGCTGCCATATACCGAGGAGGAGTGTGCTCCTCTTCCACCCGAGGAAGACGAGGATGAAGTGATGGCCGAGGCTTCGGTGCAGGAGAAGCCAGCCGAGGGAGAGAAAAATCAAGATCAGGCAGCTTTCGCCGAAGGCGGGAATGGAGCTGTTGCCACCCCTGACCCTTTAACCTAGCTTTTCTTTTAGTTTCTTTAAAGTACTTTTGAACTTCAGTTTGTAATAGTTTTTGTGGAGGGACGGCGCCGAACGTTGCAGTATGCCGTGCCTTCCAGTTTAAGCTTTTGTAAGACATTGCAAGTTTTCTTTTAATGCCTTAGAATTTTCTCCAATGGTCTGAGTGTTTGAATATTTCCTCTTGCCTTAGAAATATTTTTTGTGTTGATGTTGCCGAGGGTTTCAAATCCCTTGTTTATTTACTTGTTTATCAGCCCCTATTTTGGTGTAAGGCTCGGCTCAAATGCCAGCCTTATGCCAAAATTTTAAGAGACTTAAGTAAATGATTGAATGTGGCTTTTTAATTGTTCAAGTCAAAAATGAACGAAGCCGAACAAAAATAAACCATAAGGTTTAATGATCTAGTACTTGGCCGAACGTCAAATCGTTCGAGGCAAGTAATTGTTTCTGGATACTAGATCCGATTGTTCAGGAGACGAACTGTGTGGCCGAAGTTGAATAGAGCATGATGGAGAATATTAAGGCTAAGATCTGAACGTTTGAAAATAACCATTCTATTTCAACTAAAATTGTTCTCAACACGTGTTAGTTTTGGAATTTGAAAAGACAGATAAAGGCCGAGGCGAGCTCTGGCCGAGTGATTTCCTCAGAGGTAAGCTTTTCTGAGGTTGAGAGCATTCCAGGGATTTTGAATCTCTTTTCCATTTTTGTCTTCCAATTTGTAGGATCCGTTGCCGACTTCTTTAACGATTCGGTATGGACCCTCCCAGTTGGGTTTGAATTTCGTCTTTTGGCTTGCCCTAACGACCTTCCTCCAAACCCAGTCATCTGGTTTGAACTTCTTTAGCCGAACGCTTCTATCGTAGCCCCTAGCGACCTCCTGTTGGTAACTTGCCATCTTGAGTTGGGCTTCATCTCTCTTCTCCTCGGCCAAAATTAGCTCGGTGGCAACAGCCTCGTCGTTTGTTGGAGGGTCGAAGGTCTCCGTTCTGAGTGTAGGAAATCTTGATTCCAGTGGGATGACTGCCTCCATGCCGAAGGCCATTGCAAATGGGGTTTGGCCTGTGGAGCGTCTTGGGGTGGAGCGGTAGGCCCAGAGTACCCTTGGCAGTTCCTCGGCCCATAGCCCTCGCTTTGAGTCTAGCCGTCTTTTAATACCAGTGCAAACGGTTTTGTTGGTGGCCTCGGCTTGACCGTTGCCTTGAGGGTACGAGGGTGTTGAATTAAAGAATCGTATCCCAAATTCTTCGCAGAGTCCTGTCAACTCTTTGCCGACGAACTGAGATCCATTGTCCGAAACAATTGCGTACGGCACCCCAAATCTTGTAACGATGTTTCTCCAAACGAATCGCCGAACGTCGGCCTCGGTCGTTGTGACTAGTGGTTCGGCTTCAACCCATTTAGAGAAGTAATCAGTCGCCGTGATAAGAAATTTGAATCCTCCAGGGGCCGTAGGGAGTTTCCCAACTATGTCCAAGCCCCACTGAGCGAAGGGCCATGGGCTGGTAATGGGTTTGAGAGTCTGGGCTGGCTTCCGAGGGATAGGAGAGAATAACTGGCACGGCTTACATTTCTTGACAATTTCTTCGCAGTCCTTTTTCATTCCCTTCCAAAAGTATCCCTGACTAAGGGCCCGTTGACAGAGAGAACGTCCACCAGAGTGGCACCCGCAGCTCCCAGAATGTAGCTCGGTTAGGATCGCTGGAACCTCGGTAGGATGGACGACGCGAAGGTACGGCCCAATGAAACTTCGTCTATAGAGTTGGCCGTTTTCGGAGATCCAATAATGAGCCGACTTGCCCTTGACCCTGTGTGCTTCCTTCTTGTCCGAGGGGAGAGTTTCGTTTGTGAGGAAGGCTACGATCTCATCCATCCAGCTAGGTCCGAGGGAGATGTTGAGGATTTCTGCCGGAGCCTCAAAACTTGGGGCATCGATTTCACCGAGGCTGATGCTTCGGTACTCTGAAGCTTTGGCTGCCGAGGCCAAGCTTGCGAGAGCGTCGGCGTGTGCGTTGTACTCTCTATTGATCTGTTCAATATGAAACCCCTTAAAGTGCCGAATGAGCTCCAGAGCCGTAGCTTGGTATTTGAGCATCCTGGGATCCCGAGCCTCGTAATCCCCTGTTACTTGATTAACGATTAACTGGGAGTCGCAGTAGACGTGTAGGTCCTCTACTTGAAGTTTTGCTGCCGCTCGTAGACCAGCTAACAGAGCCTCGTATTCGGCCTCGTTATTGGTTGCCTGGAAATTGATCGTAATGGCACTTTCGTGCATTACGCCGCATGGGGTGACAAGAACAACTCCGGCACCCGAGCCGTTGCTATTTGATGCCCCATCAACGTGCAGCTTCCAGACATCGCCGCTGAATAAGTTCCAAGTCTTCCGTGCTTCATGCTGCTCCAGCATCCCATATTCTGGTTGGATTAGTGCCTCTTCGTCTGGACTTCCCGGAGTGAATTCGGCTATAAAGTAGGCCAAGACCTGAGCTTTTATTGCTCTCCGAGGCTCGAAATGTATATCGAAGTTGGCCAACTCGACCGCCCACTGTGAGACTCGGCTTGAAAGGTCGGCCTTCCGAAGAAGGTTCTTCAATGGGAACTCTGTGAGGACGATGATGGGGTGCTCCTGGAAGTAAGGAAGAAGTTTCCGAGCCGATGTCACTAGTGCGAGCAAGAGCTTCTCCAAGGGTAGATACCTAGTCTGTGCTGGCAGCAGCGTCCGGCTAGCAAAGTAAATTGGCTGATCTTCGGCGCCTTCACGTCGGACAAGCGCCGAGCTGACGGCATGAGGGGAGACAGCAAGGTACAAGTAAAGAGTTTCGAAGGGCGATGGTTTGACCAGGAGTGGGGCCGAGCCGAGATAAGTCTTTAGTTCGGCGAGTGCCGTATCACAGTCCTCCGTCCACTTGAAGCTCCTTCGGCTTTGCTTTTTCAGAGTTTGGAAAAATACATGGCACCTGTCGGATGACCGACTGATGAATCTGTTGAGTGCCGCGGTCATTCCTGTTAGCTTCTGTATCTCCCGAGGAGTTGATGGAGCCTTCAGTTGTTGTACTGCCGTGATTTGGTTTGGATCGGCTTCGATACCTCTTCGCGTCACCAAGTATCCGAGGAATTTTCCGGAGCCAACGCCGAAAGCACATTTCTCGGCGTTGAGGCGTAACTTGAATTTCTTTAATATTGTAAACACCTCGGCGAGGTGTGACAAATGGTTTTCAGCCTTGAGACTCTTCACGACCATATCATCAATGTAAGCCTCCATTATTTCACCGATAAGTATGCCGAACAGCAGATAGACCATTCGCTGAAAAGTTGAGCCGGCATTCTTTAAGCCGAAAGGCATCACGAGATAGCAAAAGAGGCCCCTCGGAGTAATGAAGGCAGTCTTCTCCATATCGTCCGGGTCCATTGCGATTTGGTGATAGCCTCGGTATGCATTCATGAAGCTCAGCCGAGCGTGCCCAGCTGTTGAATCTACCAGCTGATCAATTTTTGGGAGCGGGAGGCAATCTTTTGGACAGGCGTCGTTTAAGTTAGTGTAGTCCACGCAGACCCTCCACTTGCCATTCTTCTTCTTTACCACCACTGGGTTGGCGAGCCAGGTGGGGTACTGAACTTCCCTGATGGCTCCTGCGGCGAGGAGTCTGTCGACCTCGTCATTAACCGCTTCGGCATGGATAGCGGCCGAACGTCTAGGTTTCTGTATCACCGGCTTGGCGGACTTGGAGACGTTGAGGCAGTGCCGAATGACCTGTGGGTCGATGCCTGGCATCTCGTAAGGAGTCCAGGCGAAGACCTCGATGTTGTCTTTAAGAAATTGGACCAACTCCTCACGCTCGGCATCCGTCAAGCTGGATCCGAGCATGAAGAAGCGTGACCCGTCTTCATTGATTGGTACTTTTACGAGATCTTCAATTGATTTTTGCTCGGCTGGGGCGCCGACATCTTCCAGGACCGGCTTGTCTGGAACCTCTACCCAATGAACTCGGTTAGGGCTCGGCGTCTTTCCAACGGCCGAGACGTAGCACTGCTTCGCTTGAACTTGGTCGCCGTGCAGGTCCTCCTGTCGGCCTGTGGACCCAATGTACCGTACCAGTTGGTGGTAGGTTGAAGCAATGGCCTTCAGGGAGTGGAGCCAGTTCCGGCCGAGGATGGCATTATAAGGACTTGGAGCGTCCACAACAATAAACTCCATATTGACAGCAACCGAACCGGTGACGACAGGAAGAATCAGTTTGCCGAGGGGCCAGACTGGCGTGCCGCTGAATCCGACGAGAGGAACGGTGCTTGGGATCAAAGATGATTCTGGGATGTTGAGTTCTGTAAAGAGAGACAAGAACATGATTTCTGCCGAACTTCCCTGATCCACAAGGACCCGTTTAACCGAGTGAGTGGAGATTTGCACTGTCACCACCAAAGCGTCGTTGTGAGGAGTCTGCACTCGCTCGAGATCTCTGTCGGTAAAGGTAATAGACCACGGTCTCCCAGTTGGCCGAGGTCTTTTGAGAGTGGATGAGACAGAAAAAATTTCTGCAGATTTTTTGGCCTTGTCCAAATCAGACCGAAGCTTCTGTGCTCCTTCCTTGGTTACTAGCCCGTGGATTACGTTGATGACGCCGACTGGACGTGGGATTTGATGCTGGCCCCCAGCATTCGGCTGGCGCCTCGGCGTTTTGGTCCAATCGATGTGATAATCCAAGAGTCCTTGACCTGCCAGATTCTCCAAGAGTGCCTTGTATGGGGCGCAAGCCGTTGTGTAATGTTCGAGCTCGTTATGGTAGGAACATCTCTTCCGAGTGTTGTCGTTCCCCGCTTCGGTGTTGAGCTTGGGTGGGTTCGGCCAAACGAAGAACGGCTCGCGCTCCAAGGTTCGTAAGAGAAAGTAGATTGGCTCCTTAAAAACCGTCGTCTCAGCTACATAGTCGTGGTCCTTGGGAGCCTTCTTGTTTGCAACTTTTACCGTGTTGACTTGCTTCTTCGGTTGTGTGACGGCTACTGGCTTTGGTGCCGAGATCTGAGGGGTAGGAACGTGGAGCTTGTGAGGGATGGCTGAGTTCTGTCCTCCTTGAAGTTCTCGCTAGGCGAGGAACTCCTCGTAAGACCAGAACTGCTCAACCGTCCTCATTAATTCATTCATCCCGTGGGGTGCCCGAATTGCTAATTCGTCTAGGATTTTACTTCCAGTCTCCAATCCATTCTTGAAGTTTCTTGCTGCCCAGTACTGATCAACACCGGGTATCTCATTGAATAACTGCCAGTAGCGCTCGGCATACTTCCGAAGCGTCTCACCGGGCCTCTTCTTCATCTGAGCCAATGCGTCCTCCTCTTTGGCTTGTTTGTTACTTGTGATGAACCTGTAGTTGAAGGCTCGTTCAAGCTCCTTGAAGCTGTGGATTGATCCTGCCTCCAGCTGATTGAACCATAGCAAGCCGAGGCGCCCGAGGCTTGAGGGGAATGCCTTGCACATGATGGCGTCGTCTTCAGTGACGCAGGAGATTGTGCTTCGGTAGCTGATGAGATGGGTGTAAGCCTCGGACAAACTGGGGTCGAATTTCTGGAACTTTGGCAGGTGGAGACCAGGCTTCGGCATAGTCGCCTGAATTTTGGCCGAGAAGGGAGATTCGGTCAATTTTTTCAGCTGATATTCGTGTGTCGGCCGAGGCGGGCGTCCGTCTCTGTCTCTCCGAGATTTTTTGTAGGCCTGGTACTCTCTATCCCTGTCGGCAGATTCGTCTTGCCGACGCTGGTATGCCCTATCCTTCTTGTCGATGGGGATTCTCAGCCGATCCGGATCTGGGAGATTTTCTGTACGATAAACCTTTCGTCGGCTCGGCTGCTCATCGTGCCGAACCACAACACTCACACTCTTTTCCCGAGGGAAAGTTCGTGGGTTTCTCGAATTTACCGTGCGTCCGGCTTGAGTATTTTCCCGAAGGAAATCTTCTTGTTCAGGAGGGAACATTTCAGGATCCTTGCCGTCTCTCCTTGACGTTCGGCTCTTTCGCCGTCCGTCATGTGGAATTAAGGCCAGATTGTTCTCATTGTCCTGAATTTCAACCGTGTCATAACTTTGGGATTGGGAGTATTCGTCACCAGCCGACGAGCTTGAGTAGTTGGTGTAAGGGCTACCCTCCCTCCTTGTCTTTCCACCTCTGTGTCCCGCACCACTACCGAGACGCTTATGGACCGGGGAACGTTGCTGCCCGAAGCGAGCGCTGTTCCCGGCCCGATTGTCCGTTAGTGGTGGGTCCAGGCGGTCGTATACCGAGACTCGATGAGGATCTCCTTCACCCACCAAGTGAGGCGGTGGTAGTGGTAAGTTACCACGCCGGCGCCTTCCCTGAGAGCCTGAATGGGAGCCCGCCGGACGCTCGTTAGCCCTGATTCTAGCCATCTCCATTTTGAGCATGGCTACATCAGAGTTGGTTTGTTCCTGCTGTTGTTCCAGCATCTGGACGTACGCCAACGCCTCGTCGCTTAGCCCCACCGGACGCTGAACCGACTTGCTAACGCCCGGAGGGGTAAAGCCAGGAGGGTGAGAGGGGGAGGCGGTGTGGACGCCTGTGTCCGAAAGGATCTGAGAAGGATTGAGGGGTTGGAAGGGAGGTGGTGGTCCGCTCATTTTCTGAGTGAAAAGTGGTGGAGATGAGGTGAGAGTGGTTTCTTTTGTCAAGGAATTGAGGATTGGCTAAGGAGGAGCCGCCGTGGATCAGAAAGAAGAAAGATTCACGTCGGGTTCACCAAATTGTGGGGCTCCTTTTGAGATGGCTCGATCGTCTTTGTTCCAGGGGGTTTGGTTCTTGTCCTTGATCCTCTTTAGTCCTGCAAAACAAAGCACGACTAAAGACCACGCCGGAGGTTCTCCGGGGTGGTCCTCCGGTGCAAGAATCAGTTCTCTTGCAAAGAGGAAGGAGAAAAGTGTTTAGGGTTTTGAGTTGTGTATTCCCCGTACCTCCATCAGGAGGCATCACCGTATATTTATAGGGATCATTCAGCCCGATGCAAGATCGTAGGCATGCTCGCCACGTGTCGGCCGACGTATCTCCTACGTCACTAATTAGGGTTTCGTAACTGATTAGTGAGTGAGCGGGCCCCCTTTCACGTGGTACCATCAACCTGGTAACCGCTCGGCTGATGTCACCATCGTCATCACAGCCAGAGTGGCATTCCCACGTGAAGGGAGGTGGAACATGGCCCCCACATTCGTTCAAGACCGAATGTAAGCCGACGGTCAAGGAGTCGGCTAGTCGAGAAGCTGTTGGCCGAAGAAGGCGTCCAGGGGAAAATGTTCGTCCTTGGGGCAGCCAAGGGAGTGGAATACAGCCGAGGCGGAAAGTACATTCTAGGAGCAAGTTGGACCGTCGGTTGCCGAGACTTATCGGAGTACGCCAGGAGGCTTTAGGATCGTTGGTCCGCCGAGGCTATACCAGACCTGCTTTAGGAGTGAACATGGACAGTCGGTTCCACGGCTTGGTGTTACGCTCGGTGAGGACCGAGCCAGTTAACTCGGCCCGCTACACTTTACAAAAACTTTCATACTCAGGATGCTTTACAAAGACTTGCATATATGTGGTTCAAGATGCAACAAACACAAAATAATTGATCAAATCAATTAAACAAAGCTGCCAATACTCCTATTTCTCAAGGCAAAGTTTATCTTTCCCAGCCTGGTTATCGTCAATGTCGCCAACAAAACCGAACAAAAGCCAAACTCCCCAAAATATATATCTAACCGAACAAAAGCCAAGCACCCCAAAATAAAGCCTTCAATGTATGCTTTGAAAAGCCACAATAAGAATCTCAGGAAAAAAATAAAACTAAAATATAAAAGTCTACGTATGTGAAATACAAAACCGTATATGAATAATTGTATTCGCAAAAAAAGAGAGAGAATGAAATACAAAAAAAGAACTGAAAAAAGGGAAGCAAGATGGAACCTTACGTTGGGGGTAAACTAAAAGAAAACAATGAAATACACTCACCTCAATTTTGTCGTTTCGAAAGCAGAGTAGGGAGGGACGGGGGAGGAGAGAGGGAGAGAGTAAAACAATGAAATACAAAATCGTATATTGATTTGTCTTCTTACCATAAATTAAGTGCAATTATTGTCAATATATGGTATGGTTTAGGAATAGGAATAGCAAACTTGGTAGTGATTGGCCCGTGCCGATTAATAATTATTTGCCCGTGCCAATATTGTCTACATAATGTTTGCCCGTGCCAATTATTGCCATATAATCATATATAGTCTATATATGGTTTAGGAACCGATTAATTAATGGGGTATTAGAATGGAAATGAATAAATGGTGAAGATTTATGCAGAAAAATGTGTTACAAATCCAACGGTGGAGGATAAATATGTGGGCCACCACACCGTCGCGATTTGTAATATAGATGACAATAGCAAGTTCTAATTTTGCAGTATAATTTTTTTGAGATAGAATGATATATTTTCTCAAGCATGCGAATAGGCGAGCTCGATAACCGTTGTGAACTCAGAGTAACCCACAATAATCCAAACTGGACGTTATTTTGATGCTCCAAACCATTGATTGGACCGTTTGTAGAGTCCAGAACTTGGACCGGAGAAAATTTGAACAGTTTCGATAAGCATTGGAATCTCAGAGCGACCCACAATATTTTCAACAAATTTTTGAGATCAATTCAATCGTCCACTAACGAGGCCAATACAGTTCTATAGGAGAAACCGCGAGCTCCCTTAAATATTGAAATTCCTTGAAGTAAAACCAAGGTATTTGAAATGCTTCCTTAGTATTCCCCACCTTATAGTAAATCAAAAAATAGTTTGTATTACAATGATTACACAATGAACAAATAAATTCTGCTATGGCATCTCTTATACCTTCTAATAATAATTCCCATCATTTGACAACAGAAGAACTTCCAAAAAAACGAAGCTTGAACTTAGAAACTTTCCTTCTGTTTTTCAATTGATCTGCTCCCCAATCAAGTCCAATCCGACCGCGAGGAAGGCCAACCCTTGGAAGAGCAAGAAGTAGAAATGCATTCCATGCGCCGACAGCAGGCTTCTACCAGCCGCGGTGAGCAGTAGAAAAGCAAGCGCGAGTTCTTTCCTGTAAATCATGTTTTGCTTCTTCGCAACCGGAACAGCCTCTACTTTTTCCTTTCTCAACGTTTCTAAACCGGACTCCGAAAGCCTCCTTGTCAGTTTCTCTTGACCTGTATTCATCGATTCCCTCTCCCCTAAAGCTACCAAATCAGATTCAGATGCCCTTCCGGTCTTTTTCGTCACCACCCATTCGTAAGAACTTCCCAACTGAAACAGGCCCGAAACCATGGCGTTGAATTTGGTCACGGACATGGTGTTTTCGAAAAGTAGGTACGGGATCAAGAATGGGAATGATTTCGGGGAAGGTAGGATGTTCAGAAAGGACATGAAAATCGGGACGTAACAGACTACCCAAAGAGGCAGTTCTGCCTCGGGTATGAACATGGTCAATGGAAGTATGACACAGAAAAGGGTGAACGAGTAAAAAGGAAGGACAAGTTTCCGCAGGAGAAAGAAGAGGAATATCAAGTTGAACTTCTTCCCCATTGACATCTGCACCAAAAATGAGCAATTCTTAGATATGAGATATATATATGTACTCTTTCGTAGTATACTCTGTCGTTACCTCCTTCGCATTTTATTACAGTGGTTGTGTCGTTACAGTGGTGGTGTCGTTACCTTCTTCGCGTTTTGTTGTTATACAGTGGTTGTAAAAGCCATTTGCCATTGTGATGCTATACATAAAAAGAACGTCTCATCATTGTATCTCGAGCCATACGAGGAGAAAGCTTCACGTATGCCTCGGGGTTACTATTCGTCTACATCTAACACAGTAAGACATCCATCGATTCGTTGCAACGGAACATTCAAGAAAATTGAAAGAAAAAAATATGAAAGCACAAACCTTGGAGTGCAAGATATCGGGAAGGCATAACCGGAAGAGTTGCATAGGGCCTGAATGCCACCGATGCTGCTGTTTTTTGTACGCCATGTAAGACTCGGGTAATTCACAGAGCGCTCTCACGTCGTTAAGGAAAATGAATTTCCACCCATTCAAATGCGCTCTAACTGCAATGTCCATGTCCTCTACTGTTGTTCTTTCAAGCCACCCACCTGAGTCCTCTAAAGCCTTGATCCTCCACACTCCAGCGGTTCCGTTGAATCCGAAGAAATTTAGATACATTCCATTGACTTGCTGCTCCACCTCAAAATGGAAGCACAGATTGATGTTTTGAAGCCTAGTGAGTAAGTTCTCGTCTTTGTTCACGAATATCCACCGAGCTTGGACGAGACCCAACTCGGGATTTCCCTGTTGAGACAATTCCACAAACAACTTATAGATAACCCAAAAAAAAAAAAAAAAAACCCAGGTAAAGTACAAATATAATCCCTGAAGTATACGCCCTACGTCCCTTTGGTTCTTAAAGTTTACCGTTTGATAAATTTCTCCAATTCTAAACGGTAGTTTAGTTGGAATTTGATTTTTGCACTTCCCTGTCTACGATTTCTCACTCCTTTTTATGTCTTTATTCATGTGAGATTACTATACTACCTGATGTGTGAACAATTGAACCGATGAAAGGGTAATATTGTAAATTCACATCGACGGAGAGAAAAAAAGGGAAGTGTGAAATTTATCTGGTTTGTTCATATAGTACACCTATGACTCCTAAAACCTGTGGTTCTTGCCACTTTGGTCCCCAAAATTATACTTCTCTCAATTTCATCCCTGAGGCTTTGTTTCGATGGTTGGTATTTTATAGGGATAACAATCTATTATTCCTTATACTGCTACATTTCATGACATAACTTGTTCTACTATTAAGATAATCCAAAATTCTTATTCAACATTACTCAAGCCTTATGTAGTAAAAAGACACATGCCTGTTAATTAGCAAAATTAGTCAAAATTTTAGTGAGTACAAAAGGAATTCAAAGTTGAGTAGGTAACATGTCCCAAATGGCGGGATCATAGGAACTTTGTATGACATTTACATTTTCCTAAGATTCCTATCATCCAAACACGGACCTTAGAGTCTACGGACGAAGTTGAAAAAACTTGAAACTTTATGAGGTCAAAGTTACACTTCAAGACATATTTAAGTGACCCAAACTTTACGCTAATGACTTAGACCGTCCTTTGAAATTGGACCAATTTGATTCAAGTTGTATATTTTAGGGTATGGAAATTGATAAAACTGAGACTAAAAGACCAAAAAGACACTTAGCATAAATATGACACAACATCAACCAATAGGATTATATTCCAATTGTGTAGAGCTTTTTACCTTGAAGTGAGGGACTGTTCTTTTAAGGAAATCAGGACTAGGCTGAAAATCTGCATCAAAAATTGTAACAAACTCATAGTCCTTGACATAGTCACAGGCCATGGCTGATTTAAGGTTGCCGGCTTTGTACCCAGTTCTGAGAAATCTGTGTCTGTATATGATGTTCACCCCTTTCTGTTTCCATGACCACACTTCGTTTCTTATCAGATTCTGAATATTTTCGTCGTCTGAATCGTCTAACACTTGAACTAGGAATCGGTCCTTTGGCCAGTCTAGCTCGCAGGCAGCACCAATTGATTGATCGTATACCTTAATTCCATCAAAATTTTCACATCAAGTTCAAGATCAAAAAACATAAAAAGGAGTAATGAACACCAATATGCACCTGACTGCTCATGATCAAAAAATCAAATTGTAGAATAGAAATCTCGTGAAGTTTTCTTTAGCGGAAAGGCATCGATTTTGTAAATATATTGGAAAAGTCATCAATGATGAAGGGTATTACAGAGCAAGTAGCCAACTCTAATCATACATTTACATCATTAACAGATATTCGATCTTAGCCAAATGATGAGGTACGCAATTGCCGGTTCTGCGAACAAAACTGTTCTTAAAAACTCCCTGAACTCTTTCCTAACATCTGTCAGAATTACTTCAAAGTCGTATAGCACAACCTTACAATTACTACAGCTGTATAATCACCAAGTAAGAGAAAATGGCCGTTCTGTGTCTGACATTTTCTTTGCACAAAGGACACTAAAACCCTTACAATACTCAGAAAAATATGTCGTCCCAGGTCAACTCTAATTTTCATAATTAGAATGAATGTATATATATGTCACATCGGGTGCCCCTAAAGTTAAGGGTCGACAAGAGAGAGGTTTTTTGGACAATGATTTACTCCCTTAAAAACATAAATATCCTAAGGGATCGTCAAGCCCAAGTCTTCTGCCCCATTGGCCCCAAATGCATCTACAACTGCAAAATATTGTGTAAATCTAAACAAAGACGAATCTCGATAGCCGATGCAACATAGTGCAATTGATAGTGCATTGACAATTAAAAATTTTGGGACAGAGAATCCTGTGCTCTGAAAAAAGCCAATATTGTAAGATTGTTTTATGACTTCCAATGCACTTGAATGACTTTAGCATGTATCCAATGAGAGCAGAAAAGGAACAAGAGATTACCTCTCCTTCATTGCACATGGGAATCTGCACAAGAACCATAGGGAACCTTGAGCCATCCTCAACATCAGATGCATCTTCTTCTTCTCCTCCAACCAACTCCGGTTTCAACCCCTTACACTTAATCCAAAAACACCCAATACACTGCACCACCCGATCGATGGACTGAACCATGAAAAGCACAATGCAGAGGTTAGAAAGCATGATAAGGGTAGGAGCAGCATAGTCAACTCTGAATGATAGCCAAGCCATATAAGACCACTGCACTAGACCCATAATTTCCCATGGGTTATGGATCAGACCCAAGTTCCATTCCTTGTAGTGGGCAACAATCTCTATAACCAAAGCTACCATTGAAATAGCAAGAAAAGCCCTGATAAATCTGTACAGTTTCCCTCTAGTTCTGGCTTCTTCTTCTTCTTCTTGGCTCACTTCGGATAGTAGAATTCTTTTTTTGGCTGAAAGAAAGGTAGCCTTCATCCCCAATGCTAGATAATATAAAGCTCTGTATGCTTTTATGACAAGAACCCATGTGAATTGCTTAGGACTTGAGGCTTTTTGCTTATCAGAAAAAAATGATGAATTGGTATTGGAATTGGAAAAATCTATTTCTACTGAAGGGTTCTCAATTGTGACCACAACTGGATTGGTTGTCATTTCTTTTCCGGGCATTGGAGTTGGGTCACCTAAGAAATCAAAGGTAACCCAGATGAGGACTTGGGGAATACAGCAATGGGTTTTAATGGAACAATTCAGTAATGAGATTTACAGAGAATCATATATAGGACAAAGAAACAGAATGGCAAATGGGAATATCTTTTTCTTTGAGTTTTGGATCTTAACAGAACAGAATGGAACAGCAGTGATGTACAGATGGGAGGTGAGGAAAAAGATTGGCTGAGGGAATTGGAAGTCAAATATGATGGCAATTTGTATGTGAAGTTCTAGAGAGAGAGAGAGGGAGGGAGGGAGAGAGAGGGAGAGAGAAATGGAATATGCTTCCAGGGTGCTATAGGTTATGAACTATGAAGGTATGGAGAGAGAGGAGAGAGACAGAAGTTTCTTGTCTGTGTAGTGAGCAAAAGGGAAGGTTCAGGTGGATTATAAAAATTATCATAAGGTCCAAGGTGGATACTATAATCACGCACCATTATTAGGGAGAAAAGATCGTGTACATCCAAGCCTGGTCCAATTGACAAGATGTGTCAACCACAACGGTGGATGGAGATGAAAGTCAAAAGGACATAATAGACTTTTGATGCCTCTGAACCAATCCATGATGTCCACGTGTTGGAGCTCACAAATGGTTCTTGTCCTGGCAGATAACCAATGAAAATCAAGAATTGACAGCCAAACTACAGCCAAAAGTGCAAATACACGTCTGTAGATTACTCCATTAAAATATCACCTCAGCCAACCCCAAGAGACCAACTTCTTCATTTTTTTTTTAATCATTACCAACTTCTTCATTTGATTTGTAATTCTGTGGTCTGAGTAGGAATTTTCCCAATATCTCTTATGTGATTTTTTCATATTCGTAAAAGAAAACTTATTTACGGTCTCATTTAATAAACCGAGTCGCTAATTTTGAAGAAACCCTTGCAAAAAAATAAGACTGATCGGACATTGATAAAAATTTGACCAATTCAAATATATTTCAAGAGCAATCCATTGTTCCTAAGACAAATATGGTTCGTTCAAACGAGTACCGACATTCGATCAAACGGGTATTTTGCATAGATGATGCACATAACAAGACTTACGGAATGAACGATTTGAATAGTCAAACGAAACCGTGGTGAGTCTTATTTTCCGTCACATGAAGAATAGCACAAGAGTTGGTTATATGTGAGGATGTTGATTCCAACAGAAAGTCAATTTGACAAGTAATGATAACCAGGTTGGAGTTAATCAGTTTCATATTCCTCGTGAGAGATTGGCATCACACAATTATGCTGATTAGTTATTAATTAAGTAGTATTAGGAAGGTTGATTAGGGAGACTTACTATTTTTCACTTTTTTTTCTTTTTTTGAAAAGGAATCTTTCTCACTTATTTTGACATTATACCATAAAATTAGTTCTTGTAAAGTGATGGTATCCATCCACTAATTTTGGCATTATACCATAAAATTAGTGAGTTGGTTTCATTTGAGTCACTTATTTAGCAGCCTTAAATATAAAGTTATAAATAATCACTTCAGGCTAAAACTCTTTGGAGAAGGAGAACACCAACATCAGCAGCACAAAGAATAGTATTTTTTCTTTTTCTTTTTACAATTAGGTGTTCAAGTCAACTTACGCGCACTACGACCTGGCAAACCACTAACTATTCCATGAGTCTTTTTTGTTTCTGTCGGCGGTAGGAGTCAAACCTATGGCTTTACTTTTAAGAAGTTAGAACTAGCAAATCAACTTCAATTCTGTGTAAACTGAGTTCGGATTAGCCTGCGGGGAGGTTAGTTTAGAAACATAACTATCAGACTCAACAAACCATGAATTTAGTACTGTAATTTAGTATTGTTGCATTACAAATTTGGGAGTTAATAGGTTCAAATTTTATATTAAAACTTCATCAAGAAAGCCATCACAAGTTTTAAATTTCAACACGTTATTTGTTGACCTCCCACCGAATGCATGATTTTGATTGATCTTCTGATCTATTCCTAATCACAACATGGTCTCAAGTGGGGGTGGCAATATACTCTCTAAAACTCTCTTTTTTCAAACTTAGAGACGAATAATGTCAAGACCACATCTTTCACATTTTCTTTCATTGGAGATGGGATGCATTTACATGTAAAACATGTGAAACTGGTTTCTGGAATAATAATGCCAAAATTGTTTTTATTAGTGCCGAAACTCTAGTGCACAAAAAGTTTATCATATGTAGTGTACAATACTTTTATGCGCTGGAGTTTTGGTACCAACGAAAACAGTTTTGGCATCATCATTACCCTTTGGATATAGAATTTCAAACTTGTTTTCACATATAAACAAGTGTTTTTTCCTTGTCAATCAAGAAGAGAGAGTTTTGTAACCAAGAGAGAGAGAGAGAGAGTGTTTACCAATGTCATGAAAATGACATTAAACTAGACAAATAACTATGTAAAAAAGTCTGACAATATATTTCACAAGCATATAGACAAGTTAAACGTTACAAACCAAATGAACTTCGTAACACGAACGATTAACTATGTAAGAAAGTTCAATGGCATATTTTACTTTCAACTATATATATATAGGCAAGTCCAACAATCACAACGTCAACTAAAGTTGCTAATACGGACACCGACAATCAGCCATGTAAGAAAGGCTAACAGCATATGGAGTACTTTTTAAAAGCATATAAACAAGTCTAAAAGTCACGAAGTCAATTGAACTTCGTCATACGGACGATTAATTATGTAAGAAAGTTCAAAGATATATATCACACATAGATAGGCAAGTCCAACAATCACAAAGTCAACTGAACTCTGTAATTCGGGTGGCACTACACAGAGCCTGATGGGACCCGGCGGCCCCACTTCTGACATATTCTAGAAGAATTATAAGTAGTTTTGAGTATTATTGGCATATTTGTATAAGTAATAGTCTCAAAATTCTATTAGTTTTGATTTGATCAAGTAAAAACTCAAGTGAATATACATAATCATTCAAAATTTCTCAGTTTCTATAATATAATGAGTCCATTTTTAGTGCAAATATGTCCCTTACGTCATTGGGTGGTTAAGGTTTAATTGTCTTGAGAAAATACAATTTGTGTATGATCAAAGTAATTTAGAATCCAATAATAGAAGTAAAAAAACACATAATATGATGAATCCATTTTTAGTGCAAATAAGTCCTTACATTAGCGCCTATGAACAAAATCCTGGCCCTACCCTATAACAAAGATTTCGTCAAAGGGTATCCCTGATAGCAAAAAAAAAGACCCAATGACCTCAGAGTTGAGAATTCACATGAATGGGAAAAAACCATCGCGGTGACTATGGGACATGTTAGTTGGGCCGATGGACGGCTCAGATTGCATCTCAGCCGAATAGCAATGGACGGCCGAGATTTGTTCAGCCGAGATGCAATCTAAGCCGTCCATTGCCGAGCATGGATGGCCCGGATCGGCCCAACACACATGTTGTCCCTAAGAGACAGCACACACCCCAGGCTAGTAAGTATATATAGGTTCAGCAGTTACTAGATTATGGGAATAAGGAAAACAAACCTAAAAATGGAAACTTACCTTGGAAAAAAAAACCTAAAAATGGATTCCATATACACATAAAACCCCAAGTCATTTTCAAATACTGTAAAACATAATTAAGAATCAAATTGGGTTTGGGGGTTTATGGGGGGATGCACCCCAGCTACCCAGCATCGCCTAACTAGCATCACCTTGGCGCAGCCCAGCACTACCTGTCCACCACCACCACCACCACCACAGTATGCGGCACCAAATTTGGCTCTGTAAAAAACTTAGTAATTTTGTCTTCGTTGATTGGAGGAATTAGGGCCACATGTGAAAGACCACTAGTGTTTGTACTACTATTAAGTCCCCATGTGATCAGCTACCCTGGCCATGGTCGTGTAACCCCATTTTCTGAATATACTATCAACCCAGTTGTGTTTCAATGTCCTTAATTGATTGTGATTTTCTGCTTAATATAATATAGCAAAAACAAACATGAACCTGCATGTATTCATTCATTGCCATTTTTTTTTATAGAGATTAGAGTCATGTCAAACCAGTTGCTTCATTTTTCATGAATCTTTTTTTTTTTAAATAACCGTAGGCCCGGACCAGCTTACGCGCACCTCAACTAATCCCGGGGGACTAACCCCACCGTGCACTAGCGGGGGCCTTCATTTTTCATTAATCGATATGATTATCGCCTAACATAGCATAGTATTCTATAATAGGAAGAGGAACCTCTCGATTTACTAGGCCATTTGTGAGCCCTTCTCAAATCTGCTTCGATATATGAAAGGTCTTTTGTCTTTTAAAGCTCATCAAGAGCTTCCATTACATCAAAAATCACATTGATCGAGTTTCAATCAATATGATTTCGGGACTTGTAAATTTTCAAAACAAAATAAACTCACACACGGAATCAGAATCTATTTGCCTCAAGATAAATGTGATGCGATCATGTATTTATTGATATCCGATCAACATAATTTTTGACATGATTGAGGCTCTAAAACGAGCTCTAAAAGATCAATGGTTTGTCTATCAAAGAAGCCCGGGAAGGACTCACAAATGCCCCCAGTCCCTTGGCTAGGTTCATATTTTATACCAAGTACAACTTATTTTTAACCTGAAGAAGCACATAATCCAGTAAAATAATCCAGTATCTGCGTAATCGAGGCTAAAAGTGTCCAGAATGCAGTGCCATAAAACTGCATCCATCTCGGTGAAACGTAGGCCCCACCCACATTGAACACTTTCTCGGGAAAATTTTCCCATTTTCCCCAGGAAAATAATAGACCATCCTTTTGTTGAATCAGACGAGCACATGCATGCAAGTTAATCAATCATTAATAGCGCGTTTATCTATGGTTGGAGCACCAATGTTTATAGATTAATAATTACTGCGTGCGTCCTTGTTTAGTGACAAATTAGATATAAAAAGAAAAGACCAGGAAGGCCTACCATGTTTTGAAGTGTAGCCCACCTTATTTCCATCACCCATCCAGAACACAGGCTTGGTCACATCTGCAGATAGTCAGATACAGGCAATTACACAAATGTGAAAATAATTTTTGATAACTTGTCCGGACTAATTTATGCGTACCTCGATTAAAGTTGCGGGACTAATCCCACCGTCCGCTAACAGGGAGCTCAATTAAAACTAGTGCAGAGCCTCATACGAACTCACCCCAAAGAAGTTGATAGCGCCTGTGAACGAGCATACGCATAAATCGGGCAGTTTACATATGAGTAAATTTAATACTAGCATAGAGAATAGTAAAGGTACGTTTTGCATATTTACCCAAAAAAAAAAAAAGGTACGTTTTGCATTTTAGTAGTCCAGTCAAATACAAGTAGACTACGAAAATCTATGCTCAATGTAGGACCTGAACACAGTAAAAGTCAGAACACTATTATCCAAATGCAAGGCCTGGAATTGTGTGCAACAGTTGTACGTTCTAACCACTTATTCAATTATTTTGAAAGAGTTAAAAATTGGGTCTTACCATTTGGAATAAATTCAGAGATACCAACAAAAATATTCAAATCACAGACCCCATCCGCATAAATCTGAAAGCCACATAATCTGGTGAACAGTCATGCAATCGTCTTTGTCTATGCTAACACAGGTGACTAGCGACAGATAGAATTTTTTACACTGTACGGCTTGAGCATTTACGTCTCGATTGATTGATAGGGCAATTAGCGATTGGGATATATAATCGCATAAGATGAGTATATCCCTCTAACGGATAAGTGATCCCTCTAACAATCGTTCCATTCATACGCCCAAAATGCAGTTTCACGTGATGTATAATCCATACACGTATTTAATCTAGCCAATCAAACAGACCCTAAGATAACATACAAAGAAACAAAAACCACAATTTTTACAGCCTTCCCTTCTCTCATTCCCCTCCTACCGATGGTAAAAACAAGACAAAAAGATATTATGCAGGTTTAGAGGAAAAGGCACTCCTACCCACATGGCTCCAATCCCATTTCACAGTTCAAAAGAAGCCAAGTTCAAGCAGACACTAACATAAGAGTTGCCAAACCTTCTTTTCAGAAAACAAACAAAACTATAGTGTTTCACTTAGCAGTATAAAAGGAGAACAAGAATGGCAGTGTCTGGCTCCACATGTCTAGTTGGTGAGATTTCTACACCCACATCAGGTTTTGTCTGTCTGATTCAGTAGGTCCAGCAACCTATGTGATTGCTTATATATTAGGGATGTAATAAGGCAACAAAACTAGCATTAGTAAGCTGGCACTACCAAAACATCCAACTATCCAAGCACAGGTCCAATGTAATCTCCAACTTCTAATTTTTTTTCTTCTCACTAGAACATCTCCTCTCTTTTTGGCACATTAAAGAGTGTTTATGTTCTATGTCTCCCCAAACATCTTACTCCAGGAATCTCAATCATTTTTCTCGTAGTACGATGAAGCAACCAAATCACAATAGCTGGAAAGAAAGAGGAAGATCCTCCAACCATATAAGTTCAAGAACCATGTAAAACTGAAACATGAAAAGCATTCTTCAGTTTTAAGCTTAAAGGGTTGATTTCCTGGAAACAAGCAGCCAAGCCAAGATTGCCGGGTTTGCTAATTATTACCCGCATATGACAACAGCACAGAAATCTTCGAAAATGGTTATGAAGAAATGGGAAAAAAAAACCTAGCGGAAAACCACGAGACAGAGAAAGGAACAATGCTTCGCTGGTGATATTACGGGTGGATATGATAAACAAAGGACGAACAAGGAAAGAATTAGGCCTGATATCCATGCTAAGAGCCAATAGACAATTTTAGCTGGGTTGTAATCAGAAATTCAGCTGGAGTACAAAATCCCAGTTCGACCTGAATTGAGGTCGGGTTTCTGTTCATCATTTCGTGTTTGCCTGGATCAGTCAGCAGTTTAAAGTTTAAACACCCATTGAAAAGTGCTTCATAACATGACATAATCTTATACTTCCTTACTTTCTCTTCTCTAAACTGCTAGAAAGAAAAACATCACTAGAGTTGCTACCAGTTGATAATGGTGTTGGGCTCTAATGGAAGATGTACAAATCACCAAGGGCATCATGCTTGACCAGTCAGGCAGTCACCAATGTATCTTTCCCTGGACCACTTAATGGACTTCATTTCAAGTAAGGTGTTTCCTGACAACAACAAACAGATGATTAGAGCATCTAATACATCTAATAAGTAATGCCCCACAAAGGTACAGGACTGTCTATTTCCTCCGACGTGATCAAGAAGCTTGGTAGACTCCTTGAATCGCATATTATCTAACCCCACTTGCTTTCTTTCCAACCCTTTCTTTCTCCTATTCTTCTCACTGTTGAGCTAACATACTTCCAGCATTCATCTAAAATTCATTTTACTGAATTCATTCTTGGTTTACATCATTTTTAACTATTCAATGCAACCTACTTAAATAAATTCAAAGGTTGATAATCTCTGAAGGCCAAACCCATTAGGCACAGTAATAGGTAGGACAGATCGTTTTTCTGTCCTTTTGTCATCTCAAATTAAATGTAGTCCTAGTCCAGTTCAATACAAGGCTCCCTAGGAAGTACAGGAAGTTAAAAGAAAAGCCATTCATCAGTGTTGATCTCGTAGATCGAAGTTGTTGGGGAGATTGACTGATTACATACCTAAATATTGCTCTTCTTTTCTTTCGGTGGATGCTTTAAACTTAAGCCCTTATTCTCATACTACATATTCCGAGGTTTTGCCAATGCACCAGCAACGGCTCCCTTGTATCGAACTCCTTGTTCCATCAATTCAGAGTAAATACAAGTGACCGGAGAACCATGTTACATGAGCTTACAGTATTCAACACAACCAAGTTCCTCATAGATGACCATTGCTCTATAATGTACCATGATGCATGGACGTCAGTTACTAACTAGAACCATGCATTTTAAACTTCAATGAAACTATAAATGAAAAGAAAACAGTTGGTTTCACGACATGGAAAACATATCCGAGGAATATTTGCTGCTATTGAACAACTTAACTCAATGGCATCAGACAGAATTTGAGCCTAGACAGTAGATATTGCCTATTCCCTTCCATGGCAAGACGCAAAATTTCAAGACAGCATTGAAACCATTTAACTGGCCAAAAATGATTTGAACTAATCCCAAAATAAGATAAACAACTCACACCAAGAGGTTCAGATAGCAAATTCCGAGGTCAAACAAATAGTAGGTGCAACTACCATAATGCTAAAAAACAACAAACTAGAAGTGAGAAGTGGTGCACTAATATCTTATCAAACAACCTTGTAGGATAGGTCACATTACAAGGTTGTAGTAGAAGTCATATGCAAACTTTACATCTCCTGTTAATAATACTGAAAATACGTTGTTACAGTTAACACCCTAATAACTAATGCATGTTCCCATCACGAGGAGGGGAGACAACGAACAAGAAAGAGGCTGAAATGGAGACAAGATTCCTTGAGTTTGTATGAAATAAATGGGAAGGAGAGGTGGAGGGATACAAAATCACACTAAGCCCATCAGAATCAATCTTCCAAACAATGAACATAGAAAAGTGAGGAAACCTTTTACTCACTTTTCTGCCCGTTAAACAACACCCTCATGTTAGCGTATACTGTACTAGTTTTAATGCTAAGACAAAGGTATAGGTCCTCCCTTTCCTTCCTGTGAAACCAAACAAACGAAGGACCAGGGAACAGAACTAAGAGCCACAAGTACGCTTACGCAGTTGTTCATGGATTAACCAAGTATATGTATTCAGCAACTAACTATGAATTTTGTATCGGAACTTAAATATTCCAACAGGCCAAGCAAGTCCTCATCTTTCACCCTTGAAGACGCCAAAATCATTCTAATCGACCACTAACTAAATTGAGGAATAATGGTAATTTGCATATTCTGACATCCTATAACCTTTTCGTTATATGGGCATGGGAAGAAGTAGTTCTTTTCTGATACTCAAGCTCCAGAGATTTAAATGTATACCTCCAAGTAACTAAGCTGAGCTGCATACGCACAAATGCCACCGGTGTATCCAAATCGGGATGTGTATCGTGTACCATTTTATAAATCATTTCAGGTCATAAGATACATTATCTAAATGACTAAATCTAATACTATTAAAAGTTAGTTATATGCCTAATTACAATCTAAAAATCTAGTCTTCCAAGTAGAGTCTATCACATTGAGGCTTTATGATGCCTTGGTCAGGTGAATAGAACAAGAGCCCTTATCTCATTCATGCAAAACATGATTGAAATAAGTTATTTCTTCCATTCGAGCTCTAATGAATTGAGTTTTGAATTATTATTTTTTAAATGGTTTCAATGGCGCCATAATTAAATCAACCGATTTATAAAGCATTCGGAGTTTCGGTTCTTAAAATAAGGTATGCCGTATGCCCTTTGTTCCATAAGTAATCGCTGGATACGCACCAAATCGGAATACATGAATACATTGTAGGATAGGTCACCGTATACAAACGATTTCTATACAAAAAAGTACTATACAGGATGGGATACATATAGTTTCTGGAAGGAGACCGCACGACGTAGGTTTTTAACAACTTCGGCTGCCTCGAATAGGGGAAGAAATGATTCTAGGTTTCTAACAAAGTGAATTAGCAGTACTGCCGATCGATCAAAATAAAAAAGATGAATTAGCTACTTACTAGTAATTTCCGAAGGTAAGCTGAGGGGGAATTGCAGGCGCCATTGTTAACATGGATTGTGGGAGATTTTCCCTGGCATGTGTTTTAGCGCCAAATTTCGTAATTGGGGGGACGACGATTTGAAAATTCTGATAAAAGGCGTTAGATGTGCTAGTTACCCAAGGTAAGTAGAGCGCGTACAAAAATGGGCCGGATGTTGGACTTATCTTGGATCGAGTTGATTTTTTACGAGGACCTTAAACAAACCATTTTTGACAAAATGAGCGACTCGAATCATTTTTTGAGAGACCCCATACGGATCCAAAATTCGTATGTACATTTTATGTATGTATGTACATATAGCAGCTATTTTAAGATATAATTATCACGATTCGAACCTATATTTTTTGAAAGTTTGTGGAGCACCATAATTGAGTAAAAAATCAAGTTAATCGAACATTAATAAATACAGAGTTCAAATCCCTGACTCATACTAACTGTCCGTTTTTTTAAAACACGTGTTGTCTGACCATTCTTAAGAACACATCTTGTTTGACCATTTTTCGAAAACACATGTTGTCCGACCATGCGACTCTAACCTTTTTACGAAAATAAAGTTCTTAATGAGATCACCGTTTCGGATGGTGATGATCATTTCTCGAAGATTGCTTTCAAAGTGCATTACAAGCCCGCTGTGCTTTCAAGGTGCGTTACGAGCCCACACAGTGCATTGCCGCACTCGTGAGTCGTGACACCAATTGCCGACGGTCGCACACACTCACAATGCTCCTAACAGACCATTTTTTGATAAGTCCTAACAGACCATTTGATCGAATGGAGGGGTTTCATGAAAAAAGAAAGAAAAGGATTATGATTTATCGTGAAATCATTCGTGATTGAGCATTTTGATGAGAAATGGAGAGAAAAATGTAAAAAATACTTGATTGGCTATTCTCCATTCTCGTCCAATCTTGCCCAAAATTGTGAGTTTTTGTGAGAAATGACTTCCTTTCTTATCACATCCTTTATTACCGAGAAATGCTAGGGGTATAGCAGCCGCATACAGATCCGTTTTGCGCCTGTCTCGGGTCCCACAAAGATGATCGGAGCCACTCATTTTGTTCAAAATATGTTGTTTAAGGTCTCTGTAAAAAATCATCTCAATCCGATATCGGTAAGGGCGTTTATGAATCATACAACTTTGCTTCAGAATTTTTTGAACAAAATGAGCGACTCCGATCATTTTTGTAGGACCTAAAACAGGCGCAAAACGGATCTGTACACTACTGTTGTACTTGGGCGATTGTACCCCTAGCATTTCTCTTTCTTACCATTCAAATGGGCTATAAAAGAAAAGAGAGGGGAACTTTTTTAGAGAAAAATGAAATTAGTTTTCCTATGGGTGTTTCAAAGTATGGTAACATATAGGGTATTTTGGGTTAATAATTTAAAACAATCATTCAATTTTTCCCACCTTTATTAATGTTGCGCCAAATTTTTAGCTTCTTTTTTTTTTTTTATTGTTATTCAAAATTTAAAAAAAAAAATTACAAGCAAACCTATTGTATCCTGACTTATGGGGATAGGGAGTGGTACCCTACAGTGAGACTCGAACCCAAGACCTTGTCCTGATAAATGAAGCACCTTGCCACTTGGACGAGCCTTTATTACAAAGAGTAGCAATTTTAAAATTTTCTTGTTAGAATTTTTTTCTTTGCAAAATCTTCTTGTCGAAACAAACTAATAGTCCACAAAAATTACCGCAAAACTAACAAAGACAAAAACATTGAATAAAAATAAAAAGTAATCCTTCTAGATTATTAAGTCAAAACACCTCGAAAGATGATAGTATTAGGATCAAGCGCTTATTATCACACCAAAATTCACGGGATATTAGTGAAGACGTAACTTTATTTTCTTCTCGCGCTCAAACATCAACGAGTCAACTGAAAATTAGATCCATGTGACCTCCGCCCAATAGGATGCTGGACTTGTATCCCCAAATTGACCCGGGGATGCTGCCAAGCGGGGTGTTTGACAGCGGTGCCGAGCGGCCGATTCGGCCGTTCATCTCGGCAATTGACGGCTTGAATCTTAATCCGAGCAACGGACGATTCAGATTTTTATGCGCTCGGATTAGATCCGAGCCGTCCGTGTCGAGATGAACGACTCATCTATGTTTCTTCATGGAATTGGATCAACCAAAACAATTTATTGCGGTCCAAACCGTTTGTATTCTAGAGTTTGTTGAGACATTAGTCACATCAAAAATTAGGTTGAGCGAATATCGTTTGACATCAATCATATGATTTCGGAAACACATTTATTGTAGAACATAACAAGATTACACCACCGAATCGAAACTCATTTATCTCAAGACAAATACATTCTGAAATCCTATCGACTAAATCAACGTGACCTATGCTATTGGCGAGCTTTAAAACGTGAACGGTTTAGATCGTGGCAATGGGTTGAAATTATACTCCTTCCTCTCGTTTTCAGCCCATTTCATGCCTCCCCAATTTTCAAATACCTACCCTCCAACTTTCAATTTTAAAGTGCCTATACTCTACATGCAACCATGCTGTGACGTTGATCCATTACTGTTGACTTCCAAATGTATTTAAGACGTCTCCTCAACCCTTACTCGTTAAGCAAAGGCCAATATTCAAACCTTCCCGTGACTGTACGTGAACCTCCTTTTTAAAACTACAATTTAGATTTTGAGAGTTCGGGTTAACTTACGCGCAGTTTTTGAGGCCGTGACATTAGCAACTAACCTGGGACCAGTATTGCGTAGACTTCCAAGGACCCCAAGAGTTGTTTGCTTACGGTGCCGAATGCGCGAGCTCGAGAATAGACCATTTACCTACCGTCACGTCATGCTCCCAATCAACCAACCCGGCCAACCAGGAGTCCAAGACTGAACTGTTTTTGACAATCCCATAGCATTGTGTGTATGAGGTACATATAAGATGTGAATGTGCGTAAGTATTTTGTATACGTATGTTTAGCGCTGGCAAAATTGATTGTGCCTCAAATACACAAATCCATTGATTCTATATTAAAAAAAAAAAAGGGTTTAAAAACACAACTCTGGACAGAAACTGTATTTGGAGCCGTCCGATGTGTGTAGAACCATGTGCATCAAATGGCTCTACATGCAATTGTATCCAAAATTGTATTCTAAAGTTCTATTTCTAGTATTGCTCTATACACTATCCCTCACTATGCATAATAACCTTCACAACAAATAAAATGGCATGCTATACATACCGACCACTGCCATCCCGAAATCGTACCGACGGCCTCGCCGGGCCCATTCCAGCCACTGGACGATCGATTCGAGTCGTCCAAAAATTCTATAAAAAAAACCCGATGGGGTCCATGTGAGAATCAACGGCATCCGATACGTGTAGGATACTCGATCCAAACACCCCATTTCGCATATATATGTATATGTACACATATATATGCGAAATGGGGTGTTTGGATCGAGCACCCTACACACATCGGATGCCGTTGATTCCTACATAAGCTTGGTTTTTTTTTTAGAATTTTTGGACGGCTCAGATCGGCCGTCCGATGTCCAAAATGGACCCAACGAGGCCGTTAGTACGATTTCGGGATAGTGGTGATCGGTACCAATATCTTTACTGAAAATGGCATGGCCTGAATCAACTAGCATCTAGACTTCAGAACATGCTTTCCTGAATGAACTGGAAAGCTCTTTCAGAAAGTCTACACACACATACGTACAATTTGTGCGCAGATTTTGTTGTAGAGCCCACCATGGGTCCTACACAAATCATTCGAGCCGTTCATTAAATGTAAAATATTTTTTCAAGGGTCCCCATAAAAAATAAGCTCAATCCGATATCTATAGGTGCTCGACCCAACCATATAACTTTTCATTATTCAGAAATCTAAATGAAAAGTTAGATGGTTGGATAAAGCACATATAGGTATCGGATTGAGCTTATTTTTTACGGAAACCCTTAAAAAAATGTTTTACATTTAATAAACGACTCTGATGATTTGTGTGGAATCCGTGATGAATCCCACAGTGCACAATCTGTGCACAGATTGTCTGTGTTCTGTGTGCAGCAGGACTCTCAAGCTCATTTTAGTTTTTGCAGGCATCAAAATCAAGAATTCAAGTACTCCATATTGGAGTCTGCAATGACAGAATAATGCAGAAGAAATAGCCACATCAACATCATGCCTTGTCCAATTTTCCTAGACTGTGTCAACATTGAAACTGTAGAGATGACTTGTACGACTCCATGATTTTGTTAGGATTAAAGCTGGGGACTTCGAAACAGTTTCAATTAACAACAATCCTCGGTAGGCCTATACATACGTGAGAGATGAGTGGTCAGAAGATCCGTAGCTTTATTTTTGTTCAACTAATTACTGATTATTTTCACATCCGCAGCCGGATGGTTAATTCTGCAATTCATTTATGCGTCTCAAGAAAAATAAATTTTTTTTTGGCAAGTGATGAATTGACGAATAATCCTTCATTTAGAGCCCGTTCTAGAAACATTCTTAAAAAATAAACAGTTTATTTCATATTTTCAAATTCAAAAATAATATAAATGAAAAATAATTTTTTAATTTTTTTTATATCGTATAAAAGATCTCATCGAGATCTTTCAAATAAGATCCATATTGCATATTTTTATATTTCGATAAGTCCATAATTTTTAAACTTGAAATTGTCTTCTTAAAAAATAAAGATTTTTTTTCTCTTTAATATACTCTATTATGGAGTAGCTTGTACGTTTTCTTAACTCGAATGTTTGGCTCTTTTGTAACGTCAAAATCAAATGAGTCGCACTCATAACAGGTGGAGTACGTAATTAAAGTTTGCTTTATTTAAAACTCTGTGTCGTGTCAGTATTTGATGACAATTGATGTGCGTCTCAATCACGAGGAGTTTTTCAGTGCCGGTATTGCCGATGTGGTACCCGCTCGGCACATCTGAACCGTCCGATATGCTTTTGGACGGCTCAGATTGAAATCCTCTCTCTCCTCTCATCCCAACACTTTCTCTCTCCTTTCTCTCTCTCCAAATCTGAGCCATTCAAACACGCAATAGACAGCTCGAATGCCCAAACAGAAACCACGTGGTACCCGCTCAATACTGAAATTTTTTCCCTCAATCACCAAAATTTTGAAGGTCGAATTACTCATATATACTGTATATTCTATTGAAAGGATATGGGTAGTGGGTACAAACAAAGGTTATGTAATCTAACGTACTGCTTACTTTTGAAGTCGTTTCATAAAGATGGTTAGAATCGTTTATTTTTTTAAAAAATATAGTTTATGTAAAAAATCAGTTGAGGCGAATATCGATAAGGACGTTTAAGAAACATCAAACTTTTTGCTTCAAGTTTTAGGCCTGAATTCTGAGACGAAATTAGATATTTCATAAGTACATTTAACAATATCCGATTGAACTGTTTTTTTTTGTTAGGATCCTAAACAAAATATTTCGAACAAAATGAGCGACTCCTATCGTTATCTTTATAAGATCCGAGACATACCAAAAAGTGAACTATATGCGGGGATATAGATCCCAAATCAGTAGCCATAGCACTATAGCAGCGCTCGATATTCTATGCACTATAGCACCGTGCTGCGCACCTCCGAGCCATCGGATCGTACATCTGACAGCTCGGATCTTATTTCAGTAATGAACGGCTCTCGATCGTTGGTTGCCGAGATGAGATGCGAGCCGTTGGATACACGATCCGACGGCTTAGAGGTATGCAACACGGTGCAGCACCAACCTGAAGTCCGCACTAGACAGAACCCTCACTTGAGGTGCCTTAATTTATCATTAATTTAGTACCTTTCTTATACCCCCTTTCATGTTTGTTTGTTAAAGTCTAAGCAAGACAATTAACAGCTCTAACTCAATCAATGTAACCTTTTTCCACAGGGTCGCTTTCAACTTTGCATGGGCATATAAATTGAATACCAAATCCACGTAGGCATGCCGGAGGGGTAGTTCGTTTGGTTGATGAGTTTGCTCTCCACACATTGAATTATGTTTGATTAATGGAGCCAGATCGTATAAAAGTAGTTTTTTATGAATTTTCTTATTCTAACGTGAATGACCTATATTTGATTGGACCGAAAAGAAATACTCCCTCCGTCCCTATTTAATTGTTCACTACGGTTTTGCGTACATTTTCAACAGCTTATATCTCTAAACGTATATTCCTAAAAATATTCAATATGGATCTTGTTTGATAGATTTCAATTTTTCTATAAGACAATTATTTCAAATATATAAAACATAATATACGTCGAGAGACATAAAACGTTGAAAATGCACGAAAAATCGTAATGGACAATTAAATAGGGACGGAAGGAGTAATAATTGAGATGTGATTTGTACATAAACTCTGGTCCGGATGACACCTACCGTCAAACCAAAGATAGAAAAATCCACAAGACTTTCCAACATCACACATCAACATGAAAGAGTCACTGATAGGGATGGTTAATAAATATGTGGAAAGTTTCAAAGTGAACTAAACTCTAATCCACATCACTAGAAAAAGACAGGCCATGTGGGTGCTAATATTTACACCTTAAAGTAGGTTGTGTGAGACCAAACAAAATTGGGAATCCCAAATTAAGGAGTTTTTGTACTGCATCAAGGTGGGAATGGGGATGCTGGCAAGCGGGTGTCGAACGGCCGATCTGGGCGTTATCTCGGCAATCGACGGCTCGAGTCGAAATGAATGGCTGAATGTTGCTCGGAACATTAGGGTGTGATGGTGGTGAACCATCTTTTGCAAAGCTATAAATGAATCAACCCTTGTTGCATGTTATGCCATTCTAGGGTTTTTTTTTGGGTTTTAATTAGAACATGTGTGGTGATTTGTTTGAACTGAGGGACCAACTTAGAAACAACAATTCCCAACTTGAGGATTCCTGTTTGGTTTGGATTTTGAGAAAGATTTTTAAGAGTAATTAGTGGAGAGAGATAGATAGGAGAAATTTATTGAGGATCGTGCGCAAAAGTTTTGAGACCCCAAACGAACAAGCTTACGTGAATACTTGTCACAGTGTGTATGCATCGATGTGTCGAGAACAAGTCACTCAAAAAAAAAACATATGTAACCATTGACTGACTTGTATTTTAAATTTGAGTCACTGTCCTAAACTTTGTCGCCCTTAATTTTTATATCCATGATACACATTTCCTTAAATTGATTCGTGCGCGTTAGCTAGACTGAAAACTCAGCGTTCATATTTATTTCCCATTCTATATTTTGTTCATGGTTTTCATGGGCGTATTATATGTATAAGATAACCACGATTTTCATGAATTTAGACTTCATCGTTTTTTTTTGTTTTTGTTTTTGTTTTTTTTTTTACGGAGGACATAGATTCGTACATAAAATATATAGACTTTTGATTTTTCCTCAAAAGATTTCTCATTTTAAAAGTACTACAAGTAATCTCTAGCTTACGTGTACCATCTTGACTAGTCTCAAAAATCCAAAATTAATGACCGAGTAAATAATCAGTTTTTGCTGCCATTGGACTTTGTAAAATATCTCCCTTTATTCAATTAAACAATGCCCTCAAAATTCAAAAAAATGCACCTAAGATTAGAAAACAGATGTTGTCATTTTCTTTAGAGATACTTTTTGCATTTTTTGTCACTTTTTTTGCAAAGTAAATTAATAAGAGTGTGTTCCACTAAAATAAATATTTATTTTTTTAATTAAAGGTGATGTATCGTGAGAGAATAACCTGTCTTGTAAAGTGAGAAATAAGTACTTTTTTAAAAATAAGAACCTTAGCAGAATGGGCTCTAGGGGGTGTTTGGCTATTTAAATAATCTGGAAGGATTACTTTTTCGTCTTTATTCATATTTTTTCTTCTTGTTAGTTTTACGTTTATTGGTTCGTTTCATTGAGAGCAATTATAAAAGTAAAAATTATCATAAAAAAAGTTCACTAAAAGGAAAAAAATAATCTTGAATAGACGGTGGTTGCTGATTTTTTTCTTCCTATATTCAATTTTTGTTTTCATTTGTTTCATATTTTGGTGAAAAATGAAAAAAAAAAAAAAAAACATTTATAGGCATCCCCTAAACGACGCCGTCCTCCTTGCCCCCTTCACTCCTTCCCTTCACAAAAATGAACCCAACCCCAGCCCTTTCCACCTCCACCTTCTTCTTCACTCCCCCATCTCTCTCTCTCTCTCTCTCTCTCTCTCTCTCTCTCTCCTCTCCTCTCCTCTCTCTCTCTCTCATCGCGAAACCTCCGTCCGCTACATACCCGCCCCTCAAATCTCTCTCTCTCTCTCTCTCTCTCTCTAAGATCCAAAAGTCAATCCAATCTGCCTCCAAATCCTCTCTTTCTAATCCACGCCTGAAAGCCCTAACTCTCCAATCCAGCTTGACCCTGCTGATCCCCCGAGCCCTAGCTCTTGGGGCTTCCGCTCGTCAAACACCCCTGCCTCGATCTAGGGTTTCGAAAGCATCTCGGAAGCTGGGAATTTAATCTAACCGGGCTGGGAATTGATGTTTCTCTTCGGTGATGATGGACGGCTGTTATTATTATGCATGGACGGCGGGAAGGTGACGAGCTGCGCACGGTACTCCGCCGCCGGCACATGTGGTCAGTCCCCCCGCCCGTGCCGCCGCCCGTGTCGCCGTCTTCTGTAGCCGTTCCGGAATCTGCTGCTACCGCCGCCGTGATTTCTCCAGATTCTTTCTCCAAAGTAAATATACATGAGTTTGTGCGTGCGTACATGTGTAGCTTTAAATTTGTTGCTATTGTGTACAAGTTGGTACGTGAATTTTAGTTACATGATTTTCTACGCGGGTATATGTGTAGCTTTATTCTGTTGCTATTCTGTAAAAGTTGTTGCGTGCAAGTCGCCCTTAAATCATTCTCGCCCTAAGTCACACAATGCGCTTGCGTGAAAGTATCTTTTAAAAATATTCCAAAGTAGCAAGCTATGGGCAAGCGAAGATTGAGAGCGCGAGTGGAAGGCCCTATTGAAGGATTATGTTATTAAAGTCTCACCCTTAGTAAAATAACTCGCGCTAAGTCAGATAGTGCACGCGGGCGAGCATGAAAGCGTCTTTTAATAATATTCCTAAGTAGTAAGTACTAAACTTTGCGAGAGCGAGGATTGAGAGCATGAGCTTCAAAACGAGGGGTGAGAGTGGGAGCAGAAGGCCCTACCTACTGAAGGATTATACGACTAAGGTCTCGCGGATCACTCTCCGAAACTTTTTTAAACCCTGTTATTATGGGAGTGTTATAATAGTAGTATTCTTGTTGTTTGTATAGGTTTGCCTCCCAAAATTTTGTTGGTGGATGCAATATTCGTCGCACAAGAATTTTATATACCCACCACGCAATGTGCATTTGCCTCCCCGAGCTTAGAATTGTGGGGCGGTTCGTGTCCTATGTGACATGACCATAATATTGTGTTGCTTTGTCATTTTCTTTGTGGATGGTTATGTGCAAAGGAAAAGGGGAACAAAGATTGTGTTGTGGCTAGTGATTGATTGTAGGACTCACATTACACAAATACACTAAAGCTAATAGTGAAATTAGCAGGGTTGGCGCCCCAAAATGTAGGAGTTTGCTCCTTAAAATAGCATCCTGAATCCTTCCCTGGTTTTTTGGCGGTGTTCTGTCATCATGGGGTGAAGGAACTCAGGGGTGGAGCTCGCTTTTCATCATAGCTATGCAAACACAGTGAAATTCTTCCTTTTCTTCATGTACAATTATTGGGTGCCCATTCACGTATGGATCAGCTTATTCCTTTTTGAGCGTTTGTAACACTTTAATTGTTAGTTGGGAATTTTTATTGGTGGGGGATAAGTTAGGTTTTCCAGGTGAGGTTTTTGCCAATCCCCCTTCTGATGCTAGTGGTATGTCCTAAGAGAAGAAATTGTCATTTATGTGGCCGATTTTCACTAACATTCCCACCACGAATTCATTTTTAATGGTTATAATTGCTCTGAATATGTTGCTGAGATATGGTTACATAACTGGCTGATTAATTTTGTTTTGGTATTAACTAGACTTAATAGATGAGTAGAAATGGGTTTTGTTTTTTTGGTTACTCATCAAGTAATGTATATTTGTTTGACATCCTTCTCCTCATGGGTGGTTGATATAGCGCAACAGTCTTTGGCATGCTATGTCTTTTTTTAGCTGCACTATTTCTGTTTATTTCTTTCTTGTCACCTCAACACCATTAAATATTCATTGAAGTTTTCCAGTTTCTACGTATTCTAGGATGTCAAATGCTTTGTGGGTAAGGTTTCTCTACTTACATTGTTACAGATGGTGGGATGTTGAAGGTTGTGAAATTATTGATTTTCATTAATTTTTATGTCATAGCTAACCGTGTGCTTCTGGTTCAGATTCCTTTGCTGACGTCTAGGTGGGCATGAAGTGTCTTTTTCTTTTTTTCCCGTCATTATCTGCTTGTCTAGATTGAAGACCACTATAATTTGTAACTATCCAAGGTTACCTGCTAGTGGTTGTTCCTGTGCTTTTTATCATGTCCGAGTTTCCCAACGGGTCATAGAAATGGACAATACAGTCCACATCACTCATGTTTTAGAAAAGCTTTGTCTAAGCTAGAAAAGGGAGTACGGTTGAAATCGCTATATGGATTCCAAATTCTTTCTTAACGGATGTCAGTTGAGCTAATAGAATAGATGTTTTGTGAGGGCTTAAAACCTTGTTCATGAGCGTTCCTTACCAGCCTGGTTACTATCGTTTTTACTTTGAAATGGTTTTCCGCCGCTATTTCCCCAAAATGGAGTGACATGCATGTCTTAAATAAAACATGACATATGAAAATTGCAGTTTATGTTCTTAGGAGCATGCTTCAGTTAAGGCATTGCTTTTTTGCAGGATGGACGCAAGATATGTGTTGGTGATTGTGCACTTTTCAAACCGCCCCTGGATTCCCCTCCTTTCATTGGAATAATTAGGAAGTTATTATTGGAGAAAGAGAAAAATCTAAGGTTATCTGTGAATTGGCTCTACCGACCTGCTGATGTAAAGCTTGGAAAGGGTTCTTTGGTTGAAGCTGCACCCAACGAGCTCTTTTACTCTTTTCACAAGGATGAGATTCCTGCTGCATCGTTACTTCATCCGTGTAAAGTCGCATTCCTTCGTAAAGGTGTTGAACTTCCTTCAGGGATATCCTCATTTGTGTGCAGACGAGTGTATGATATTGAGAACAAGTGTTTATGGTGGCTAACTGATCAAGATTATATTAATGTGAGTTATCTTTTTTTTTGTCACTAGGATCTATATACCTGGTGGTGGATAATAATTATGTTGATTATATTTGTTATTTTTGTTTTCACACAGGAACGACAGGAAGAAGTAGATCAGCTATTAGATAAGACACGACTAGAAATGTATGGAGCAGTGCAGTCTGGAGGTCGCTCTCCCAAAAGCATAAAAGGCCCGACAGGAACTCCACAATTAAGGCCTGGTTCCGAAAGTGTTCAGAACAGTAGCTCCTCCTTAACTTCTTCACAGGTTAAGGGAAAGAAGAGAGATCGAGCTGATCAAGGCAACGATCCAGTCAAAAGAGAGCGTGTCTCCAGAGCAGATGACACAGATTCTGCTCCAGAGCACGTATTGAGGTCCGAGATTGCTAAAATTACAGAGGAAAGTGGGCTCAGAGATTACAAAGGGGTTCAGAGATTAGTGCAACTCATGCGACCGATTAGTACGGAGAAGAAAATAGATTTGGCTTGTCGAATAATGCTTGTTAATGTGATTGCTGTCACAGACACGTTTGATTGCCTTGGATGGTTTGTACAACTTAGAGGTTTGCCAGTGTTGGATGAGTGGCTCCAAGAGGTACACAAAGGGAAGATAGGCAATGCTAGTAGCCCCAAGGAAAGTGATAAATTGGTTGAGGAATTTCTGTTGGTTTCACTTCGTGCTTTGGATAAGCTGCCTGTAAATCTTCATGCACTACAAACTTGTAATGTTGGTAAATCAGTGAACCTCTTGCGGAGTCATAAAAATTCTGAGATTCAGAAGAAAGCTAGGGCTTTAGTTGACACATGGAAGAAACGTGTTGAAGCTGAAATGAATATGATTGATGCTAAGTCTGGGTCAAGTCATAGTGGTCCATGGCCGTCCAAGTCACTGCTTTCAGAAGTTTCTCATGTTGGAAACCGGTGTGATGGAGGATCCTCTGAGGCTACTGTGAAGAGCTCTACTGTACAATCTTCCCCATCTAAAACTCCATCTATTAAGCTTGGTTCTAGTGATTCTTTTGCAAAGATTGTGTCGGCATCTCCTGCCTCGACACAATTAGCTTCATCAGCGAGTTCGTCCGGTGGTGCTAGTGCCAAGGATCCAAATTCTGCGACTTTGGTTCATGGTGGATCCTCAGATATGCCCCTATCAACAATTAAGGAGGAGAAGAGTAGCAGTTCCAACCAGTCTCCAAACAATAGCCAATCTTGTTCAAGTGATTATGCCAAGACTCGTGGGGCTTCTTGCAGGGAAGATGCTCGGAGTTCTACTGGCAGTGCTTCCCGTCACCAGAAGTCAAGTAATGGTGTTCAGGGGTCAGCTGTATCTGGGTTTCAAAAGGAAATAAGTTTGGGAAAATTAGGTTCTTTGAGCCAGAATTTGGCTTCTGAAACAGCTTCACCTACTAGAGTAACACATGAAAGAGCTCCTGATGCACACCTCGTGGATCATGGAAATAACCGACTGATTGTCAGGTTGCCAAACACAGGTCGAAGTCCTGCACGAAGCACCGATGGAGTTTCTTCTGAAGATCCTTCTGCTATGTTAAGTCAGTCGGGAAAACAAGATCATCATGATAGGAAAGTGAAGGGAAAAAGTGATGCCTGGCAATCTATCAATACACCAAACAGTAAGCCTGATTTATGTCAAGGGAGAGATGGATTGGTCGTGTCTGATGAAGGTAATTTGTCAGCCCCAAATGCTCTTTGTGATGAACAGAGCAGGACTGAGGATGGTGAGAAGCTGATGGAATCAACCAAAGGTACAGGTTCATCATCTGGAGTTGTGCCTGAACCAGACAAATCCCATGATGTTTCTTCTCGCAGCTCTATGAATGTTTTGATTGACAGCTGTGTTAAGTTCTCTGAAGCAAGGACCACTGTCTCAGGTGGGGATGATATTGGGATGAATCTGCTTGCAAGTGTGGCAGCTGGAGAGATGTGCAGATCTGATGTCTTACCATCAGGTTCTCCTGGGAAAAATTCACCTGTACCAATCGAATCTTGCTTTGGAAATGATGTAAAATTGAGACGCTTGGACAAGGATACAGCTAATGATAGGACAAATGGTGGTGATATGCTGGAGCATGGTTGTGCTGTGGATTGTTTAAGAGTTGAGAATGAATCCCCAATGGTTGCTGTGCCTATGTCAGCAAACATTTCTAGAGATGTTAAAGTGACTTCATTTAGCTGTGAAGAGAAGTCAGGGGAGTGCAGTGGACAATTGAATCCTTCTATTATTGGATCGAGACAAAATCAGTATGGTTTGTACTCGAAATGTGATGGAGGGCCTGGTGAAGTAAATAATGCTCCGGTAGGTATCTGTTTTGAAGATGATACAAAAGGCGGCATTGTGTGTAGTGAAGGTGCTGACCAGTTTCATCAGCAAAAGGAGTCAGATGCCACCCGGGAGATAATTAACAGTGTTTTGAATTCCAAACTTAAAGCAAGGATCCCCTTTCCTGATGAAGATAAGGTCAATTATGCAGATGAAAAAATTGCTGAGAGCAGAGTAGTAAATGTTCCCAATGTAGCCGCCAGCACAAAGGTTGAGAACAAAGCTAATGAAAAATCACCTTCTTGCTCGTCTTTAGAAGTGTGCAGGGAGGACAAGAGTGCTTTGCTTAAGGAATTGGGTTGTGCCATCTTAACTGAGCAGAAGGTACCCATTATACTAAAGTTTCATCAAGAGGTTATGACTGTTAAAGGTGAGGATACTGCACTACCTTCTGGTTCTGCTACTGTTTTGGGTATGGAATCAAACACTGAGAAGGCTACTGATACGAGGGCAGTTTGTCAGTCAGAGCAGAGTGAGAACCAAAATATCAACTTGAGTACAGCCAGTTTGGAGCAAACTGATGAATTCCGTGAGGAGAAGACAGAAGGTAAACAGATGGTTGGCCACTGTAGTGATAAATCTGCTTCCCATGAGGAGCCTCTCACAATCCCTATGCAACGAACAGTGGAGTGCATGAAGTCTAACACAGTCAAGTTAGATGGAAATGAAGCTGGTGGGATAGGGGAATGTGCTTCCAGTGTGAACGGTGCTTCTGGATCTGTGGCAGGAACTGATGTGGCTGTAAAGCTGGACTTTGATCTGAATGAAGGTTTTCCTGTTGAGGATGGGTGCCAGGGGGAGCTTGTGACATCATCTGTTGTACATTTGCCTTGTCCACTGCCCTTTTCTGTTTCTTCGCCGTCTATGAGCTTTCCTTTTTCAATTACTGTCACCTCGGCCGCAAAAGGGCCCTTTTGTCCTCCTGAAAACCCATTGAGAAGTAAGGGGAAACTTGGGTGGAAAGGATCAGCTGCTACCAGTGCTTTTAAGCCGGCAGAACCCAGAAAGGTTTTGGAGATGCCACTCAGAACAACTAATTCCCCTTCTATTGAATTCGTTAGAAAGCCTGGGCGTAGTCCTCTCGATATTGACCTGAATGTTCCAGACCAGAGAGTTCTTGAGGATATGGATTCTCATAACTCTTCACGGGCGGCAACATGTTTGGAAATTGGGCCTCTCGACAATCATGGTGGTGGAGGACTTGATCTTGACTTGAACAGAGTTGATGACAGTCCTGATATTAGACAGTTTTCAGTTAGTAACCGCCGTAAAATGGAGATTCCACTAACTGGTGGACTTTCTAACGGGGAATTCAATGCTTCAAGGGACTTTGATTTGAACAATGGACCTGGTCCTTACGGAGGAGTTACCGAACCAGCACGACATGTTAGAGGCAACGTGCCATTTCTATCACCTTTGCATGGGGTCAGAATGAATACTATGGACCAAGGGGGGAGTTATTCCTCACTGTTCCCACCAAACAACTCCTATTCAGCCATTGCAATCCCATCGATCCTACCTGGTAGAGGGGAGCAGAGTTATTCCGTTGTTCCTGCTAGTGGGTCCCAGAGGATCTTAGGCGGCCCCAGTCGTGGGTCCCCCATTGGTCCTGAATTCTACCGGGGGACAGTGTTGCCATCCTCTCCTGCTATTTCCTTCCCCCACGCTGCCCCATTTCAGTATCCAGGATTCCCATTTGAGACAAATTTCTCCCTCCCATCAAATTCGTATTCAGTCGGTTCAACAGCACACATGGATTCTTCTTCTCTATGCTTACCTACCATTCCCTCGCAGCTGGTGGGCCTTTCTGGTGTAGTCTCATCACAGTACTCGCGGCCCTATATTATGAACCTTCCGGGTGGTGCGAATAATGTTGGGCCTGAGAGTAGGAAATTGGGAGGACAAGGTCTTGATCTTAATAATGGTACTGGGAGTACAGATGTAGAGCGTAGAGATGGGAGGCCGTCTCCAGCATTATTAAGGCAGATTCCTGTTCCTGGGTCTCAAACAACACCAGTAGATGAGCAAATGAAAGTGTTTCAGATGGCAAGTGGGTCATTGAAGAGAAGGGAGCCTGATCTTGGGTGGAATGGAGATAGGAACGGATACAAGCAACCCTCGTGGCAGTAGGGACATTATTAGGGCAGAATTTCTCTTTTATAATCTGGTAAGCCATCTATAGCTTCCAATTTCTATTATCTGTAGTTGAAGTAATTATTCTGATAGAGTTCATGTTTGTGTAGGGTACAGTTGATAATCTCGTGAGATTCGACCTTTTCAAATGTTTTTTGTGTGTGTTATGCCTATGGGCTATGGGCATTAAGTGCATCTTCTAGATGGGCTAATTGAAGAAAGGGGCTATCAAACTACACATGATTGTAAGATTTGGAAGTGAACTTTTAATAGCTTATCTGAAAGCCGAGCAAAATGCAGAAAATATTAAGTATCTCTCTTATATCCAGAAAACTACACATGATTGTAAGAATTTAGAAGTCAATTTTCTAATAGAATATCTGAAAGCCGAGCAAATTACAGAAAGTATTATTTTTCTGGACAAGGCCTCCTTTCACCACCCGATATTTGGCAATTGTGGGAAATCTTGTTTCACCCTCTTGCTTGTGTGATTTGCTTCCTCCCATGTATGACCTTTTGTGCCCTGCATTTTGCATTTAAGCAATCACTAATGTCTCTCTTTTCTGATGCAGACGTTGGTGCTTTTGAATTTTTATCACTCTTTTTGAATTCATTACCGCCTGATGAATCATAGCAGTGCTTCAACTAACAGGTCAAAAATTTGGAGGGCACACATGAATGAGCTCTCTGTCCTAAACCTATTTATTTTTCTGGTGTCGGACAATTTTTGCTTTGGAGAATGGAAATGAGTCCTGGACGAATCTCTATTGTTCGAAGCTGTTGTTGCACAGTGGCCACTGCTGTCAGTTCCTTGTACAGATGAATTATGGAATTTTGGGTTGGCAATCCGATCCTTTATAAAGAGGTGTGTTTGAATTGGCCGAAGCGATAGCTGGTTTGGATCGTCGCTGTTAATTATTCGCCCCCTTTTTACTTGCATAGTTCTGAATGTAAGTTCTGACTACCCAAGTTTTGGTAATGAGAAAAAAAATTGAACCAGTGCATTTTGGCTTTAGTTGTGTTCCTGAATGTATGTTCGCTGCTGTGTGGTAGTATCCTCCAGGTGATAGAAAAGTTGTTCAAATGAGAACTGTAATGGTCCCAGGATCCATAGATGAGAAAGCATTTGATGTTGTATTTACAAGCTTTGGGTGTGGAACTTTGGATATAAAAAAATTTCTCAAAATAAAATTTTTATTTGGACTTAGAGTTTCTCACTTGAGGAAGCTTCTCTCTCTCTCTCTCTCTCTCTCTCTCTCTCTCTCTCCAGTGCATAGTGGATGGTGTTTTGGTTTGCTTCATCACACTAGAGTATTTCATTAGTACCATGTTATGTATTTCTTGTATAATGGAGACAGGTTTGCTGCACCGAAATTCGGAAGTATTTCTGTTTCGAAGTATCTTTATTGCAGGATTGTGTTCGGAGATTATCTTTGTTTAAAAATTCTCCTCAGGGTGAAAATGCAGCGAAACAGGGACACCCGAATCCACCTGGTGAATTCTGCATAATGTATCAAGGGCATGAACGTCCGGTCTGGCGTTATTGGTGTTTGATATGGCTGGAAATTGGAATTCCAACTGAACAACTCTAAATGTTTCAGAAAAAGAACTCTATATTCAAAGCCAACCATGTATTGGCAAAACCAGAAGGCCATGAAATACTCAAATAGACAATAACCAGTAACATATACATTGAGGAACTGCACATATTGTTCATCAAGAAAACTTGCGCGATTGGAGCAACGGGTTGTCTGCATCAATGCTCTTGCAACCGACAAAATAGAAAGTAAAATTGGAAACTGTATGTAGAAGAGCAATCCATAAAGGAGGTTTAAACAGCGGAGCAACCACATTTGCTATCTTTGAAATGTCAAAATTCTCGATGAAGTCCGAAGAATTCTTTCTATAGCAAAACGAAGACACAAACAATGGCGAAATTAGGCTCAACACTCATATACCAGTCAAAATCTGGTAGCTACAATAAAAAAAACAAACCAAACCAACCTGTGAAAATCACAAAAAATACAGCCTATGAATTAGTTCAAACAGCAAGTGTTACCCCTCAAGCGAGGGTAGATGGCACGGAAATGAAGTACGGTAATGGACCAACAAAGACGTGTGAGTGGAGTTCTGGTATCGGATATATGTCGGAACATGTGTGCCTTAGGAGAAGATTGTTATGACTCCCATGTTCTGGGAGACATTCATGTCGATAACAAGTGTTGAAGCTTATTGATCCTAAAGTGCAAAAGCAACAAGAAGCACCAGGAAACAGTTCATATTTTCACAAGATCATCCTTTAAGAGATTAAACAGGCATTTGGGGGATAAACTAGCTAATTCCATACTATCAAATATATCATTTCGTCTTTGGTAAGTGCAACAATGAACCCTCAAAACTGAAAAATCTGAACAAAATAAATATAAATATAACGACAATCATTAACAAAAAGTTGATACCAATAGAAGAACTTGTCAAACTCCACAACCATGAGATAAATTAGACTTCCCTTTAGAGAAGGTCAATTTCTTGGCAATTTTCATAGGTATATCTAATGTTAGATTGCATAGGTATATCTAATGTTGGATTGCATACTCATACTGACTCTTCTGCCTAAAAATAGGCCTTGTTCGTTTCAGGGTCTCAAAACTCCTGGGCACGGTCTCCAATAAATTTTCTCTATCTATCTCTCTCCACTAAGTCCCTGGGATAAGGGCATGGATCATATGGTTGATGTGTCACTGTCCGCTATTTATCGTTGGGGAAGACATTAGAAGCACATTTAGTAATTTAATTTAACTCTTCAACTACCTAATATCAAGTGTATTGTGTCTAAAATCGCTATGACACTATGTTTTCCTAAACTAACAAGAATGCTAAGCTCTTCTGAGCCAACCTCCGAACAAGTATTTTGGTTAAAACATCCGGGAAATATAGTTTTCCACCTTTCTTTAGTTTCCTAATTTCCTTACCCTTCACTTACTCTTTAATCAATAACACAAAGTCTACCAGAATATCTATAATCAGCACAATTCTGTCTTAATGTTCAGGACACACGCAGTGAGACAAAGGTATGAAATCCCACCGAAATCAACAGTATATAATTAAGAAGAGTAAATGAGGGAGCAGGAATCATGAAACCAATGTTTCAATAAATGTTGCGAATCAATCATTGAGTACTTCAGCAAGTATCATAACTAAACAAAAGAGTCACAAAATCATTGAGATATACTATTAAATTAACCAAGAGGCCTACTACTAGGTGAGCAGGTTACGAACAAAACAGAAATCTTGAGGGAAAGTAGAGCAGTGAATCACAATGAAGGCAATTGACAAACTAACAGATTACTCGTATGATGGTGTACTAGGTGCCAACAAGAGAGAGAGCCATTTGATACCCACCAACACTACAAACATAGGTAATGAGCTATATCATATTAAATCCTTCCAGTTTAAGGGTCCAAACAGATTAAAGAGAATCTGTTTCTATTTTAAAGAAAACTGTTTTACTCTTGCTATTCCCAAGCAAACAACTAGATAGATCAATAGCTGGTTCCTTCCAATCCACAATAAAATCAGACTACCATAGACATTCCAAAGAAAATTCCAATGAAAATGAAGTACATTGCATTCCAAACGGCAATCTAGCCCAATTAAGCGCAAGGTTCCAATAACATACTGACTTATGCTTGGTTTCTAACATCAATGAAAACGTACTACATTCAACAAAGTAAACCCGATTTAACATGAAAGCACCAATATGGCTTTTAACCTCATGCTTCAAATGTGTTGCCAAGCATAAACGAGAAGAGTTCACGGACGGGAGAGTACTCCACCACTCCAATATCCATTGCATACCCTGTAACCGGCAACTTCAAGTCGCGTAAAACAGTGAAGGCGTCGACCATTCTATTCTTGGGCACTTCTTCTGCAACTGGACAATAAGGGACCCACGAGTCTGGGCGGTACTCCTCCCGAATTTCAATCCCCTCCCTCTTCATTGCATCACACAACTGTGAATGGAACTGAAGAAGGGACAAGGAAGGCGTTGGGGCAAGAAAGAGGACGTTGTTGTCATTTGGAAGAGTTCCAATTGAGGAGAAAGATAGGGGTAAAGATTCTTGCTTTGAAGCAAAAAATTTCACAACATTTTCGAGCTTTGATGGGTCGATATAGGGGGTGGAAAAGAGGGTAATGTGAGGCCGAGATTCAATTTCGATGAGGTGAGTACTGATTTGGCGACGAGCCAACACATTCCAGGCCTTTAGGACCTGGTTTTCGAGCGCTGGATCAAAGTAAAGCTCAATTGCATAACCTTGTGTCATTGCCATTGACAATTGAAACCCTAGACAAGATCTCCAAAGAAAAAGCAGCAACAAAACCCAACTTCAAAAACAGAAAATTGGGTTAAAAATATAAACAAGATACCTAAAGAAAATCAAACAAGCAGCAAAACCCAACAGCAGAAAGGGAAAATAGGGCTTCCTTGACCTAACTGAAGAAAACTGATGACAACAGAATGAGAAACAAGGCAATTCACAAAATGAAACACAACCAACAAAATAGAATTGAGATCTAAGTAAGCCTAAAAACAGACAGAACCAAACAACAACGTATTCACCAAAAACTAGTAAGCCTCGAATATATCTTCAAAACCCTAATTGAAGAAGAACCCAATTGGAAATGAAAATGAATTGTGGTCCAATTACCTAAATATCAGAGAAGCAGTGGAAATACACAGGATAGAGTCAGTGAGATTCAGAAACGAGAGTACATAGAAGATGCCAAAAAAGGGTTAAAGAAAACAAAAGGAGATACTCCTACTTGACAAAGGTATCCATAGGGATGGAGATGGGAAACAGAAGAGGCTAAAGAGCATGTGAAGTTTCTGTTAAAAGTTTGAAATCAGAAAGGGACGCAAGGTACAAAGGGGCCTAAGGTTTTTTGAGAAAGGGAAGGAGGAGTCGGTACCCACTACCCACCAAGTTTTCTTGGCTATTTACAGCTCATATATGGGTATAGGGTTAGTGTTGAGGTCCTTGAGGATAAGGAAGACTACAAACAAATCTGTGTGCAAAATTTGGTGGGACTTGGGACTGTAATTATAGCAGTACTAGTAGAGTAGTAGGGATGTGAATCGGATCGACAATTTTTTTAGAGTCCTGCTGCACACACAGCCAATCTGTGCACAGATTGTGTACAGATTTTATTGTGGGGCCTATCACGGGTCCCATACAAATCATCCGATCCGTTCATTAAATGTAAAATATTTTTTTGAGGGTCTCCGTAAAAGATAAGCTCAATCCGATACCTATAGGTGCTTTATCCAACTATCTAACTTTTCATTCAGATTTTCGGATAATGAAAAGTTATATGGTTGGATCGAGCACCTATAGGTATCGGATTGAGCTTATTTTTTACGGGGACCCTTGAAAAAATATTTTACATTTAATGAACGGCTCGGATGATTTGTGTGGGACCCGTGGTGGGCCCCACAACGAAATATGTGCACTGATTGTATGTGTGTAGACTTTCTGATTTTTTTTGGGGGCGACTATTCGCAACCCTCTATTTTCTCCCTTAGCTTGTTAGAAATTTCAAACATGACCCTCTAATGCAAAATGACCTACTTACCCTTATACCTATACGTGAAATGACCTACATGCCCTTATGACCAAAACCCTAAATTATCTTTTTCCCCCTTCCCCCTCAAAAATCATCATTCACGTTTTTAAAAAAAAAATACACACACCAGGCAACTGTTCATCTTCTCTTCTCCTCTCTCTCTGAAGCTCTCTTTCTTCTTCATCTTCATCCTCTCTTTTCTCCTCTCTCTCAAATTTTCCGATGGAGGAGGAGCAATGGCCAAATATTATATCAATGGAAGGTTCAAGTATTTCCATTGATCCATTTTTTGACCCACTTGTAGGTTTGGATTTTGAAATTGAAATTGAATTAAATTCTATTGGTAACCATATGATGGCAGAGGAGAAGAAATATACTGTGATGGACATTGTATCTTGGAAGCTGCGTGAGGAGGTAAGTTTTTCTGTTTACAATGGCCTCTGCTTTGTTGTTGTGGCATCTGGGTTTACAAAACCCAGTTTTTCGATGTGTCTGGTCCGAATAGAATAAAGTAAGTAATTTTGGTAGCTAACCACTGTAAAATATTACCATACTCGACAGTTAGTTACCGAAATTGAGATACATTTTCAACATCCAATTACCGAAATATATGTTTCTTGTTTTTGTTCCAATTACCGAAATATATGTTTCTTGTTTTTGTTGTATGCATTTCCGACATTTAGTTACCGAAATATAATCTTGTTTTCAACAATTATTTATTGAAATGTATGTATGATTTTAGTATATAGTAGTTCGGCAGTTGTTTACCGAAGGTTGAACATATTTTCGACATGTAGTTACCGAAATATAATATTGTTTTTAACAGCTATTTACCGAAATGTTATGTATGATTTTCGTATATATAGTTCGGCTGTTGGTTACCGAATTTTGTACATATTTTCGACATGTTGTTACCGAAAGTGATCTAATTGCTGTTATTGTATATATACATACATGTATGTATATACTCACAGAGAGAGAGACTGACGAACACCGAGAGAGAGAGAGAGAGTTTGTGTGTGTTAAGATTTTGCTGCGGACTAACACACAAGCTAATTTCTTTCAATGTTTTCATAACAAAAGAAAACTGATAAACCCTAGATAATCTGTAACTTGGTGATTCCGGTTGACTTTCGCAATTGGTTGATGTTGATGTTGATTAATGCATTGTTCTGAGTTCAAGCTGTGAGTGTTTTGGATCCCAAATTTTACTTTTTGGCAGTTCTCTCGTGTGTGTGTGGTGCGGTGGTGGCTATGGAGGTGGTGGCTATGGGGGTGGGAGACGGCAGTGGGGGGTGGGGGCTTAGGATGGGACTTAAAGTGTAATTTTTTAGAGGGGAATGGTATAATGGGAAGATCAGGTACATTTAATGGGTTACATGGAGAAATATATATTTTTAAATATTGGAAATGAGCTATGTGAAATAACGGGGTTAGGGAAAAAATACGGGACTGCGAATAGTTGCTCCCTTTGTTAACCGGCTGCCAACTCTTCGACCTTGAGTTTGGTCTTGCTCTTCTTTTCTGACTTTCATGCCAATGGGAAACTCACTAAAGGTATTAATTCTACATTTGTGTCTTTAATACCTAAGGTGGATTGTCCTATGATTTTCAAAGATTTCAGGCCTATTAGTATGGTGGGGTGGGTATACAAATTGCTTTCTAAAGTTTTGGCGAACAGAATTAAACCCCATTTACACTCTATTATTGGTGAGTCCCAAGCTGCCTTTATTGGAGGTAAACAAATACTTGATGGGGTCTTGATAGCTAATGAGGTAATCCATAGTTGGAAGATAAGAAATTTGGGAGGTTTAATTCTGAAAATTGATTTTGAACGGGCCTTTAACATTGTTGTGGAAGCACTAAACATTATGTTGGAAAGAGCAAGGGAGCGGAATATAATCAAAGGAGTAAGAGTTGGAGCCAATGGAGTAGTGGTGTCCCACCTACAATTTGCGGATGATACTATCCTTTTTTGTAACAATGATAGTCTGGGTTGAAAATAAACTTTTCCAAGAGTTCGTTGTGTGGTGTCAATATTCCTCAAACAGATGTAATACTCCTTGCCCAGGTTATGAGCTGTAAGATTGAATCTCTGCCAATCAAATATCTAGGTCTCCCCTAACTCTACAGGTGGGAGACTCACTCTTATCAATTCATCTTTCACCAATTTGCCAACCTACTTTATGTCTATCTTCAAGATTCCCGTGACGGTGGCAAAGTCTATTGAAAAGCTTCAGAAACAATTCTTTTGGGGGGATACAGTGGAAAAGAAGAAGGTGCATCTACTGAAATGGGATATAGTAGCCAAGAACAAGGAGTATGGTGGCTTGGGAGTTCGGAGAGTGATTCAGCAAAATCTTGCTCTGTTGTCCAGATGGTGGTGGCGATTTAATGAGGACAAAGACTCTCTTCGGGTTAAAGTTATCAAAGGAAAGTAAAATTTGTCTCAGGGGGCTTGGTTACCTGCTTTACCTAGGTCCGGTCGCATTTCAAACATCTGGAGGGACGGAGACCTCATTTTGGGACCATGTCTGGATGGGGGATAGGGCTCTTAAGGAAGAATTCCCCAGACTATTTCTTATATCTAACCAAAAGGAGAGTTCGGTTAGTTCAGTGAAGGAAGAATCAGGGAATCTGCTATGGAAGTTACAGTATAGAAGGAGGCGGCTAAGTGTGTGGGAGAACAACCAATCGGAGGAGTTACATCGTAGACTGGAGGTGGTGCTTTTAGATCAAACCAAGAGGGATGTGCTCCAATGGAAGTGGACTGATGATAAACGCTTCTCGTCAAAATCTGTGTACATTCAATGGGAAAAGAGTGTTCAAATCAGGAACCAAGTCTTGGGGTCTCTGTGGAAGAATCTTTGCCCCCCTAAGGAAAACCTGGTCTCTTATTTTGGATTGGTGGCATGTGGCGTGGGTATGTCCAAAATCGTTATCAGATTTGGCTCTGTGGTGGTTTGATACCAAGTTTAGGAATCTGGAGAAAATTGTGTGGGAAGCGTCCTTTTATGCTACACTGTGGTCTCTATGGCTGGTTCGGAATGACTATGATTCGGTGGAGGAGTTTAAGGTGTACCTTGATGGCATTCGTAAGCTTAAATTGTAGTTTTTGTTGAGGTGTTTTGTCTGTCCAACATTGTGTTGGATGGGCTAGTTTGTATGCCTTCTTTTATTTTTACCTCGATGTACCCTTTCGAGTTATTATAAAAAGTTTCGTTTGCCGAGCAAAAAAAAAAAAACACACTCTTCATTAACTTTTTAAAGTTGCGGTTTTTCTTGGGTAATTGCAGCTCATATGGGTACAGAGAGAAACGTTGAGGATTAGGAACAAAAAAACAAATTTCTTTTTGTAATTATTGATTTCATGGGGACTTGGGACCGATAGAAGATAAGATGAGTGAAAATACGGAATGATTTAGACATGTCTATGTAGATCGGCCGATACTGTATTTAGAAGGCATGTCACAGTTAAAAACTTCTTTCGGGTCGTTATGGACCCAATCCGCACTCATTTTGTAATTCAAACCAATTTACCATTTTTTCGGATCTACGATTCAAGTAATTCATCCGTAGTCATCACAAAGCATATTATACTTGTCAAAAATTGTCTACATTGAATATTATTAACCACATGAATGGACAACGTCAGGCTTATATAATGTGTATAATTAATGTATTACTATTATACTTAACAGATATGACTTTGCAATAGGGTGATTATTTTAGCATAAATTTTTTCAAACCGAATGACTTTCACTCATGAAGGGGTTGTTAAAATCAACCATTGAGCCAAGCACAAAATAGTCTCAGTTTCAATTTTATCGAATGTCTCCAAAGGGACCCACGCAAGTACACAGCAGTCGCCCTAATAAATTGTCGGAAGTAGACCAATTAAATTAACCCAAAAACATACAAGGATCAAATTATTTACGAGTAACAAACACAAGTGTTCCCTTACGTACTATTTAACAATTTAACACCCCAACAGTGTTACAATATCACAACCAAATTATTTCGAGAAACGAAAACATTACATTACGACATTGTTTCGGGAAAGTACATACACATAGGAGGTGTAGTAGAGGATTAACGAACCAGAAACCCTATAGTACAAACAAAATCCTTCGTGGAATTAACAGTCTCCTTAAATTAACCTAAAACATACCAGGATCAAATTATTTACGAGTAACAAATTAACACAAGTGTTCCATCCAGTACTATTTAACAATTTAACACCCCAACAGTACTGTTAAGATATCACAATCATAGACGTTTACAATATTTCAAGGAATAATAAAATGTGAACACCACAAACAAATTAATCTGAGAAACGAATTACAACATTACTGACATTGTTTCGGGAAAGTACATACATATACATACGTATTGGAGGTGTAGTAGAGGATTAAGGAACCGGAGACATTGTAGTACAGGGAGACTAATGGGGAACGCGAAGGTAAAGAGGGACGGGGTTGGGGGCTTCCGGAGGTGCATCCCAGACAGTGAAGGCACTGGTGGAGTTCATCCATGTACTTGTCATGGCAGGGTTGTGACGGTCTATCACATCTTTCAAGCTCTCTGTGGTGTTCACCCATTCCAGCCCTTTCTCTGTGTATGTCTCCTCATTGAAGTTGGTTGTGAAGAACCTGTCTGCTTCCAGCCTCCTGCAATAACATTCGTAACGTCCCATTTACATGCTCGTTCACAAGTTACAGACGCAGAATTTTCGCCTTAGGCGTGTTAAAAAAAATAAAATGTCAATTCGCTACTCCGGCCCAACCTGCACCGAGGCTGAAACCTGTGGGTAGCTCATTTGGCTCGTTTATAGACACTGGCCGTATTAGTGTTCATATGTGTATTGGTCATGGAATATACTTATAATTAACACCCAGCAGTGCTATAGTTACCGCACATGTCTACCGCACGCATGTGGGGCCCACTCCGGGTCCCACAAAAATACAAAAAAAGAAACACCCATAAATTTTAAAATTAATTTTTATAGGGCTCTATAAAAATCAGCTCCCACGGATATCGATAAGTATTTTTTCTGGATATCGGTAATGAAGAGGCCCAGCTTCTCAGGTATTCATTGCTTGTGGTGGCAATGACGTGTATGCGTGTTTGTGTCGTGTCGTTTCTGTGTCCCGTTATCTCTGTAGTGTGCTTCTTAGACATATTCGTATGTGCATAGGCCATGCAATAAATGTTATCCCCATACCTTGAAGCCATAAGAAGGAATATGACAAAAGCTGTATCACTAATGGCAAATCCCGTGATCTTCTTCTCTGCCATGAGGCCCACCAACAGATCAAGTTCCTCCACATCGTCACCGTACACGTCTTTAAGCGTTTCGATCGCTTCATTATCGTCCGTTAGATCTTCCCATTTTGATATGGGTATCAGCAAGAGGCTCCTTCGAAACTCATTGTATCGTGCCACTTTCCTCTCCCTATCCCTGTAAACTGCATCACCAGCAATGTGAATGGATCAGCACTCCACATTATAATTCCCTCAAAATTCACAAAAACACTTTGGAAAAGGAAGTCTAGATGGATTTTTTCCTAATGAAGTTGTAGATGAAATTTTATGAGATGGGGGACCCTACTGAGTATGGACGGTCCGGATGAGGCTAACACCTATGCTGTCTCCTAAGAGACAGCAAAGTCCCCGGGTTGAAATTTTATCTACGTGAAGTTCTTACAATTTTCCAAAATATGAAAGTGAAGAAATTGTAATGAGATTGTAACCACAACATGAAGTAACGTACGGTAGATGATATAGCGCTAAGAGGATGTTGGTCGATTTGGATTATGACAGCAAGTAAGAAATTTATTTATGGTGACAAATTCTAAACACTAACCTAAAAACGAACAGTATACTCTTAGAATTTGGATGCAAATTTTTATTTGACCCCATTAAACTAAGCAAAGAGGTAAGTGAAAAAAAAAGTATATTGTGACCATTTTAGTCTTTTTGTTTATCATTTTTTAGTTGAAACTATTTGTCTATTTACTGGAGTAATAGTTTAGAGTTAATTTAGTAAACGAATTGAGAATTGTAAGTTAGGAAATAATCCGTCAAATTTAAGGATATTAAAGGGAAATGATTTTGCCACTCCATTTTTTGCACCAAAAATATACTTGCAAGGGAGTAGCGTTAACAAAAAAGGGAGTGGCAAAATCAGCAGCCATATTAAAACAAACAAAGAATGATACTAGAGTCGGTTATAGTAAAATGGATTCCGTATGATTGAAGAGGAAATATTGGAGTCAACGTTGTTTCTTATCGATCCATTAAATTCGCAGATTCGAAACGAGTCTCATTCATGTCAGTAAAAAACTTCTCGAGCCACCTAAAGTTTGCTGGTCATGAATTCTGAAATCTTAAAATTAGTCGATCGGAATGTACATAAACTGATCCGAAAATCCAGTTAAAATACCTTCAAGAGCTGGTAGGTCAACGGGATCAGGTCTATCCATGCCATGTACATCTTGGGGAATAACATTCCTTAGCCACACAGGATAATTCCAGAGCTCAAGGGCCCCACAGGCTTGGTGCCCCATTGATACCATTTGCCTTGTAAACCCAATTCCTCCCAATGCCTTTTCTCCTTTACGCCCAATCAAATTCGATAACGGAACCCTACAATTTCCACATACATATATATCGTCACACAAGCTCCCGATAAAAAAGAATGTTCAAAATGCAACCCGAAGTTGCATTTTAGAGTTGGGTTCGTAACGTTGTTTCATAGTATAGTGAGGCGGCGTACTTTTCGATCAACGGTGGAGATTTATTGGGTCCCGGCGCTGCGTCGACGTCCCTGAGGAGGAGCTGATCGGGCAGGAGCGAGTGCATCCTGTAAACACTGACGAACTCCTCGGTCAAGGAATAGGGTACCCCATGGTTGTTGGGCTTCTTCATGCCCACAAGGCCTCCCAAGGCTGCTACTCCCACGTGTCCGAATGTATCCTTGAATTTTTTCCCCAAAAGCCCATACCTGAAATACGAGATAGGTTAATTTCATAGTACTATCAAGCAATCAAAACAATTGACTGTTTTATTTTTTTTTAATCGAACGTCCGGGCCAGATTGCGCCCATCTCGACTAATTCCGGAACCCTGAAGATAACGACCGAGTATTACCCCCAGTGGCCCCAGGGTTTGAAATGTATGACCTCCGTATAAATGGAACGTGTGACTAATTCCGGGACTCTAAAGATAATGACCGGACATTAACTGTATGAGAGAGAGAGGGGTTACCAATTGGCACGCATTCCAGCATGCAATGTGTCGGTTTTGAGGAGCTCAACAGTCCAATCAATGGTGTGGACCTTTGCAATCACTGCAGAAGTTACCAGCCTCGCATGTCGGTATAATTCTTCATCTTCTAGTCCTCGGTATTCCTTCTACAAAAGGAAAGTCATCAAAAATGAGAAAAATGAAACATGCAACGAGCTAGGGAAATTATTTTCACATCTAAAATTTTTTCACTATTGTTTTTGATAACGTGTTCGGACCAGTTTATGCACAATTCGACTAATCTTGCGGACTAGCAATTTAGAGGTTTCGAACACGAGACCTAAGACTTGGGGTCTTGATCGCTAGGTCAACTAGTCAGGGGGTTAATTTTACCTTGAGCATATCGCAGATGGCATTGTGCTCCAGGACAAAGAGGGCCTGCAACGTCGAAATCCCGGCCCAGCCGTTGCGAACGTCTCCGGACACCGGAATTCCATCTTGGTCATGAAGGAGAAGCCCATCTCCTGAAATCTTGAGCTTCCCATCTTTGAAAGTCCTCACTTGTTTCAGTTTTTCTGCATTGCTCCCATAAACAGCACTTCCATCCCTATTACATAACACTCACATATATGAAAGTGAACAAAAAATAAATGAAATTTTACCGCACCCAGCTAGAATTGGACTCAGAAGACTCTGCTTTTTGGGTCTTCTTGGTCATTTTATATGAATTTTTTCAACTTTCATCTATAATTTTATACTTTTTCGATTCCTCTCATCGAGATGAAAAATATAAAGTAAATTTTTATGACCCGAGTCTTGTAAAGATTAGGAGAAAACAACAAAGTCTTACCACCAAGGCGTCCGAATGTTTACGTAACCACTCTTGATGTCATAGAATCCTGTAGGAACCTCCTTTGTCTTGTAAAACTTGAAAGATTGTAGAGGGCACTGGTTTGCAACTTCTCTAGGTGCCCTAAGTTCAATCTACATATATGTTCAAAGCCTTGTTATAATGTGCTAGTGTTATATATATGGTTGTTTAAAACATGAAGTGAAAGAAAGAAGGAGCAAGAACACGCTTAGGACACAGGTGTTCGGAACACTGATCTGGATACAGTTGTCTCTGGAGCCGTCCGATATGCACACGCATTACGATGTCGGATTTGCACAAGGACGGCTCCATACACATATATTTGTGTACCAATACGTGCCCGTACCACTGCTCAAATGAGAAAAGGTTATCGGGGCAAAATGTTGACCTAATGTTACATATGTATATAAACAGACCTGGTTTGTCTCCTCCAAGTGATCGATCCAGTCATGGATCATGAACTGTATCCAAGAAGCTGCGATCATGTTGAATTGCTTCCCGGTGTCGACGAATTTTCTACGTGCTAGAAGTTTTGTGGCGACCACCATTGGATCTGGCTTCAATAACTGCACAATATTGTTGTGGAAATTTCAAGCTTTTGGAAAGTAAAATTTTTCAAATTTATTTAGAACATTTGCAAGATGAAAGCCAGGTTTGATGAGACACAACATTTACCTTATTTCAGTTAAAATCTTTACAGGACTGGGGTGATGAATCTCAATCTTGTGAATAAGAAAATTCTTAAATTCCTGAATAGAGAATGTTTTCGATGCGTTGTGGTGGTACTGAAAATCGAAGTTGTAATGTGGTTGCGATAGATTGAAATATGGAGAATATTCTCAATCCTTTTTCGTATTGCCGTTTGAAACATTCTCAGTTTTTGTTGTGTTAGTGGTTCTATACACCCAAATTTGAGTTCAAAAATATATAAGCCCTCCTTTGGGCAAATGTCGATCATGAAACGTCTTTTGCTATGGTTCGACAAAGTGTGTCGATGCACTAGCTATGAACTCTTATTGGAACACTTAAGCAATGAAGAAATATCTAAGAACTAGAGATAAGATTTGAGTACCAAATGAAACTTAGAATGTGTTTTAGGCCTAGGCTTAGTGTGGCTCCAACGATTTTTGTAGCAGTCTTCTTTCTATTTATTTTTTATAAACAAGAAAAATCTAAGAACTAGAGAGAGATAGAGAGATTTTTGAGAGAGCAGATTACAAAAAATGGGATAAAAAAAAAGATTCAAATTGCTTTTCAATTATCAAAAATAAAATATTTTAAGAAAGATTTGACTTGTTTAAAACCGGTAGTAGTTAATTGGGGGATCTAGGACCCTATTGTGCATCACTGCACTACAGGGTTAGCTGTAGTGTAATATGCCAACCGTCGATGGTCCGGATTAAAAAATATAATATTCTTCCTTGGAATTAAATTTTTAAAATCCGGACTAATATTGAAAACATATTTGGACGGTTGGGATGAGACCCTACAGTCCTGTAGTGCACCGCTGCACTACAAGGTGTCCAAGTTCAAAATTAGAATTAAGGATTAATTAATGACTCAAAATCTCTTCAAAAGAAAAAAAATTAAAAACTCAAAAGTTACCATATGACTTTTGTGCAAGCACATCCTTGAAATGGGATCCCTAATTAAGTTACACTTCCATAATCACCCAGAAAATAGTATTCCTTGGAGCCGACCCTAAGCTAAAACTTGTGTTGCAGCCGCTTTAGGTCTCTAAAAAATTTTGAATTTCAAGGGCCCCTCATACTTTTTTACCCGTTAATAATAGTGCGACAAAAGGGCCTCATCTTTTATTTTCATTTTAAGCCCGTAAAAAATCAGGGCCGACTCTGGTACTCCTCCCTGAATGAATGGATGAATGAATATGTACAGTAACTGGACATATGCAAAAGGAAAACTTCTGAATCTCTCTCTCTCCCCCGATCCGTACATACAAACTATATAGGAATGCCAACGGCCTTTTCCAGAACACCATATCAAGTGTTTAGTCTGCGAAAACGCTAACTCAGCATGTCAAAAAAAAAAGAAAAATGAACATGTCGAGTTAGTGTTTCCACAGACTAAACAATTACGCATGAGTATGTATGGAGTCGATATATAGATTATGGACCACTAGCTAGTGAGACGAACCTTGTGTTGCTGATTTACGGGATGAATATTCCTGCCAAAGAAAGTCCCTTCACTACCAGCGACTTCATTGAAAGGATCATTAAATTCCCCATTGGCAGTTCTGAACGGAACATCGACCGGATTAAACCTGACCCCGACCGGAGTTCTACCAACGTTAAGCAAGTTGTATTCCTCGTGAAGGTGCCGGCGAATCGCTAGATAAATCAGCCCCAAGAAGACCGGTAGCCGGTGCCATATCCCTAGCTTGTCAATGGAGTGAACAATCTGCATTAAAAAAAATTCCCAAAAAAAAAAAAAAAAGTTAGCACAAAAAAAAAAAGAAGAAAGAAAGGGAAGAGGATCCTGATCTTTGGTGGCTGGACGGTCTTGTCGAGGTTATTGTGAGTTCCTTTCGGGGTTCACTTTGATGATCGAACCGTTACATTTTTTAAAAACCTTGATAGGGTACATCAAAAAAAAGAAAAGAGAAAACCTAACCCATAATCGAACCGTTATCTTTGTGGATTGTTCGTGGAGAATATGAAGTTACTAGCCATGCGAAAAATCATCTATATCTAAGACCTCGATATGAACCATCCTGAAAATCGCATTAATTAGATTTCGATCAATATGATTCAGAAACACATTTATCCTATGATATAAAAGTTCTGATCCACTTTTTTTTTTCCTTCCAAAAATAGATGTGTTTCTCGATACTTTATGGCACGAAGTGAACGATTCTAGTCATTTTTTTTATCAGAAAAAAATATAGATAACTCGATAAGTGAACGATTTTAGTCATTGAAGTGATCACCCAGGAAAATCTCACAAATGCCCTAACTCGTCCTTTTTAGAGAATGCAAACATAAAAAAGAAAAAATAACAGAATCAAACAATAATAATAATAAAAAGAAGTTAGAGAAGCTAGGCAAAAGAATTTAAGACTAGCTAGTTTAATAAATAATTACAAGGAAGAGAAGTCTGTCTATGAGAGTCATCTTGGCTACAATTTGATGAAAGTCTTGGTGAATGAAATGGTGGAGAGGTGCCAGCAATATGGCCTTGATGGATGCCATAACTCCAAACATAATTCGAGTTTTGTTGAAGGGTATGTGCCAATAAGCTGATCATATTTATAGAAGGAGTGAGAGAAAGATAAACATGGGCTGCATGGTATTGGAATATTGACATTTGACCTAATCTAGAGAGAGAGAGAGAGAGAGAGAGAGAGAGAGAGGGATAAAAAGGACCAAGAAAGGGAGAAAAGAGGACCATAGACTGGTGGGAAAAATTCTCAGAGAGAGGTATTTGTGAAGAAGCTTGGTTTTCTATTTTTTAATAGGAAAGAAATAGGGGAAGGAAAGCTAAGAAAATTTTTAACCTTATAAAACTCAGAACACGTGAAGCGACATTCTCAACAAGTAGGCGGATGGATCTTCACTTTAGTTAATCCTTCAAGAAATTGGACCGCTTTTCAATTATCAGAAACTTTTAATCTATTAGATTAAGCGTTCATCCATTTCATACCCAAGTAATGTGATTGTATTTCTTACCGTCTCCCCTCACGAGCGGTCTGCTTTTTGAGGTCTGTCGCATATAGTCTTTTTTTGGGGTTATCATCGTGCAGTACGTCTTTTTGTTGGGTTTAATCATCAATCGTGGGATGTGAATTGTGAATTTGTTAAAATGTGGGGTAGAAACCTTTTCTGATATCATCTGATCAAAACTTTATATATATCCAATCTAAAAGTTCAAACTATTAGCTAGGTTGAGAGGTCCCAACATTGTACAAACTATTAGCTTAATTTTTTTTAGGCTATTTATATATTGAAAAACATAGTTAAAAAATTAAGTACTCCAATTTTCAATTCGTTTGAACCGGTGCGAAGATTTTATTTTTCTGATTATTCTATCCTAAAGGGTCATAATTAATATTTGGCTATAGTGCTTTCAATGAAAGCCCTAAAAAAACCATAGAACCAAAATACAGTAAAGATTTTACTTGTGTTTCCCGTCCAAAACGACGTCGTACGGTACTCGGGCGGAGTGGGACAGAGGATCCGCTCCCGGGAGTGGTAGGGAGGAGAGAGAAAAAGAACAATATTTTAATCTTTTACTCGTGAATAGTTGCTCGGTAGATGTAGAGAGGATTTTTCGGAAAAGGAAAAATAGCTTCCTGTTTTCCAAGACTGCTGCAAGCTGTTTTTGCGCATTTGATTAGGTAAAACAGCTACAAAGGTGGATTTTGTTAGTCTCGTGTACATGCACTAAGTTTTGCAAAAACCTAAGGTTTATCTGGTTTGGATTTTGGGGGAAGTTTTCGGGATAATTCAAAAGTGTGCATACATTATATACACACTCGAACATCGGGTGTTAATAAATACTACTCCTACCATTTTTTTTTTTCTAAACCTTTTAAAGTTGCTCTTTGCTTTGATAATCTAACAATTACGTTGTCTGAAAAAGTAAAATTAAAAAGTCCATCGGAAACGTAGACGAAATGTGTCACAACCCAATGACCCTATAATATGAACTATTTAATATAGGAGATTTGTTAGATACACCACCAAAAGCTTTAGTGCATTTCACTATACTAATTATAAATGCCAACTTTTTTATAAGTCAGGTGTTTGGGTCAGTTTACGCGCATCTCAAAATAATTTTGGAGAACCAGTGGCCCAATCAAAGCCGAAGAAAAAACTCCTTATGAACTGGCCTCATATTATATGTATTGTTAGCACTTGACAGGTTTCAAACCCGAAACCTTAGAATTATTACTAGAGAGAAACTTTATTCACGGCTTTGCACAATCTCATTCGTCCATTCGCGCAATCAATTCAGACCGTCCAAAATACTTTTGGACGCGCGCAATTGAGCGCTGTAAATACTATACCGGTCAAAATTAGTTTTCAATTCGAACCGTCTAAAACACTTTTGGACCCGCGCGATTGAGCGCCGTAAATACTATTTACGGTAACAGCAGTAAAGAAGTTTTTCCCTTACTAATTAGCAAATTCTAAAATTCCAGATCTCGATGGCCACCATGCATGCAGGTCAACCCCTTGGGTTATAAATGCTCATTACATGCATGTACTTGGTTGGTGGAGAGAGAGAGAGAGAGAGAGAGAGAGAGAGAGAGAGAGAGAGAGAGAGAGAGAGAGATAAATGCTCATTACATGCATGAACATGGTTGGTGGAGAGAGAGGACCATATATAGATAGGAAGATTCTCAGAGAAGGTATTTGCAGAAGCTTGGTTCTATTGAGTAATTTTCAATTGGAAACAAATAGGGGAAGAAAGCTAGCAACCTTGTAAAACTCAAACACGGGAAGGTAAAATTCTTACAAAGAAAAATTCTTCATGGACTAGTTCCTTCAAGAAACTGGACCGAACATAGTTTCGGCATTTTTTTACTAGCTCTTTTCTGACCGGAATTTTATACTACATTTTAAGGAAACTGATTGTTAAGGATGTTGGACTTATCCCACATCGCCCATCTAAGAACTACGTGCCCGGCGGACGGTAGCGAGGCTTAAGCCGCCCGCCAGGAGCGAATACTCACATGACCTAAATCTTATAGCTCTGATACCATGTTAAATATGATAGAAGAAAAGTGAAATCATGTATGTTGAGGAAAGTGATACTAGTATATAAAAACAAAAGCATCACACACCCAAGGGTTGCCCCAATGGTAAGGCGAGTGTCAGACTTAGGGAGTAATTCCCTTGGTCTGGGTTGCACAGTCGGATCTACTTAATTAGTGGCCTAACTGTAAGGCTATTCCTCGATTAAAAAAAAAAGAGCATCATGTGGAAAACAAGGGTCAATTTTGAATTGCCAAGAAGAATTCCAGAAAGTGGGGTCCTTCTATACATTTTACAAGCAAAATGATAAGAAGTTAAGACAACTTGACAAAAATAAAATCATTAGTATTCAACAAGATAAAATTTCGTAATTATATATATCATTACAAAATTTAAAAACAAGCACTTAAGAGCAAGTTTACCAGTCACAAGCAAAAAATGCTAGTGAACAGTGCACATTTTATATTTTACCTTCTCACATCTCAATCAACACTCTACCAATACTATCTATTTTACCAATCTTCTATTAAAATATTGTATTTCTACTTTTGTCATCTTGTAAAAAAATTGGGTTCATCATTGAGAGGAGAGAGAGAGGCGTTCTTGCACAGGAGGAGGAGAGAGAGAGTGGGTGAATACAAATAAATGACAGGTGTACAGTGCTTAGGTATTTGTAGCTAAGAACTGTAGCAAAATGTAAAATACATAAGGTTTTACCTAAGCTGCTGCAGTTGAGTTTTCTTCATTTTGGTTTGGTAAAATGACTAATTTGCTATTTTTGCTAACCTGATGTACATGCTCTAAAAAACACTCTCTTTTTGCATTCTTAGCGGTAATTAAAGTGTTAATTTTTGCTCGTATTATTGTTTTTCTCTTATATGACATACTCGTTCTGATTCAATATAAATTTATGGGCCTATGTTTATTGAAACCTACTTACAAATTTTCTCGGGGGCCCTTATTTTAGTTAAATTTTGGGAGCCCACGGCGATCGCTTTGCCCAGGATCAGTAATGGTGAAAACCTATCAGAACAATGACGTACAATGTTTTGAAATGAAAGTATTTTAAACGTAACGGTTTGGTTCGGTTCTGTTCGGATCGGTAAGCGGTTCATCGGATTTTTTTTTTGCAGCCCTAGATTTTTAGACTATTGTACATACTTTTTGGACACTTTAGGACTTCTCAGTTGTAATTTTTATTATGGCAGTGTAAAAAAGTGGGGTTGTCGCAGGTGCTAGCCGTTTTATTGATCCATGCATGCTTGCGTGCGTATGGTTCAATTCTCTGCTAAGTTTTGCAGCTTTTATTTTGCTATTTTGTTTTTGTTTTCTTTTCATTCGAACCTTTTGGGTCCTTTGTTGTATCTGTTTTAAGCCTATGGGCTGCGCAATAATTATATCTGATTTTATCAACATAAGTTGAGTTTCTTTATTCAAAAAAATTTCACCCATTTAAAATCTTAAGTCGTTCGAGAAGCACTGAACCATAAAATGTTACTATATCAAGACCTGCTAACATTTAATTTGTTTTATCCGACGTGAGACTTAACGCTTAACGCATGTGATCATAATAACTCCCCATCTTTCATGACTAGACAGAATTTGTCTCAAAATACTTACATGGGTGGGGTTGTATTAATCCAACTTTGCAATGATGATTGATGCATGTGAAATTTTTCTCCCATTCGTTTTTCTTCAATACCAATCCATTAACCTCATTTTCAAACCACCCAAATCCATTCTTTGCTGTATATAATATTGGAAGTGAAATATATTGTCAGCAAAACCAACCGTAGAAAAGTAGCACTTGCTAATTTCTAGGGGTAGAAGCTAGTTGTTTCTCTCCAATTTACGCATGAGATTATGTCATCGAGTCGTACTTACGTTGCTCCTATAACACCGTCACGTAATGTTCCAGAGGCGATCTTATCCGCTGCACATTAGTGTAGATTCATACTGTTCAAGAGCGCGTGAGTTTATGTTTATAGTTTGAAATCCGAAAGGGAAAGAGTCGATTTTTGACAAAGGGAAAGAGCAGGTATAAAGGCGCCAAAGGTTTTTGACCAAGGAAAAGTGTTGGTACCCACCAAGTTTAATTTAAGTTTTCTTGGGCAGTTGCAGCTGGTATGTCCTATGGAGGGAAGTGTTGAGGATGATGAGCGTCTGGAACCAACCCTTCATTTCTTCAAACCTATTCTTTCTTTTTTTTTACCAACCAGAAAATGCAGATAATTTTTATAAGAAAACATTGCAACAAAGGGGACACTACCGGCCCGAAATTATAGAGAAAACAAAAAATGAAATACAACAAAAAAAACAAAACAAATCAAAAGCCGCCTGGAGCCAAGACATACGCCGGAGTCGGACCCATCAATCACACTCGTGAAGGGGGGTTAGAGTGGCCAAGACTGGAGTGGTCAGGTATGGACACAGAGCAGACTCTCCTGGATGGACCTACCGCACCAACTTGAGCTCGTTCCCGTCGCAGACTGAAGGCTGAAGCTGCTGGAGACGCCGCCACCGTTGCCTTTGAACTGGTTCCAAGAAACCAGATCTAGAACCCTAAGTCTGGCTCTTGACTTCAAAAATGATGGGGAGAGTGGGAGGTCTCATCTCCCTAAGAAGAGAGTCTCAACCATCTCACAACCATGGAGGTAGGAGAGCAGAGCAGAGGAAATGAGAGAAGAGAGGGACCTGGGCAAAGGGGGATTGAGGGGAGGAAGAAGTAGGGGTGACAAATTGAACCCAAACCCATCTACTAGAAAATAGACCCAACCCAGCCCATTTATTAGTTGGGTTAGAATGGGTCCAACCCATTTATTAATTGGGTCTAATTGGGTCTTAATTGGGTCAACTTAAATGACCCAATAAGTCATGAACATAACCCACCAAAAAACCCTTTCATCAATTGATCAGATGAAATCCTTCATCAGTCGACCCAATCTCCTCCCTCTCTCGCCAACTGAATTGGGATCTTCTTGTACCCCTCTCTCTCTCTCTCTCATCTGTGTTACTGCAAATTAAATAGCAGCAATAGAAATATAGAATCTCCTTCAAAAACTTCGTAAATTAAGATGCAAATGCAGAAAAATTCGATATCGTAGTCATGGCATTGATGAGATCAGGCTTGAACACACCTATCAGTTCTTGGTGAGATACATAATATATATATAGATACATAATTTACAGGGGTAATATAGTCATTTTAGTGTACATTGATCTTTTAGTCATTTTAAATTTTAGTATATAGTATGTAATTGGGCTAATGGGCGGGTCGGGTTTGCTTTTAAATAAATGGGTCGGGTCGGGTATGAGTAATTAGACTCATAATTAATGGGTCAATGGCCCATTAAAAACCCAACCCACTTGCAACTTACCCATTTTGATTCAAACCCGCCCATTTGCCACTCCTAGGAAGAAGGAAGAGAAAAGAAAGGGGAAAGAAAGAAGTAGGGAAGAAGGGGAAGGGGGGCGGCAGGGGTGAGGGGAGGGAGCCCTCACCCAGAGACTCTCTCTCTCTAGCCTTTTTTCTACGCTACTTTTCTTTCAAACCTATTCTTAAAATCTTCAAAATGACAACCGAAGTTCATTTCCCTTATTCAATTAAAGTGAGGGATTAACTTTAGTTCTTCATCTATGGAGAACCATCTCTCAAATGAATAACATTCTTCAAATTCAATTTGTACTTCAACGTGTACATTTTATAATGTAAATTTTATAAATTTAGTAACCATTAGAAATCTTAACCATGTTTTCAAAATAATATCAATGGTGAATAATTTGGATACTAATTTTAAAAAGTGCAAACTTAAACTTTGGAGGGAAATGTTTTGAGAGTTTAATGAGCAGGCCTTTGGTCCAGAACAAATAGGGCTGAGCCAACACCTGGCCGGCCTCAGACCACAGGGCCTAGTAATCAGCTTCTTCTCTCCTCTTTTTTAGGATGGTAATGGCTCGGTTCGGACCAAGTATAACCGCACACATGCACTTGCACATAGAAATGCAGAAACACACTCATAAAGTGTATGGGGCCACGGCTTATGGGGTGACCCCACACATCTTGTGAGTGTGTTTGTACATTTATGTATGCAAGTAGGGGAGATAAACAAGCCAAATGAGCCAAGCAGGTAGCTGATCAAGCTTGGTTTGATAACTTAATGAGCACCAAAAATATGTTCAAGTTTAGCTTATTTATGAGACAAGCCGATCTCAAATGAGTTTTAACCACGCCAAACATGACCCAATATCAAGTAACTTGAATTTTTTATACATAATAAGCCGAACGAGCCAAGTAGTAGGTCGTTCAAGCTTGGCTTGACCCTAACAAGCTTCAAAAAAAAATGTTCAAGCTTGGTTTGATTATGTAACAAGCCAATCTTAAACAAGCTTTTGACGAACGAACACAAACTTAGACTCGAGTAATTTGGCTCGTTTAGCAGCCCTATGTGCAAACACACTCATAAGGTGTGTGGGATCCATGGTTTTGTATGTGCAAGTGTGTGTGGTTGTAAAGATATCCTTTTTCAAATTAAAAGTCAAATCCAAATCTGCAACTAAATGAGTAAAAAATCACCCCATAGATGCGAGTCCATTATGTATCTATCGGTTCGGATGAGATTATCGCCTAAGTCTCTTAATGCGTGTGCACTCTACGGGTAGCCGGAGCGTGAAAACCTCTTCAAAAAACATATCAAACATTTTAAATTTTGTGAGTGCGAAAATTAAGGACAAAAGCCTAAGCGAGAAATGAGGGTGGGAAGGAGGGATAGAGAAATGTAGGGATGTAAAAAAGCCGAGTCTATATAAACAGGCCGAGATTTTGGATGTCGAGCACGTTTAATAAATGCGCGCCCAAAATTCGAGCTCTAACTTGGTTTGATTACTAAACAAGTCGAGCCGAGTTGAGCCCTAACACGAGCTGCTCGCAAGTAACTCGGTTCGTTTGCGGCCCTAGATTTGGAAAGAACAAGGAGTTTTTCAGTGCCGAGCGGATATTGCCAACGTGGTACCCGCTCGGCGCATCTAAGCCATCCGATACACTTTTGGACGGCTCGGATTGAAACCTTCTCTCTCCTCTCACCCCAATACTTTCTCTCTCCTTTTTCTCTCTCCAAATTTGAACCGTTCAAACACGCAATGGACGGCTCGGATGCGCGAGCGGACACTACGTGGTACCCGCTCGGCACTGAAATTTTTCCCGGAAAGAATAGTTGCGAGAAGATTCCCCTGGCTTCTTTCTCGTTTTGAACTATCACTGCACCAACGTAGATTTTGTTGCACAAAATGTTTCAATCCAGAATACGAATTCTATAATATTTACACATGAACAGAATTACAACATAGTGAAATTACAGAAACTGAAATGCAAATTGAAATACATAATGGATTCGTGAACCGAAACCTGTGTTTCACACGGTGTCCTTAAAACAGATTCGCCGCCTACCGGAGGGTGTTGAGGTTACCCGACGTCTGTCTCCCAGGATTGATCTGGCTTGGACCACGAACGTCAGAACACCACCGAAGAACGTCTTAGTGAACTAACTCAGCGTCTGTCTCTCTCTCACACTATATCAGAATGCTAGTGAACTCTTGAGTGAATTGGTGTAGCACTATGCAGTGAGATGCTCCTTATATAGGCAGAACTTGACCCTTGTAATGTTGCCTAGCCTTTAATACGTGGAGTGAATGGCAGAATGAATGGGGAAAAACTCCCACCATGAATATGGGAAAGTTATTGGTAGTAACCCCGACAATGAAGAGGGGAAAAACTCCCACCATGAATATGGGAGAGTTATTGGCTTGGGTATGCCAAGTAACCCCCCCAATCCATTCACGTTTTCCAACAGTCCCCCACATGAATGGACTTGGGACCAGACCTAATGCAGACGCTGGAGAGAGAGCACAACGGATAATTCCTGCATAGGATAGGTAGCTTTTGGCTTTGAACCTTCCCTCGTAAAAGCCCATCAGATTTACTGGCTGACCAGTGAATGTAATGTCTTGAACTGTTCCGCCGTTGGTGTAAACCGAGTCAATAGACTTCACACAGGAGCTTCTCCTAATGCAGTTTAGTTCTCACTATTGGGTTCATTTCGGCCATGACACCCCTTCCTGGTTCTGCAAGTATTCTCTCGAGAATTTTGCCTTCCAAATTCTCATAAAAACGGCCCCACTTCATACTCACATAGGTGACCTTCTTATAAAGGGTATCCTGCTATACCCTGCCTGGCATTCCAGCGCATAAGAGTCATTAAAAGCCAATACTTAACCTGTGTCCATTTGCAGGTATCACTGTTTCGCACCATAGGAGTGGGTAGGAGAGCATATCTCCTCAGTGATCATTCTCTGTTACTCGCAAGTAAGTTGTCCCATTGAACCTAGATTTTGGGATCTCTAGTCAGCTAGAATAGGTTTTCCTTCACGGTAACTTGAGCATAGTAGGCATTAGCCCCATTCCCCTCGATGCACTATTAACCAGCTCTCGGTTTAACCCTTTGGTCAACGGATCTGCAATATTGTCCTTTGATTTCACATGGTCAAGAATGACAATCCCACTGGAGAGCATTTGCTTAATGGTATTATGTCTACGTCATATTTGTCTAGACTTACCATTATACATGTTATTCCATGCCCTTCCAATAGTCGATTGACTATCGCAATGAATGCATACTGCAGGCACAAGTTTTGGCCATCTTGGAATATCCTCTACAAAATGGCGTAGCCATTTTGCCTCTTCAGTTGCTTTATCTAAAGCAATGAATTCTGATTCCATTGTTGAACGTGCAATGCACGTTTGTTTCGAAGATTTCCAAGAGACTGCTGCACCACCAAGTGTAAAGACATGTCCACTCGTGGATTTTGAGTATTTCATGTCTGATATCCAATTTGCATCAGTGTACCCTTCTAGTACTGCCGGATATTTGGTATAGTGCAGTCCCAGATCACAAGTATACCTCAAATAGCGTAGCACTCTAACTATCGCCTTCTAGTGATCAAGCCCTGGATTACTTGTGTATCTACTCAATCGACTCACCGAGTAAGCTATATCAAGCCTCGTACAACTCATTAAGTACATGAGACTCCCGATTATCCGAGAATACTCCAATTGAGACACACATTCCCCCACATTCTTGGATAAGTGGAGGCTTAAATCCACAGGGGTACGTGCTATCTCTGTACCAGACTTGTCAAACCTATCAAGAATCTTATCAACATAATGAGACTGAGACAAAGCGAGTCCATCAGATGTTCTGGTGATCTTGACCCCCAGAATTACATCTGCAAAGCCCATATCTTTTATGTCGAATTTAGAATTCAACATGTTCTTGGTAGACTTGATCATCTTATCATTACTACCTACAATGAACATGTCATCAACGTAGAGACACAAAATCACGTAGCCATCAGCTGTGTCTTTGACATATACACACTTGTCACATTCGTTGATTCTGAAACCACTTAACAACATAGCATTGTCAAATTTCTCATGCCATTGTTTCGGTGCTTGCTTTAGACCATACAAAGATCTGACTTTCCCCTCTTGTCCTGGCGCAGAAAAACCCTCAGGTTGTTCCATGTAGATTTCCTCATCTAAGTTGCCATTCAGAAAAGCTGTCTTGACATCCATCTGATGTATCTCAAGATTTTGCAATGCAGCAATTGCAATGATCATCCGGATGGATGTTATCCTGGACACAGGTGAGTAAGTATCAAAGTAATCTAGACCTTCTTTTTATCTGTATCCTTTGATAACAAGCCTAACTTTGTACTTATTTATTGACCCATCTGCCATCATTTTCCTCTTGAAAATCCATTTGTAGCCCAAGGGCTTACTGCCTGGCGGTAGATCCACCAGTTCCCATGTATGGTTTTGCAGAATGAAGTCAATCTCACTTTTGATAGCCTCTTTCCATAATGGACCTTCAAGAGAGCTAACAGCTTCTTTGAATGTCTGAGGCTCGCTTTCTAATAAATAAGTTAGAAAGTCGGGACCGAAAGAAGTGGAAGTTCTAGCCCTCTTGCTACGCCTTGGCTCAAATTCAACTTCTTCTTCTTGGACACGACTACTCACACCAGTAGTTCTCAAAGTCCGTTTTGCCGAACTTGACTCTCTAATAGATCTATAAGGAAATATGTGCTCAAAGAATGTTGCATTCCTAAATTCCATGAGAGTATTCTTGTAAATATCGGATATGTTTGATTCATAAACAATAAACTGATATGCACTACTACCTTCTGCATAACCGATGAACACACAGTCCACGATTTTTGGGCCTATCTTTTCCTTCGGAGGAGGAGGTACAACCACCTTCGCAAGACACCCCCACATTCGTAAGTAATTGTAGATAGACTTCCTACCTTTGAACAATTCATAAGGGGTTTTGTCCACTTTCTTGCGAGGGATTTTGTTGAGGATATGATTAGCAGTGAGAATTGCATCTCCCCACATATTCTGAGGCAACCCAGAACAGATCAACATAGCATTCATCATATCCTTCAAAGTCCGATTTTTGCGCTCAGCAATTCCATTGGACTGAGGTGAGTATGGAGCAGTGGTTTGGTAAATGATTCCGTGTTGGGCACAGAATCCACCATACGGTGATTCATACTTACCACCTCGATCGCTTCTCATCACCTTAATCTTTCTATTAAGTTGAGTCTCAACTTCATTCTTTACTTGTCTAGGGCTTTATCCTTGGTCTTCAACAAGTATACATAGCAAAACTTGGTACTATCATCGATAAACGTGATGAAGTACTTATTGCCTGCATGTATTTAAACGTATTTCAAGTAATACACATCTGTATGGATTAGATCCAACGGCTCAGTATTTCTTTCTATCGGTTTGAAAGAAGATCTTGGCATCTTAGCCTCAACACATGTTTCACATCTGTGTTTGTTATTAATTTGAAAAGCTGGAATATGGTCCATGTTAATTAATCTACGCAGTGAATCATAATTAACATGACCTAGTCTACCATGCCATAAACTGGAAGACTCAAGCACATAAGCAACAGGGGATTTCATTTTATTCTCATAGGGAATTTTAGTCATTACATTCATTTTGAATAGACCATCAGTCATATAACCTTTCCCTACGTACATTCTAGTCTTAGTCAGAGTAACCCTATCCGCCTCAAAAACCAGACGGAAGCCGTGCTTGCTCAGCAGAGAACCAGACACCAAATTCTTGCGAATATTTGGCACAAATAGCACATTATTCAGAGTCAACTCTTTTCCCGAAGTCATCTTCAAGACCACTTTCCCCTGCCCCACAACATCCGAGGTAGCTGAATTCCCCATAAACAACTTTTCACCGTTAGCAGCCGGCTCGAAGGTAGTGAACAACTGCCTGTCGCAACAGATATGGCGTGTAGCCCCAGTGTCTATCCACCATTCCTGCGGATTTGAACCAACCATGTTCACTTCAGATACCATAGCCGAAAGATTGATGTCGGACATCCCAGCCTCCACCTGAGCCAAATGCGCTTGTGCGCGAGGGTTAGGTGGCTTCGTACATTCCGAAGACTTGTGCCCGAACTTGTTGCAGTTGAAGCATTTACCCTGAAATTTCTCCTTGGGTTTCTTGGCAACACCACCTCTCGGGTCCAGATTGACATATTTGTCCTTCTGTTTACCAGATTATTTGACAGACCGCTTGTCAGAATGCATGTCATTCTGGTTCCTTTTCGCACCCGAAGACTGGCCGTGCTCCACCATATTGGCCTTCGCCATGTAAGAAGCCTTCGCACTCCTATCCATACCCCGATTCTCCTCTTCAATTCGGAACTTGATGAAAAGAGTCTCCAAGGTCATCTCCTTATTCTTGAACATGAGATTGCTCTTGAATTCTTTCCATGCCGGGGGTAGCTTGTGGATGACAGCAGCCACCTGGAATGCTTCACTCAGAATCATTCCCTCAGTCCTGATCTCATTGAGCAGGAGCTGCAGCTCTTGGACTTAGACCGCCACATATTTGGAGTCCACCATCATGTAATCAAGGAACCGGCTCACAACGAACTTTTTGGACCCGGCACCCTCGATCTTGTATTTTTTGTCCAAGGAATCCCACAATTCCTTAGCTGATTGAGCCTCGCCATACATAGAATACAGCGAATCATCCAGAGCATTGAAGATGTAATTCTTGCACATGTAGTCATGCTCTTTCTATCTGGCCACATCAATCCGCTTCTGAGTGTCAGGATTGTCCTTAGCAATAACAGGTGCTTCCTCGACAAGCCATTTTGCCAAGTTCAAGGTGGTGAGATAGAACAACATCTTCTGTTGCCACCTTTTGAAGTCCACCCCAACAAATTTGTTCGACCTCTCCACGTGAGATATCGGAACAGAGGGAATCCCAGAAATAGGAGTGTGAGTTGGAATAGCACCACCTCCATTTCCATTGCTACTGACACTGCCAGTCTCTTTGTCTTTGCCAGTGACGGTAGTTTTTTCTTACTCAGTTGTCATGTTTTCCTGAAATTAGGAACAACTACATATAAGAGAACAAATCTCAATAAAAAATGACAGGCTATACATGCATAGATTAACAATCTTTCAACAAACTAAGTCTGTCATCCCCCACAATACCATGTACCCCGAGGGTCCCAGGGGCCGCGCTCCCTAGTGGGGGTCTCAGAGGGCTGTGCCCCCTAACGAGGGTCTTGGGGGCAGCGCCCCTGGGCGGGAGACTGAGGGCTGGCCCTCAGCCCGAAAGGTAAACGGTATACACAATCTGTTATGTGTAGGACTGTGACAGTCCAACTTCTACTTTACTCGAACAGACCAATCTGTGTACTAGCCAAACCACGTAGGCTGCGCACTATGACTGAATGAAGCAATCCTACCACTTGGATGCTCAAACCAGACATAGCACACATAGCCGTAACAAGCCTTCCACTGGTTGTTCACAAGGCCAAACACACAGACTGGTTCCATTGAGCAAATCACATAACAGATTACCAACAGATTAAGGCCGAGCAGTGTCACAGCAGAAACCGAGTAGACTGCTCCAGAGGCCATACACCATTGAACCAAGGCCCAGCCGCGCACGACTGCCTTAGGCCGTAGCCTTTCTGTTGCCAACGTGATCAAGTCGTGCACAACTGATCAAGGCCAAATCCATCCAGTTTATCCCATATCTGAACAGTGGTCTAGCCGCGCATGGCTAACCATGGCCGAAGCCAAACAGGTTTGCAAATGATTTCCTTGAACATTGAGCAATTTGCTAGATTATTCCATAACCGCAGACACCAGTGGTTAATCAACCAAGAAAACTAATCTGTCACCAAACTGTTCTTGCAACCCAAATGTTAGTCCCAAACAGAATACGTTTTCTGGAAATCCGATTGTCAATCAGACAATCAAAATCTATTTTAAGCACAAAATGTTTCAATCGAAAATCCAGAATACGAATTCTATAATATTTACACATGAACAGAATTACAACATAGTGAAATTACAGAAACTGAAATGCAAACTAAAATACATAATGGATTCGTGAACCGAAACCCGCGTTTCACACGGTGTCCTTAAAGCAGATTCGCTGCCTATCAGAGGGTGTTGAGGTTACTCAGCGTCTGTCTCCCAGGATTGATCCGGCTCAGACCACGAACGTCAGAACACCACCGAAGAACGTCTTGGCGAACTAACTCAGCGTCTGTCTCTCTCTCACACTATATCAGAATGCTAGTGAACTCTTGAGTGAATTGGTGTAGCACTATGCAGTGAAATGCTCCTTATATAGGCAGAACTTGACCCTTGTAATGCTGCCTAGCATTCAATACGTAGAGTGAATGGCAGAATGAATGGGGAAAAACTCCCACCATGAATATGGGAAAGTTATTGGTAAGGCCTGTTCGACTAAATAAGCCGAGTGGCTTATTTTTTTGTTCTTATTCAAATTTTTTTCGTATTTGTTAGTTTTGCATCAATTTTTTGGAGATTATTGTATCTCCATGACGAGAGAAATCTACAAAATAAAAAATTTCGATCGAAACCTAATTTTTTTGAATAAAGACAAAAATAAACCAATTTTTTTAAATAAAAACAAAAAAATAAGCTACTTTAACTTATTTAGCAGAACAACCCGTAGCAACCCCGCAATGAAGAGTGGAAAAACTCCCACCATGAATATGAGAGTTTTATTGGCTTGGGGATGCCAAGTTGCCCCCCCAATCCATTCACGTTTCCAACAGATTTCATATATTTACCTACCGTTTAACGACCGACGCAGAACTCTTCATTCTCAAGCAATGGTAGAGTCCAACAAAAAACGCGGCCGAAAACCTAAAAAACCAACTTCAGACACCAAGGATTTCCACTCCACCAACCCCGCCGAGTCCGCCGCCGTTGAAGACGCCGCCGCCGCCGCGGTCCCCAAGCCCCAAACTCGCCGCCTCGGGCGCGGCCGTTCGCGTGACGGCGAAAAACACGTCGAAGACCCCAATTCCGATATCGCCGCCTCGCCGGAGAGGAGAAGCACGATGACCGCGGCGGCTGAGGCAGCGGCGCCTCAGCCGAGGTGGGAGATCCTGGAGAAGGTGGTGCCGGCGATGGACGCGGTGGTGAAAGTGTTTTGTTTCCATACGGAGCCGAATTTCTCGATGCCGTGGCAGAGGAAGCGGCAGTACAGCTCGAGCAGCAGCGGGTTCGTTGTTGGAGGGAGGAGGGTCTTGACGAATGCGCACTCGGTGGAGCATCACACTCAGGTGCAGCTCAAGAAGCGGGGGTCGGATACTAAGTACTTGGCCACTGTTTTGGCCATTGGAACTGAATGTGATATTGGTAAGGCTTTTCGCGTTTTTGTTTCTCTGTCATAGACTCATAGTAGTGTTGTTAGTTACGGATGGAGTCGCAAACGAGCCAAGCCGAGCTTTGATGTGTTCGAGTTTGGCTCGTTCAAAATTAGTCTTGGTTGAACTCGGGTCAAACCTGAAAATAATCAAACTCGAGCTGAGCTTTGATGTGTTCGAGTTCAGCTCGTTCAAAACTAGTCTAGGTTGAACTCGGGTCAAACCTGAAAATAATCAAACTCGAGCCGAGCTTTGATGTGTTCGAGTTTGGCTCGTTCAAAACTAGTCTAGGTGGAACTCGGCTAAAACCTGAAATTAATCAAACTCAAGCTCGGCTCGTTTATTATCGAGTTGCTCGAGGTTTGTTTACTGCACAAGGCCTTTATAAACGAGCTGAGCCTCTACAACGAGCTAAGGTTTTGTAAATGAGCCGTGTTACAATTAACTCGAGCTTGGCTCGTTCACTAAACAAGCTTAAAAATCAAGCTCAAACTTGAATCTTTTACTAACAAGGTGATCCTCGCCGAGCCTCAAGCTGCTTGTGTACAGCTTGTGCACAGCTCGTGAATCGTTTGAGCTCTATCAGTAAGTTTTGTGTTCGTTTCTCCGTCATAGTAGTGTTTTTAGTTACGGAGTATTATCACTACGAGCCAAGCCGAGTTTTAAAATGTTCAGATTCGTTTGTTAAGTTTTTGGCGAACTCGAGCTCGACTGCAATGCAAAATTTGATGAGGCAAGAATTTGAGTAGAGCTTATTCACAACCAAATGTAGCTGTAAGATATGGGGTTATTATACGAAGTACTTGGCTACTGTTTTAGCCATTGGAACCAAATGTGATACTGGCTTAGTCACATAATCCTTCAAAATGCCCCGTGCTTCCGCTCTCAATCCTCGCATTGCACTCGCGCTCTCAATCCTCGTTCTCGCGAATTTTAGTAGTTTGGGATGGGTTTTAAAGATACTTTCACGCTCTAGCTCGGGCATGCACACATGAATTATGTGACTTAGGATATTGGTAAGGCTTGTGTTTGTATTTCTTTTTCATAGTAGTTGTGTTAGTTATGGAGTATTATAACTAGGGCTGCAAATGAGCCGAGTCTCAGTGTTAAAATGGTCAGGGTTGTTGGTAAGTTTTCAGCGAACTCGAGCTCAGGTGAAAATTTGACTAGCCAAGCTCGAGCGGAACTGGCCTAGATTTGAGTCGAGCTTGAGCTAATTCACACCCAAGTGAAGCTGAAGAAATGAGGTTCTGATACCAAGTATTTGGCCACTGTTTCAGCCATAGGAACTGAATGTGATGTTGGTAATAAGGCTAGTGTTCGTGTTTCTCAGTCATTGTAGTGTTGTTAGTTACGGAATATTATAACTAGGGCTGCAAATGTGCCGGACCGTGTTTAAAATGTTCAAGTTTGCTGGTTAAGTTCTTAGTGAACTCGAGCTTGAGCCCACTGAAAATTTGATGAGCGGAGCTCATGCCAAACTGACCTAGATTTGAGTCGAGCTCTAGCTTATTCATACCCAATTTCAGCTCAAAAAATGGGGGTTGGATACCAAGTACTTGGCCAATGTTTTAGCCATTGGAACTGTATGTGGTATTGGTAAGGCTTGTGTTTTGGTTTCTCTGTCACAGTAGTGTTGTTAGTGACGGAGTATTATAACTGGGGCTGCAAATGAGCCGAGCCGAGTTTTAAAATGTTTAGGTTTGTTTGTTAAGTTTTTAGCGAACTTGAGCTCGAGCATGAGCCCAATAAGAATTTGATGAGCCGAGCTTGAGCCGAACTAGCCTACATTTGAGTTGAGCTAAAGCATATTCACACCCAAGTGCAGCTCAAGAAATGCGGGTCTGATACCGAGGACTTGGCAACTGCTTTAGCCATGGGAACTGAGTGTGATTTTGGTAAGGCTTGTGTTTGTGTTTGTCTCTTATTGTATTGTTTTTAGTTACTACTATAACTCTTAAGACTTCTGTAGTTGAATTTGTGTATGAGCTTGGTGGAGTACATACTATTTTGGGAAGCTACAGAAATGCTGGAACAGGAATGCTTCTTTTTTTTTTTTTTTTTTGAACTGCAACAGAAGTGCTTCTTTATTTTTTCTTCTTCAAATTTTGATTTAACGTTTTGGCAATAGGATTACATAGTTCCAGCAAATTTTTCTTGTTTTTTTGGCAGCTTTGATGAGGTACATAGCTGGAGAGATATTTCTCTAATTTATCCCGCTGTCATTGATGAATGAATCTTTGTGTTGAATTACTTGAAAGTAGTTTGTGGGCTTTGTTTTCCTCTATGTTCGTAGACTTGGGTAAGGGTGTTGAGTGCAGGTATGGGTTCAAGTGTTGATTTCATCTAATTTCCATCTCGAGGACACATGGCAATGCCAAGATGTTCAGATAACTTAGTTGACTTCTTCTATACGCTAAGATAAACTGCATTTATAAACCTTTAGGCATTTCCTGCATAAAATAGGAGTTGTATGCATTTTCCGTGATAATTTAGAGGTAAAAGATTGTTTGCTATGTGGATGTCCAACTAATTATGTTGAACACAGATCCCATATCCTTATATGACTGTTGATTGTCCAATACGGGTACATTTTATGTTTAAGACGGTTCAGGTAACAGTTATCCTTTCGAAGTGTGCATATATGGAGAGGGTGGTCGTGTTGGGGGGTGGGGCTGGAGAATTTAGAGGGATAATGGTTAAATGGATGTATTTTAAATCTTCTATTCTTGTGATGTAACAGCATTGTTGACGGTGAAAAACGAGGAATTCTGGGAGGGAGTTTCACCTGTGGAATTTGGAGACTTGCCTGCATTGCAAGATGCCGTGACTGTTGTGGGCTATCCCATTGGAGGAGACACAATCTCGGTGACAAGTGGTGTTGTGTCGCGCATGGAAATACTATCTTATGTTCATGGTTCCACTGAGCTTCTAGGGCTGCAGGTTAGTTATCAGAAACTCAACCTTCTTCTTGTTTAGCATATACGCATGTATGCTGGCATTACTAATTTGTATTTTTTAGTTGCTTTGTAGATAGATGCCGCTATCAACTCCGGAAATTCTGGAGGACCTGCTTTTAGTGATAAGGGCAAATGCGTGGGTATTGCGTTTCAATCACTTAAAAATGAAGATGCCGAGAACATTGGTTATGTCATACCAACTCCAGTTATCATGCATTTCATTCAAGATTATGAGAAAAATGGAGCGTATACAGGTAAGATTTATTGTCTTGAAGTTTACAATGTTTGCATCTTCCAGTACTTACAATTGTTACATACACGTATTATCAGGTGTTGGAAACTTGAGAGTGTTAAGTTGTTACTTTCAGTTTTCATAAATGATGTCTTGAATTTTCAGGATTTCCAATTCTTGGAATTGAGTGGCAGAAGATGGAAAATCCTGATCTACGCAAATCAATGGGCATGAGATCTGACCAGAAAGGTGTTCTTATTAAAAGAGTTGAACCTACAGCTTCAGAATCCCAGGTTCTAAAGCCTTCGGATGTTATCCTTAGCTTTGATGGGGTTAATATTGCTAACGATGGAACAGGTGAACCTTACAAATACATATTTTTGCCTCTTATGTCCTTTTTAATGCTTTGATCCTTTCAATTTTCTTAGGTAAATTTTTTTACAAATATGTGTAGCACTTTCGATGTCATATTTTTCCGTTTGACTTATTCTTCCCCACTAAATTGATGGTGTACCAGTGGAACAGATTGGTTGTGGTATACTCCGAACCTTTTGTTTATGAACTGCTTTAGTGTTTCAACTTCCATCATTGTTTCGCTTAAAATAAAGGAGAAAGTAAACGGAATAGTATGAACTACGACACCATGAACAGTTGCTAATAACTAGTTAAGCTCAAGACCAACACACCGATCTTTGTATGGTTGTATATCTTCTGCTGGCAGATATGTTTCTACCCAAGCGGGAAGCATCGGAAACCCCTCTCTCTCTCTCTCTCTCTCTCTCTCTGTGTAGTACATCTATATACATTCATATGCATAGCATAGATATGGATATATTGATAGATATATGTATGTATTTTTGTATTTACATCATCCAACCATGTTGCTAAATTTGACTGCTAATGTTTTCACTGATTGTTGCAACTCTAGGACTAGGATATTGTGGAATAAGAGTTGCATGTTTCCTGTCCTTTCGGTTTAATTGGTCTGTTAATTTTGAATTGCAACTAGACAGTGTTCGGAATTTAATATTGTTGGATTGTTTTTCAGTTAAATTCAGGCATGGGGAGCGCATCGCCTTTAGTTACCTTATCTCTCAAAAACATACCGGTGACGATGCTCTAGTGAAAGTCCTCCGAAATTTAGAGATGCTTGAGTTCAACATAAAACTTGGAACTCACAAAAGGCTCATACCAGCACACATAAAAGGCAGACCGCCTTCTTACTACATTGTTGCTGGATTTGTTTTCACAGCTGTTTCTGTCCCGTATTTGCGTTCGGAGGTGAGTAGTTAATTTCGACACTGTCTTTGTGTTCTCTCTGTTTCTGCCCCCGTCACTTTTTTTCCTCCTGCCTCCTTCGGGGTATATGAGTTTTTTTGTTGGTGTTGCTTTCTTAAACAACTTGATTGAACCTATAATTTTCAGTATGCACAAATTCTACTACATACCGGAAGTTCTAGTCTTATTGAGGATTTTCAGTTAACACAAAGGCATGATGAGGTGATCCTTGCCAATGAAGTAAGTTGTCAACAAGCTTCACCTACCCTAGAACCAAAAAAAAAAACACTCTTTTTTCCGGTCCACTGGTTGGTTTCTTTTTCCTTCCGGTTGGGGTAGGGGTTCCTTACTTTGTGTAAATGGTTGAGCAGTTTATCTTTTGCTTATGGAAGGCAACCTAGAATAGTAGGAAGTTGGCACAGTTATGAATGATCGACTACATAAAGATTCGAAGTTTTATATGGTGCTACTTTCGGTTTCACTGCAGTTTGGAAGAGATTATGAATTTGATGCTCCTGTCAAACTATTGGATAAGTTTCTTCATGCAATGGCACAATCTGTTGACGAACAGCTTGTCATTGTGTCTCAGGTGTTCTTTCCCCCCTTAACATCTTTCCTTTTAGGTCCATTTTGTTTTGCAAGAACTATTAATCGAGAACCTATTTCTTAATTTTCTTGCCAAATTTTATCTAGGTGCTTGCAGCTAACATCAATGTTGGATATGAGGAGATAGTCAATACTCAGGTTAAGTAAAAACTTTGGACAGAATTTAGCTAGTTTCTGTAAAATTTTGCACATTGTCATTCTAGGTTTTGAACCTCTGCTCTATATTTCCTTTCATTATAATTTTCCTTATGTTTCTTTTTGAAGGTTCTGGCATTCAATGGCAAGCCTGTCAAGAATCTGAAGAGCTTGGCAAGTATGGTGAAGAGCTGTGACGAAGAATTTCTGAAATTGGACCTAGAATACCAGCAGATGGTGATTCTACGGACTGAAACTGCTAAGGCAGCAACTTTAGATATTCTCAAAACGTACTGCATACCTTCAGCTATGTCTGATGATCTCATGACATGAAGCGGTTCAACAAGTAAAGGTGCAGAATTTTTTCCCCGTGTTTTTGGTAGTAGCTAACTTAAGGTCCCCTTATATGAGTTTATAGGACACTAACAGGTGTTAGATTGATAACTTTTTGGCCTTTTCATTCCATCCGGCATTACAATATTGTCTATAAGATCTGAGGGGGGTATAGATTTGCTATTTCTTAATAGTTGAGTTGATCACACTGGGAATCAGAATCGTTTCTCTATGTGTATCCCTGTATGGGTTTCTGTAGAAGAGAGGAAGGATTTGCATTTTTGTCCACATGCCTTCAAAATGCTTTATTTTACTGACATCTTCCGATCTTCTTCGTGTAAAATTAGGCAGTGATATTTCATTCAATGTCAAGCTTACCTTTAAGAGTTGGAAAATCCATAGTTTTGTAGGTTTCATTGTTTTTTCGTAATGGAAATCTGGTGCAGATTTTTCTTCATAGTCCCTCGTGAGTTCTGTAGTGGGAAACTTATTTACTGTACAAAGTTTCCGTGTTGTGTCTTTTTGCATAGTTTTAGCTATACACATCCATTTAGATGGTTTAGACCAAATTTGCTAAGGCGCGAACCCATTTGTGAAGCATGTTTTCCTCTTTACAACCAATGCTGTGCCCCGACCATGAGCAGTCCATCTGATTTTGTGGAACGATCCCGTGCAACTTCAACTTGTCAGCTGTGTTATATGCATGGGAACCACATGGCTGTGCCCACCCGGCACTGAAAAATTTCTCCGCTCCAACGGTACTGCGAATAAGGAAAACGAAAATCGCCAGATTATTTGACCGTGCATATATCTACGTGCATACATATTGGCCCACGGTCAAATCCAGAGGTTTTTTCCCCCTCTGTTCTTTGTACAATCCACTTTGATGGGGAGAGAAAAGTGTTAGGAAATGAATACAGTCTGGTATAATTCTTTCATTTTTTTATTTTATTGAATCGATATTGAAAAGTGGGATAGATTATTCTTTACCATTGGGGCATCATGTGGTGGTGGCCCAAGCCTCTTTCCGTCACACATTGTTATGGATCCTCATGGAAATGTGATTGAAAAGAAAAAGTGTAAAGCTATGAACAGACAACGAACATATCCAGAGCAATAATAATGACATATGCAGAGCACTAATAATGATGCGTATGAAAAAACTACTATTTAAACTAAAATTAGGAGTACAATAAACAAAAGATAAAAGTATCAATTGTGAACAAAAGGTACCTTCTCTATACTTTCCTTGCTATTTACTTTCTTGAAAGCAATTGACCCCATGGCTACAGAGAGAGAGAGACCTATTTTTACCAAAAAAAATGGATTTGAAATTCGTTGGGTAAAAGTAAGGGAACACAGAAAATAAAAAGAAATGACAATGATGATGTGGGACAACATGAATAAAAATGTTGGTTGGGCATAGAGTTGTAAATGAACTGAGTCGTTCGTAAACTGTTTGAGGCTCGACTCAGTAAAGGCTCGTTCGATTCGTCTACTAAATGAACCGAATCTGAGCCTCAATTTTAGGCTCGTTTCATAAATGAGCCGAGCATGAACGTAACAGTATTCGGCTCGATTAAACTTGTGAACTTGAAGTATATGTATATCATGGGAACCTGTGCTTTCTTGGCTTTTGTGGAAGTGATAGATTATCTCAAGAGTTACAGTGTGGATGGATGGATGGATGCCGATGGCAACCATGGTTTTTCCGAATGGGGAAATTGCATTTCAGTGGGAGTTGGGGCAAATAATGCCCAACTCATGGAGAGGTTTTTTCGAAATTACATAAATATGAAACGGAGGAAAAACAATTTCCCAGGCATGAAACGGAGAAAAAATTATTCCCCATACATGGAGTTGGTTGTAATCGAATCTGGGTTTTCTAAGTTGCCCCTTCTTTGAATTTAAGTTGCTCCTTTTATGAATTTAAGTTGCTCCTTATATGGACCTAAGTTGCCCCTTCTATGAACTTATTGAGTATTCAATTTCTTGAACATTTCTTCAATCTCCTTACCATTTCTATTATTTTCTGAAAAAATTGGGATTTGGATTACTTGCAAATTTAAGTTTTTAAAATACTTTGAGATTAGTGTATTTTGGGTAATTTTTTAGAAAGAGAAATGATAAAGAAAATAAGATATATGTTTTCTAATATCCACTTTATACTTTGGTTTTAGATTCTAGGAATTGCAAATTGAAATTTCTTGTTTGGTTTTACTTGAAAATGTGAAAAAGTTATGTTAGTAGCTACCAATTTGTTTCACTGGCTGCTTTTCTTAGAAAAAATAAGGTGCAACTTAAGTCCATAGAAGGGACAACTTAAATCCATAGAAGGGGCAACTTAGGTCTATAGAAGGAGCAACTTAGGTTCAAATTCAGATTTGACAACAAATCGACTTCATATTTTGGAAATTTTTTTCCTCTGTTTGAGGAAATTTTAAGTCCATAGAGGGACAATTTCTTTTTTTCCAAAATATGAAGATGGTAGCATTATGGTAGATAGACTACAAATCGACTTCATTTCAAGTAAAACCAAATCGACTTCATTTCTCTTTCTAAATTTTTTTTTCCTACATCGCATACCAAGTTGACAGAAAAGTGTGGAAATTAAGGTTTTTTTTAGTTTTCCCTTATTTTGATTTGATTAAGTTTTTTTCCTTCTACATGCCGAATCTGAATACCAAGAGTTTCAATTTTGAAAATTTGAGGAACGATCTCTTAAAACAACTAGGTGTGTATAGAGTTCAAGTAACTTTACCCACTTTCGTAAGATGGGTGCGAGACAAAGTCGACTTCATCAATATTTTTTTTGAGTAAGTTTCACCGGCCTCTCCTGAGATTTCAGATAAATGTAGGAACTTGCCAGAAACCGTCTTGCTGCCTCTATCTACCATAATGCTACCATCTTTTTGACTACAAATCGACTTCATTTCTCTTTCTAAAAAATTACCCAAAATACACTAATCTCAAAGTATTTTAAAAACTTAAATTTGCGAGTAATACAAATCCCAATTTTTTCTAAAAATAATAGAAATGGTAAGGAGATTGAAGAAATGCTCAAGAAATTGAATACTCAATAAGTTCATAGAAGGGGCAACTTAGGTCCATATAAGGAGCAACTTAAATTCATAGAAGGAGCAACTTAAATTCAAAGAAGGGGCAACTTAGAAAACCCAGATTCGATTACAACCAACTCCATATATGGGGAATAATTTTTTCTCCGTTTCATGTCTGGGAAATTAATTTTCCTCCGTTTCATATTTATGTAATTTCGAAAAAACCTCTCCATGAGTTGGGCATTATTTGCCCCAACTCCCACTGAAATGCAATTTCCCCTTTCCGAATTCACTTTACAGAGTTCAGAGATAACTTGTTGAGAGTAACTGCAATTAACTTTATACGTGGGGTACTATTGTGCCCTTGGTGTTTTAGTACTTTGCCCAATCAGTAATTGCCGCAAATGACGAGGGTGTTTGGTTTCTTACTTTTCACATTCTCGTTTTTTCATTTTTGTATTTTTGGTGTTTGGGTGGTTCATTATAGAATTCATTCTATGAAAACTCATTCACCGATTTTGCAATTCTAGGCCAAAAGTGGGGGTGTTTGGGTGGCCCATTTTCCGTTTCTCCTTTTCCTGTTTTAGCTGTTTGGCTAAGAATCCCAAAATCCATTCTATGATAATGAGTTCTCTAATTTGAAGAATGGAGAAGAGAAGTGAAAAAGTGGTCCATAGGAGCTTTTCTCATTCTCCTTTTCCCATTTTCGTTTTCCAGCTGAGACAAAGACAGCCATGCCCTCTTCGTTTGTACATAATACCCATGCCCTCTCAGCACATCAACACATGCTTCCTGCCAAGTGTCATATATCATGAGCTACCTATAAGGGAAAATTCCTACAGCATAATAAGTACTCCCTCCGTCCCTTTATTACAGTCCAGTATTTCATTTTGGGCTGTCCCTTAATAAGTGTCCATTTTGTAAAGTTAGTGGGTAAAAGTTGGTGAATTGTCTATTTTGTCCCTAAAAATAGATTCCATTTTGAAAAGTTAGTGAGTAAAAGTGTAATGATGATGGGTAAGAAGGGAAAGTGGAGGAAAAAGTTGATGTGAAAGGTATAATGATGATGTCTTTTTAATAAGTTGGAGTTACGAAGCAGGACATTTAAAAAGGGACGGAGGGAGTATCACGTTTAGAAGTTTTTCTTTATTCGAGATTGCAGAATAACAAATTAACAAATTCCATGGAAAAAATTCTAGAGGTAAGTTTCTGGGAAAACATAGAGTGAAAGAAATCAAGGTACTTTGATTGCAAAAACCTTATTAGTTTTCTAATTTCAGCAAAAGAAATGAATTTCGATTGATAGGAATACTATAGTTTGAAGTGTTCTTGTTTTTTGGCAATTACTTTGATTTAACTAAATTGTTATTTTAATTTAAAAGTCAAAACATTGTTGGACGAAAGTAAGAACAAAAAATACTTGAAACAATAAAAACATAATTAAAAATAGTTCAAGACTTTTAATTAATGAAAAATAAATCAATTTCAAGATAAAAATTTTAAAAAATTGATTACAACATTATTTATACACATTATACACCATTATTTATAACCAGGGGTAATATAGTAAAAAACCAACCCATAATACATTTTCATTCCATATCTCCCAAATACTACTCTTGCTGAAAAATGCATTCTGCACATATTATCCAAACACTTTACCAGATACAAAATACTTTCTGACTATAATCCAAAAAACAAAAAAGTCAAAAAGTTGAAAATGAAAGCTAAAAAGTAAGCTTTTGGGATTTTTGCATTTTGGGTAAATTAATAAAAAACCCTTATTGAGTTAGGTAATTACTTCCATTACTTCCACGATACAAAGATAACAGGGGAGAGAGAACATTATTCCCAAATAGCTCATGAACTTGAGGATGTCGTCCACGCCGATGAATTCGACGGTCCAGGTCAAAAAATTACATTCCCCAAAAAATATATAAATAACATTATTCATACATCTTTTAATATGACAACAAATAATCAAGGACAAAATGGTAAAAAATGAACTCATAACTCATTTTGATTATATATCTCCCAAACACTACTACTGTTTCAAAATACATTCTACACATATCTCTCAAACACTCCTATCATATTCAAAACACATTTTGATCATAATTCAAAAAGCCAAAAATTTGAAAATGAAAAACCAAAAAATAGGCTCTTAAACACCCCCATAGAGTGTAGTGTGTATTCAATTTTTTGGGGGTGGCGATTTTGGAAGACCAAATTGTGAGCCAGCCTCAAAGAAGAATTTTCTCCAAAAGGTGCTCCCTTTTATATATTAGAACAGAAGATACCAGTGTCTGTCATTGAAACAACGGAAAGTCTATGAGTACATATGTTTTTTTTTTTTATAAGTATGAGTACATATGTTCATGTACATACATCACGTATATACGTCTTTTGGGCCCGTTTTGGGTCCCAAATAAATGATCGGAACCGCTCATTTTGTTTAAAATACTTTGCTAACGGTCCTTTCAAAAAATAAGCTCAATCTAGTATCGATAAGAACGTTTACTAAACTTCCAACTTTGCTTTAGAATTCAAGCTTGAATTCTGGGATAAAGTTGGACGTTTCGTACACACCCTAATTGATACCGGATTGAGCTTATTTTTCGTAGGATTCATAAACAAAGTATTTTAAACAAAATGAGCGAATTTCTTAATTATGAATTTGATGCTCCTGTCAAACTATTGGATAAGTTTCTTCATGCAATGGCACAATCTGTTGACGAACAGCTTGTCGTTGTGTCTCAAGTGTTCTTTCCCCCCTTAACATCTTTCCTTTTAGGTCCATTTTGTTTTGCAAGAACTATTAATCGGGAACCTATTTCTTAATTTTCTTGCCAAATTTTATCTAGGTGCTTGCAGCTAACATCAATGTTGGATATGAGGAGATAGTCAATACTCAGGTTAAGTAAAAACTTTGGACAGAATTTAGCTAATTTCTGTGAAATTTTGCACATCGTCATTCCAGGTTTTGAACCTCTGCTCTATATTTCCTTTCGTTATAATTTTCCTTATGTTTCTTTTTGAAGGTTCTGGCATTCAATGGCAAGCCTGTCAAGAATCTGAAGAGCTTGGCAAGTATGGTGGAGAGCTGTGACGAAGAATTTCTGAAAGTGGATCTAGAATACCAGCAGATGGTGATTCTACGGACTGAAACTGCTAACGCAGATATTCTCAAAACGTACTGCATACCTTCAGCTATGTCTGATGATCTCATGACATGAAGCGGTTCAACAAGTAAAGGTGCAGAATTTTTTCCCTGTGTTTTTGTTTGTAGCTACCTTAAGATCCCCTTATATGAGTTTATAGGACACTAACAGGTGTTAGAATGGTAACTTTTTGGCCTTTTCATTCCATCCGGCATTACAATATTGTCTATAAGATCTGAGGGGGGTATAGATTGCTATATCTTAATAGTTGAGTTGATCACACTGGGAATCGGAATCGTTTCTCTCTGTGTATTCCCATATGGGTTTCTGTAGAAGAGAGGAAGGATTTGCATTTTTGTCCACATGCCTTCAAAATGCTTTATTTTACTGCCATCTTCCGATCTTTGTGTAAAATTAGGCAGTGATATTTCATTCAATGTCAAGCTTACCTTTAAGAGTTGGAAAATCCATAGTTTTGTAGGTTTCATATTGAAATGGAAATCTGGTGCAGATTTTTCTTCATAGTCACTCATAAGTTCTGTAGTGGGAAACTAATTTACTGTACAAAGTTTCAGTGTTGTGTCTTTTTGCATAGTTTTAGCTTATACACATCCATTTAGATGGTTTAGACCAAATTTGCCAAGGCGCGAACCCATTTGTGAAGCATGTTTTCCTCTTTACAACCAATGCCGTGCCCCGAGCATGAGCAGTCCATCTGATTCTGTGGAACGAGTGCAACTTCAACTTATCAGCTGGGTGTTTCTGAGTTTGATAGCTTTGCAATAGAGGGACTTTAGGGTTGCACAGTGATTCTGGGTCGCCAATTTCACCACTCTCACCCACTTCTTCCTTTTCTTTTCCCCACATCACATTATAAAACCTGACTGATATTATTGTTGCTCCAACGAGAAATTTTTCAGCGCCCCCTGCACGCATCTCGGCCGTCCAAACATGTTATGGACAGCCCAGATTTGTTTGAATAATTTTTTAGAGCAAAATTACCAAAACACCCCCTCAAACCCAAACAAATCTGGGTCATTCAAAACACGTTCAGACGGCCGAGATGTGTGCAAGGGCACCACATGGCCGTGCCCACCCGGCACTGAAAAATTTCTCCGCTCCAACGGTACTGCAAATAAGGAAAACGAAAATCGCCAGATTATTTGACCGTGCATACATATTGGCCCACGGTCAATTCCAGAGGCCTTCCCCCCCCCCCCAGTTCTTTGTACAATCCACTTTGATGGGGAGAGAAAAGTGTTAGGAAATGAATACATTCTGGTATATAATTCTTTAATTTTTTTTATTGAATCGATATTGGAAAGAGGGTGATAGATTATTCACTGTCATTGGGGCATCACGTGGTGGTGGTCCAAGCCTCTTTCCATCACACATTGTTATGGATCCTCACGGAAATGTGATTGAAAAGAAAAAGGGTAAAGCTATGAACAGACAACGAACATAGAGCAATAATAATGACATATGCAGAGCACTAATAATGACGCGTATGCAAAAGCTACTATTTAAACTAAAATTACTTTCTCTATACTTTCCTTGCTATTTACTTTCTTGAAAGCAATTGACCCCATGGCCAGAGAGAGAGAGAGAGGGGCCTTTTTTTACACCAAAAAAAAAGGATTTGAAATTCGTTGGGTAAAACTTAAAAATAAGGGAACACAGAAAATAAAAAGAAACGACAATGATGATGTGGGACAACATGAATAAAAATGTTGGTTGAGGATAGAGTTGTAAATGAACTGAGCCGTTTGTGAACTGTTCGAGACTCGACTCGGTAAAGGCTCGTTCGATTCATCTACTAAATGAACCGAATCTGAGTCTCAATTTTAGGCTCGTTTCATAAATGAGCCGAGCATGAACATATCAGTATTCAGCTCGATTAAACTTGCGAACTTTGGAGTATATGTATATCATGGGAACCTGTGCTTTCTTGGCTTTCGTGGAAGTGGTAGATTATCTCAAGAGTTGTGTGTGCATGGATGCCGAAGGCAAGGCAACCATGGTTTTTCCGAATTCTTTTTTTGGGTAAATGGTTTTTCCGAATTCACTTTACAGAGTTCAGAAATAACTGTTGAGAGTAACTGCAATTAACTTTATACGTGGGGTACTATTGTGCCCTTGGTGTTTTAGTACTTTGCCCAATCAGTTATTGCCGCAAATGTAGAGTGTAGTGTGTATTCAATTTTTTTGGGGGGCAATTTTGGAAGACCAAATTGTGAGCCAGCCTCAAAGAAGAATCTGATATTAGAACAGAAGATACCAGTGTCTGTCATTGAAACAAACACCTGATAGGCATATGAGATTGAAGTGGCTGATCTTGTTACGCACGTTGATTTCTTCCGACAGCCTTGGTTGATGTGGCACATGAGATTGATTTCAGCCACGGATTTGAGTTCCTCAAAGGAATACACTTCATGGGATTGAGCTATTACGGCTATATTCTCCAAAAACCTGACGGAGTGGAATTACAACGCGAGAAAGAGAAACTCCGAAAATATTATTGATGATTGAATATCATATGCACATGGGCTACATCCTTTTTTATAGGCTCAAACCCTAAAAACATGCCAAAACAAGTGGGCACAAAACGACGGTATTGGGGCTGGCGTTGGGGTTTGAGAAGATGTTGGTGTCATATATATATCGGCTAATACGGGACCGTATCGGCCAATATGAAAGTAAACGACGGTATTGGAGGTCCGAAATTCCGTTACGTAACGAACGATACGATACAATACGTAATGGCCTTTATTTAAAACCCTGGTCGGTAGGGTTTGTAGAGGAATTAAAAGGTTAGCGAAGCATAAAATTTGGGGTCAGACAACAAATGATTAAAGACACCAGGCATAAGAAAGAGCAAGTGAATGATGCTAAAAGCACCAAATTACCAACAACGAGCACGAGACTCCGTGCGTGCACGGAGCCTCCTCCTATTAAATACCAAGAAAGCAATACGCCCAATGACCAACGAAACACCAAAACCTCCTAAAACTCCAACGACAATAATTACCCATGGTCGATTGGATGGGTGTTTTCTGGGAGACTCTGGAGGAGTCATCCCTGGTGAAGGGGCCGGCGCTGGGATTGGTGGCAGCACTGGCAGCGTTTCAAATTGCTGTATCGGAAAATGTAACGATATCTGTGTTACTGGCAAATATCGGCTGATATCGGATCGTGTTGGCCAATGCGAAGGTAAATGATGGTATCGGAGGTCCGAAATCCCGTTACGTAACGAACGATGCGATACGTAATGGCCTTTATTTAAAACCCTGGTTGGTGGGGTTTGTAGAGGAATTAAATGGGTAGTGAAAGCATAAAATCTGGGGTCAGACAACAACTCATTGGCTTCGGGAGTGCTAGTATAATCAACCCCAAAGATTGTACTTATGTCAGAAACATCTTGATTCCGTGTAACTAAATAGCTCAACAAATACTTCACACCATTATCACTCTGGTTCTTCGTAGGACAAGCGCATCTCAGTGGAACACTAATTCTATCTCCGATTGATAAACTAGTCGCCGGAGCACTGTTCTGAGCCTGAAGAGCTTGACATGTTGACAGGCCTTGAAAAGTGTTGTCTGCAATCGAAAAATAAGTATCATCTTGCTGAACAACGTAATGAGTGTTGGATTGGTAGTAGCGACCACCCGAGCATGAGCATTTCACAGGAACAACCACCAATTCATCTGTATCTATTATGGACGAATCATCGGGAACTGAGTTGATTCGAGAGACTCGTGATGGGTCTGAATTCAATAGCTGAGAAATGGAGGAGACGGTGTTGTAGGGAGATCGGGATCTGAATGCGATATAAGCTTGGCAAGCGGTGTTTAGGCGGTTGCAGGTGTATCCAACAACGGTATTTGAGTTGCCTGTGGTGCCACATGCGGTAGTGGGCTTCCCGACGTAAGGCTGCTGAGCGTGGATCAAGCAAGGCGGAGAGATGAGGAAGAAGAAGAGAGAGAAGATGAGCAAGGGTAGAACAGCCATTTTGAGAGAGAAACACAAGATGATGTTTTTTTTTTTTCTTTCCCATTTCTGTTTCTTATTTCTTGTGAAATTGGAAATCTTAGTTGAATGTGTAATCATGGATCCTGGAAGGAATAGAAAATTAGCTGCTTTATTGACTTTATTGGGTGGTTGGCGCACAGAAATTTTTGGGTGCCAGGTGGGTACCACGTGAGCGTGGTGCCCGAGCGGCACATTCGGATCGTCCAAAATTGTGTTAGACGACTCAGATTGAAACACTTTCTTTCCTCTCACCAGACCACTCTCTCTCCCCTTTCTCCCTCATTTTTCTCTCTCCAAAACCGGAATGGACGGCTAGAAGAGTTTGTGGAGGCAGGGGAGATGGAAGGGGGAGACTGGAGAGAGAGAGAAGAGTTTGCTTTGTTTGTTTGGCTTTGAGTTTATGGGAGGGACCCACCTACATTTCTTGGCACTCCACGGCAAATTCTGGGTCACTTCCGGGTAATTATTTCCGGGTACCTAGCATTTCCCTTGGGGTGGGGTGGAAGGAGAACAGAATAGATTCGTTCATTTCCTACCAAATTTGTCAAAGACAGGAGTCAATGCACAACTGTAGAGAATCTTTAGCTGACCCCACCCTTGGCCCCCTTGTGCTTGGTAGTGGGAAATAGCAAAAAAGAAAAAAAAAAGAGGAAATTTTTAAAAAAATAGTAGGAGTAATAAGTGGAGAGAGATAGAGAGAGAAATGTTAGAAGTAGGGGGAATTTTTTGAAAAATTCTTTTTGAAAAGGGAAGAGAACAAGGCACAAAGAATTTGAAAATGATTTCAAACTAAATCAATGAAAAAAGTTAAACAAACAAAGCTTGATGAGTCCATATGGATCTGTGATTGTGTGTACGAGGAGGAATTTTCAGTGCCGAGCGGGCACCACGTGGTGCCCGAGCAATGCATCTCAACCGTCTATTCCGGTTTTGGATGGCTCGGATTTGGAGAGAGAATTTAGATAAAGTGGTTGGATGAAAGGAGATAGAGGGTTCAATCTGAGCCGTCCAACATAATTTTGGATGGTCTCCGGTTGCACTGCTTAAGCACCGAGTGAACGTGCCCATGTGATACACACCCGGCACCCAAAATTTTACTCAAACCGAGCAACCCAGGAAACCCCTCTATATACTAAGTACTATTATGCCTATCTCCTCCCTCTCTTGCTTGCTCCCGAGCTGCAGCTTGGCTCTTGCTACTATCATCGGAACTATTTTCTGATTTCTGGGTTTTCTGGTAAGTGTTTTTTTTTTTTGAATTCTCTTGGTTAGATTTTTCTTGTACTGAATTTTTCATTTTCCGTTCATCTGGCCATCTGGGCATCCACTTGGTTGATTTTTATCAAATCAATTTAAAAATTCCAGGAAGTAATTCTCTTGACATTTCTGGGAAATTGTATTTATCTTCTACTAATTCAGTATTGGATCAAGTTGAAATAATTGAAGCATATTACCAACTCAGTCAGCTCCCATCCAGTTCTCTTCCCATCCAGCCTGGTCTAGTTTGGGCCGTTTGTGGGTCCTTTCCGGGCCTGAAACAGGAACCGTTTACTTTCTAGAGCTCATCGATAACATCGACTACCTCAAAAATGAGGTTGATCGGATACCGTTTGATGTGATTTTGAAATGCATTAAGGTTCAGATAATTTTGTCAAGTGAGTTGCAATTTTGGGTTGCGCACTTTTTTTAAAAAAAAAAAAAAAACAAGATTAATGCATTTTGAAATCATATCAAATGATATCCAATTAACTTGATATCCAATCATATCAATGTTCTCGACAGAGATCAAACCACTTATCTCCCTGCGTTTTCGATCTCCTCTCTTTTTCAACAGTTTTCTGGTAAAATCCTTGCCTTTGGCTTAGTTTCTTAGCGAGATAGTAACTTTTAAAGTAAGTTAATCAGCATAACTCATCTCTTTTCATGCATGTTTTCCCCGGGCCTAGAATCACTCTCATCATCACTGACCAAAATGGATCCGAATTCGAAGGAGGCAGTTGAAGCACGGAGTATCGACATCTTGTATGAATCAATAGGGTCGGATCCATACATTTTGGACAAAGCAGATGAAATTCCTTTTGTTCACACTCCTCTCCACGTAGCTGCATCAACTGGGCAGACACGTTTGGCAATAGAAATCATGAACTTAAGGCCATCACTCGGTAGAAAGCTGAACCCAGATGGTCTAAGCCCTGTGCACCTGGCACTTTTAAACGGGCACTCTGAGACCGCAAAAGCGCTCATCAAGTTGGACAAAGATCTCGTAAGGGTCAGAGGAAGAGAGAGGCTCACTCCTTTGCAGTATGCGGCAGAAACAGATGATCGCGTTGATATCTTGGCCGAGTTTTTATGTGCTTGCCCTGAATCAATTGGGGACCTGAACGTTCGAGGGGAGACTGCTCTGCACATCGCGGTGAAAAAATGCAACGCGAGAGCTTTGGCAGTCCTGATGGGATGGATTCGCAAGACCAGTAAGCATTGGGTGAAGAACATCAAAGATGAGAGAGGCAACACAATTCTGCACACGGCGGTGTCCACTTCACAGCCTCATGTATGTATGCCTCTGGTAGGCAGTGGTAGACGGAGGGATTTGCAATTTTGCATTTGTAGCACACATGGTACTTAAAATTTCAGTTAATATTTTTTGTCGTAATTCTTATCAGTGATTTGCATGCGCAGATTGTGGAGTCTGTAGTTCAAGGATACGGATTACACATGAATGAAAAGAATTTAGAAGGTGCCACGGCCCTAGACATTGCCGAAACACTTGCTTCTGGTTCCGCGAGAACAACAATCAAGAGTATTTTATGCGGTGCAGGAGCTTCGAAAAGCTCATCACTTGCTAACGACTGTAGCCTTGTCGATTTTTTGATTTCGCAAGAGTCACGGTCGGAAACTATATTTCAAACTTTTCTTTTCATGCGGAAAGGGATGTCAATGGAGATAAGGAACGCTGTACTAGTGGTAGCTGTGCTGATAACGACGGCAACATTTCAGACTGTACTAAGCCCCCCCGGAGGAGGCAGCGGCCTAAGTGATAGCAACAGTCTTTTTGCTAAGGGGAGTCATATTAACGCCACCATATTTACCTCCATGGACAACAACAGTCTTTTCGCTAACGGGAGTCATATTAACGCCACCATATTTACCTCCATGCACAACATCAGTCTTTTTGCTAACGGGAGTCATATTAACGCCACCGTATTTACCTCCATGGACAATGCTCCAAATGTCTTCCTCCCTGTGTTCTATGCGATGAACACCGTCGCATTTATTAGCTCAATCGCGATGATTAACATACTTATCCTTCCTTTAAAAGTTTTTGCCCCGCTCCATGCCTCGCTAATGTTTTTGACAATGGGCTATGGGATAGCATTTCTAATCATTCCGTCGATGTACTACTTGGAATTCATCTTTGCGTTTTCAGCAATAGCTATTGCTTCTCTGCTTTATGGTGTGCATTATATCCCTATCATGATCGAAGATCTCCACAAAATGGATCAGGCCATCAGGGTCTTTTATTCATGTCACACCTTCAGAGGAAACGCCTCCGGATGCTATACCGTGTAGTGATGAACTGATTTCCAACGCGCCTTGAAGGGTTACCTCTCGATGCAGATGATCAGGCGCAATTGGAAAAGACAATTAGTCGTGATTTAGCTAGCTTTCCCTGCCTCAACCAACCCAATGTTTCCATTGTTGTCTATTCAGTATGCCGGTTATTTTTATGTTGAGTGTCTGTAAGAGTATATGGGATTGTATGTTAGCTGGGTTTTTTTTCTTTTTTTCTTGGGGGCAATGTCTATACCCATTTTGTTGGTGTTTAAGGCAGTCCAAACTCTTTGCTGCAATTGTTGTGCTGCTTGTGCAACTTAAATTTTGTAAGTTTCGCAAGGATGTGCTCGTGTATTGTGTATGGCAACTTTAGTGGACTGTTTGTTCTCAGAAGAGATTGGGTTTGAAGAATACATTCAGTGCATATGAAAAGGCAAAAGATAGGGTTTGGCCTTGGGTGATCACCACCACGCATCAGCACCATCTCGGAAGAACAAAGTTGCGGCTGGGAACATAAGAAACTTGCTTTATGAATGTACTGGTTGAGCAGTTTATCTTTTGCTTATTATAGGAAACAACCTAGAGTAGGTGAAAGTCGAAACAGTATTATCAATCGACTCCATAAAGAATCTGAATTTTATCTGGTGTTAGTCTTGGTTCACTCCAGTTTGGCAGAGATTATGAATTTGATGCTCCAGTCAAATTATTGGACGAACTTTTACAGGCAATGGCACTCAGTCTGTAGACGAACAGCTTGTCGTCGTGTCTCAGGCGTTCTTGCTCCTCTTAACATCTCTCCTTTTGGGTCCATTATATTATGCAAGTACTACTAATCGAGAACCTATTTCATGGAGTAATTTTCTTGCCAAATTCTCTCTAGGTGCTTGAAGCTAATATCAATGTTGGATACGAGGGAGGACTGAGGAGATAGTCAATGTACTCAGGTTGAGTTGTAAACACTTCTGACAGAATTTTAGCTAATTTATGTGAAATTTCACACATCCTCATTCTAGGTTTGAACCTCTGCTGTTTCCTTTCGATATAATTTTTCTTATCTTTCTTTTTGAAGGTTCTGGCATTCAATCACAAGCCTGCCAAGAATCTGAAGAGCTTGGCTAACTGCATATAGTGATTCTACGGACTGAAACTGCTAAGGCGTCAACCTTCGACATCCTCATAACATACTGCGTAACTTCAGCGATGCTTGAGACTCTGATGTCTTAATACATGAAAGTTGTTCCGCGAGTCAAGGTGCAGAATGTTTTACCCTTGTGTTTTTGCTAGTTGCTACCTTAAAATTTCTTCTTTCGAATCCTCAATCCCCGTAGATGAGGTTTTATGATTTGCATTTTTGTCTGCATACATGCCTTCAAAATGCTTTATTTTAGTGACATCCTCTTGTAAAATCAGGCAGCGCTATTTCGTTCAATATTATCAAGCTTACCATTAAGAGTTGGAAAATCCGTCGTTTTGTAGGCTTCATTGTTCTCTTGTAATGCGAATGTTGTACAGATTTTTCATCACAGTTTTCCCATTAGTTTTCTAGTGGGAAAGTAATTTACTGTGCAAAGTTCCAGTGTTTTTTTTTGTCACTGTAGGTGTCCTCCTTTCATTACCATTACTAAGCGTAGTTTTAATTATACACATCCATTTAGATGGGTTAGGCCGAATTCACCAAGGCACAAACCCATTGTGAAGCATGTTTCCCTCTTTTCAACCGGTGCCGTGCCCTGACCATGAGCAATCCATCGGATTTTGTGAAACTATCTAGTGCAACTTCAACTTATCAGCTCCGCGGTTCTTGAGTTAGATAGTTTTGCAATAGAGGGACTTTAGGGTTAGACACGGATTCTGGGTCGCCAATTTCACCACTCTCATCCACGTCTTCCTTAGCTTTTCCCCACATCACAGTATAAAAACCAACCGATATTATTGCTGCTCCAATGATACTGCGAAACAAGGACACGAAAATTGCCAGATTATTTGACCATGCTTATAAATACGTATACTAGGCATTAACGATGGTATAGATGTCTTCTTCCATGAGGCAAATGCAAATTGATGTTTGGTTGTTGAAGGATCTAATTGAATTCAGAGAACAATTGATTAAAAGCAAAACTGCTAAGAGAGGTAGGATCCTGCGGAGCTTCATCTTATCTATGACATTGGCAAATGAGCAAAGAGGTTTCTACCGCATCTATAAAAGAGTCATGCACATTTTTCGGTGTTTGATTTATGTTTAAGTAGGTAGGAGTACTAGTGAAAATAATACCTTCCAAGATATAGAGTATCACCGAGGAACAACACGCCCATGACAACTGCAATAACATCGCGACATAAAGGGGGCCCTTCACTTTCAACACCCATGTGTTGACGGCATTGTCCAAGAATGACCCAAAAATCCCCTAAACACCGAACAGCAAACCCCACATTTAGACAAACATTAGTGTTAAAGCAATAACTCATTATCTACTTACAGAGCATAAGATCGAGACCAATCCTATATCAGCTTTGATTCTCCAGGCACTCGCGTTTGATTCTGCAAATATGCCCACAATCGCTGCCAAAACGCTAATGCACAAGTTGTAGAAGAAGACTACGGTCAGTTCAGCCGGATACTCTTTCATTATTTTCATCTGTTTCCAAGTGTAACAAACATGAAAGTGAGCTTTCCCGAAACATAAGAATGGTCTGTTAAAGATTTACAGCAGGATGTATGCACCTGAACAATATACCACATCGGAACAAGCATGAACTCCACCGTGAGGAAAAGGCTTCCGATTGCCCAATCGGACTGCGGTGAGCCGAGAGGACGATGAAGTGAAATAGAAGCCGGTGGAGTCGATATGATAGGCGGGCCTTTATAGAGAGTAACTACCAATGCACCCGAAATCGACACTATGGTGCCTATGATTTTAGGTTGACTGCTTGAGCTTCTGATTGCAAGCTTTTCCATCCTTTTTAAGACCAGGAAAGTGAGGTTAGTGTTGATATCAGCATTGAAACATACAAATTGATACATACAATCGGACACTAATGTAAGATGTTTAATTGGTAAGGCTGGAAAAAATGCTTGTATGCAAATGAGCTGAGTTGCTCGTGAGCAGTTTGAGGCTCGGCTCGGCTTGACTCGTATAGTAATCAAGGTTAGGTCGAGTTTTAGGCTCGTGTAGTGTATGAGCTAAGCTCAAGTTGCTCAACACTCTAAACGGGGCTTGTAACAGGTGTTGGAATGATAGCTAGCTTAAGATCCCCTTATATGAGTTTATAGGACACTAACAGGTGTTAGATTGATAACTTTTTGGCCTTTTCATTCCATCCGGCATTACAATATTGTCTATAAGATCTGAGGGGGGTATAGATTGCTATTTCTTAATAGTTGAGTTGATCACACTGGGAATCGGAATCGTTTCTCTATGTGTATTCCCGTATGGGTTTCTGCAGAGGAGAGGAAGGATTTGCATTTTTGTCCACATGCCTTCAAAATGCTTTATTTTATTGACATCTTCCGATCTTCTTCGTGTAAAATTAGGCAGTGATATTTCATTCAATGTCAAGCTTACTTTTAAGAGTCGGAAAATCCTTAGTTTCGTAGGTTTCATTGTTTTTTCGTAATGGAAATCTGGTGCAGATTTTTCTTCATAGTCACTCATAAGTTCTGTAGTGGGAAACTAATTTACTGTACAAAGTTTCAGTGTTGCATAGTTTTAGCTTATACACATCCATTTAGATGGTTTAGACCAAATTTGCTTGTGAAGCATGTTTTCCTCTTTACAACCAATGCTGTGCCCCGACCATGAGCAGTCCATCTGATTTTGTGGAACGATCCCGTGCGACTTCAACTTATCAGCTGTGTGTTTCTGAGTTTGATAGCTTTGCAATAGAGGGACTTTCGGGTTACACACAGATTCTGGGTCGCCAATTTCGCCACTCTCACCCACATCTTCCTTTGCTTTTCCCCACATCACGTTATAAAACCCAACTGATATTATTGTCGCTCCAACGGTACTGTGAAAAAGGAAAACGAAAATTGCCAGATTATTTGACCGTGCATATATCTACGTGCATGCATACGTATACTAGGCGTCGACAATTGTGCACAAATTGATATTTGGCTGTTGAAGGATCGGATTGCATCCACAAATTCTCCTTTCCATTTTCCTCGTTAATCACGGGACTCGAGACATCCGAGGAATGCACCTTTACCCCCTCCATATAAAGCGGAAACTTCTTTCCCAGTAAGTATCTCAAGTAACAGAACCCCAAATATCGAGCGGAAACTTCTTTCCCTCCATAAACATCAAGCTTTGTGGAGATGAATCCGTTCTCCAACTACTCTAGAGCCATGTACCCTTTTGTGCCAACAATATGCCCTGTTAAGGAAAATTCGCCTTCTAGCCCATCTGCCGATCTGGCTAGACCAAATTTGCCTTCAACTCATTATCAAGAAGAATATTGGTGCTCTTTAAATCCTTATGGACATGAGGAGGATCCTCTGCGTCCAACTCAGAATTTTGTTTTATCAGCAATGTTGTTGTGGACTTGTGGTAAATCCATTCATTCAAGGGTCCGTTCTTAGCATATTCATAAACACTAGAGGTCGGGGGCACATGCGATACATGAGCAAGTCGGATTTGGGCAAAATTCGCACAATAGCTTCCCGTTTAATGTTTGATCAATTTTTTCACAAATTTTGGTACAAAATTCACAAAGAAACCAAACAAAAAGTTTCCTTGGCTTTTCACTTGAGAGTTGAGACAAAATTCGTACTCTTTAATGTGGGAAAAATAGCAGGTGGTACCCCAAAGTTTTTTGGCCCACGGTCAATTCCAGAGGGTTTTTTTTGCTCTGTTCTTACAGAGAAAAAAAATTGTTAGGGGAGAGAAAAGTGTTAGGAAATGAATACAGTCTGGTATAATTCTTTAAATTTTTTTTATTGAATCGATATTTGAAAGGGGGTGATAGATTATTCACTGCCCTTCGGGCCCAAGTCTCTTTTTATCACACATTGTCATGGGTCCTCACAGAAATATGTAATTGTAAAGCTATGAACAGACAAAGAACATATGCAGAGCAATAATAATGACATATGCAGAGTACTAATAATGATTCATATGAAAAAACTATCGAAAATGCTATTCACACAACTTACGGATACACAACCAGCAACACAACATGCTGATGTCGTCACGATGTCAGCGGAAACAACGTCGTTTCGTTAAGAAACCCAGAGCGAGCCGTTTTAGAAAGGGCCATGCTATTTGCAACTACAAATTTTCTGAACGTAGTCTGTGTACCATATTATAAACAGGTGTATACCATAGTATATACAGGCTACGTTCAAGAAATTTGTGGTTGCAAATAGTCCGGCCCTACAGAAAAAAGACGCCTTTTTCCTTGTTTCCTCCATTTTTTCTCTTTCCCATTTGTCTTTGACAGACCATCAAACACCTTCAAGACTAAAATCACCCAGGTCCCTCCATTTCCCACCGATTCATCTCAAGATTTACAGCAATTCCAATATCCCTTTTGCCTTCCTCCTCTGTACTAAAGGTATGTGTGAGTGAGTGTGATTTTTGTGGGTTTGTTTTGATTCAGGGTGGTCTGGATCTGAATTTGTGGGTTTTATGGTAGGGAAGAAGGAGTAGAGAGAGAGGGAGTTAAAACGATGGCGCATAAGGTAGATCACAACTACGAGATCGTGCTGATCGGGGACAGGGGGTTGGGAAATCCAACATTCTCTCGAGGTTTACCCGTAATGAGTTCTGCTTGGAGTCCAAATCCACCGTCGGAGTTGAGTTCGCTACCAGAACTCTTCAGAGTTCTCTGTGATTCGCCGGTGGTGGTGGTGGGGTGGGAGGCCTCCCCCTACTCTCTCTCTATCTCTATCTCTTCTCTGTGTTTTGATCGTGAAAATGGAGACTGTTTCTCGCGCTGTTCTTTTTTTGAGTTTTTTTTCTTTTTATTCCCTAAACTATGCACATTTTTTCTACTTAGTCCCTGAACTATCAATTTGGCGATTTCATTCCCTCAACTATCATTCCGTTACCTACTTAGTCCAATAGATAACGGAAAGTAAGAATTTGGACGAAAAATACCACGTAAGGCCTTGTTTGAGACCCTGTAGAATAGATATTTGATTATAACACCCCTAGAGATAAAAATTAATTATGACCCTTTAGAATAGAATAATAAAAAAATAAGACATTCACACAGGTTCAAACAGATTGAAAATTGGAGCATTTAATTTTTTTTAGAAGGTTCAAGTGCTCCAATTTTCAATCTGTTTGTACCAGTGCGAGAATCTTATTTTTTTTATCATATTATTTTAAAGGTCATAATTAATTTTTTTCTCTAAGGCTTTCATTGTTAATTATCAGCTTTTTATTTGGGACCCTTTAGAGCAGATACTTGATTATGAGAGCTTTACGGACAAAATTAACTATGACCTTTTAGGATAAAATGATCAGAAAAATAAGATTTTCGCACCAATTTACATGGATTGAAAATTAGAACGCTTACTTTTTAACCATATTTTAATATATAAACAGTTTAAATTCTATATAAGAAGGTCAGTCTTTTTGGAAGAAAATATGTATTTGTCAGTCTCTATAAAGTGCCACGTAAGATCTTGATATATGAACCTCGTAAAAAAAATTAAGTGCACCAATTTTCAATCCGTTTGAACCGGTGCGAAGGTCTTATTTTTTTATCATTTTATCCTAAAGGGTCATAATTAATTTTTATCTCTTGGGCTGTCATAATCAAGTATCTACTCTACAGGGTCTTAAACAAAGACTTATGTGACATTTTCTGTCCAAATTCTTAATTTCCGTTATCTGTTGGACTAAATAGGTAACGGAATGATAGTTAAGGGGATGAAATCGCCAAATTGATAGTTCAGGAACTAAGTAGAGAAAATGTGCATAGTTTAGGGGATAAAAAGAAAAAAAAACTCTCTTTTTTTCCTCCTTAGGAAAACGACGTCGTTTCTGCTGACGTCGTGATGACGTTAGCATGTTGTGTTGCTGGTTGTGTCCGTACGTTGTGTGAGTAACCTTTTTTATTTGAAAAACTATCGAAAAATTGTAAACTAAAATTAGTACAATTAAACAAAAGATAAAAGTGTAAATTGTGAACAAAAGGTACCTTCTCTGCACTTTCTTTGCTACGTACATTCTTGAAAGCAATTGATCCCATGGCTACATGGAGAGAGAGATACCTTTTTTTACCAAAAAAATGGATTTGAAATTCGGTGGGTAAAAGTGAGGGTCTATGAAAAATCAGCTCAAAAAAATGGATTGAGCTGATTTTTCATGGAGCCCACTCGATTTTTTTTTAAATTATTAAATAGCTTAAATCATTCGTGCAGTATCCGAAGTGGGCTCTACAGTCTGGTATAATTCTTTAAATTTTTTTTATTGAATCGATATTGGAAAGGGGGTGATAGATTATTCACTGCCCTTCGGGCCCAAGTCTCTTTTTATCACACATTGTCATGGGTTCTCACATAAATATGTGATTGTAAATCTATGAACAAACAACGAACATATGCATAGCAATAATAATGACACATGCAAAGCACTAATAATGATTCGTATGAAAAAACTATTAAAACTAAAATTGGTACAATAAAGAAAGGGAAATGATTTTGCCACTCTCTTTTTTGTTAACGCCACTCTTCTGCAAGTGTATTTTTGGTGCAAAAATATACTTGTAGGAGAGTGACGTTAACGAAAAAGGGAATGACAAAATCAGCAACCTAAACAAAAGATAAAAGTGTAAATTGTGAACAAAATGTACCTTCTCTGTACTTTCTTTGCTACGTACTTTCTTGAAAGCAATTGACCCCATGGCTACATGGAGAGAGATACCTTCTTCTTTTTTTTACCAAAAAAATGGATTTGAAATTCGGTGGGTAAAAGTGTGGGTCTATAGAAACACAGAAAATAAAAAGAAATGACAATGATAATGTGGGACAACATGAATAAAAAATGTTGGTTGAGGATGCGGTGGCAAGCCACCACATGCGTGTGGCCGGGTCCCACACGAATGATTCGAGCCGTTCAATAATTTTTAAAAATAAATAGAGTGGGGTTTGTGAAAAATCAGCTCAATCCGATATGTGTAGCTGCTCGATCCAAACTTTCAAAAATCAGATGATTCGAGCCATTAAAAAATGAAAGATTGAATCGAACACCTACACATATCAGATTGAGCTTCACGGAACCCACTCAATTTTTTTTTTAAATTATTGAATAGCTCGAATCATTCGTGCAGAATTTAGAGTGGGCTCTACATGTGTGCGGTGACTGTAGACTTATTGCATAAAAGTACCTTACGAGAACATGTGCTTTCTTGGCTTTTGTGGAAGTGGTAGATTATCTCAAGAGTTATGTGTGGATGGATGCCGAAGGCAAGGCAACTGCAATATATGTGGGGTATTGTGCCCCCGGTGTTTTACTACTTTGCCCAATCAATTATTGCCGCAAATGTAGAGTGTAGTGTGTATTCAATTTTTGTTGGGGGGCAATTTTGAAAGACCAAAATGTGAGCCAGCCTCAAAAGGGAGTCCTCGTTAAAAGGTGCTACCCTTTATATATTACTCCAAAGAAGATACCAGTGTCCGTCATTGAAACAAACACCTGATAGGCATATGAGATTGAAGTGGCTGATCTTGTTAAGCACGTTGATTTGATTTCTTCCGACAGCCTTGGTTGAAGTGGCATATGAGATTGATTTCAGTCACGGATTTGAGATCCTCAAAGGTTTACACTTCATGGGATTGAGCTATTACGGCTATGTTCTCCAAAAACCTGATGGAGCCGAATTACGAGAAACTCTGAAAATATTATTGATGATTGAATATCATATGCACAAGGGCTACATCCTTTTTTACAGGCTCAAAACCTTCCAAAAACAAGTGGCACAAAACTGAAGTTATTCCTAAAATAAAATTTCCATTTACTAAATGACAAATTATGGAATTCATTTTGTCAAATAATGGAGTGTCAAAATCAATTTTCAATTTGAAACCCTTGACGTCTTGACCTACAACATGCATGGATTCTTCTTCCTCAATCCTCTTGCCCCTTGGTTTCTCAAAACCCTCCGTCGTGATAATCGAATCAGCTTTCTTTGGATGAGGGTTTAGCGGGAGGCCCAACCCCTGGTGGAGGGGCCAGCACTGGTGAAGGGGCCGGCGCTAGGGTTTTGAGAAACCAGGGGACCGTATCAACCAATATGACCTTTATTTAAAACCTTGGTTGATGAGGTTTGTAGAGGAATTAAAAGGTTAGCGAAAGCATAAAATTTGGGGTCAGACAACAAAGGATTATAGACACGAGGCATAAAAAAGAGCAAGTGAATGATGGAAAAAACACCAAATTAGCAACTACGAGCACGAGACTACGTGTGTGCACAGAGCCTCCCCCTGGCCCCTAGTAAATGCCAAGAAAGCAATACGCCCAATGACCAACAAAACACCAAGACCTCCAAAAACTCCAACGACAACAAATACCCACGGTTGATTGGATGAGATACTATTGTAGCTGGGGGGCCCCCTGGTGAAGGGGCCCACGCTGAGGTTGGAGAAGATGTTGGTGGCAGGGTTCCAAATTGTTGTATCGAAAAAAGTAACGATATCTGTGTTACTGTCAAATATCGGCTGATATTGGATTGTGTCGGCCAATGTGAAAGTAAACGATAATATCGGAGGTCCGAAATTTCGTTACGTAACGGGCAATGCAATGCGTAATGGCCTTTATTTAAAACCCTGGTTGGTGGGGTTTCTAGAGGAATCAAATGGAAAGCATAAAATCTGGGGTCAGGCAACAACTCATTGGCTTCAAGAGTGCTCCTATAATCAACCGATTCAACCCCAAAGATTCTACTTATGTCAGAAACATCTTGCTGATTCCATGTACTGTCATGCAGAACAACGTAATGAGTGTTGGATTGGTAATAGTGACCACCCGAGCATGAGCATTCCACAGGTACAACCACCAATTCACCTGTGTCTATTATGGACGAATCATCAGGAACTGAGTTGATTCGAGAGACTCGTGATGGGTCTGAATTCAGTATGGAGGAGACGGTGTTGTAGGGAGATCAGGATCTGAATGTGATATAAGCTTGGCAAGCGGTGTTTAGGCCGTTGCAGGTGTATCCGAGAAGGGTATTTGAGTTGTTTGTTATGGTGCCACGTACATGCGGTAGTGGCCTTCCCGACGTAAGGCTGCTGAGCGTGGATCAAGCAAGGAGGAGAGACGAGGAAGAAGAAGAGACAGAAGATGAGCAAGGGTAGAACAGCCATTTTAAACCTTGAGAAACACAAGATGATGATGCTTCTTTCTTCTATTTCTGTTTCTTATTTCTTGTGAAATTGGAAATCTTGGTTGAGTGTGTAATTATGGATCCTGGAAGGAGTAGAGATGAGCTTTATAGAGCTTCATTGAATGGTTGAAAATCAAACCGTGTTGGATTTTTAGCCTTCTGGAATGGAACCCGCGGAACATTTGAAATTTTGAGTAGTCGGGCAAAGATGGTGATTGAAGGAAGCGTGTCTCGTATAACAACTTTCCTATGGCCATTCACACGAACAGAACAGCCCAAAAGTCGGCTTTTTGAGACTTTATCTTCGATATTTCAAAAAAATAAGGAGACCAAAAGCCCAAAAAATCAAGGAGAACATAGCCTCGGTTCGTGTTTGAATCGTATTGGTGAGGAGAATAGGTTTTTGTGCTCAAGACTGGGTTTCGACCGAACCGATTTTTGGACAATGCAGAGAGTTCCGTCGATTCCGCCGAATTGCTTATGTGAATATTCCAGGCTCTGATGCTGCTATTGCTGGGAGAGGTATCAATTACATACACAACATACGTGTGATTTTTACATATACAGTTTTTAGGCTGCTAACGGTTTTATTGATAAAGAGTTTTTAGGCAAAGAGACAGGCAGAGAGAGAGAGACTTAAAGTCACAGAGAGGTTGGTGGTGGGAGAATCAAAGAGGGCAAGCGATGAGTTCCATCTATCACGTTCAATTACCACGATTTCAATTAACAATCGCTGCATGAAAAGTATTTGAAACTGCGGATAACAAACAAACAATTATATATGAAAAAAAATAAAATCGATTTCATAAACATGAAATCATCTAATTCATTCAACCAAATCCGAATATTAAATCCAACACAAGCTATACAATCTACGTTACTCGGAGTACAAACTTTCTCTACGCCCTAGAAGACGGGTTTAGCCCGCCATGAGGAGTTGGTCTCCTCTCCCCTTCTGCAAAACCCTCATTTTCCTTTATGTAAGTAAACAATTCTTTCCTTCTTTCAAGTGGTGGGTAATGACCCACCACTTGAATTGCAAACCATGATAGTGACAACACAAATAATCGACCACCAATGCTAAAGAAAACGACCGGGGCCACCGACGGCACACGGGGCCCACTCCGGCCACGGATGATCCGAGCCATTCAAAAAATTTCAAAAAAATTCTGAGTGGGCCCACGAGTGCTCAGCTCCATCCGATTTGTGTTAAGTGCTCGATCCAATCATCCCATTTTTCGGTGCTCATTCTAATTTTTGAAAAATGAGATGATTGGATCGAATATCTACACACATCGGATGGAACTGAGCTGTTGCACGCCCACTTAGATTTTTTTTTATAATTTTTGAATGGCTCGGATCATCTGTGCAGGCCTGGAGGTGGCCCCGCGTGCCGTCTGTGTGTATGGTTGGTGCGTGTGGCAGGCTCCATTTTTCCATAATGCTAAGGGGACCGACAATCCCCATCCCCAATGGGAGACCGATGGACACACAGGGTCCACTCTGGATCCTGAAAGGATGATTCGAGCTGTTCGATAATTTAAAAAAAAAATTGAGTGTACTTGTGAAAAATCAGTTCAATCCGATATATATGTGTAGGGCCTCAAACCAATGTTCCATTTTTCATTCAGATTTCAGATTTTTCATAGGCCTACTCATTTTTTTTTATATATTTTTATATTTATATTAAACCCTCCAAATAACTACAACACAAAAGTAAGGCATAAAACTCCAAGTAATAATATAAATAGACTTAGTAATTGGACAAATTAGGGGACGCTTATGTGAACATTTACGAGCCTATCAATACAGATAAATTTGTGAAAGATAAGGATGTTGGGGCACCACGTGACGATATCCCACTACGACTGACTAATTACTCATCGAGCAAAACCAAATTGAACAACACGGTACACCATCTCTTTCAACCCATGTTTCAAAACTAGGCGTCAAATTATAAAAAAAATTTAAACATTTGCCACGGCAGTTTTTTGGCAACCCTAAGGGTGTTTGGTAACCTTTTTATTTTTAATTTTTAATTTTTATTTTCACTTTTTTGAAAATTAATATAAAAAACTTACTATTTGATAACATATTTGGACAGCACTAATGCCACGACTTCAACTTTTATTGCCACGATAGTTTTTCCTAGACTGACCATTATAGCCTTGAAAAGCACGTGCTGCCATTCTCTCCCTTCTTTTCCCAAAACAGAGCAACTCAAACTCATCCTTCTCACACCTCTTTGGATTCCCGTTTTACCCACCTCTCCCCTCCACCGACCCATTCAATTAATCCTCATTTCATGAACGATTCAGACCTCTGTCAATTATTTCTCCTGACCTTCAAATGAAGCATCAGATTATACATCGTGGAGGCATTTTTGTGTATTGAAGAAATAAATTAGTGAAAGCCCCATCTTCAAACAAGATGAAGAAGTCGAAGAGGAGAGATTCTCTCTCTCTCTCTCTCTCTCTCTCGGTTCGTGCCATGGTGTGGTTAATCTTTTTGCTTTGGGTTGTCGGTTTGGTTTTACATTTTTTTTACATCCCTATGCAGTATGTTACAGATAGAAATTGAGTGGTGATTACCGAGGAGTTGCTGAAATCGACTATTGTCAGAAATTACTGGCATCAGATCAAAAAAAATAAAAATTCACTGGCATCATCTTCAAAAGAAGTCAGTCATCGTTCTTGTTGTGTGCAAATGAAGAGATAAGGCCTTCTTTTGTAATTAGAATAGTTGCAGAGCACATTTAGATCGGCAAACCTAAAATCATTGCTCTCTCCATCTACGGCAACAAATCTAGAAAATAGAGAGAAACAAGTGGAGAGGTGAAAGAGAAGTAACCGAGATTTTACAGTGAAGAAGGCGAGGGAAGTGGGAAGAGCTGTGAACGATCAAAGGGAGAAGGCGATCGAGGATAGAATTGTCAGACTAGAAGAATTGTCGTGGAATTAACAAAAACTCTCGTGGCATTAGCGCCACCCTTTCAGTTTTAAGAATTTCTGGAAATTATGAAAACTAGAAAATGGAGTTTTACCGAATTTTCAAAACAGAAGTTCGGCTGTCGATCCCGATCGTCTCTCGCGATGTTCTCCTCTGGTAGACTGGTACGCTCCTCTCTCTCTCTCTCTCTCTCTCTCGTATCTCTCTCTCCATAACTCTCTCGTCTCTCTCTTCCCTTCTCTCTCAGTCTCCTGCAAAACCCTAGATGGAACTGCTGATCCACAAGGGTCAATTCGAAGATTGGTATTTGCAGACATGTTAGGAACTGCTTTCCTGAGGATTCAATTGTGTTACGTCTCTATTTTCAGTGCATCTAATACACTTAGATGTACCAATCAGTATCGTCATTGGGTTGCAGGCTGCTGCTACTTCCAGTGATGTGCTAAAACGCATACATGTTAAAATCTCTTGTTTTAGTAGTAGAGTAGCATTTACGCCATTATCTTGATTGATTCCCCCGTAAACATAACTCCCCGAAAACATAGAGCTGCCATTACATGTAATTTTCACTTTCTGGTTGATATGAGTTATTTGTTTTGTAAAGATGCTTAAAGTATTTCCTGGTTTTTCATAAGGTTTGGGCGGTGATCTTGATTCTTGAACATGTGATTCCACTAGAAACCTTGATACCTTTTCTGGTATGCAATTGAGCAAGTATAAGATTTCTGTATCATTGCAACTTCCAATTTGTACTGTTTTCAGTTTGATCAAATTGTCATTGTTTGAAAGTTCAAGAATTTTTTATTGCTTGAATGTGAAAAGAGTGCTGGAAGATCAGTTTTTCAATCCCACAGTTTGTACTAATCTGGTTTGAAACTCCCCTCCCCTCCCCTGCCTTTGCAGTATTGTGTTTTCCATTTGTTTCTAAAATGGAGTCTTGTATCATTGTTTGTTTTTTGTTATCAAAAGTAGGAAATGGCAAACAATGAGGTTATGGAGGTTAGTGGAGAAAGTTGTGACGGCCCATGGCCAACTAGAAATGAGAAAATCTTCATTCGACTCATGGACAAGGAGGTTAAATTAAAGAAAAGTAGTATTTGCTATTGCTGTTGCTGTTTCAACAGGTTGGCCATGACTCTGCTTCAGTAGTAAGAATTTGTGAGTTGCAGTAGTAGGAGGGCATTGTGCGCTCTCTGGGGCGAAAGCTCTCTCAATGCCGTTCTCTTCTTATTGGTATAATATTTGCTCTTGCTTTTGCTCTTGCTCTTGCTGTTTCTGATTGTACAACTGCTGCTATTTTGCTACTGTGAAGGGTTAATGGGGAATTGCCTTTGCAAGTGGGGTGACGTTCAATGTTGTTCCAATGTGTGGGAGTGATCAAACTGTTTTTGTCCATTATTGCTTGTGTTTGTTTGTTTTAACTTCTCGATGGTTGGCGCCTTGCCAGCCATTTGTTTTTCCTTCTTGGTTCCGAGTTGATCGGTTGCATGGGATGCCTGTTCTCGTTGTGATGCCATTTTTCAGTTGGGTGTCCCTTGTTTCTACAGGGATGTTGGTGGTCTCCAATTTAATCTTGCCTCTTTTTTAATTAGCTAAAAGACCAATCATATTGGTGTGAATTGTTTGTGTGGAACTTTTTTCTTTTTTTTCTTCTAATTTCATTCAAATTGAAGAATAAAAACAAAAACAAAAATGATACTATCAAACATATTTGTGTTTTCAGTTTTTGTTGTTTTCAAAAAGATTATTACCAAACATGTTTCTTGTTTTTGTTTTTATGAAAACATAAACCTGTTTCTATTTCTAGTTTTTTAAAAACTGAAAACTGAAAAGGTTACCAAACGCACCCTAAGCTTTTGAGCTGGGCCAATTTTATGTAGATAGGCAGTGGTGGAGCCAATTTAGGGCCACTGGGAGCACGAGCCCCACTATTGCAATTTTTTTTTTTGTTCTTTGAATCGAATTAGCTATTAGTATTTTTTATATAGTTCAATCAACTCATCTAAATATGTACAAATAAAAGATATTCTATTTAAAAACTCAAAAATAGAATGAACATGATAGCATTATCTACTCTATTGAGGATTTGCAATAGGTGGGTGAACAAAATATTGCTTCAAAATAAGAAAGCCCCCATTTGCTTCTCGTGATGTAACACGCAAGCTACCGTCGTATTGTCAAAAAATATCAAGTTGTGGGTCGGTGGGATGTGAGAGATTCGGTGTCACCGGAATTTTTATTTCTTAGTGCATGCCCCAACTAATGCATATTTCTAGCTATGCCGCTTGATAGGTACAGACAGGCACTCTCAAATTAACACATAACTGTGCACAACAGTCAACGACATATATATATATATATAAGAAGCTTAAATATTTACGGCCCCCTATTAGAAAACATTTCTCCGGGGCCTGAAGCTGCGTCCGCCCAGAGCTGCCTCTGGGTGCAGTACTTAGTATGTTTCCCAAGTACAAAAAAGAGGACTGTTTTCCGGGGCCTGAAGCCTGTTGTCTCCCTTGGTAGTGACATGCCCCTTTCTCGTCTTTGTAATACTCTTAGGAGCATTTTCACGTCACTCTTTACTTTCTGTTTACAATAGCTTAGCCCCACCGTGGTTGGCTCAGCCCTCCTTGACTGCCGCACACCATGGTTGAAGTCCACTCCCTTTGAGTCCTCAATGAAAAGTCCATATTCGAGTCTCTGTCATGTTTGTGGATCTACGTTTCCTCAGGAAACCCCTCAATATAGTACTACTACTTATGCCTATATCTACGTCCAGAATCATTCATCATCATTGATCAAAATGGATCCGAATTCAAAGGAGGCAGTTGAAGCACAGAATATCGACATCTTGTATGAATCAATAGGGTCGGATCCTTACATTTTGGACAAAGCAGATGAAATTCCTTTTGTTAATACTCCTCTCCATGTAGCTGCATCAACGGGGCAGACACGCTTAGCAGTAGAAATCATGCTTAGCAGTAGAAATCATGAACTTAAAGCCATCACTGAGTAGGAAGCTGAACCCAGATGGTCTAAGCCCTATGCACCTTGCACTTTTAAACAGGCACTCTGAGACTGCGAAAGCGCTCATCAAGTTGGACAAAGATCTCGTAAGGGTCAAAGGAAGAGAGAGGCTCACTCCTTTGCAATACACGGCAGAAACAGATGATCGTGTTGATATCTTAGCCGAGTTTTTATGTGCTTGCCCTGAATCAATAGGGGACCTGAATGTTCGAGGGGAGACTGCTCTGCACATGGCAGTGAAAAATTGCAACGCGAGAGCTTTGGGAGTTCTGATGGGATGGATTCGCAAGACCGGCAAGCATTGGGTGAAAAATATCAAAGATGGGAGAGGCAACACAATTCTGCACACGGCGGTGTCCACTTCACAGCCTCATGTATGTATGCCTCTGGTAGGCTGTAGTAGACCGAGGGATTTGCATTTGAAGCACACATGGTACTTGAAATTTCAGTATTTTTGTTGTAATTCTTATCAGTGATTTGCGTGTGCAGATTGTGGAGTCTGTAGTTCAAGGATACGGATTACACGTGAATGAAAAGAATTTGGAAGGTGTGACGGCCCTAGACATTGCCGAAACACTTACTTCTGGTTCCGTGAGAACAAAAATCAAGAGTATTTTATGCGGTGCAGGAGCTTCGAAAAGTTCATCACTTGCTAACGACTGTAGTCTTGTCGATTTTTTGATTTCGCGAGAGTCACGGGCGGAAACTATATTTCAGACTTTTCTTTTCATGCGGAAAGGGATGTCAATGGAGATGAGGAACGCTGTACTAGTGGTAGCTGTGCTGATAACGACAGCAACCTTTCAGACTGTACTAAGCCCCCCCGGAGGAGGCAGCGGCCTAAGTGATAGCAATAGTCTTTTTGCTAGTGGGAGTCATATTAACGCCACCATATTTACCTCCACGGACAACAGCAGTCTTTTCGCTAACGGGAGTCATATTAACGCCACCATATTTACCTCCATGCACAACATCAGTCTTTTTGCTAACGGGAGTCATATTAACGCCACTGTATTTACCTCCATGGACGACGCTCCAAATATCTTCCTCCCTGTGTTCTATGCGATGAACACCGTTGCGTTTATTAGCTCAATCGCGATGATTAATATACTTATCCTTCCTTTAAAAGTTTTTGCCCCGCTCCATGCCTCGCTAATGTTTTTGACAATGGGCTATGGGATAGCATTTCTAATCATTCCGTCGATGTACTACTTGGAATTCATCTTTGCGTTTTCAGCAATAGCTATTGCTTCTCTGCTTTATGGTGTGCATTATATCCCTATCATGATCGAAGATCTCCACAAAATAGATCAGGGTCTTTTATTCATGTCACACCTTCAGAGGAAACGCCTCCAGATGCTATACCGTGAAGTGATGAACTGATTTCCAACGCGCCTTGAAGGGTTACCTCTCGATGCAGATGATCAGGCGCAATTGGAAAAGACAATCAGTCGTGATTTAGCTAGCTTTCCCTGCCTCAACCAACCCAATGTTTCCATTGTTGTCTATTCAGTATGCCGGTTATTTTTATGTTGATTGTCAGTATCCTCTTGTATATGGAATTGTATGTCAGTATGCCGGTTGTAAACACTTCTGACAAAGCCCTCCGCGTGATAATCGAATCAGCTTTCTTTGGATGAGGGTTTAGCGGGAGGCCCAACCCCTGGTGGAGGGGCCAGCACTGGTGAAGGGGCCGGCGCTGGGGTTTTGAGAAACCAGGGGACCGTATCAACAAATATGGCCTTTATTTAAAACCTTGGTTGATGGGATTTGTTGAGGAATTAAAAGGTTAGCGAAAGCATAAAATTTGGGGTCAGACAACAAAGGATTAAAGACACGAGGCGTAAGAAAGAGCAAGTGAATGATGGTAAAAACACCAAATTAGCAACTACGAGCAACTACAAGCACGAGACTCCGTGTCTGCATAGAGCCTCCCCCTAGTAAATGCCAAGAAAGCAATACGCCCAATGACCAACAAAACACCAAGACCTCCAAAAACTCCAACGACAACAAATACCCACAGTTGATTGGATGCGAGACTATCGGAGCTGGGGAGCCCTGGTGAAGGGGCCCACGCTGGGGTTGGAGAAGATGTTGGTGGCAGGGTTCCAAATTGCTGTATCGGAAAAAGTACCGATATCTGTGTTACTGTCAAATATCCCCTGGTATTGGATTGTGTCGGCCAATGTGAAAGTAAATGATAATATCGGATGTCCGAAATTCCGTTACGTAACGAACAATGCAATACGTAATGTCCTTTATTTAAAACCCTGGTTGGTGGGGTTTCTAGAGGAATCAAATGGATAGCGAAAGCATAAAATCTGGGGTCAGGCAACAACTCATTGGCTTCAAGAGTGCTCCTATAATCAACCGATTCAACCCCAAAGATTCTACTTATGTCAGAAACATCTTGCTGATTCCATGTACTGTCATGCAGAACAACGTAATGAGTGTTGGATTGGTAATACTGACCACCTGAGCATGAGCATTCCACAGGTACAACCACCAATTCACCTGTGTCTATCATGGACGAATCATCGGGAACTGAGTTGATTCGAGAGACTCGTGATGGGTCTGAATTCAGTACGGAGGAGACGGTGTTGTAGGGAGATCGGGTTCTGAATGTGATATAAGTTTGGCAAGCGGTGTTTAGGCCGTTGCAGGTGTATCCGAGAACGGTATTTGAGTTGTTTGTTGTGGTGCCACATGCGGTAGGGGCCTTCCAGACGTAAGGCTGCTGAGCGTGGATCAAGCAAGGAGGAGAGACGAGGAAGAAGAAGAGACAGAAGATGAGCAAGGGTAGAACAGCCATTTTGAGAGAGAAACACAAGATGATGCTTCTTTCTTCTATTTCTGTTTCACAAGAAATAAGAAACAGCCATTATGGATCCTGGAAGGAGTAGAGATGAGCTTTATAAAGCTTCATTGAATAGTTGCAAAATGACCATTTACACAAACCGTGTTGGATTTTTAGCCTTCTGAAATGGAACCCGCCGAACATTTGAATTTTTTAATTGTCGGGCAAAGATGGTGATTGAAGGGTCAAAGATGGTGATTGAAGGAAGCGTGTTTCGTATAACAACTTTCCTATGGCCATTCACACGAACAGAACAGCCCAAAAGTCCACTTAAAGTCAATGAGTGAGAGAGAGACAGGCAGAGAGAGAGACTTAAAGTCACAGAGAGGTCGGTGGTGGGAGAATCAAAGAGGGCAAGCGGTCACCGGAGAGCACGAACGGTGGTTGGCTCAGCCCTCCTTGACTGCCGCACACCATGGTTGAAGTCCACTCCCTTTGAGTCCTCAATGAAAAGTCCACGTTTAACTTTCAACACGTAGGACCCAAAGGACAAAAGTCCATATTCGAGTCTCTGTCATGTTTATGGATCTACGTTTCCTCAGGAAACCCCTCAATATAGTATTCTACTACTTATGCCTATCTACGTCCAGAATCATTCATCATCATTGATCAAAATGGATCCGAATTCGAAGGAGGCAGTTGAAGCACGGAATATCGACATCTTGTATGAATCAATAGGGTCGGATCCTTACATTTTGGACAAAGCAGATGAAATTCCTTTTGTTAATACTCCTCTCCACGTAGCTGCATCGACTGGGCAGACTCGTTTGGCAATAGAAATCATGAACTTAAAGCCAACACTCGGTAGGAAGCTGAACCCAGATGGTCTAAGCCCTGTGCACCTGGCACTTTTAAATGGGCACTCTCAGACGGCGAAAGGGCTCGTCAAGTTGGACAAAGATCTCGTAAGGGTCAAAGGAAGAGAGAGGCTCACTCCTTTGCAGTACGCGGCAGAAACAGATGATCGCGTTGATATCTTGGCCGAGTTTTTATGTGCTTGCCCTGAATCAATTGGGGACCTGAACGTTCGAGGGGAGACTGCTCTGCACATCGCGGTGAAAAAATGCAACGCGAGAGCTTTGGCAGTCCTGATGGGATGGATTCGCAAGACCGGTAAGCATTGGGTGAAGAACATCAAAGATGAGAGAGGCAACACAATTCTGCACACGGCGGTGTCCACTTCACAGCCTCATGTATGTATACCTCTGGTTTAAAAACATGGTTTTTTTTTTTTTTGCTAAGCATTAAGCAAAAGCCACACATGTTAGTGTTATAACTTTTACGTATGTAGTTTAGAGTATGTATATGTATATATCCTATCGTATGTCCTTTGTGTTTTAGCAAATGGAAATTAGCATCAAACAAGTCTCAGAAATTCAAAAGAGGTTAATTTGGTCTCTAAACATAGATACGCTTGTTGCGACAGATCAAAAGACCCGAAATATATTTCTTATCCGTTATTTGCATGTGCAGATTGTGGAGTCTGTAGTTCAAGAATACGGATTGCACATGAATGAAAAGAATTTGGAAGGTGCGACGGCCCTAGACGTTGCCGAAACAGTTACTTCTAGTTCCGCGAGAACAAAAATCAAGAGTATTTTATGCGGTGCAGGAGCTTTGAAAAGTTCATCACTTGCTAATGACTGTAGCCTTGTCGATTTTTTTATTTCGCGAGAGTCACGGGTGGAAACTATATTTCGAACTTTTCTTTTCATGCGGAAAGGGATGTCATTGGAGATGAGGAACGCTGTACTAGTGGTAGCTGTGCTGATAACTACGGCAACCTTTCAGACTGTACTAAGCCCCCCCGGAGGAGGCAGCGGCCTAAGTGATAGCAACAGTCTTTTTGCTAATGGGAGTCATATTAATGCCACCATATTTACCTCCACGGACAACAGCAGTCTTTTCGCTAACGGGAGTCATATTAACGCCACCATATTTACCTCCACGCACAACATCAGTCTTTTTGCTAACGGGAGTCATATTAACACCACCGTATTTACCTCCATGGACGATGCTCCAAATGTCTTCCTCCCTGTGTTCTATGCGATGAACACCGTCGCGTTTATTAGCTCAATAGCGATGATTAATATACTTATCCTTCCTTTAAAAGTTTTTGCCCCGCTCCATGCCTCGCTAATGTTTTTGACAATGGGCTATGGGATAGCATTTCTAATCATTCCGTCGATGTACTACTTGGAATTCATCTTTGCGTTTTCAGCAATAGCTATTGCTTCTCTGCTTTATGGTGTGCATTATATCCCTATCATGATCGAAGATCTCCACAAAATAGATCAGGGTCTTTTATTCATGTCACACCTTCAGAGGAAACGCCTCCGGATGCTATACCGTGTAGTGATGAACTGATTTCCAACGCGCCTTGAAGGGTTACCTCTCGATGCAGATGATCAGGCGCAATTGGAAAAGACAATTAGTCGTGATGTAGCTAGCTTCCCCTGCCTCAACCAACCCAATGTTTCTAATGTTGTCTATTCAGTATGCCGGTTATTTGTATGTTGAGTGTCAGTATCCTCTTGTATATGGAATTGTATGTCAGCTTCTTATGGTTTTTTTTTTTTTTTTTCTTCTTGATGGCAATTTCTATACCCATTTTGTTGGTGTTTAAGGCAGTCCAAACTCTTTTCTGCAATTGTTGTGCTGCTTGTGCAACTTAAATTTTGTAAGTTTCGCAAGGATGTGTTTGTGTGTTGTGTATGGCAACTTTAAGCGGACTGTTTGTTCTCAGAAGAGATTGGGTTTGCAGAAAACATTCAGTGCATATGAAAAGGCAAAAGATAGGGTTTGGCTTTGGCTTTGGGTGATCACCACCACGCATCAGCACCATCACGAAGAACAAAGTTGCGGCTGGGAACATAAGAAACTTGCTTTATGAATGTACTGGTTGAGCAGTTTATCTTTTTGCTTATAGGAAACAACCTAGAGTAGGCGAAAGTCGAAACAGTATTATCAATCGACTCCATAAAGAATCTGAATTTTATCTGGTGTTAGTCTTGGTTCACTCCAGTATGGAAGAGATTACGAATTTGATGCTCCAGTCATTATTGGCACAGTCTGTAGACGAACAGCTTGTCGTCGTGTCTCAGGTGTTCTTTCCCCTCTTAACATCTCTCCTTTTGGGTCCATTATGTTATGCAAGTACTACTAATCGAGAACCTATTTCGTGGAGTAATTTTCTTGCCAAATTCTCTCTAGGTGCTTGAAGCTAATATCAATGTTGGATACGACGGAAGAGATAGTCAATGTACTCAGGTTAAGTTGTAAACACTTCTGACAGAATTTTAGCTAATTTCTGTGAAATTTCACACAGCCTCATTCTAGGTTTGAACCTCTGCTATTTCCTTTCGATATAATTTTTCCTATCTTTCTTTTTGAAGGTTCTGGCATTCAATGGCAAGCCTGTCGAGAATCTGAAGAGCTTGGCTAACTGCATATAGTGATTATACAGACTGAAACTGTTAAGGCATCAAACCTTCAACATCCTCCAAACATACTGAGTAACTTCAGCGATGCCTGAGACTCTGATATCTTAATACATGAAGTTGTTCCGCGAGTCAAGGTGCAGAATGTTTTACCCTTGTGTTTTTGCTAGTTGCTACCTTAAAATTTCTTCTTCCGAATCCCCGTAGATGAGGTTTTAGGATTTGCATTTTTGCCCACATACATGCCTTAAAAATGCTTTATTTTAGTGACATCTTCTTGTAAAATTAGGCAGCGCTATTTCGTTTAATATTATCAAGCTTACCATTGAGAGTCGGAAAATCCATTGTTTTGTAGGCTTCATTGTTCTTTTGTAATGCAAATGTTGTACAGATTTTTCATCACAGTTTTCCCATAAGTTTTCTAGCGGGCAAGTAATTTACCGTGCAAAGTTCCAGTGTTTTTTTGTCACTGTAGGTGTCCTCCTTTCATTACCATTACTGCACAATGCAATTTGTTTACGAAGCGTAGTTTTAATTATACACATCCATTTAGATGGGTTAGGCCGAATTCGCCAAGGCGCAAACCCATTGTGAAGCATGTTTCCCACTTTTCAACCAGTGCCGTGCCCTGACCCTGAGCAATCCATCGGATTTTGTGAAACTATCTAGTGCAACTTCAACTTATCAGCTCTGCGGTTCTTGAGTTAGATACTTTTGCAATAGAGGGACTTTAGGGTTAGACGCGGATTCTGGGTCGCCAATTTCACCACTCTCATCCACGTCTTCCTTTGCTTTTCCCCACATCACAGTATAAAACCCAACCGATATTATTGCCGCTCCAACGATACTGCGAAACAAGGACACGAAAATTGCCAGATTATTTGACCATATGCATAAATCTACGTGCATAAAAATACGTATGCTATGCAGCGACGATGGTATAGATGTCTTCTTCCATGAGGCAAATGCAAATTGATGTTTGGTTGTTTAAGGATCGAATTGAATCCAGAGAACAATGGATTAAAAGCAAAACTGCGAAGAGATCCTGCGGAGCTGCATCTTGTCTATGACATTGGCAAATGAGCAAAGAGGTTATCTCCCGCATCTATAAAAGTGTTGTGCGCGTTTTTCGGTGTTTGATTCATGTTTAAGTAGGTAGGAGTACTAGTGAAAATACCTTCCAAGATATAGAGTATCACCGAGGAACAACACGCCCATGACAACTGCAATAACAATCGACAATGGCTTGAACATCGCGACATAAAGGGGGCCCTTCACTTTCAACACCCATGTGTTGACGGCATTGTCCAAGAACGACCCGAAAATCCCCTAAACACCTCACAGCAAACCCCACATTAGTGTTAAAGCAACGATTTGTTCATAGCTATAACTCATTATATACTTACAGAACATATGATCGAGACCAATCCTATATCGGCTTTGATTCTCCATGCACTCGCATTTGGTTCTGCAAATATGCCCACAATCGCTGCTAAAACGCTAACGCACAAGTTGTAGAAGAAGACTACGGTCAGTTCAGCCGGATACTCTTTCATTATTTGCGTCTGTTTCCAAGTGTAACAAACACGAAAGTGAGCTTTTCCGAAACGTAAGAATGGTCTGTTAAAGATTTACAGCAGGATGTATGCACCTGAACAATATACCACATCGGAACAAGCATGAACTCCACCGTGAGGAAAAGGCTTCCGATTACCCAATCGGAGTGCGGTGAGCCGAGAGGGCGATGAAGTGAAATGGAAGCCGGTAGAGTCGATATGATAGGCGGGCCTTTATAGAGAGTAACTACCAATGCACCTGAAATCGACACTACGGTGCCTATTATTTTAGCTTGACTGCTTGAGCTTCTGATTGCAAGCTTTTCCATCCTTTTTAAGACCAGGAAAGTTAGGTTAGTGTTGATATCAGCATTGAAACATACAAATTGATACATACAATCGGACACTAAATGTAAGATGTTTAATTGGTAAGGCTGGAAAAAATGCTTGTATGCAAATGAACTAAGCTGCTTGTGAGCTGTTCGAGGCTCAGCTCGGCTTGACTCGTATAGTAATCAAGTTGAGGTCGAGTTTTAGGCTCATGTAGTATATGAGCCATGCTCAAGTTGCTCAACACTCTAAAACGTGGGTCATTTGTATAGCCTCGGCTCATTTAGGCTCGGCTTGTAAAAGGCTCGACTCGTGTTAAAAAAGAACAGAGCTAGAGTTTTATACTCTTTAGTAAACAAGCCGAGATCAAATACTAAAAAGTGCAAAGTTCGGCTAAGCTCGTTTGCAACTCTCATGATAGGGGTCCACCACAGGCCAAAATTAATATCTTTCATATGGGAGCACGATTTGGAAGAGATAACATGTTATGGACAAAAATACATCGTATTTTCTCTCCTTCCGTATGTAATAAGTTATACATCATTATTTGTCATTTTCTTTCAGTAACAGTACTCACCTACTTATTATTTTATTTAGTAAACTAATTATATTATATTTACAATTATTTATTGTCATTTTGCTATTTCCTGTATAACTATTTTAACATATGCAATGTTTACTCAAAATATCTACAGAACCCATGTTTTGAAGTTCAGTTACAATAATTATAAAGATCGCATCTTTACCGCCCCGAAAAGTCGAGGCCGGCTCTGTGTGTGAAACAAAAAAGAAAGAAAGAAGAAGGGCAAAGTACGGATTACCTCCCTATGGTTTGATCGTTTGGCAGATGACCTCCCTGTGTTTTACTAATGACCACTTCACCTCCTTATGATTTTGGAGTAAAGTGCAACCCTAACTCTGTTAACAGAAAATGTTAAATGACTATAGTACCCTTGTACATCTAAGGGCAATGCTGAGAAACCCAAATCCCTAAAATGTTGAACTCAGAAATTCCCCAAATCAAATGAAAACACCACTGGTCCATTCCCCGACCACCGACTCTGGCGCCACCACCACTGTCCACTCATCTCTCTCTTTCTCTCAATTCCTCCCGACATATGACAAACCCTCCTTTTCAAGTGAAATCTCCACAAACCTCCCAAAAATCCATCTCAGAAATCAATCCAATTTCTCATTCTATGGATTCAATCAACATATACCTCAAGTGAAACCCCCTTAAATCTCCAGAAACCCATGTAAGAAATCAATCCAATTCCTTATATAATGGCCAGTTCAATCAACATTTTCAACCTCAAATTCGAGAAATCCAATGCGTTCGCAAAGCATCGTAGGGTTACAAAAATAACCACTCTGTTCCGGTTCGTCGAGCTTTTTGTATTTCTGGTAATAATTGATTCACCTCGGGTTACCGCATGAGGTTAACGGGATCGAAGTTGCAGAAAATGGAGAAGAGAGAGAGAGAGAGGGCGTCATTGTTGGCGGATCCGGTACCTTTGCCATCATTGCCGGCGTCCGATACGTTAGCCATCGTGGGACCTTAGTCGCCCCCGTTGGATCCGGCAATGAGATCTCTAGGAGGTTTGCGTGCGTGTGTGTGTGTGTGAGAGAGAGCTGCTGGTTATTGGAAAGTAGAGAGATGGGTGGTCAGAATTGATGGAGAACTTTATGGGTTAGGTTAAATTTGATACAACGATTCTGTGTTGGCTTGGGGAAGAAGATGAAGAAAAGGGTAATATAGTCCTTTTGCAGTTTATTTTGACTTCACCTGTTAACTTTTTTGTTTCCCACTTTCAAACAATGCACGTGTACTCTACTTTCCATTAATTGAGATGAAAAAGTTAACGGTTGCACTTTACTTCAAAATCATAAGGAGGTGAAGTGGTCATTAGTAAAATACAGAGAGTTCATCTACCAAACGATCAAACCATAGGGAGGTAATTTGTACTTTGCCCAAAGAAGAAACAAGGAAGGAATAGGAGGGAAAAAACCTGAAAAGAAGAGCAAGTACGAAAGTGAAAGCAGGGATAAGGCTGCTGAAAGCTGAACCAAGTGCTGGAGAGCTGTAATTGATCCCTGCATACCCCATAATCTGAGATGTACACCTATGTATTTTCACCCACCACCAAAACAAACAAAACACCCCATGACAAAACCCAATTCAAATTTATCAAAACAAATTCAAGAATTAGCAAAAATCCATGTCTTACATCAAAATTCAGGTGTTTTTGAGTAATAGATGTTCTTACCCAATCAACCCAAGCAGGAGGATTTTGCAAGAGAGCGAAAAGTTGAGTGGAGGCAGCACTGTTGATCTGCAAATTTACAGACCATAGCACGAAAACTGAGCAGACGTATAAGAAATTGAAAGAAGTTCAGATAAGGCGACACTAGGTAGAGAGAGTACCGGAGGGAGAAGAAGGGGGAAGGGAGGAGGACGAGGGCGGCGACGCCGTAGGCGTAGACGATGAAGACGTGGTAGCTCATGCCGTGGTTAGTGGCTGCCTTGAACAAGGTGTGGAGTCCGACGGTGGTGAAATTCATGGCTATGATGGCCCAAAATGGCACCACATCCCTGCAACAGTTCTTTCCCCTATCCATCTCACTCTCTCTCTCTCTCTCTCTCTCTCTCTCTCTCTCTCTCTCTCTCTCCCCCTCTCTCTCCTCTTTCTCTCCTCACCAGTCAGTCTCTAGGGTGAAGTGAAGAGTGAAGAGGGAGCTTATTAGTTAGTTGGGGGAGGTCGAAGTCGCACGTACGTCACCCCAAGGTTCCAGTTTTTCTTTTATTTGTTTTATTGACTTTTCGTACGTGCCATACTTTGACATACAAATGTTGAAACTGTGTCGATTTATTTTGTCGTCGTGCTCCCAAAGGAAGAAAGTCTAAAGTAGTGATGGAGCGACTCACACTTTTCTCCTTAGTACCGTTAGTGGAAAGCAAAGCGTTTTGCTTTTATTTAAAAAACATTTCGCCAATGTTCGGTTCCATCTTTGAAAAATATTTTTGATGTAATGAGTGATAATGAATGAAAAGAGAAAGTTATTGAGAAACGTGCATAGAAAAAAATGGGTTTTCCAAAGATGGAAACCAAAAAAGCAATCAGATTTGAGGAATGGGAGGAGTTGTAGTGCACCTGCCGCACTGCACCATGTTGTGCAATTTGTTCAAATGAAAATATGAGCTGTCTGTTCCGAGATGGACGGATGGATCGGCCACACTAGATGGATGGTCGGATCGGCAGCACTACACGTGTAGTGCGGGGGTGCACTACAGCACCCCCGGGTCCCAAATTTGATGGGATTGCGCCAAACTTTTATCAATTATTGATTAAAGAAATTTAAAAAGTAGTTTTTTTTATTTTTATCCAAAACATATTTGAAAATATCCAAGATAAAGTCTCAAAACCGGCTTTATCTTCAATATTTTCAAAATTGTTTGGTAAAAGTAAAAAAATCTGGGTAAACTAATTCCTCTTGTCGAGACGAATCAATAATTTACAAACGTTATGACGCAAAACCAACAAACGCCGAGATTTTTTTAATAAAAACAAAACGTGATTTTTTTTTTTTTGAAAATGGCTTCTCTACCGTTTGAGACAGAACTGCACGCAGTGCGGTTCAACTTGTTTCAATCCCATTTCGCATTTATTTTAATAATCGACTTTATTCACGTTGCATAGCTTCACATAAAAATTCAAGTCAATCAGAACCCAAATGATATTTTATCGAGATACATTAATATGAATACAAACTGAGTTGGGCACAGTAGTTACAACTTCAAGAGCCCGTTTTTCAAGATAAGTGTGCTACAATTAGGTGTTATTCGGGTTCCCATTGACTTATAGAGTTTTGAAATGACTACTGTATTTGTCACGCCCACAACGATCTCATCCATCTTTGTACAATATTGTCTGTTTTAGGTGTTCAAAGACCATAAACTTTCCAGAAGGGTCACCCATCCCTGGATTATCCCAGGATGAACACGCTTAACTGTGAAGTTCCTACATTCTTTGGCCCGCCCCCACAGCTTTAAAAGGCCTTATACAAGTAGGATGAATCATTTCTTATAAATTGTGACCTGTCCCCCCTCAACCGGTGAGTAGACTGTCACAATCTACCCCTCTTAGAGTTGTAACGTCCTCGTTACATAGTGCCCAGCAACCCTCCCCTAGGGTCTGTGGTGGCAATCATTCTGCCCACCACTTTGCCCAGGGTTGAGCTCTGATACCACCTGTCACGCCCCACCCCGCGCACGGTGCCCTATGCGGGCCCGAGCCGGTACGGTTGCGTGCCCACAACGATCTCATCCATCTTTGTACAATATTGTCCGCTTTAGGCGCCCAAAGACTTCCCAGAAGGGTCACTCATCCCTGGACTACCCCAGGATGAGCACGCTTAATTGTGAAGCTCCTACGTTCTTTGACCCGCCCTCACGGCTTTAAAAGGCCTTATACAAGTAGGATAGATCATTCCTTATAAATTGTGACCTGCCACCCCTCAACCGACGAGTAGGTTGTCACAATATTCATCAACCTCCACAATGTGAATGAAATCGATCATCACACTAAATGCGAAATAGGGTCAGAACAAGCCGAACCGCATGGTGTGCAGTTCTGCATCAAACGGAAGAGAAGCGGTATCCTTTTTGTTCAACTCATAGGGCTTTTTTGTGAGCATTTTTATTTTGGACTTGTACGAATCAAAGCTCAGTTTCTTGTTTTGGATCCCTTAAAAAGAGTATAGAGGACACTGACTTTTTAGCTTGTTGGGCGTAGGTTGCTATTCCTAAGCTGGGATTGGAATGGTTTGTTCAGCTGATATGCATTCCTGTATGGGTTTTTGTAGAAAGTATGAAGGATTAATATTTGCATTTTTTCCACGTGCATTCAAAATGCTTTGAGGGGCGTTTGGGAGCCGGTTATTCTTTAGATTGTGAATTGTAGATTTTAGAAGATGAATTTTATTTTTCTTAGCGAAGGTTAATAATGTTTGTGGTAGTTGGTGAAGTTTGAACTACAATCAAATGCATGAGACTACACTTGCCATTTTCGATGAAAGTTATAAGTGAAAGTATATCGATGATACGACCAGAACAGACTTTTCAACAAAATAGAGTTTGGAGGTATAAGTTTATAACCTAATTAAAGAATAGGCTATGATGTGTATTTTTACCATGTTTGTCATTGCCTGAAATTGCTAATAATTGCAAATGGTAGTAAATTTTTGGAAAATGCTTGGGGTAAATGTAGTCTTTTCAGTTCTATGGAAAAAGAGATTCCAAAATAAGAAAACATAAGCTCCTCCACAGCTAATTCTGAGATTGCTTCTCTATCTCTCGATTTCAAGAATGCATTCTAGCATAGTGTATCTGATGTTTGCTCCCTAACACCGGAATTCCAAAATGTGAAATATGGCTCCCAAACACCCCCTATTTTCGTGAATTTCTCCGGTAACGACATAGAAGTGGTGTTTTGCAAGTTCTTTAAGAGCCGGAAAATCCCAGTGTTTCTGATGTTGTTGTTCTTTTGTAATGTCAATATGTGGTACAGATTTTTCTCAACAATCTTTCTGTAAGTTCTCCTGTGGGAAACTAATTTCTATTCAGTTTTGTCACAGGAGGAGTCTTTTTTTCATTACTATTACTGCACAACACAATTTGCTCTGCACTCCCCCTTTTACCGTCTGCACTCATTTTTTTATTTTTATTCACGTGAAATTGTCATTTTACCCTTTAGTTCATTTATTCACACATTAAGGGTTAATATAGTAAATTTACATGAACAGTGTGGATACTCAAACGGCCGGTAAAAAGGGGAGTGCCAAAATGAAATTTTGAAGCATATATAATGTAGCATGCATATACAAACATCGGGTTAGATGGGTTATGCCTAATTTTGCTAGGCTGCAAACCCATGATGCCATAGCGTCGCGATCTAAAGCTTTTCCTAATCTTTTCAACCAGTGCTGTGCTCCGACCGAAGCGATCCATCTGATCTTGAGATGTGATCCCGTTCGACTTCGACTTATCAGCTCTGCATTTCTTGAGTTTTATGGCTTTGTAATAGAGGCACTTTAGGGTTAGACGCTGATTCCGGGTCGCCGGTTTCAGTACTCTCATCCACGTCTTCCTTAGCTTTTCCCCACATCACGGTATAAAACCCGACCGATATTATTGTCGCTCCAACGATACTGCAAAACAGGAGAAACGAAAAATTGTCAGATTATTTGACCGTGCATATTCGATGTCTTATACTCCTCAGTATTCTGTGTAGAGATTTTTGTGCTTGGTTGTAGTGTGACACATCAGTATGTTATGCGTTTTTCGATGTTGTTTAAGCCGTTATGTGCGCTCGCAAAAGTTAATACCTTCCAAGATACAGAGTATCGCCGAGGAACATCACGCCCATGGCAACTGCAATGGCAATCGACAAGGGCTTGAACATCGAAACGTAAACGGGACCCCTCACTCGCAACACCCATGTGTGGACCGCGTTGTTCAAGAATGACCCGAAAATCCCCTGGAACACCAAACAGCAAATTTACCCCACAATCAGACAACGATCTTCGTAAAATTCTATATCTATAACTCGTAATCTACTTACAGAACATAAGATTGAGGCCAATGCTATATCAGCTTTGATTCTCCATGCGCTAATATTCGGTTCTGCAAATACGCCCACAATCGCTGCTAAGACGCTAACGCACAAGTTGTAGAAGAAGACTACGGTCAGCTCAGCCGGATACTCCTTCATGATTTGCGCCTATTTCAAAATGTAACAATGAAAATGAGCTTTCTTAATATGGAAATGGTGCCGGAGTCAAGGATTTACAGAAGGGTCAACGTACCTGAACAATGTACCACATTGGAACAAGAATATACTCGGATGTGAGGAAAAGGCCGCCGATGACCCAATTGGACTGCGGCGAGCCGAGAGGATGATGGAGCGAAATGGAAGGCGACGGAGTCAATTCGATAGGCGGGCCTTTATACAGAGTTACCACAAATGCACCCGAAATTGACACTATGGTGCCTATGATTTTGGCTTGACTGCTTGAGCTTTTGAGTGCAAGCTTTTCCATCCTGATTTAGGCCCAGACAAGTGAAATAAAGTGTTGATATCAGTTCTGAAGTATTCAATTCGGCACTAAAATGTCAGGTGTCTAATTGCGGTAACGATATAGAATTAGGGGACCTGGGGACCCTGCCGAGCAGGTGCCGAGCGGCTAATCCGGCCGTTCATCTCGGAATCAACGGCCCGGATCGAAACATTTTTTCCTTTTCCTTTTCTTTTTTTTTAAAATTCGTTCGGTACCTTTGCATCCGGGCCGTCCAAAACACTTTTGGACGGCCGAGATGTGCTCGGCACCCTTGCCAAGCACCCCTGCTTGGCAGGGTCTCCTGGTCGAGAATTAGGATTGTGCACAAAAGATCTAAAAAGGAGTGGTAAGGACACATATGTGGACCTGTGTGTGCCCGTAGATGTCACACTGTGGGAACTCCCATGCATCAAACGGCTCTGGATTTGTGTCCAGACTTAAATGGCTTCTAATTTTAGAAATGCCAATAAAAATTTGTCTACGGCCATTTTCGATATCTCACCATAGTGACTAGTGAGAGCACCATGTAGTGGGGTCCACTACTTTGTACACCGTAGTTAAATAATTTTCGCACTCTTTTAACTTTCTATTCGCGTTAAATTACTAAACTATCTTCTTCTTCTTTGTAATGAAGAGTATTCCAATGAAACGGACTAATCTCTCCAGCCTCTAGTTGGCCTTTTCATGTGTTTGTGTGAGGTGGGATGGCCCTAAGGACAAATCTCTATCAAGGGGAATTGTTTATGCAACATGGTAAGCCCTGCCGAGGCAAGTCGATTATCCATTGCGACAACCCTTGAGATTAAATTACGGAACTATCTTTACGCACTTATGAAGGACAATTTTGTAATTACATGAATAAAAAGACAAAAAGAAAGTGCAAAAAGAAAAAAGTGTGGAAATCACTTTCCCTAGCTTTATTGGTAAAACAGGGTATGTTTATAAAAATGATTTGTTGATTCCAACAGCAAATAATAATGGGTAGTGATTTTGCCACACCCTTTTTTGATAATGCCACATCCTGCAAGTGTATTTTTTGTACAAAAAAATACACTTGCAGGGTGTGGCATTATCAAAAAAGGGTGTGGCAAAATCATTTCCTATAATAATTCTCTTCTCTCAGAGAAAAAAACAGTTTCTCAATTGGAGTCAGCCTAAATAGAATTTCAGAGAAATTCGAGGGAACCCTTTTTTTGGAAAAATTATTTGATAATGCCCAAGACCGCTGAATAATTACGCCACCTCTTGAAGTTCAATTATGCTGTCGAAAACAAGAGGATCGGAGGAAGTGGGGAAAAAAAAAAACCTGAAAAGCAGAGCAAGTATGAAAGTGAAAGCAGGGACAAGGTTGCTGATAGCTGAAGCAAGTGTAGGAGAGCTGTAATTGATCCCTGTATATCCCATTATCTGAGATGTACACCTATATATACACCAAAATCAATTGAAGAATTAGCAAACCCAGTTTCTCAAAATTGATTGGAATCCATCGAAACTCCAGGGACGAGAGCAATTTTGTTGACGCTCACCTTTAATGAGGTAAGTTAACCCGCATTTGGTCAGATACGTTTTGGGTTTCATTTCGGTGATCAAAACTGTTCATTTTGTATAAATTGATTCGTTAGGAATTAGGATACCGTGCCAAAATGAATTTTGCAAAATCCAATTTTAAACCCAAGAATTAGAATTCTGAAGTACTTATTGATATTAGATTGAGTAGAACTTTTGCGTGATCACTTAGCAAACCAATTCGTACAAATTAAATGGTTTCGATCGCAAAACAAGACCCACAATATAGCTCACAAAATGCAGGAAAAGTTACCCTCACACAAGGCGGGGTGAACAAAATTGCTATCGGAATTCAGGTGTTCTAAGTAGTTAGTGGTCTTACCCAATTACCCCAAGAAGGAAGATTTTATAAGAGATTGAGAAGTTGAGTGGAGGCAACACTCTTGATCTGCAAATTTTAAAAATAACAAAACAGAGCACACAAATTTAAGCATAGATATATATAGTTTTGATGAGAGAGAGAGAGAGGGGGGGGGTGAGGAGAGAGAGAGTACCGGAGGGAGAAGAAGGGGGAAGGGAGGAGGAGGAGGGCGGCGACGCCGTAGGCGTAGACGACGAAGACGTGGTAGCTCATGCCTTGGTTGGTGGCTGCTTTGAACAGGGTGTTGAGACCAACGTTTGTGCATTCCATGGCTACCATGGCCGAAAACGGCACCACATCCCTGTAGCAGTACTTTCCCCTCTCCATCTCTCTCTCTCTCTCTCTCTCTCTCTCTTCACAAGTTCACAGCATACTCATCAAAACACAAAGGCCAGACGTATGCACACAAAAACTAACGTTTGTTTATACAGTTATGATACTGTATATGGTTTTGTCGTTGTCGTTCTTATTTCTTAAATTGGCCCATTCTCTTAAAAAAAGTTTAGACAATAAAACAAAGGGCCCTAAAACAAATTCAACGATTAGTTCAACAAAAAGATCTACTTAATTTCCCAGCTCAGGACTGATCTGTAACCTCCGGTCACTCCTTTGGGATCAGTTCATACGGGAGTTTTACTTTGACTTTAAGTTGACCCGAACGGACAAGGGGATCCTTGTAGGGTAGCCGATCTAATCGTCCATTTCGGTAATGGACGGCTCAGATCAATAGGAGCTCGGATTAAATCTAAACAGTTGGCGTCAAAATGGACGACCGAATAAACCACCCTACAGCTTCTGTACTACGGGCTACATTGCAGGATTTCCAAATTCAGCCCGAACACCTGTTATCACAAAAACAGAGAATAAATTAAAAAAATCATATACTCTTAATCTATGTTGAGATGAATGCAACCTTGAACATTAGCAATCAAGTAGTAGGTACTTATTAGTCTAATTTAATTCATTTCCAGTGTTTGAATTACATCAAGAATCTTATTCCAGATTTCTTTTCTTTTTTTTTTTCATTGGAGTTAATACTTTAGGAGTAGTTTTTAATGGATTAGGTCCAGAATTAAATATGGAGTAGTACTATCGTATAGGAGGGAACACACAAAATTTCTAACAAAAATATATTGCTCCTTCTCTTCGCTGCGTTCACATTCTTAATCCTTATTCTCGAGAATTTTAGTAGTTTGTAATGTGTTTGAAAGATATTTTTACGCTCAAACTCGCGGTACCGCTTGCGCACCCGCACACAAATTACGTGACTTTACCAATCAAAACTCTTTCGATGCATTGGCGTTTGTGATTTTCTGTGTCACGTTATTTGTGGTTATTGAGTGTAAAGGAAGCGACAAAATTATTTGTTTCAATCGGACGGCACTATTATTGGTGAGGTATGACTTGTTCTGATTGGGACAACCATTTTTGTTTATGCCATGAGTGGGACAATCGTTACATTATTATGGTCTAATCTCAAGGCCCATTGGTTAAAATAAAAAGATAATTAGCCCCACCCCTCTAAACTAAAACTAAATTAAACTCAGTCTAACTCACACATAATTCGCTTGTGGCTGCAGTAGCGTAAGCGTAAAAGCGTCTTTGACATCCCAAATTACTAAAATTCTCGAGAATGATGATTGAGAGCGTGGGCGCAGTACAGAGATTGGTCGTCTGGATGCGACGCGAAAGGCTTTTTTTTTTAGCGCTGTACTTTTTTAGGTCCGATAATCCAATTCCTTAATCTCTCATCTTTTGAGTGTGAATCAATGTTTTTGAAAGAAAGAAAGAATATGTTGATATTTTAGTGAACTTCAAATTGTACCCAATGATAACTTTCATCTCGTTTAATTGGTTCTACCGTTCTAGTTTAGATGGCTTGAAACTAGGGCCTAGCTCAATTGATCAGACTCCTTCATCTTATTCGGAAGCAAGGAGTTCGAATCTCTCCACTTGTTTTTGGTTGTTATTCTCATTGTATTTGTTGAAATTATTTATCCCCTTAATAAGACTATTAATTAAGGAGCTTATAATGATGGTTGTGATTCTGATACTTGTATTTTCCTCTCGCTTGTATAATAATATAAGGGAAAATGACGGCCCAGGACGTGTTTTGATAATTAATACATGTCAATGACATTTTCAGCATTAACAAATGTTCTCAGCATGTCCTTGGCGGGTATTAATTATCAAAATACGTCATTGGCCGTCATTTTCCCATAATATAAAAAAAAGGGTCCATTGGACTTATAGTAATCGTGAATTTGTTTCCATTTTAATGTGATTCTCATACTCACATTCTTCTACCATTTGTAATATGAAGAAAGAAAAAAAAAGGTTCAGATGGCTTGAAGTTGCTTAATAGATGTGGCTTATCATATACTTTATCTGTTCAAATTATTGCTATTATTCTTGTCAACAATATCAAACCAATCCAGCAGCAATTCCTTAAATTTCAATCCACCAATTATTTTTTGCATTCGTTTGCGTGTGTATATGGGGAATTATACAGTCTAGCTATTTGGACACCATCTTCAACAAATCCGGGATGCTGCAAAGCAGCTCCCTGTACAGCGCTTCAGGGTGCATTCAGATCGTCCAAGAATGTTTTTTCAGCAGTTCGCGCAGATTAAGAAACAAAGGAGTTAACTTTTCCTTGAAAGAGTTTGTTTTTAATTCGAACCGCTAAACACTTTTGAACGATCTGATGTAGCCTAAAGCGCTCAACAAGGAGTTGTTTTGCTGCATCCTGGGATCCATCTTCAACTTAACAAAATTTCTCAACCGAATTAGGTTCAAATGATCCCATCTACATCTTCATAAAGTAGATTCCTTTTCGGGTACAAGGGAGTAATCATGCCCAAAAAATCAACTCAATCGTACATTATTGATAGTTATATTTTCTCATCAAATTTGTCTCCAAAAAATGAGAAATTTTTCAGTGCCGGGTGGGTACCATATGGTGCCCGCTCGACACATCCAAGTTATCCGATGTAATTTTGAATGACTCGAATTTGGAGAGAGAGAGCTAGAGAGAGGAGGGGTGAGAGGAGAGAGAATGTTTCAATCTGAGCCATCCAAAAGTGCATCGGACGGCTCGAGGAGTGCCGAGCGGACACCACGTGAGATATACCCTCTCAACACTGAAAAAATTCTCCCAAAAAATGAACGGCCACGATGGCTCTAAAAATAAACTTCGAAGATAAATTTGTCGATCACGCGGTTATCGATGTCCAACTTTATGATATTTGTAGACGTAACTATCTAAATAATAATCTTGAGATCGAGGTGGGGTCTCTTTGGGCCAGCTGCCCCAAATCTATTGGTGCATATATTACATTTTCTTTTTGGCGTGTGCCATTCCCATGCCTTTCGGCTGTCACGATGCTCCAAGACTCCAAGTTGCGTTGCGTATGAGGCCATGAGCATAATAAGCACTTTTTATCACTCAATAATGGAGTGCAAGGATGGGACCAGAGAGGTCTAGTGGCGGCGACCGCCACGACAAAATTTTAGAAAATGTACTTATTATATGTAAAAAAAAAATTATGTCCAACTTATATAGTCTCGTCACCACTAGATTTTTTTAATATACATTTCGCCACTGCTAGAGTAAAATCCTGGTTCCGTCCTTGATAAAGTGATTCCTATTCCCCTCTCTCTCTCTCTCTCTCACTCTCTTCAAATTCTTCCAAGAAAAATGGCTTTCTTTCTCTTTAATATGACTTGCGTATTGGAAGCATACCTTATCTTTTGACAACACTCACTTTTCCAAATGGGAAGAACACTACAAATCTATCATAGTCCATAACCTAATAAAGCACGGTGTCGGTATATCACTAAATATGGCGTTTCGTTCATAATACACAAGAAGGGTGGCACTCGCTGCACTAGATGAGCGCAAGCTTTGTGAGAGCCATATATTTTTGTTGGATTAGAAGTTCCGGAGAGATGCGGGGTGGTAGTTGGGGTGGGAGTGTTACATTGTCGTCGTGACAGTTAATTTTTTGTGTAAATGGGGCAAGTAGAGAAGATATCTTTTTATTTTGGGGTTATTATATATGGGAACGACTTTTTTGACACAGCTTCAACAAAAGGTCACGCCTTTATGTATTAGAATAGATGTTCTCGCCGAAACCAGAAGCAAAACGATGTCCGTCTTGCGGTCTGCGGCAGGCCCACTGTTTTCCAGCCCAACTTGTTCTGGAGCAGTAGTAGCTTGTAATTGAACAGTCGGACTACTTGGGCTGTCACTTACATACAAACTGATACTGGATCAATTTTATTTTGTTACATGAGTAATTTTAGACATCGGAAGTCGGAATCTACAAAATAGGGTCGAAGCCATTGTAATAATGTCACGCTCTGCCGTGTGCACGGCGCCCTATGTGGGCCCAAGCTGGTGCGGCTGCGTGCCCACAATGATCCCATCCATCTTTGTACAATATTGTCCGCTTTAGACGCCCAATGGATCATTCCTTATAAATTGTGACCTGTCCCCCTCAACCGGCGAGTAGGCTGTAACAATTAAAGTTATGATGGCCTTATCTTGAATGATAGAGGAATCAAATTATGATGGTTTTTGAAAATCTCAATTAGCTAGGCACCTGAATTTGAGTCTTTGGATCGACTCCTTTATCCTTTATAGGGAGATGGATTATCAACGGATGTGGAGGGAGGCTAAAACAAATTTTTGTTTGCGGCCTAGAAAATAAAACTACAGATCATTTAGGGGCCGGATCAATCAATTTTCCGTTGTGCGACATCGATTCTTCGATTTCTATTCTCGTTTTCGTAAAACCATGTCGAAATTTGTTACTGTAGAACCGTTTATCGTTGTGTACGTATATTTTTGGTATTACAAACACGGGAAACGTTTAGATTTTTCCAGTTAGTCTCATGTACAATTTCTTATATTTCGGCATGAATGTCAAATCCCAGTGGTTCTATTTTCCTTTCTTGTTTCTTCGTTCATAAATGATGGAAACAAAGAAGTAATTTTCATGCTAGTCCGATCCGACCGGCCCATTTTAGTTGTAGTTTAGCAGGCAGTAAGACTTTCGCTTTTTCTGTTTTTTTTCCCACTCGATAGATGTCTAGTTTACTCCTAAAAGATGAGGAAAAGGTACCACTAAGCGGCATACGTGTGGGGCAAACTCAAAGGGCATCAGCCACCATACCAAACACTCGCACTCGTGGCGAGAATTAAACTCTCACCTTTCATATGGAAGAAGTAAGGAAGTGCCGTTGGACAACATGCCCGTTGGCGACTTTCGCTTTTTCTGTTTTTTTCCCTCACTCGATAGATGTCTAGTTTACTCCTAAAAGATGAGGAAAAGGTACCACTAAGCGGCATACGTGTGGGGCAAACTCAAAGGGCATCAGCCACCATACCAAACACTCGCACTCGTGGCGAGAATTAAACTCTCACCTTTCATGTGGAAGAAGTAAGGAAGTGCCGTTGGACAACATGCCCGTTGGCGACTTTCGCTTGTTAAAGATGGTGACTTTTGATAGTAATTGCGTGCTAAAGAGTGTAAAATTTGTCAAACTTTTAGTTCAATAAGATTCTTTGGGCGGTTTATCGTACCTTGTTTAATTTCCAGTTTTTAACCAGTCATGTTTTGTGATGGTGTTTGTCTCAACACGCAAGTAGAGAAAATAATCCAATTAGGTGACAATTCATTTCTTCTTTGATTTAGACTTGTCTAGAGAGAGAGGATCAATTTTTATTTTTCAACCACTCAAAATTTCAAAAACCCAGTGTTGGATTCGAATAGAATATTCGACCCGCTGTTAAAAGGGTCGAAGGGTAGACGACTTTGGACCTTCAGGGCGCGTGTTCGATTGCCAAATTATTTTGAAAAAAGGGGTGATATTAAAGTTGAGAATAGAGAGAACATGTCGTTCTCGCGGTCTGCAGCAGGCCCACTGTTTTTCGGCCCAACTTGTTCTGGAGCAGTAGTAGCTTGTAATTGAACACTCGGACTATTTGGGCTTTCGTTGCCCAATCTAACAAAAAGCCATCCATTTAGTTGGGCTTTCAATCTAACAAAAAGCCATCCATTTTGTCGTGAATTTTAGTAATTCGGGATGTCTTCGACAAACTCTTTCACACTTGCGCTCGCATCCCATTTACGCACACGCTATCGCGTTATGCGACTTAGGTCTAAACTAGTGAACACTTGCACAAACAAATCAATTATATTTCCATCATTTTTTATCGCGTAACACTTTTTTCCCGATCGAACATAACACACATTTTAGGAGCTTAAATTTGGCTACCGTTTTACTTTGGAAATACTCTACTCTACGGGAAAAATTCAAAAAAACCCCTGAACTTTGAACCCAATGTCAAATAAGCACCTGAACTTAAATAAACTTCAATTGAACACCTGAACTTTCACTCCGTTATTCAATTTACCCCATGCCGTCTCAATCCGTGACTTTCCTAACGGCAACCGCTGAGCTGGACACTAACAGACAGGACAAAACGTTAGAGGGAGAAATTGGAGGGAAACAATAGTGATCTGACACCTTTTTAAGGCCCCATTCGGCTAAATAAGCCTATTGGCTTACTTTTTGTCCTTATTCAATTTTTTTTTCCATATTTGTTAGTTTTTCGTCAATTTTTTGAGGATTATTGCATCGTCATAACGAGAGGAATCTAAAAAGTAAAAAATTATGATCGAAATCCATTTTTTTAATAAAGACGAAAAAATTGGCTTAATGGCTTATTTTTGTCTTTATTCAAAAAAATTAGATTTCGATCGTAATTTGTTACTTTTTAAATTCCTCTTGTCATGACGATGCAATAATCCCCAAAAAAATAACGAAAAACTTGCTATGTTTGGATTGGTGTTTGAAATTTTTTTTGAAAAATAGTAGGAGTAATAAGTGGAGAGAGATAGAGAGTGAAATGTTGGAAGTATGAAGAATCTAGAGAGAATTTTTGAATTTTTTGAATTGTAAAGATAACAAGGTATAAAAAATACAAAAAAAAAATTTGAATAAGGGCAAAAAATAAGCCAGTAGGCTTATTTAGCCGAACGGGGCCTTAAAAAGGTATCAGATCACTGTTGTTTCCCTCCAATTTCTCCCTCTAACATTTTGTTTTGTCTGTTAGTGTCCAGCTCAGCGGTTGCCGTTAAGAAAGTCACAGATTGAGACGGCAGGAGGTAAATTGAATAACGGAATGAAAGTTCAGGTGTTCAATTGAAATTTATTTAAGTTCAGGTGCCTATTTGACATTAGATTCAAAGTTCAGGTTTTTTTTTGAATTTTTCCCATACTCTTAAGCAGTTGAAGAAATTCAGTCGGAGTGATCTGCCATGTTAATTTCTATTTTCTTCCAATCCATTCGCCACGTAAACCGAGATTGGCCATTTCATAACACCAGGTCGAAATTTGTTACTGCAGAACTGTTTACCGTCGTATAAGCCCTGTTTCTATTAACAAAAAACTCTAAAAACTTAACGCATATTACTATCGCGTTTCGATCTCGTTTCCACTAACAAAAATTAAGTTTCAGCATTTTACCATCTCGTTTTCACTAACAAAAAAGTTGTCAACAACAACTGTTTTTGCTACAGTAACTCTACTCACAAACCCATCAACAACTTATTCACTACTGAAAAAACAAATTTACATTTCTCAACTGTAACGAAACGCGTCAGCTGACCAGCTAACCATTCGCCTAATTGCATGACTCAAAAGGTTAACCTCAAGTTAATAGTAACCGGTCAACCTTACATTATATCCCACATATTTTGTAACTCCCCAATATGGTTTGTTACATCAACAACTTATTCACTACCGGAAACACCTAATAACTTCTCAACTACAAATAAAAATCTACAATTTTTTCACTACCGGAAACACCCCTAAGTATATATTTTGTATTACAGAAACGGGAAACGTTTAGATTTTTCCAGTTTAGTTTCGAATACAATTTCTTATTTCAGCACGAATGTCAAATGTGAACAAGTGGCCATTGATAGAGCTCGATGGAGGAAAAAGATTCACGTAGCCGACCCCAAATAACGGTTTGGTTCGGCATGAATGTCAAATCACAGTGTTTTATTTTCCTTTCTTGTTTCTTTGTTCATAAATGATGGAAACAAAGAAGAAAGTAATTTTCATGCATGCTTGTCCGACCCATTGCAGTTAAAGATGGTGACTTTTTGATAGTATAATTGCGTGCTCAAGACTATCTCTAAAACTAGGAAAACGTAGAGGAGAAAACTTGTCAAGGACCAATAAGAATCTTTGGGCAGTTTATCGTACCTTATTCATTTCTTCTTTAATTCAGACTTGTCTTAGAGTAGAGAGGATCATTTTTTTATTTTTCAACCACTCAAAATTTCAAAAACCCAGTCTTGGATTCAAATATAGAATAATCGCTGTTAAAAGGGTCGAAGTAGGCCTATTAATGGGCCGGATCCGATCCGGATCTGACAAATCTGAATCCGATAAGACTTGAATCCGATAGTGGTAATCCGAATCTGAAAAATTCGGATCAGATCCAAAAACTTTTGTACTTTCAAAAATTTTAGCAAAAAAAATTAAAAATACAAATACAAATTCTTAAACATTTTTTTTTTGAAGATAAAAAATTTACATTTTTAAAAAAAAAATTTAAATAAAAAAAAATCGGATCGGATTGATAACGGATTTAATCCGATCCGAACCGTATTTGGATTACCGGATTCGGATTATCGAATTATCGGATCAACGTTATGGGATTTGGATCGGATCCGAATCAGATCCGGTCCATTGACAGGCCTAGGTCGAAGGGCATGTGTTCGATTGCCAGATTAATATTTCGGATCAACAATTTTATATTTCGGCATTAATGTCAAATCCCAGTGGTTCTATTTTCCTTTCTTGTTTCTTTGTTCATAAATGATGGAAACAAACAAGTAGGAGTAGTAATTTTCATGCTAGTCCGACCGCCCCATTTTAGTTGTAGTTTAGTAGGCAATAAGACTTTCGCTTCTATTTTTTTTTTTTCCACTCGATTGATGTCTAGTTTACTCCTAAAAAGATGAAAAAATAATACCGCTAAGCAGCATACATGTGAGGCAAACTCAAAGGGCATCAGCCACCATACCAAGCACCTGCGCTCGTGGCGAGAATTAAACTCTCACCTTTCATGTGAAAAATGTAAGGAAGTGTCGTTGGGTTACATGGCCATTGGCGACTTTCACTTTTTAAAGATGGTGACTTTTGATAGTAATTGCGTGCTAAAGAGTGGAAAATTTGTCAAACTTTTAGTTCAATAAGATGGATAAGATTCTTTGGGCGGTTTATCGTACCCTATTAGGTGACAATTCATTTCTTCTTTGATTCAGACTTGTCTAGAGAGACAGGATCAATTTTTATTTTTCAACCACTCAAAATTTCAAAAACCCAGTTTTGGATTCGAATAGAATATTCGATCCGCACTTAAAAGGATCGAAGGGTAAACGACTTAATTTGGACCTTAAGGCACGTGTTCGATTGCCAAATTATTTTGAAAAAGAGTGAAATTAAGTTTGAGAATAGAGAGAACATGTGGAATCCCGAACTGATAGAGTGGGTAGTAGAAAGAACCGTCATGACACAATTATGCTTCTCAAACTTTACTCTTGTTCGGTTCGGACAAAATTTGAGGCCGAACTCTTTTTTCCTTCTTCCATGAACGTAATTATGGAGGAAATTAGAACACCACGTGACGGTGCAGGTGCCCCAAGAGCACTAAATAAATTTTCGTTGTCTTAGTCATAGCTTCCCCCATATCGGAGAAGCCTATGGCACACACCTCAAAAAGTTTCGGCAACAAAAATTTTGGTTACTAAAAAATGAGGAACTCACGCCAAAAAAATGCGCAACTAACCCAAAAATTGTAACAATTTTAGGATGTATTGTACACCTCTATTCGTAACTTTAACCAAATAAAAAATAAAAAAATCCTCAACTGATATATGTGTAACTAATGAGCAAAAACTACTTAATTGAGTATATTAGTTCCAATTGTACATTCGCTTTCTCCATAATAACAGAAAATTGATAAGCAAAACATTACATCAAAAACAGGGACCTCCATCTTTCGATTATCTTTCTTTTTTTCTTTTTTTTTTTCTTTTTATCATGATTATCTTTCTTTTCGTTATCCAATTCCAAGCACGTCAACCTCAATTATTGCTATTAATATACTCTTTTTCATTGGACGGTTTTGGCTGTTTGGTCATAAGTTTCCTTTATATTTTCTGGATACTAAGGTATCATAAATAGTGCCCTGACAAAGACGGAATTAAAAAGAAAAAAAGAGGGTAATTTCCTGCCCCAAAAAAGTTGTTTTTATCTTCCTTCACATTTACGCATTTTGATGTGCGCATAAGCTGGTCTGCATTCCTAGTTATATCAAAAACACATTTACGCATCTTGTGTTTCTTTGAATGGGAAGGAAGAATAAAATTGCAAAAACTTTTAAGTTCTCAAAACTGACTTTAGAGGCCCAATTTCTGATTATCTTATAGACATATACGGTTTTCGGCTTTTTACCCAAAATAAAAACTCACAAAACTAAAGTAAGAAGTTGAAAGTTAAGAGCATCTCCAATCGATGCTCAAAATTTTAGGCATAAAGTTATCTGAAGGTTGTATAGTAATTCTCAACCCCAATCCATCCCCATTTTTCCGAATGGTACTTTTGAGAGAGAGATAGAAGACCTATTTTGTACGTTGCCACAGCTGGCAGCTAGCCGACGTTGCTAGAGCTTTGTTCGATTTGAGTTTCGCCTGAGCTTGGTTCGCTAGAGCTGGCCGACCTTTTCCTAGTTTTGCACGATCGGAATTTCACCCGAGCTCGGTTCGCTGGAGCTTACCAGTTTTGTAGTACATTGTTGGAGTTTTGTATCTAAGTTTCGTAGAGTTTTGTTCAATCAATACTTAAAAAATGATAAAATTTAGGCAAAATTTGTGTTTTGTCATCGGAGATGCTCTTACCCAAACTGAGTTTTTATCTAAATTTTGATTCAAATTTGGGTTTAAAAAAAAAAAAGGCCGAGGGCTGGAGATGTTCTCAGTGGTACAAACTGATACACTTTTTAAATTTAATGGGCTTATGTTGTAATTACCCAATTCGATTCATGCTTTGAAGTTTACATTCAGACCCAACGAACGTCTCTTGTGCTTCTTCCTCCTTTGAGCCCTAAATCGAGAGGCATTCAATCGGCAGTCTTCCATGAACGTAATTATGGAGGAAAATAAGACACCACGTGACAGTGCGGTGCCCCAAGAGCACTTAATAATTTTTCGTTAGCTTAATCATAGCTCCCACCATAACGGAGAAGCCTATGGCACACACCTCAAAAAGTTTTGGCAACAAAAATTTTGGTTACTAAAAAATGAGTAACTCACGCCAAAAAAATGCGCAACTAACCAAAAAATTGTAACAATTTTAGGATGTATCGTACACCTCTATTCGTAACCTCAACAAAAAAAAAAATCCTTAGCTGATATATACGTAACTAATGAGAAAAAAATATGCGTACCATCCAAAAAATATGAATACCATCCCTAATAACAGGAAAATGATAAGCAAAACATTACATCAAAAACAGGGGCCTCCATCTTTGGATTATCCTTCTTTTCGTTATCCAATTCCAAGGACGTCAACCTCAATTATTGCTATTAATATACTCTTTTCATTCGACGGTTTTGGCTGTTTGGTCATAAGATTCTTTTATATTAGTGGATACTAACTACTAAGGTACTATCATAAATAGTACTCTGACAAAGACAGAATTTTTTGTTTTTTTAAAAAAAGAGAGAACGTGAGACTCTCATTATGAAACGGAGGGAGTAGTTAGTATCCACACCTGAATCGAAGAAGTGACTTAGCTGGTAACTTTGAAAGTATCCAAAGAATAATTTCATCAGGAAATTGGGAGAATAGAGTTTCTGTTTGCGCTTCCGATTCCTTGTTCCTCTCTTCTCTTCCCCCTGGCTCCATCCTCTTCTTTTGGAAACTGTTTGGAGAAGAAGCCGTTAGCTCTAAAACTACTACTGGAGGTTTTCATGTACCAAAAGCACCATAATACACAGTTGTAGAGTTCTTAACAAAAATTAAAACACATAAGCAGCATCATTTCTATGTAGCATGATTAGCATCTATAAATCAAACAAGAAACAATAAAAAGATATATTCCGACAATCAAAATCAAACTGAAATTTTTTTCTTTCCCCCTTTTCTCTCCAGGAATTATACCAGATGGATGTGATAGTGTTCCTCTGGAGGATGATGGAGACCTATGTAGCACCGACACTCCACCGGGGGTGACGTACCGGAGTCGGACACCGACACGCACCGGACTCGCGGCCGACACGTGTCGGACACTTCTCCAGAAGTGTCCTGTTATTTTGGGCAATATTTGGAGTCCGACACTTGACAGACACTTTTGGGTCACTTCAGGGGTAAAAATACAAATATGAGAACTTTTAAAATGTATCTAAGTGTAATTAAAACTATCCCAGATTTAAAAAGATAACGTAGTACGTTACACTCGCAGACGACTCTGATTGATGATGCAATACAGAGAAGAAGACTGATCGACGACGACTCAATCCAGGTAAGTTCACCTCTCTCTCTCTCGCCTCTCACTCTCGTCTCTCTCTCTCTCACCTCTCTCTCTCCTGTGCTCGTCTTTCTCTCGCCTCTCTCTCATGTGCTCTTCTGATATTCTCTTTCTCTCTCTGTATGTTCACAGTTCACTCTTTCTTTCTCTCTCTCTGATTAGATTTAGGGTTTAGAATTGATGATCAGATTTAGGGTTTCGCCTGAGCTTGGGTGAAATTCCGATCGAGCAAAACTAGGAAAAGGTCGGCCAGTTCTAGTGAACTAAGCTCGGGCGAAACTCAGATCGAACAAAGTTTCGGCAACGTCGGTTAGCTGCCAGCTATGGTAACATACAAAACAGGTCCCCCCCTCCCTCTCTCAAAAGTACCATTCGGAAAAATGCGGATGGGTTGGGGTTGACAATTACTACTATGCAACCTTTCAGATAACTTTATGCCTAAAGTTTTAAGGATCGATTGGAGATTCTCTTTAACTTTCAAATTCTTACTTTAGTTATATGAGTTTTTATTTTGGGTAAAAAGCTGAAAACCGTACATGTCTATAAGATAATTAGAAATTAAACTTAAAAGTTTTTGCAATTTTATTCTTGGGCAAAGTCCACTTTGACCTTCTGTGGTTATCGCCATGTGCGAATACCCCCCATGGTTCAACACTGAGCACATAACCTACCTGTGGTTTTGAAAATATGCGGATAGACCCCCTGCCGTTATGTTTTCCATCTATATTAACGGACACAACATTAAAAGACCGATATACCCTCATCATGTCCCTTGATTCTTCTTCTTTTTTAAATCTAACCACACCATCCCCTATACGAAAAATTGAATTCAAACTGTTGATATTGTAAAATTTGACGAGTACTACATCTATGCCAAAATTTATAAGTCAATCAAAAAATGAAAAGCTCATGGTCAAATCGATTTTGTTATGAAATTAAATTTTCAAATTTGAATTTTCTAAAAATTATATCACTGGGTTATTGATGCCTGATCAAGATGATTTTTTTACAGAGATACACTATTCTTTATTTAATACATTATGAACGACTCAGATTATATTATAGAGGCGTGTGAGATACACCTCCGTTAATATGGATGAAAAACATAACGGCAGGAGGTCTATAAGTACATTTTCAAAACCACAGGTAGGTTATATGCTTAGTTTTGAACCATGAAAGGGGGATATCCGCACATGGCGATAACCACAGGGGGTGAAAGTGGACTTTGCCCTTTATTCTTCCTTCCCATTCAAAGAAACACAAGAAGCGTAAATGTGTTTAAGATAACCAAGTATCCGGACCAATTTATACGCATCTCAAAATGCGTAAATGTTAAGGAAGGTAAAACAACTTTTTTGGGTAGGAAATTACCCTCTTTTTTTATTTTTAAAATTCTGTCTTTGTCAGAGTACTATTTATGATACCTTAGTACTCCCTCCGTTCCATATTGAGAGTCCACCATAAAAAGTCGTGCCATTTTTCAAATCAAAAAATCAACTACTTCCGTGTATAATTTTTTGAATTTTTTCGCACCAAATTAAAGTACTAATCGAGATCTTTAATACGGTGCAAAAAAATTTGAAAATTTATGCACAGAAGTAGTTAATTTTTTGATTTGAAAAATGGTAAGAGAGAGAACGTGAGACTCTCATTATGAAACGGAGGGAGTAGTTAGTATCCACTAAATATAAAAGAATCTTATGACCAAACAGCCAAAACCGTCTGGTAACTTTGAAAGGCGAGAGAAAGACGAGCACAGGAGAGAGAGGCGAGAGAAAGACGAGCACAGGAGAGAGAGAGGTGAGAGAGAGAGAGAGACGAGAGTGAGAGGCGAGAGGGAGAGAGAGGCGAACTTACCTGGATTGAGTCGTCGTCGATCAGTCTTCTTCTCTGTATTGCATCATCGATCAGAGTCGTCTGCGAGTGTAACAGTCGTCTGCGAGTGTAACGTACTACGTTATCTTTTTAAGTTTGGATAGTTTTAATTACACTTAGATCCATTTTAAAAGTTCTCATATTTGTATTTTTACCCCTGAAGTGACCCAAAAGTGTCTGTCAAGTATCGGACTCCAAATATTGCCCAAAATAACAGGACACTTCTCCTCCGACACGTGTCGGCCGCGTGTCCGGTGCGTGTTGGTGTCCGACACTGGTACGTCACCCCCGGTGGAGTGTCGGTGCTACATAGGTCTCCATCATCCTCCAAAGGAACTCTATCACATCCATCTGGTATAATTCCTGGAGAGAAAAGGGGGGGAAAAAAAAAATTCAGTTTGATTTTGATTGTCGGAATATATCTTTTTATTGTTTCTTGTTTGATTTATAGATGCTAATCATGCTACATAGAAATGATGCTGCTTATGTGTTTTAATTTTTGTTAAGAACTCTACAACTGTGTATTATGGTGCTTTTGGTACATGAAAACCTCCAGTAGTAGTTTTAGAGCTAACGGCTTCTTCTCCAAACAGTTTCCAAAAGAAGAGGATGGAGCCAGGGGGGAAGAGAAGGGAGGAACAAGGAATCGGAAGCGCAAACAGAAACTCTATTCTCCCAATTTCCTGATGAAATTATTCTTTGGATACTTTCAAAGTTAACCAGCTAAGTCACTTCTTCGATTCAGGTGTGTTTCCAAGCATTGGAGTTACTTAATATCCGATCCGAGTTTCAAATTCTCAGTTCAGAGACAACAAGTTGTCGTCGTGCCTACAACTTATCACCCGCGGTATTCCATACGCATGATAGATGATGAAGCTTGGGTAATGGAGCTCCCTAAACCGAAGGCACTGGTGGATATAGAATCAATTTGTGGTATGAGAATCAGGGGCTCTCGTAACGGGTTTTTGCTTTTAAATGCTGGCAACGAGTTGTTCTTGTGGACCCGATGCTCCAAGAAAGTTCTTTCCCATGAGCGATTGATCGATTCCTACTCTGATGATACTATTTCTGGACTTTGTTATGACTCGTCCTCGGATGATTACAAGGCAGTAATGGCGGCTACAGATCACATTGGCGAGTTTTACACTGACAAAATTGTCATGGCAGGTAGCTTTAAAGATAAATTTTGGACAGAAATTTGTTTCCCATATAAAAAGGGAAAAGTGGAGTCGGGGCCTACAGTGAGCGGACGCCTGCATTGGTTGGTTAGTGGAAGTGCTCGCGAAGAAGATAAGTTCCCGCGTCAGCAGTTGATTATTTATTTTGATCCACAGACCAATGAATTTGCGGAGGTGCCGATGCCACAATGCAAGAGGTGAACGAACGAAAAGAATCTAGTAGTACTTGGTTTAGGAATCTTGGATGGATGCCTTTCCTTTACTCTCTGCAGAAACCGTAAGAGGCGTGACGGGAGTTATGTTGAGGTATTCACAATGCCGAGGGGACTAATCCCTTACTCGGTGGGCATTACTCGCCGAGTACTCGTTCCAAGGTGTCTGGCCGAGCGAGTACCGAATAAGAGGTTTTAACGCCCCGCGCCTACCAATCCCCCCGAAAGAAGAGTATACAGAATTACAAATAATGAAGAGACCAACAGAGAAAAAAAGATCGAACGACCCAAATGAGAGGGAGGCAACCAAATTACCCGATTTCCCGCGAACATATGTTACCTGGAACAAGGGACTTATTATGGAGTCAATTGGAACATGTCAACGGATCGCATAAATAAACAGGTAGCAAACACAAATACATTGGGGATACATTTTCGAAAACACTCTGTACAACTTTCCATCTTCCTATATTATCCGTCTCCACTCGAGCAAGGCTATATAACATCGGCCTTTTTCAGCGGACGAATCATCAAAATTACATACAAAGAATCAACTACGCGCAAGCAGTGACACAAACGGGTGACGGAGAGCAGATTTCCATCTTAAGTTACACCACATAACATCTTGAGTTACACCACATATTATTATTTCAATAGAGGGACATTTTCTGGGCGTGGGGATTCCAAGCTACAAGCTCCAGAATCCTCAATCATGTCTTCTTTTACCTTTCCCCACATCACAACATAAAAGCCGACGGATATTACTATTGCTCCTATAACGCTGCGAGAAATTCAGAATATCAAAAGGATCATAATATTAGTAACCACGAAACAGCCAAGACCAACAGCCGTAGAACAATTTTGTTTGGATGTAATTATCAGAAAATCAACTCTGGATCACTTTTCAAAAAATGTCTGCAAAAAACAGAAAACAGCAATTGCTGACCGGCTCCTCTCCAAATTTGCAAGAAAGTAGACCGGTCCAATTTTTGTTTTTTGGGATGCTAATCGAAAATCATTTTGAACTAAATGGGTTTCGTTCAACTGTGTCAATCTATTTTTCTCATGATAAGTATGTTCTAAAATCATGCTGATTGAATAATGATCAACATGATTTTTGGCATGATAAGGTCCCGTTCGGACAAAAAAGAAAGCCAGGCTTTCCCGCCATTTTATGGCTTATTGGCTTATTGCCAAGATAATTGCCTTCTAACACACACAGAGCCTCCCCGACCCCACCCCAGTGTTCCAAAAATACCCTCTGCCCCACAAGATAATTGCCTTATGACACTGTGGAGTCGGTGATGAAAAAAGAGCAAGGGAAAAGGTTTTGGCAGGGCATTTTGGTAATTTCATTCATGTGCAGTCTGCCTTTTTGGGGAAGCTGAACCACTGTGACTTTTTGGCTTAAATATGGCGGGAAAGCCTGGCTTTCTTTTTTGTCCGAACGGGGCCTAAGTCTTCTCAACGAGCTCCACAAAATCAACAATTTTGATCATGAAAGTGATCAGAAAATGGACCCCAAAAAACTAAAGCTAGACCAGTCCAATTTTTATTGCCAAAATTGAAGAAGATTTTCGGTTTTAAGGATCCCAGAAATGAGTTCTTTATTAAACACATGGCAAAAAAAATGTCAAGAATCAGCAAAACAAATATTTTTGCAGAAAGAGTTTAATATTACCATCCGAGATAGAGAGAATCGCCAAGGAAAATGACACCCATAACAGCTGCGATGGCGATTGACAAAGGCCTAAACGATGCGACATAAACAGGCCCCTTAACGCGCAATCCCCATGTATGGACAACGATGCCCGATGCACCAATTGCACCCTGGAAAAACAGCATAAATCACTCCACACATCCACGATCCAAATAAAGTCACACTTCAAGGAAAGTTTTGGACTTGATTTACCCCAAAAAAAGGTCTTTAACTTTTTACATTGAAGATTCAAGGGGATCTTACCGCATATAAAACAGCAACCAATGCAATATCAGCTCTTAATTCCCATCTGTGTGAGTTGGGTTCCAAGAACAAGCATACAGGTGCAGATATAAAAGTTAGGCATACGTTGTAGACGAAAACTAAAACAAACTCTGCCGGATACTTCCTCGCTGTTCGTGCCTGGCAAGGTTAAGAAAAGATCTTTCAATGTTGTTTAGTATCCGGAAAGAAAAAACTGATCGACAAATAAATTGGCACACTCGAATTCAAAATCAAGTTAACAAAAATAAATTATTCAATCACACGTCAATTGGTATTCGAGGTAGTCGATAAACTCATAGACATAATTTTACAAATGACTGATACTCTTGATGAGTTATTAAAAAAAAAAGGAGAGAGACTGATCCTGCTCATCAAAGGGAGTTTTTCGTGTCCACAAATAAATCCAACAGCACCGGTTTTGTTTTCTTTTTGAAACTCATATTCTCAAACATTCTGCAATCCAATACAGCTAAAACTAGTAACAAATGGAAAGGAAGCGTACTTTTACTTGAGAAATATTCACCCAAGTATCAAAGAAGCAAAAGAAAGACATTTGGAATTACCTGAAAAATGTACCAAACAGCGACTAAGGAATAATCAACTGCGAGGAGGAAGCCACCAAGGACCCAACCCGATTGTGGTGAGCCGATCATAGCTTGGTTGGGTAAAACGGACGGTGATGATGGAGTTAAAAGTGGTGGGCCGGCATACAAAACCACAATGAGTGCGCCTGATATTGAGACGATGGTGCCTATCACTTTAGCCTGAGTGCTTGCACTTCGTATTGATATGTTCTCCATCCTAATTGTATTTTAAAACAACAAAAACAAAAAAGGGGTTAAAAATTAGTACACCAAAGAATTTTTTGAAAAAACAAACCAAAGACAAGGATAAGTTTCATAATTCTCCAGTTTAGTCCTGTTTTGGGCTCATTCCGGGCCCATAACAATAATCGGAACGGTTCATATGTTGAATATCGTAAAGAAGTATGTTCTTGATCAAAATTATCTTCATTAGACACTTATAGCTATGTTAATAATTCACGTTTGTGCAGGACAAAATGGACAGTGAAAGTTTGGACAGTTCATTTTATCTTCTTTCAACAAACGTAAACTATTGGTATCTAATCAAGTTAATTTCTTCCATCAACATACTGTTTTGCAAGATTTAAAATATGGACGGTTTTGGTCATTGATGTGGGTCCAAAATAAGCCCAAAAGGGCCAAAACTGGACCAAAATGGAGGATTATAAATTGGACCCCCAAGGGTTTGGCATGAAGGCATGGGGCTTAAGAGTTTGCTCATTTATAAGGTCTCATGTTCGAAACCTCTTGGGTGCTATCAACTCTTTTTGGGCCAATACATATAGAGATTTGCTCTTATTTTAATTGGGACCCTGCAAGTGCAAGTGGGCGGTGAGATTGATCCCTCAAAATTAGTAGAGGTGATCCGGACTTAAAAAGAAAGGAAAAATAAAAAATATTAAGTGGAAGAAACTTGTCAATTACGTGATTTCAATTACTAAAAAAATAAGTCATCACAAAAAATAGGAGGATTTTTCATTTTTCTTTATTTTTGAAGGGGAATTCGCATATATATGCATATCATTTGGGAAAAAAAATTCTCGGCTACCGAAAAAGAAGAGAGCTGCTAAGGGTACAGCAGTACCAGGTACAGCAGCGGGTACAGACCGCGTTTGCGTCCGTCTCGGGTCCCGCCTAAATTTTGAAGTGAATTTGGATGATTTGTAAACACCCTTCCCGATATCGTATTGAGGTGATTTTTTACAGGGACCATAAACGAAGTATTTTGAACAAAATGAGCGGCTCCGATCGTCTTTGCGGGACCCGAGACGGACGCAAACGCGGTCTGTACCCGCTGCTGTACCTGGTACTGCTGTACCCTTGGACTTTCTGGAAAAAGAACGAGATACATTGGGTTTGGATTAAATTTTTTTTTTGTCTTTATTTGGATTTTTTCTGCATTTGTTTGTTTTGAGTCAAAATTTTGTGACTTATTAATTCGTCTCAACGAGAGAAATCTGAAAAATAAAAAAATTTGATCGAAACTCATAATTTTTTGAATAAAAATAAGTCAAAAAGACAACTTTTTTTACTTATTTTTGTTTTTTTTAAATTATGAGTTTTGATCAAAATTTTATACTTTTCCGATTCCTCCCGAGACGAATCAATAAGTCAAAAAAGTTTGATACGAAATTAACAAATGCAAAAAAATTTTGAATAAAGAAAAAAAACAAGTTACTATTTGACTTTTAAAGCCAAATCCAGACCATCCGTCCAAGAAAAAATCTATTATTTTTGAAATTTCAAGATGTACAAATAAATGCATAAATTCAATCAAAAAGTAAAACAGAGGAAATGAAGAAAGAACCTGAAAACAACGGCGAGGGCAAAAGTAAAAGCTGGTGTGAGATTGCTGATGGCGGAACCAAGAGTTGGATCGCTGATGTCAATACCTTTGTACCCAAGCATCTGCGATGCAAACCTGTCTTCCCCAAAAAAAAAAATAATAATTAAAAAAAGAAAACAATCACAATTTCAAGAAAAATTAAATTAAATTTCCTGAAATTGGTCTGTTAATTGTACACTCAATACCCACAAATTTCTGGAACTAATACTATAACCTTGATTCTAGTTAATACCCAGAAATTTCTGGGTTTGACTAAAGCATAGTTTATAATCCGTACCCAAGAAGTGCTAGGCCAAAGATTCTTCCGAAGATGTTGCGGCTGAATGGGGGCAAATCAGTTTTTCTGCGCATGAATCAGAAAATTAAGTCTTTTTCGTATATGGGTAACCAAATCAGTACTTTATTTGTGGAGAGAGAGAGAGAGAGAGAGAGAGGGAGGGACCTGTGAAAGAGGAAGGCCATGGGCATGAAGAAGAGAGAGGAAACGGCATAAGAGTAGACCATGAAGACCAAATAGCTCATCCCTTTTTTGGTGGCTGATTTGAAGAGTATGCTTGTGCCTACGTTTGTGATTTCAACTATTACCATTACAAGAAACGGCAGCACTTCTCTGTCCAAATAATTTCCCTTCACCAACATCCTCATCTCTCTCTCTCTCTCTCTCTCTGTGTATACTCTTGGGCTTCTCTGGCTCTCTCTTTATGGAATATATATATATATATAAGTAAGGTTAGAGCAAGTCCGTGGGATTGAAAATGAAGGAATGAAATATGAATAATTATTTTAGTATAAAAGAATAGTTAAAAGTTACTATTTGGATGGATAACTGGACTCCTCCGTCTTCAATGGTGGGATAAAAAATGAGGAAAAGAATAATTATTTTAGTATGAAAAATGATTAGTAAAAATTAGTTCACCTAAATTAATTCAACTACTAATTCATTAAAAAGTTACTCCATTTTGTTAATCATTTTGTTTAAGAGAAAAACAAATACTCCACTTACAACCACAAAAAAAATTAATTAAAGAGAAAACCCGGAAAACAAATTTATTTTCGGTGTGTAGATTCAAGTACCGAACACCTCTTTTCTCTCTCTCTCTCTCTCTCTCTCTCTCTCACACACACACACACACAGAACACCCCACCACGCCAAAACCCTCCCCTCTTTCCAGATCCAGACCACCGATCAGTTCTCTCTCTCTCAACCGAACACACATCACCCGTTGAAAACCCCTCTCTCCTCTCTCGATCTCACCCCCAACCGTGAAACCCCCTCTTTCCGTTGAATCTCCAACAAGTTTGTTGCCGGCATGTTCAAACTTCAAGTTTCAAGCCGGCAGATTTTGAGATTCCCAATTTCCAGCAAGTTACGAGCTTTTTCGGCCATTTTCTGGCAACTTAGGTATACTCTGACCATCCATTTTTCTAGTAAATTAATTGTTTTGCTGAGCTGTCTAAGAATGGAAAGATGCATCTAAAGAGGATATATCCATCCCCATATATATCAAAGCTATTTTCCATCTTCTTTTCCATCTCCCATTGGAGACCAGTTTTTTCAGACCAAAATTTTCATTTGGGGCTGGAAAATAGCTATAACAATCTCCCATTGGTCTTGCTCTTAGGCCTACTGTTTTTTTCCCCATCTTAGGCCTACTGTTTTTTTCCCCATTTTAAAGCGCAACAAGGAAAATGTGAAAAATAAGTTATAGTAAATGAAACTTTAGTACACTTTTTAATCCCACTACATATTTTAAACAATAAACTGATTACACCGACACTGACCCCATATTTGACATATATTTTGACAGGTGTTAATCCGATGCTTGCAACGTGTTGGGTTTGCGAAGCCTGATCCCCGCGGGTGTGCTTGTTAATTTGGTCGATTTCTAGATAGGGGGTATTACGGATTTATGGTAATCGGTGATCCAACTCCTTCAGAATCGGATCAAAAAAAAAAAACTCCTTCAGAATCTTTCGTACATGGCGATGATAAATGCGGAAACACTTTATGCAAACAGTGGAATAACTGCCAACTTAAAAATACCCCACCACCCATTGGGCCACTACAAGCTTTTACATTACATTAATGGTAGGGAAGCGGATCCTTTCCGATCATATTTTGTGCTGGAGGAGACAGTCGTAATTTGAACCGTCCAATACTGTAATGAGCGGTTCTGATCTGCTCAAAGACTCTTTACCAGAAGAATTGAATTCTTCGCGCCAAGAGATTTTGAACACATTCGAACCATTGATTTTTTAGATGTATGATCTTAATTTGGACTGTTTTCTCCGATCCAAAACATGAGCTGCTTACACCCATATGCAGTTTTGCAGTACCATTTGCCCATCCTAAGGGGTAAAAAAAAACAACAATGCTATTCATACAACGATTCAAACACAATAACTTACACAACCTCACATATATGTGGAGCCCACACATAGTATAATGTGTGAAGCCCACATGTATGTGAGTGATTTGTGTTTGGTGTTGTGTGAGTATCATTTTTGAACAAAAAAAGAGAACAAATGTTAGGTAGTACAGTAATTTCAATCTAAACTATTGATCCATTACGGAGTCGCCCCACCACATTCATTCCATTTCAGTTTTTGCCCCCCCCCCCCCCATAACCGTTGTAAAATTTTGGAAAAATTAGTATTCAAGTTGAGGAAAATTAGTTACTATTTGTTTCTCGATCTAAAGATAAACACTTTCACTCGATCTGCGATACAGTTATCGGAACCCAAGTTTATCATAATCTCCTTGCCAGCGTGGAAAGGATTATGGAAAAGCTATAGGGATTGGTTCGAAATACGCGAAAGCTAGTTTGAGGCACCAACATTACCAAAAAAAAGTTTACCATAATCTTGGAGAAAAAGGGAACGCTTTGCTTGTTTTTGGCACATTGAATTACTTTTTCTTTAATTGTAATGCTTAAAAAGTTGGAGTGGACCCATGCTATATGGATAACATATATATAATTTAATTATGTGAATTATGCGTTTTATTGATGGTGTCCAAAAATGTTTCGTGCACCAAACTCCAAATGGTTTAGTGAGGTAGGCATAAGAAAGCAAGGCTTGCCCACAAGAAGTTGATAATTCGAATTACACGAAAGCTAAGCATTCTAAATAATAGGGCCACTCGAGATTTACCCAATCGTTAACTTCAAGGCCCCAAAATTAGTTGAAGTACGCAAAAGTAGGCCTGGACATTACATTATAAAAAAAAAATATTCGTCCACCAAACGTGGGGTGTTTTTTCTTTTGTTTTAGTACTTTTATTATTTATCAGAACTTCTATCATTTTTTAGTAGTTATGTGGACAGAGATATTAAAGAAAAGTTGGTACCTATCATTTTCCTATCTCTGAGAAATTTTTGGGTGCTGGGTGGGTACCACGTGGTGCTCATTTGGCTCATCCGGGCCGTCCATTTTGGTTCTGGACGGTACAGATTTGTAGAGAGAAAAGAGAGAAAGAGAGAGTGGTGGGGTGAGAGGAGAAAGATGGTTTCAATCTAGACCGTCCAACACACTTTTAGACGGCCCAGATAGTATTCGGATACCACGTGAGCACAGCCATGGGATACCTATCCGGTACCCAAAAATTTCCCAGAGGGAAGAGCCAATAATAAGCTAAAAAAATTCAAGAGAAAAAGGTAAGACACAATAATCGAAGGTGGGATTTTATGGTCAGGTGGGATCCGCAAATAGTTTTTGAGAAGCCAAAAGGATACGATATGCACTCAAATCGAGACAAAATGTTAGTAATAAGTAAAAAAACAAGGCTCCATACAAATTGTTTTAAAATTTATGAGTATTTTTCTGTATTTTTAAGGGATCTGGAGCGGGTTCCACAGACGTGCGGTACAAATGTGTCGTTAAGTGGTGCGGTAAGGCTAGACTTCGATCTGGTAAACCAATGTGTGTATTTGGAAATTGTAGTATCGGAATTTGGGTACTTTTGTCATGCGTGTATTTGTGTTTTTTACAACGTAGGTACCTTCGGTGCATCTTAATTAATCATGAGAACAATTCCAGAGTTTAGTAGCGGGACTTTAATTAAAGTCAGAGCAAAATTCCATATTATAAATTGTCCCCAGTAAAATTGATAGTACCATGAGACGCGAGCAAACTCATCAGTTTTAAGCCTTGACACGCCAAGTCCTTGAGGGTGGTCTTGTATGTTTCTGTTATGGTAAACTATGGGAGTATGGGCAATGAGTTTTAATATATTTGCCTAATTAATATTAATATTCATCTTGTTTATGTGAATTTCTTCTTGCATGTAAGTCCAAAGTTTCACGTGGTTTGTGGTCCATTGAGATCACCAGGCAAGCCTACAATGGGATGATGGGCGGAAAGGGTTGTCCAGCGAATTAACCGAACCGTCAAAACCGATCCGCACGCGAGCAGCCCTAGGTGGAACTACATTGAGGGGGGAGTGACCCTTAGGCAATTAAACAGATAGATTTCAGTTACAGTGATAATTTCTTAGCCTACATATTGCCTGTATAAATCTTAAAGCCCTATGCTCCCTTTGTTTCTGACAGAAATATCCTCCGAGACGATATCTTTTTCCTGTATTGAGTAGCAAGAAGAAATTTCAAAAACGTGTTGCTTGTTTCGCAAAAAAAAAAAAAAAACCCGTTGATTCTTTCTCGATCGAAAGCTCGAATAATGAGAAAGGAAGACCTTGGAGAAGAAGAAAGAGTAGAAACTTTACTAATAAAGCCCGAGGATTGCCATTTTTCCAAAGTTTTAGGATGAGGAAACCAGTGAAGTTCTATAGTACTACATTGGTTTAATCAAATAATTTGTACTACAAAAACTTTACTACTAGAGAAAAAGAACCCCAATAATGATACTCCCTCCGTTCCTTTTTAAGTATCCTGCTTCGTAACTCCAACTTATTAAAAAGACATCATCATTATACCTTTTACATCAACTTTTTCCTCCACTTTCCCTACTTACCCATCATCATTACACTTTTACTCACTAACTTTTCAAAATGGAATCTAATTTTAGGGACAAAATAGACAATTCACCAATTTTTACCCACTAACTTTACAAAATGGACACTTATTAAGGAACAGCCCAAAATGAAATACTGGACTATAATAAAGGGACGGAGGGAGTAACATGGATAAGGCTTTGGCAACTGAGTGCTTATTTAACTTTTGAAAATGGAATATGTACCCATATGTCCAACCATGCAAACGTCACTGATGACAAGTCACTCTTTTTGGGCCATGTCAGTTGATGTTAAAAAATGGAGTAGTCATTTACGCACTCCCTCCACCTTAGCCAAACAAATAACATTATCTTGTTACTAGTGTCGGGATTCGTGCTCCGCACGAATCACGTGCTCAGTAAAAAATTTCGAAGTGATGTCGTTGTTTTGAGAATTGGAATATGATACGTTTGGTGTGAATTGAAGGATGATTATTTTTATAAATGCATTCATTAGGCAGAAGTTCAATACAAAGAGTAGATCCATTCGCAGTTGTTCGGATCAAACACCATGATATGTAATTCTATATGTACATTAAGATTGAGTACTAATGTGCGGTAGATTGATAGAGCACCATATTTTGTGGGGAAAATGGCCACTGGTCCCCCCCCCCCCCCCTTAATCTTTTCTGAGCAGCTATGGGATATTTTCAGGTTCCAGTTGTAGCTTGCTCACCTCCTCATTGTTTGGCTACCACTATATCGGAACTATGTTCAATCTGCTTTGCAATATGTGATGTTTCAGGTCTTGGTATAGGTTTTGGCTCTTTCCTCTGTTTATGTCATGGATCTCCTTTGTAGATCTCGCATGGCTTTTTTTAATGAATCTCCGATGCTCAAAGAAAAAAAGAACTATCAGGGGAAAAAACCATTGAGTATAGAGAAATTAAGTAGTTGATGTAAGAAAAATGGAAACTGAGATCACAATAAGAAACTTACGGAAAAATCAGGTGTATCTGGGTACACGAGGGATACACACAAGACCACAAAACTCACTTCCATTGTTAAGATGTTTTGTAACCTTACAAAACATTTTTGTGATCTACCCTCATCTGTACAATCCTCTAAATCTCAATGGCACAAAGCACTTAAAAAGCTATTATTACATGAGAAGAAGGGGTCAAAAAAAGGATTTAAACATAACATACTAACATGAGACTATGCTGCAAAATGATTTAGGGTTGCTCCTCATGCAGCCTCAAATATAATTTCAATGTGCAGCGATCCTTTGCACAGTTAAGAGGTAACTCGTTGCCTGTTTGGGATGCATCTTGAGATGGGCAGGCATTTTGTCCCCCAACCGCAAGATTTTAGTTCCGTTGTTTGGGGACACGAAAAATGAGCTTAAGATAAAATTCATAGAGCTGGTTTTCTTTCAAGCCTTCTGAAACGAAGGAGAAGAAACTCCATGAAGAAGTCTAACAAACCCCATGAAACTGAGTTTGCTGTCTGCTTGTCTTATCCAGTCTTGGAGAACTACATGAACCGGTACTGACGGGCTAAGTCCAAGTTCCTAGTAGGAAATGGAAAATCATAAGCATATCTGAGTTTAGATCCATATGGATTAAAAGACGCAGAATTTTGAATCTTCAAACATTTGTGTCCCAAAATCTGGAATGTATGATAAAATCTACAATTTCTTCTCTGTTGTTTTCTTCGTAGGCCAAAAGTGACTTAAATATACTGCTAATATATGTAAGGTCATAATTGTAACTTGCAGTTTAAAGCCAATTGGTTTCTATTCAGTTTAACAGCCACAGATAATTTCATAAGAACCAAAATTTTATAATTATGCTACAAAAGATTTCTCCAGTTGGACACCGGGGCATTCAACAGTGGCTCTTTTCTTGCAGTATCTGTGACCAATTTCCTTGCAGTATCTATGACCAATTTTGTGCTTGCACTCTTATAAAAATCTATTTAAGCACGACCTTATACGAACAAATGGACAAAATTTACAGAAAAATTCTGTGCTTTGAGAGCGGAATGAGTAAACATATCCATTTGTTTATTGAAAACCACAAAAGAGAGGGAAAAAAGACCATACCAAGGCGAATTCCTCTGTCATAGTAGGTCTGTTTCCATCCTTTTCAAAAAGCTCGTAAGCACTACGTGCATGTTGCTCCCAGCTTTCCATTCCTTCCAACTGATGCACACTGATGGCTGCAGCACAAAACACTTCGAAATCCAATTTTCTATATTGGAGAGTACTCATCTGTGGCTGCAGCACAAAACACTTCGAAATCCAATTTCTATATTGGAGAGTACTCATCTGCAAGATATACAATATACCATTAATCTCATCTTTGAACTCTAAAGAACTAAGGAAATTGGCTCGAGAGACCATTACCATGTCTGGTTGTGATGGTGGAATTTCATTAATATTACTTGATTATTCCTAGTGACATGACAAGGAATGAATGCATCCAAATTGTATATGAAGATTGCATACTGGGCATTGGCACGTAAAGGTAACTACACGTTTCGAGAGGATGGACTTTGTGTTACTCACTTGTTGTTTACAGATGACATTGATTTTTTATGAAGCTGAGACGATGAAAGTGATGAATATAAAGAGGATATTGAGTTGGTACGAGATACTTTTTGTCCTACAAAAGTTACCGTAAGAGTGTGATCTGTGGAGTGGATTGACCTTGGGCTCAGGTGCTTAAAGAGAAGTATAAGAGTACTGTGACATGTCCCATTCTAGACCTTCCCTAATTTGGAGAAGCAAGAAGAAAGGCTGTGAACTCTTCAAGTCAGGTACCAAAAAAATTGTCAATAATGGCCAATCAACTCCTTCTGGTTTGACAATTGGTGTAGTTTAGGTTCCATTAGGAAACTCATTGAAGGTCTTGAGTGTTGGCCTGGCCTTGATTGGAACTTGTCCAATTTGTCTATTGTTTTACCTGTGGAGTTCCAATCCTACTTTTGTGGCACCCAAAGGCAATGGTTTAAAGAAACTCCGAAACTTTGGTCTGGTCTATGAATAGCAATGGTTTGTCGAATAATAACAGTACCTATCTTGCTAGTAATATTTTTTCTCCTATTCTATCTTTCTTAAGCTGGGATTGGATGTGGAAGTGCAACACCAATCCTAGGATCAAATGTGTCTTGTGGGTGAACCTTCAACAAAGATTGGCAACCAAAGATAATCTTCTTATTCTTAAGGTCACCCAAGATGATATGTCTGAGATGCTCTTCAGCTACTTAGAATGCAAACCATGTCCTCAGAGACTGTCATGCAGCTGCTTCTGCTTGGAATATCATTAGCATTCCTATCTCACTTTCTAATTCTTTCAACAATCCTCCGCGCATATGGATTAAAACCAATTGCTCTTCTAAAACTATTCACTCTTCTGGTGTTAAATAGGCCATTCTATTTCTCATTACATCCTAGTCTATTTGGACTCCCAGGAGCAAACTCTATTTTGATTTAGACTTTTTGGAAAGAAATTAAGGATTACTCCTCATTATCAAATTAGATGCATTATCCTTGCGTATCAATGAACAACAATCTAAATAATCAATATCTACTTAAATAATAGGAAAAATGAGCCGCTGAAGTATAGAATTTGGCAAGCCAATCATCTACAACAAAGAGACCTAGGCTATGTACATTCAATGGTAATAAAATAGAAAAACATATAGGAAAAAAGTATATGGGGTGATCTGTTCACTGTTTTGGCATAGCAAGGTTGAGCATAATAAGTGATAAAATACTCATAACATAGATGGAGAAAAGGAGACTGCCTTTTAAAATTCCTATCTTGTTATGGATCCAGAGAGACATATTACCAAAGTCTCCACCTATATGATGTTTTCGGCATCGAAGCAGTAGCTTTAATTGAAGCGCTAGCCCCTCGACTGTAGACTTCAAACACAAAATAAAACCAATTGTAAGACGAAGGCTACAAACTAAACAAAAAACTGAGGTTGCAACAACAACAAGAAGAACGAATCAAATCATAAAATTAAAAGAGATGCTGAAATCCAATACACAAGACTAATAAAATTTATGATCTACTCTTTTGATTACACTTCAGAAGTCACATGTTATAGAATGGCTTTGCCAAGACGTGGAATTAACAAAACCATGTTGACGCCCTCTTTTTTCTTTTTGATGCATGCTTAAAATTATAAAAATTTGCATAAAAAGAAAATAAAGATTTCATATATGCTATTTGAAAAATCATCAACCGAAGCCCAAAATTTTAATCCATCAAACTCCAATTCCATTTTCAGATTTCCCTACCAAACAAAAAAAAATCCCATTTTTTAATTAAACTCTTCCTTCTCCATCAAATCCTACTACTTCGAACGCTATGCAATAAAAATGCTAGAATGGTGTTCAAATCAAATTGTATTATCCATAAAAAACAAGAACACGCCACACAAGTAATCAATTATGATTGACCTCAGGAATGAATACATCCTCCATTTTATACATTATGTTGTAATCAATCAATATCTCAAATAGAACACGCCACACAAGTAGGAAAATAAGTTGCTTTCGAAAATGAAAATTTTATACCCTAAAACTGCTACATGAATACAGCCGCTTTGATAGTTTCTTTTGATGATTGTTTTCATATGAAAGCTCAAGATAGCTCCTCTCTTTTACCAATAGTGTCAATTCTACAAAAAAGAAGAAGAAGGTAAACAATGGAATGTTGCAATCAAGAGTGAACTTCATTTTGATTCTAAGTGTAGTAAACTACAACAACAACCGCAAAATCCTAAGCCGGCAAGAGCAAATAGATCCAATATCGATGAAGGAAATGCTTCATAAGCTAAAAACACAATTAGTAATTTAGGCAAAATGAGCTAAGCCAGAACAGGCTCAATTTTAATAATGAATACTCCATCAGAACTGTCTCATTTATATGAGTACAAGTCAGCCACAAAACAACTATATCCATCAAGCGCTGTTACTCCGGCATCCAAATATCCAATGCAGCTCTTACTACTCTGCATCACCTAAGCTTTCTACACTACCCTCAAATGGGTAGCAAACAATTGTGTAACACATTAGGCCAATCTTCCCACAAACTATACCGAGCTATGTACTGTGGAGCAATCAACAAATATAAGAAAGTGTGCATACTCGCCACCAAAATGGGGCCAAATTTTTTTTTTAAAAAACCATTAAGATCAAACCCCTCTCTCTCTCTCTCTGTGAGTGTTTGTGTGTGTGTCTAGAGATTATGAAACCCAAGGCAGATGAAGCAAATGGTATCTCCTAAAGTTAGCATTTCATCAATGGTCTTATTTACATAAACTTCTGAACAACTTCCAGTGAGATCATATGAGAAATGAAATTTCCTTAGACTCGGAAAAAGTTTTTAATAATTAGACTTGGCTTACATAAACCATGAAGGGATCTCGTGTCAACCTTACTAATTCGAAACTTATGTGTTTTTTGCCAATTCTGAATGGATTTTGGTAATATTGCTTATCTCTTGTGTGTGCGCGCGCGCGTGTTAGTGTGCATCATCCAACAATGACTTCCCTACAAACCATGCTAGTCAAATTACAAATCTATTCCTTGGTTTGCCACTTGGATCTGGAAGATGTCAGCGCGTTAGTGTGCGTCATCCAACAATGACTTCCCCACAAATCATGCTAGTCAAATTACAAATTCATTCCTTGGTTTGCCACTTAAATCTGGAAGATATGAATCATCATGTGATGCCAGAGAACCTGGAAAATGTGAAGGTATTAAGTTTTCACGTTTTTTTCTTGTTTGTTGCTGGTAAAATTACGCTTGCTTTCAGCCCATTATTCTGTGGAGCACTGCCAAAGTTTCATTACTCTTTCCTTTCAGGTCATTTTGGGTATATCAAGTCACCAATTCCTATATATGTCATCCTTCCCACGTGAGCGAGCTAAAGGGGCTGCCTAACCTATTGTGTCTGAACTGCCTTTCATCCTACAAGTTTTTCCACATCATCCAACAATGACTTCCCTTTAAGCCATGCTAGTCACGCTACAAATCTATTCCTTGACTTGCCTCGTTACATTTTCAGCCCAGGTAAAAGAAAAGGTAGCAAAACGTGAATGTATTAAGTTTTCACGTTTTTGTTGTTCGTCACTGCTCACAGGTAATTACATCGAAAAATCTGAACGAAATGTATTCACATGCTCTCTCAAACTATGTTTTTGTGGAACACTACGAAAGTTTTATTATTGTTTCCTTTCACGTCATTTCAAGCATATCGAGTTACCGATTCCTATATATCATCCTTCCCAAGTGAGCGAGCTAAAGCAGCTACTTGGCCTATCGTGCTTAGAGTGCCTAAAGATGAAGAATAAGAAGAGCCTTTTTAATCCCTGAATAGTTTTCCCTATTTTGTGCCAGAGACGATGCCACCACGACACCATTTTCTTGCACTTATCTTTTTAATTCTAGACAAAAAACGAAAGGGCAGAGCTTTCCCTATTTTATTGTTACCTTTCACAGTTTCACGTCATTTCAAGCATATCGAGTTACCGATTCCTATATATCATCATTCCCAAGTGAGCGAGCTAAAGCAGCTACTTAACCTATCGTGCTTAGGGTGCTTAAAGATGAAGAATAAGAAGGGCCTGGACATTTTGAGTTTCTTTCAGCCTAAAGGTTTTGTTTTTGCACTTATCTTTTTAATATTGTGCCTAGAGCCTAAAGGTTTTGTTTTTGCACTTATCTTTTTAATCCTTGAATAAAAACAAAAGGCGGAGCTTTCCCTATTTTGTGCCAGAGATGATGCCACCACGACACCATTTTCTTGCACTTATCTTTTTAATTCTTGACCAAACACGAAAGGGCAGAGCTTTCCCTATTCTGCGCTAGAGACAATGCTTGAATCTACTGGAATCATTACAAATTATTGATATCATAGAGCACAAAAATCACGAAATTGGTCCTCACACATCTCTCATTTTTTGGGAATCAGATTTCAGCGGTTAAAATGCGGCCTTTTTGGGGTTTCCCCTAAAACATGAAGACGAGAAAAAAATCTACAACCAATTAGTCGATGGTTTTAAGCGATTCCAGCAGCAATAGAACAAGCGGAGAATGTACTTTAAATATCATGAAGGATTATAAACCAAATTTACAATGCAAGAATGAGAAATCGTCCAAGAAAGGAACCCCTGTAACCTGTCCCAAATCTGCTGTGTATATACATGCATACATATACACGAAAATATGTAAATATAATCAACCAGAAAGAGGGAGAAAATGTATACCTGCAAAAGTGATGAAGTTTAGAGGCGGTGGTGATGATTGGAAGTGGCAGTGACAATCGGTGGACAAATCAGCAGTCGATGGTACGCGAAGTTCTGAAACCGAAACTGGAGAGAGAGAGAGAGAGAGTTGACTCCGAGCAAGACGATCGATCAACGGGAGCAAGACGAATCGATCGATGATACCATCATCGTCGACGTCGTTCACAAGTTCAGCACGAGAGAGAGAGAGCCATAGTTTAGGGTTTTTGTTTCTGCTGGTCTCGATCGCGGAGCGATGATGGCGAACTGCAGTTTACCAGCAATCATAAGCAGAGACAACGAATCAAAAAGAAGAAGAACAACAACAACAACAGATCACCCCCGCCGCCTCCACTTCTCCTCCTGCAGCTGATCGGGCATCATCTGCTTTGAGACGCCTGCCTGGCCGTCCGTCGCAGAGATGGTGGTGGCCGGATGAAAGAAAACCCAAAATGGGAAGAGAAGAAGACGAATCGGAAGAGCATTACCGATCAAAAAAAAATTGGGAGAGCATTATCAAAAAAGGAAAAACTGAATTGCAAGGGACAGACCGGCTGGATTCCAGCCTTTATTCCCGCGTGTACAGTAACCGGGGGAGGCAATTTTACCGGAAAGCCCCCAAGCCCAACACCACTACGTGACAAAATAGTGTAGAAAAGTCGGGACGCAGACGGAAAACATCGAAAGTCTGAAAATCCGTTAAAGTAATTCGTAAATAACCCAAATAGTGTCCATGGCCCACCACTTTTGAGCGCGGAAACGCCCAAAACCCTAAAGAAGTAAATGTAATTGGCTAGTTTCCAAACCGAGGGACATTATCGTCCAAAGATGGCCAAAATAGGAGCCACATTTTGGAACTCCATACATTTTATAGCGGCCTGTGGAAATTGAGTCCAAACATCTCGGACCTTCAAATTCGAGTGGCGACTCTATATTTTCGAGCGCTTGCTTCCCCGCTCGCGCTCCCTCGATCCGGGCCCATTGCTTTGGGAAAGGAACGAAATCCTGTTAGGTAAGCAAGTTTTTTTTTAAGGGTAAATTACAGTTAACCCCCTCTAACTATGCTCGGTGACACTTAATCCCCTCTAACTATTATTTTTGGCACTTAACCCCCTCTAACTAACTGAAATTCAAACGGTCATAACTTCTTCGTCCGAAATCGAAAACATGCAAATTATATATCGATTTCGAGATCTTGAAGTCAGCTTTCTAATGACACCAAAATCACATCACGATTCAAAGCACACAGAAAGTTATGATCAAAAGAGTAAGGGCTGATAGACAGAAAGACCGTTTTGAACTACTTTTGCACAATACGAATATACGATCTTGATTGTTCCGGAGCCTACGGTGGTGACTCCGGCATCGATTGGTAGCTTCGAATGCGCCTATCGTGATGGCGTCAAGGTAGTAAGGACGACGACGCCACCGATGCTGAGAGAGATGACGACGACTTGTTCGGCCATGGGCAGATCTAATTTTCAATTGCTGATGGTTGTGATCCTGCTGAGGGAAGAGCCGCAACAGTGAGGTGGGAAGGAGATGACGTAGTGTTGTGAATTTGATTGGTTGATTCCGTAGGTACGTTGGAGAAGATGAAGAAGGGTAATGTTGTCTTCTCACATTGAAGTAGAGCTTTATTTATTTACTTTTTCCATTCTCACTCTCTCAAGTGTACTCCACCTTCCGTCATTTTGGAAGGAAAATATAACGGTAGCATTTTAGTCTGAAACCACGAGAGGTGAATTGATCATTTTTAAATGTTAGGGAGGTGACGTGCAAAAGACTTAAACCACACGGGAGAGGTAATCTGTACTTTGCCCTAGTTTCTATTGCGCGGATTGGATTTCCCGGCTTGAATTTGGAAGTATTATATATTGTTTCTGTGTAGTGATAATTGAATGATTCTGTCTCTCTCCAAATTTGGTTCGCAAAATCTGCGTATTGCGAGTGAGATTATATGCATGCTGTTGTAGTGGAGTACTATGTTTCTGTTGTTATGTTTTTTTTATCCTGCCATCACAGTACTATGTTACTCGTTATGGGGTCTATGTGGCTTTTCATTAGCAATTCTGGTTTTGGTTTTCTCCAGGGTAACTCCGTAAAAACCTGGCGAATTCATCAATGGCGTGTCTGTGGTATACCCGTCGGCGGGTGGGGGGCGAATGGATTCCTACGAAGGTGCAAGTTACTCAGGACGTTGATGATGAAGGCCGCAAGATCTTTGAGGCATTTTACGGGATGCCTCTTTGGCATAATACCACGAAGAATTATGCGTTGATGTCAAATCTTGATCGGGTTTTTGGGGTTACCAACGATGATGATGCTCGAACTATTGCGGAATTCGCTGTGGGTGAATTCAACAAGAAGAAGAAGAAGCAAGAGGTTCTCTACTACTGCTTTTGGTTTTGTTTTCAAATTCTACTTTCCTGTTGGTTCATCGTCAATCAGTTCCTAGAATGTTTTATTCTCTGTTATATTTCAGGATTTTTAAATTTAGTGTTTTTGCTTGTCATGTTGTATGATTGGCTTTCGGTTTAGCCTCCTATGACTCCAATTGGAATTTGTGTAATAGTGGATAAGTATCAGCTATTCATGATAAGACAGATTCTCTCCATCTATTTATGTTTCGTTGTGGGGTAAATATGTTTTTAGGGTGTATTGAATATTGATTACTTTTTTTTGGCTCGAGAATTATTGTTTTCACAGGCAATTCAACAACTCATGAACTTGAGAGTTGGTTTCTTTTTCTTTTTTAAGTTATTCCCCTTCCCTTTGATTCTTAGATTCTGATCTGTCCTTTATTTTCCTTGTGTAGAATCAACCTCCTCTCCAGTTCTTAAAGGTGGTTGGGGCTGTCAGTATTCCCCGTTTTCCTTATGAAACCTACTACCTTATGACATTACAAGTAGTCGATGGATCAACTGAGCCAAGGAAGTTATTTGCAAAGGTTATTCAATATGATTGCCGTCACTGTCAAACTAAGCACGTCAAGTTGGATGAATGGTTGCGTGTCGATGATGATTTGACACAACTCAAGCACCCTCTATTTAAAATTGTAAGTGGTTCCTTATTTTCTTCTCTTGCCTCTACATTGTTGTGTACAGTATTCCGGGGTCAGCCTCCATGTGCCAGCTCTAGTCAAGTAACCTGTACTTGTTCTTCTTCCTTATTTTCTATGTACATTTTGGCGATTGGTTTCTGGTACACTTCAAAATTTAGGGAAGTCTTATTGAATTTGCCTGAATTTTTACAATTTCCTACAAAATTAGATTTCTTTCATCCTTTAGGCAAATATACTATCAAAAAGTTTCAAAGAGCTATGGATTAGAAAAATTGATATAAATCGTAATGCCTACTACCCCAAAGCAAGCTGCTAGAGATGTTGGGAACTTTAGAAAAAATGCCCGTGTGCTTCAATCAATTTATCTGTGTCAGATTTCATTCTCTTAGCTTGTGAGAGTATATGGGCCAGAATCTGGCCACCAGTTGTTGCGCCCAACTCTTGTGTCGCATGCTAGTGTTTTTATTTTTTGATCGGCAGAAAAAGCTCTATTAATCCTTGAGAAGGGATACAAAGATTAAACGGATCACAGGTACACAGGCAAAAATTTCACCCGAGAACCAAATCCAAAAGGACGGCGAGAAGCTAACCAAAAATGTCGCATGCTTGTGTTCTTAAGAACTTGATTACAAAATTCCTACAATCAAGAACTATGGAGCGAGGTGTCTTATTGTGTGTGCCCTTGTTTACGTGAGTCTTGTGTCTCAATTTTTCACTGTTTTTCCCCTTCTCCTTATTGTGCACTTGTAGGGGTAAACGTTCAAATTAACTTTTCCTACTGTCCACTTAATTTGTAAATAATTGCGTAGTGGTCGTCACATGCTTGTATGTCTCAGATGTTACTTGTTTTCGGAGTTCTCATGATGTCATGGTTGAATTTTCTCTTGTTAGTTGCAGTGCATTTATATTGTCAGGTATGGATCTTTTCCCATTTTCTTCTAATTTTTTATTTGGTTACAAGGTTTATGCATACATGGTGCATTATCTTTTTCTGTTTAAGACCACCACTTTTTTCGCACATACTACCCCCAAAGCAAGCAGCTATTGATACGTGGTAAGTTCAGACCAGCAAGAAAGGCGTAATGATTTGAACCCGCACATGATGAATTCACAATCCACTGCCTACCTTTTACTGCGGTCAAGGGCATTGCTTCTTAAAAAGAGAAAAAAGGCCCATGTGCTTCATGGAAAGTTTTGCTATTCACTTAATTTTATCTCCTCTTTTCTTTTTTTTTTTCAGATTGCTGCTCTCAAGTATTCTTAAGATATCTGCGACAGATGTTCTGCCCAACATTTTTGTGGCTAGCGTTGTTACGAAATAGATAACAAATTACTAAAATTACAATTATGGAAGGAGGTGTCTTATTGCAAGAACACTTTTTTGTTAGCATAAGCATTATGTCCCAATTTTTGACTACTAGGCCAGTGATGCCAGTCATGCATACTTGCACCTTACACACTTGACCTTGATCGAGATTGACTGCTCCTTTATTATCCCCTTGGCCTTGGGATATTGATGTTTTTGTGTTGTCTTTGTTTTTGTAGAGGAGGGAAGAAAAATGGTTTCTGAAAGAAGTGGAAGCTGAATTTGAGCAGAAGAAAAGTTTGTTTTTGAGTAAAATCAGCCCTGCTCTGGGTGTTTTGCACGCAAAGGGGAAAAAGCAGATTTTGGAAGTGGTCTCATCTGACCTACAGAAGCTGGCTCAGTTCAAGGAACCAGATGAGCCAGAATTTGAAGAGGAATTGTCATTTGTGTGAGTATCACCACTTATTGTTTATCTTCTTGTTTTTTTCTGGAGCTTACAAAGAGATTTTAATGTGGGGTCTAACTTTTGATTGTGGGGTAGAATTCTTGATAAGCCACTCTTCTGTTACTTTTTCTCTTACATGAGTACATGACACTTCTTTTAGAAATGCAACTAGTTTCATTGATTGCCTGCCTAGGTTAAGAAAATTATATTCTATGATTCATGGTAATATGAATTCCTTTCGAAAGTATTTGTTTTGTAATACTTCTTGTAGGGCTAATTTTTCTAGTCTATATTTTTGTCCTTTTCCCGTAGAGAGAGTGTTCCTCAATGTTATGCTTTTTAGTCCTGCACATATTTGTTTGTATCGACTTCCATTTAATAAGTCAAAGCAAGTGTTGCTAGTGGAAAGGAGGCAATTTTGTGTTCATAACTTCCATTGCAATACAAACATTGTACTTCAACCCTGGGTACAAAGTCGTCGAATAATAATGATGCACCGCGGAGAACTTAGTAGGTACAGCCCAAACTTCCCTGAGATAAAAAACCAGTAGGGAGCTCCTCGAGAAAAGATCTTAAATTCGTCAAGTTTTGACCAAACTTCCCTAGGTAATTCTCACACATCTTTTGTAAAAGACTAGCGACTTAAGTCTCATTTAAATTTTGTCTCTGATTGATGTTCATAAGGATCATGGCAAACTTAGGTTTGGCTCTAGTTCCGTTTGGAGCTTTTCAATTTTCTTCTTTGGCATCTTTGCGAAATGTTTGACTATACTCAAAATTAGGTTTGACCATAATACTGCTCATCTCAAAATTGTCTTCTTAATAGGGGTGAGCATGGTCCGGATTGGTTCGGTTTTATAGTAAACCAAGAACCAAACCAGTACCTACGGATTATAAATTTACAGAACCAAACCAACCCACAATAGGCATAGAACCAAACCAATCCAATCTAATAAACTACGGTTCAGTTTCGGTTTTAACCACGGTTTGCTTTGAACTAAGCTATCATCTTCAAAAAAATATTTGAAGTACTTAAAATTACGAAGATAAATTAGAACAATTTATATTAAAATCAATTTCATTCAAATTACCATAACAAACTAACATCAACGAACTAATTTAAGGGTAGAGTACCAACATTTGCTTCAAACTAATAAAATGAAATACAGGTAAGTCACTAAAATAAATCAACTAAGAATATCATCTACTAAACATCTTAAGATAGTTTAACCAAATAAAAGGTCAAAGATAATTCATAAAACTATAGAATTGAAATGAGACAGCAAAATGGATACGGTTCGGATCGGTTTGGAACCATAACTGTGAACATGAATCCACAAACCAAACCATATAATGCGGTTTCTAATTTTTTTAAAACCATGACCAAACCACACTACTAAAAAACAGAACCAAATCTTTCGGTTTGGATTGGATTCACGGTTTGACGGATTTTTTACTCACCCCTACTTCTTAAGGCTTAGGTTATCTTTTCTCAATCATATTGGCTTTCTATCATACTGCCAAGGGTGTCCCAACAAAATATGGCATGCCTCATTACCTCTAGAGGAACTACATCACACCACACCTCATCCCTATGCTTATCTATGTAAAACTTCACTAGACACCAATGGGTGACTAGGATATCTCCTCCTTCCTTGAACCAAGCCACCTTAGTAAGGTTTGACGAATTTTTCGGTTTTCAAGCTAAGCTTGGTCAATTAAAATCACCAATCTGTTAGAGACAGTGCTCAATGCAAGTAATGTGGGAATAACATTGTTTCAACTACTATCTTATCAGATAAGGCCTTGGGAGTACCAAACCGAGCCTTGTGTCCCAATGAATTGGGGCCTTGGGAGTTATCATGATAATATAAATTTTGACTCTAGCAAGCCCTTTCTTAAGCAACTTTTTCTTTTACATGTGCCTATGTAGCACCATGAATAAGATCTATGTAATGTTTGATACCGCCCTGGGTGGAAGTCCTTCAGGGGCTCCTCGTGGATGAGATCCTTAACTAACCAAGCAATGGCTGGACTTCCTTGGGTAATTCTGATACATCTTTTGCTTCTTAACCCACCAAAATACAAGCAAGTTGAGTCTGATTTATTTTTGTCTCGAATTGATGTTTATTAGCGATCATGACAAAAATTAGGTTTGACTCTAGTTTTGTTTGGAGCTTGTTCTACCTTCTTCTTTGGGATCTTTGCATCCTTTGGGGGCACAAAGTAATTTAAAATTTGTCCTTTTTAAGTGTTCTTTTCTCTATGATGTTGGGTCTTTGTATCATACTACCAAGGACGCCCCAACAATATAGCTCACCTGAATAAGAACTACATCACAAGAGATCTTATTCCCATTTGCATAGCTACCAGAAAGAGAGTGCTAAATCTAGGCCCTCTCATTGGCTTCTTTCTTTAAAAATGGATCAAGCTACCAGTTATTCTTTGAGTTATTAAGTTAAGCCTTTTTGTTTGGACGTCAAGTTGAGCCTTAGTTCTCCTCTCACCTGATCTTTTTCTGCCCATTAATTAAGAACAACCTGAGGGTAGGAAGAGAAGGTCTATTGGCGGTTCCGGTGGTGAGGGAGTAGGCCCGGTGCCCTTTTCCTCCTTACTTTCTATGTTGAGTATATTCCCATATGCTATGATGGAAATGGAGTACTTGGGATCAACTCTTAGAGTTGGAAACCATCTTTGACATTGATGGATGACTAGACTTTCCTCCCTCCTTTAAACCAAGCCAACTTGTAAGGTGGGACTAACTTCTTGGTTTCCAAGCTAATCTTGCTCACCATTGCATTTCAGATAAGGTTCTCAATGCGTCCACTATCAAAGACAACTGGACAAAACTTGTCACCAGTTGTGCTAGTAGTGCGGAAAAGACTTCGTCTTAGCCATCTATCATCAAATGAGCCCTTATGAGCTATCATGACCCCTTTCCTAAGGAACTGTGTCACTTGCCTATGTAATTCCTCATGCGCTGGCTGACTCGTGCAGTATTTGCCAAACGAGGTTAGCTAGCTAAGAAGCACGGATACGATACGATACGATATGATGAATATAAAAAAAATAAAAAGTCCTAGTTAACCTAGCAAAATAAAAATCCCTTAAAATCAGATTAAACTGTAAAAAACCCCTAAATCAGACTAGAGAGAGATGTGTGAGAGAGAGAGACGAGATATATATATATATATATATATATATATATTTTCTTGTATAGGTAATTAGGGGTGTGTGTGTGCCTGTTTATATATACACTGATACACAATGTGAGAGAGAGAGAGATGAGAGACGAGGGAGAGAGAGACTTACAGTCGTCGAGAGATGAGATATCGATCGTCTTCTTTTTCTGCCTTTCGTTCTCTATTTTCGACTTGTCCAAGAAGGGGGAAATAAATATGTAGACCTAATTGCAGTTTTGACCTATATATTTTAAGTAATAATTTTTTTACCCCTGTGCGCATCCAAAACGTATCCACAACGTATCTGAGCGTATCCGAAACGTATTGGGATACCAAAAATTAATTTCAAAAACAGGATACTCTAAAAAACGTATCGGATACGCATCCGGAGCGTATCCGAGTGTTTCTGTATCCGATATGCGTACGGTATGTGATATGTAGGCCAAAATAGAGTATCCGTGCTTCATAGTTAGCTAGCATCAGGAATAAAATCTGTGTAATGTTGGATATTCCTCACTTGAGGAAACATCCACCTGGAAGCTCCTCAAGGACAGAATCCCTAAACTTGTCAAGCAATGGTTCCATTAAGCAATTTGGGCCTTAAGATATCCGGCCCAACTTCCCAAAGGGCGTGAGGGGGCGCTTGGGCCTCTTTATCCGTTTGGGAGACAACCAAGTCGGGTCATCTTACCGGGTCGCGGTCAGGCACTGTAGTGGATCTCAGGTGCTCCGGTGCGGAATGATTCGGTCTGGCCACGTGGTGTACCAATCTGGTCCGGCTGCATGGCATGGACAAACAGAAAATGACGAGCTCGCCGCACTATACATGTATGATCCAGACACGTATCACACACGTTGCACGGTCCCCAACTGGACTGGAGCAAGTCTTTCAGAGGTTGTTGGTACAAGCGTACAAGCACAACCCGGTGCAGCCACGTGGCTCGACAATATGCCGGCCCACAAGCTCGAGGCCGCTTCATCCAGCCAGACGTTCAGATGGTTGGTGGTCGGTGATGTCACCATGGCACGGGGGTGGCATGCGTGCCAACTTAGCCACCAAGGCAAGCACTCCACTATATACACTACAATGGTAAACCCTAACAACTTAGCCATCAAGTATGCTCTCTCCTTGAGTTGAAACTAACTTAGTCATCTGATGCGGTCCAGAAAAGGTGGCCAAGGATATTCCAGTAATTTAACCATTATCCGGTTTTCGAGGGTTAGGATTGCCCATGGGTCTACTTGGGATATTGGCTAGACATGGGCTGGATTCTTAAAGAGTGTCTTTTGGGTTTTAGTCAAGTCAAAATGTCTATTTAATTTCTAGTCAAAGTCTTTAGAGTTAATTAGTTGATCAAAGAGTCATTTGGTTTTTCCATGTCATTAATGTTAAATGTAGTCTAAGAGTCAATTAGTTGATCTAAGAGTCATAAATTTTTCCATGTCATTAATGTAGTCAAAGAGTCTAGGTTCAATGTGTCTTTGGAAGTCTAAAGTTAGTTGAAGGTTGTTTATGTTAGGATGTTCTAGAGTCAAGTTGAAATGGTTATAAATAAGATTGTAAGCCTTATGGCAAATCATGATTGATTGAATGAAAAATTAGCTTTAAGCTTTACTGATTGTGTGATGTAATCTCATTCTTTGGTGTGATGCTAAAGAGGCCTTAGGTGTGATGCCTTTGGTAACCTAGGTGTGAGGCCTAGATCTATCCTTCTCTAATTCTTCTCTCCTTACAAAATACTGTTCACGTCTACTGTTCACAGCCCCAAAAAACAGCCCCTTTCCCTCGTGTTTGATCATACTTAGCCCTATTCCAAATCTGTCCTGCATCATCATCGAAGTGCCCACAAGCCACCTTTGGCTGGTTGGCACTAATCGTTTGCTACTTGTGGAGTGAACGGAAGGGAGAAGTGGGCTAGAAGATCAAACCACAAAACAAGCAACCCAGATCTGAGAGAGAGAGGCCCAACCTAGAAGAGTGAACGCCATCCCATAGTGATTATGACACATCTTTCACCTCTTTACCAACCAAAAGACAACCAATTTGACTCATTCAACTATATCTTGAATTGATGTTATTTGAGGATCAGGAGATTTAGTTTTGACTATAGTTTTGTATGGAGTTTGTTCCACCTTCTTCATTGGCATGTTTCATCTGTTAAGGGGTACTAAAATGATAAATCTTGAATTTCTCCATCATGTAGGGTCTTTCTCTCATACAGCCAAGGATGCCCCAACAAGATATGGCACACCTCTAGAGGTACTACGTCACACCAGACTTTATCCCTAATATTCCCGCAACTGGAAAACTTCATAGACATCAATGGTTGACTAGGACTTCCACTCCTTTCCTGAACCAAGCCATGTTGTTGGTTTGACTAACTTCTCAATTTCCAAGCTAAGCTTGTTCATTATTTCACCAAAGGCAAAGTTTGAAGCTTCCACTATTAATGGCAGCCACACAACTTTCCCAGGCTCACCTGTGCAAGTAGTGCGGAAATGACTTCATGTGAACCTTCTGTCATCAAACCAGGCCTTAGGAGCTATCATGGCATATGATTAACTTTCACACTAGAAAGCCCTTTCCTAAGCAACTCCCAACACTTGCTTGTGTAACTCCTTAAGCTCTAGCAGACTGTAATGAGGTAACCTAGCAACACATATGTGATGTTAGATATCCCTAATGGGAGTAAGTTCAGGACTTCCTCAGGGGCGTGTTTCTTAAACTCCCAGTTTGGCACAAAAATTATTGTATGGTCCTGGACTGCCACTTGGTCTAGGAAAATGTCAACTAGGAGTGAGCAAAAAATCCGTCAAACTGCGAAATCCAGTCCAAACCAATCCAAATCGAATGATTTGGTTTGGTTTTTTAGTAGTGTGGCTTGGTTCCGGTTTAAAAAAATTAGAAACCGCGTTAAATGGTTTAGTCTATGGATTTATGTTAATGGTTTCAGTTCCAAACCAATCGGAACCGTATATTTATATAACTCATTTAATTTAGATACACCAAGTATGCATGAGAGTTATTTATAGTAAACTAATTTCCTAAATTAATAATCTATTCAATCCAGTGTCATATTCAGTATTCATTTACTGCCAAAATTATGTAGTATAAACTTCTATATATCACAACTAATTCCTATAATTGTGGTACACCAAAAGCACATGGTATATATAAATATATAATGCTTCATTCAGTGAATAGTGATTTCACGGTTCAGTTAAGTCTTGAATTTTCCTATATTTTTATAAATGAAACCCAATTCTTAGTTATCTCCACAATTTTGAGTACTTTAAATAGTTTACGAAGATGATATCTCAGTTTCAAGTAAACCGTGGTTCGAAACCAAAACCGAACCGTAGTCTAATGGTTTGGATTTGTTTGGTCCTATACTTTTTGTGGGTTGGTTTGGTTTCTTAAATTCATAATCCGTAGATAGTGGTTTGGTTCTTGGTTTACTATGAAACTGAACTAATCCTGTCCATGCTCACCCCTAATGTCAACTGCACAATACCGTGGGACCACCAGGTGGCAATGGTCTCAGACCATCCAATAACTTCTCTTCTGGCACATCTTTCTCTTCTTTACCCACCAAAGGACAAGCAACTTGAGTGTCATTTAATTCCATCTTGTATGATGTTCATCATGCCAGATTTAGGTTTCACGCTAGTCTCGTATGAAGCTCCACCACCTTTGGCATCTTTGCATCTCTTTAAGGGTACAATGTAATCTTACATTCGTTCTTCATGAAGGCCTAGGTGTTCTTTTCTCTATTATGTTGGGTCTTTCTATCATTCTACCAAGGACGCCCTAACAAGATATGGTACACCTCTGCTCCTCTAGAAGTACTACCTCACACCAGACCTCATCCCTATAATTCTTTCCAATGGAAAACTTCACTAGACATTAATGGGTGACTTGGACTTTCCCTCCTAAACCAGGCCAGGTTGTAAGGTTTGATTAACTTCTAGGTTTCCAAACTAAGCTTGTTCATTAATTCATTCGAGATGAAGATCTCAGTGCTTCCACCATTAAATACAACTGGACACAACTGTCGACACCAGACCTCATCCCTATAATTCTTTCCAATGGAAAACTTCACTAGACATTAATGGGTGACTTGGACTTTCCCTCCTTAACCAGGCCAGGTTGTAAGGTTTGATTAACTTCTAGGTTTCCAAACTAAGCTTGTTCATTAATTCATTCGAGATGAAGATCTCAGTGCTTCCACCATTAAATACAACTGGACACAATTGTCGCCAAGGCCCAGCTGTGCATGTAGTGCAGAAAAGACTTCGTCTCAGCCTTCTTCCATCAGATGAGGCCTTGACAGCTATCATGACATGATTAACTTTGACACTAATAATCCCTTTCCTTGAGTAAACACCACTCTCTAATTTTCTACACTCCATTTTGTGGTTTATATCCTAAGTAGGGGTGGCAGATTGAACCAAGACCCATTAACAAACCCATACCCATCAACTACAAAATAGATCCAACCCAACCCATTTATTAGTTGGGTAAAAATGATTCCAAACCCAACTAACCCATTATTAGTTGGGTCTAAATTGGGCATCAATTGGGTCAACTTAAATGAACCAATGGGTCATCAAAGTAACCCACCAAAAAAATAGAGCTGAACGACAGAATGGGAGTCGTCTGCCCCGACGGGATACATGGCTTTTACGTACTCCATTGTCTATCAACGGAATGAAAAGATTCTTCCATGGGAAGGAGGTCTCTCTCTCTCTGTGTAGCGTTTATTCAATTCTTCTATGCTAAATCACTTGTGTCCAAAAATATTTGGACGGTCCGGATTAAAAATCAATTGTGACCTGTAACAATTATTTTTGACCAGTCAAAATTGAAAACACATCTCATCCATTGATTGCACGAATGGACTAGTGAAATTGCGCGTATTCAGTTTCTCTCGTGGTATTTAGTCCCGCATAGGGTTTGGATTAAAAAGTTGTGACTTATTTTTTTGTCCTTATTCAAATCTTTTTTGCATTTTTTTGTTTTGCGTCAAACTTTTGTGATTTATTGATTCGTTTCAACTAGAGGAATCGGAAAACTAAAAAAATTTGATCGAAACTTATAATTTTTTGAATAAAGACAAAAATAAGTCAATAAGACAAAAAAAAATTACTTATTCTTGTCTTTTTGGAAAAAATTATGTGTTTCGATCATAACTTTTTACTTTTCCGATTCTTCTTGACGAGACGAATTAATAAGTCACAATAGTTTGAAATTTAATATACATGTAATTGGGCTAATGGGCGGGTCGGATATGAGTCATTGACCTCATAACTAATGGGTGCTAAATGGGTCAATGACTCATTAGAGACCCAACCCACTTACAACTTACCCAATTTGGCCCAAACCCGCCCATTTGACACCCCTAATCCTAAGGGAGAAGGAAACAAGGGGGAGAAGAGAGAGAACAAGCAGCTAGGGTGTTGTTTACATTTTATGCTCCCAATAAATGGGAGGGATAGCGTGTTTATACTGGAAAACAAAAGAAAAACCCTAACTTCCTCACTAGGTGTCACAATCCTATTGGCGACCTCTCGACATTAAAGATCAGGTGCACCTCATGTGACAACTGACAAATAAAAAGTGGACAACCCCCACAAATAAGTCAGTAAATAAACAGAAGATATATTCTGTACAAATAAATAACTAAACTGAAGTAAATCATAATCTAAGTCACTTTTTTGTTGGTAAATTACATCATAAGTTACATCACATTTGAGGAATTTTGTGTAAATATTACTTACTTGTTGAGACTGCTAGCACAGTGAATTACCCTATGCAGCAGGAACAACGTGAGCACCTGAGTCTTTAGATTAAAGATGAAGAGAAACGTGTTTGTTTGAATTTTATGGTGTGGTGTTAGAACCTGGGGTTTTAAGGTGAGGAAGAAGGGAAACGTCCAAAGTTCAAATCAACTTTCTTAACTGTCTACCTAATTTGTATTAAGTTGCATAGTGTGAGCACATCCTATCATGTTTCAGATGTCATCTTGAATGTTTTAAAAGGTGTAATCGCTTTCTTGTTAGTTGCAAAGCCCAAACCATTTATTTTGTTTTTTATGGATCTTGTATCTGCAGATTCTTCTATAGATGCATGTCCGTCATTTTGTCTTGGTTAAGGTTTATGCCCAAACAGCGCAACCGTTCTTTTTCTTTCTTTGTTTCTTTTCACTTTGGTTCAAGACCACCGCTTTCTTACAGCAACGATTGCCCTATGATGATAAATGGCTCAGCCTTTCTATGAATGCAGCCTTTATTATATGCCAATTAATATTGAGGGTCCAGTTTCTTGGAGGTTTATGTTCAAGTTTAACTTCAAACATGGCATTGCACTTTGCATTGGTTGCCCCGTTTTTGTTCCCTTGGTGGTTGTAAAAGTTCCCATCCCTGTTTTGGAGTGTGATGAATTTTTTGTATTGTAGGTTACTCCAAGAAGAAGACGAGGGATGTGAATCTAGTCAGTGTCAGGCAATGCAACATGTGGTAGTTGATGGGTCCAAGGTGAATTCATCAATTCCAGGGCCAAGCTCGTCTTCCAGTAGGGATAAAAGGTTTGGGTTTACATATGAAAACTTGTCCCCTGAGGAAAAGGCCTGCTGGCCTAATGTGTTTTAGGACATATATGGACTTCAAATGGGTACCATTGTTCACCTGCCGTGCACCTTAATCGCCTATGGTTTGTGTTTATTGCTTTTCAGTTATATCTTGAAAGGGACTGGTGGAGGTGTGTTCACTTTTATTCAAGGGATAGACTGTGGAGCGCGTCGCTCTTCTATCTTGGGGACAGTTTCCTTGGTTTTAGATTTTCTCTAATGTATTACTGTACTAGTAATCTGCATTCCTTGTTTGTATGGAGTATTTTGGGTTATTAATCCACTATTAGAAATTACTACGTTGTGGCATACCCTTTTTTTTTTTTTACAATATAAAAAAGTGTATTTCCCTTCCCATGTTATTTCTCTCATTACAAGGTAGGAAATCCTGGTAAGGCCTTAGGACCAGATGGTATCCCTATTGTAGTGTGGAAAAGTCTAGGTGACCTGGGGGTGACTTGGTTGACGAAATTGATTAACAAGATTATTATGACTAGAAAAATGCTCGACGAATGGAGAAGGGGCACGCTAGTACCTATCTATAAGAATAAATGAGATATTCAAAGCTGTAATAACTATAGAGGTATTAAATTGATGAGTCACACGATGGAATTGTGGAAGAGAGTTATTGAGTATCGCCTGAGAATGGTAACTACGATGTCAGAGAAACAGTTTGGGTTCATGCTTAGGAGATTAATCATGGAAGCTATCTACCTATTAAGGAGAATGGTAGAAAAGTACAGAGCAAAGAAGAATAATCTCTATATGGTTTTCATAGACTTAGAAAAGACTTATGATAGGGTGTCTAGAGACATCATATGGTGGGTTCTGGAGAGAAAGGGAGTGACCAAATGGTATATCGAGGTGATTAGAGACATGTATGATGGTGTTGTCACTACCATTCGATCACAAGTAGGGGAAACGAGTGAATTTTCAATCACTGTCGGATTGCATCAAGGGTCAGCCTTGAGCCCGTACCTCTTTGCCTTAGTTATGAATGAATTGACTAGACAATTTCAGGGGGATATCCCTTGGTGTATGATGTTTGCAGATGACATTTGTCCTCGTAGATGAAACCGTTAGAGGTGTTAATACGAAACTAGAAATTTGGAGGGAAGCATTGGAGTCAAAGGGTTTTCGAATAAGTAGGAGTAAAACTGAGTATATGGTGTGCAAGTTTAGTGATACCAACAGTGCGCTTGAAGAAAGAGTGATGATCTAAGACCAGGAGATACCTAAAAGTGATCATTTTAGGTACTTAGGCTCAATTATTAGTAGTGATGGAGAGATTGCCGATAATGTGACCCATAAGATCCAAGTGGAGGAGCGCTACTGGTGTACTTTGTGACAAGAGGGTACCCACAAAATTGAAGGGAAAATTCTATGAAACTGCCATTAGACTAGCGATGCTTTATAGAACAGAGTGTTGACCTATTAAGAAACAATAGGTGAACAAGATGAGTGTAGTGGAAATGAGAATATTAAGGTGAATGTGTGGTAAAACTAGACGAGACAGGGTTAGAAATGAAACGGTTCGTGAGATAGTTGGTGTAGCACCTATAGAAGAGAAGTTGAAGGAGAATAGGTTAAGGTGGTTTGAGTATGTCTACTGTAGACCAAGAGATGCAGTAGTAAAGAGAACAGATAAGATAGCTTTGGGTAGTATTGCTACGGGGAGGGGTAGACCTAAATTCACATTAGATGCTGTGATGCAAAGATTTGAGTATAGTAGGTTTGTGTGAACAAGTGGCCCTCGACAGAGCTCAATGGAGATAAAGAATTCATGTAGTCGATCCCAAGTGATTGGGATATAAGGCTCGGATTGGTTTGGTTTGGTTGGGTTTACAAGGTAGGAAAGGGGGAAAAAAACTCCTTGCACTGCTAATTGTTAAAAGCTTCCGTCGTTGGATAACCATCAGCGCAGGAATAGTAGGGTACTTTCCTACAAAGTGACCACTGTCAAATTTTTGTTTGGACAACGAAGGTCTATTTTTCAGAACTTAAGCGCAAGTCCTAATCTTTAAAACAGTATTTCTTTTCTAACTTTGCCCTTTTTAATTAGAAGATAGTTCACACCAGTAAGATATTTTCATCTCAAATATAATATATAAGACAAAAACAATCTCTAACTCCCAAGTTATAGGAAATACGAAATAAGAGCATGTACGCCAGCCTAGCAAAAATTTTAGCCAAAACACAATTCAGAAGTCGCTGTTCTAATTTATTAACCGTCAGTCACTTTTTGGAAAACGTGGTACCAGCCTCTTTATTTTAACTCTACTTTTTTCAAATACTCTTTAAATCATTTCTTTACTCAAAAAATAAATAACATTATACTATTTTAAGTATATGGTGTCGGACGTGAACCCGGATCCACAATGATATGACCTGACTCGCTCGTATTGTAGTCGTTAGAATATCATACCGTTAGTGTTAAGGGTGATTTCAGTTCGGTTCGGGGTGAAAATTCCGAAAACCGATTCGGTTCGGTCCAAATGATTCTAGGACCGTTCCTGACCGAAGTTGAGTTTGGTTCGGGGTAGGATCGGTTCGGTCGGGGATTTCGGTCCGCCCGAAATATAAAATTTCTATTCAATTTTAAGTGTATGTATATATAGAGTAAGCTTCTAATGCGGACCTCCGCATCCAAGCAAAGTGCGGACCTCCCCTTTCCAGATCGAATTTTGATGATCCGAGCCGCTCAATGTGTTCAGAATGTGATTTTAAGGGTACCTACTATAAATTAGCAAAAAAAAAGATCGATAAGGGCTTCATCCGAGCAGTTTTTGTTTATTTTTTATTGAACAGTTCAAATAAAAACTGCTCAAATCAAGACCTTCCCGGTTATTTTTTTTGTCGATTTCTCATGGGTACCTTAAAATCACGTTCTGAACACATTGAGCGGCTCGGATCATCGAAATTCGATCGGAAAAGGGGAGAAATGGGGTGGTCCGCACTTTGCTTGGATATGGAGATCCGCATTAGAAGCTTACTCTGTATATATATATATATATATATTTAATGTATAATATATAAAAATATATATATAATATATAATCATTCGGTTCGGTCCGGTCCGAAAAAATTTCGCCATCACCTCAACCGAAAATCGAACCGATCGGTCAGTTTTTCAGGTTTTTCCAGTCCGTCGAATTTGTAACACACCTAGTTAGTGTTGTTATCGAATATCAAATATGTATCAAACATCATAATTTTAAAGTAATCTTTTTGTTTAGATGTAACGACCCGCTCTAGGAGGATTAACATAATCTGTCTCAATAAAAGCTAAGTATAAACCTTAATAAGATTCATTCCATAAACGCAAGACAAAGTCGACTAAATAGATTACATACGGCTTCCAAGACAAAATTAACAAAGAGAACCATACAAGATGAGTTCGCATCCACATATGTTACAACAACACTCCAATTTATATCACACTATGTACCATGCCAAAAGGACACCAAGTCGACCCTCATCCCAACTCCTACAGCCTATTAGACCAGTAGTGGACCAAAACTCTACTTCAATTACCTGAAAGGGTAGTTAGTGTTACTGCTTCATTCAAACATAAAGCATAAAACAATTTACAAGAGCAAACATGGATTGAGTAATGCTTCTAATCATATTTAGCAAGAAACATACTATTTTTCACAAATAATTAAGTAAGCAACAATATTTCAAGAAGTTATAGGGTTGCTTTCCTCGCAATCAGAAGTTATGACGGTACCGTACCCTGTGAACAGGGTACTTGTCACGTCCTCGATTTTCAACATAAATAAATAATACATTTTAATAAAAGAACCTCGCGTATCATACATATTACCCTAAAGAGTTTCCCACCTGTTTAATTTACAAATCGAGTCCCCAAATTTAGAGAATTACAACTTTGGCATCACGGCCCAAATTAACTTAGATACATGTACGAACATGTTTAGAATATTACAATCTTAATCAAAAGATAATTCAAGAGCAAATTAATTACAAAGCCATCTTTAACCAAAAGAAAAGTCTATAACAAAGATGAATGAGTGACTAAATGAAATTAGCTTCCAAAAATCTTCAATGTCCAAGCACACCATCGCATGCAATCTATTGCTCGACATTAGAACTTGAAAAGAAGGATTTTGTTGAGCTACACTAGCCCAGTAGGAAAATCTTTACTAATCTTGTAAGTAAATATAAGGATAGATGCAAAAAGAGGACAAGTGCAAAATGTGATGTCATGAAGATGTGGCTCAATCATGAGATAACGATTGGTTCATAGGTGAATCGGCATTCATTATGTTTGTTTAAGATGTACCAACACCACAATCAGCCACACAATTCATAAGACTTGAATACTCCCCAATCGCTTCACGACTCGCTATCCCAAGTTCCCACCTTCGGTATTTCCACCCCTTGCATTACCGTATACACCACGTGGATTACCGTGTTACCACCCCTTGCGTCACGGTGATCCCTAACGACTCGGTTCACCGTATTACCACCCCTTGCGTTACGGGACTTTCTAACCCATCCCTCGACTCATACGCCTATCTTCGCATTCTACAAACCAAGTAAGACTTTATTGAATCACACGTTCACGTGAAGCATCATACGGTGTTCTAACAATGCTATAAGTATGCCACAAACACAACCAATAAATCAATTTATCAATAAGACGCATTTTAACAAATTTCTAATTAAGTACATCCAAATTTGGTTCTAGCTAACAGGAAGCCAACGGACCAAGGAATTCGTCGAACCATTGTAGGAATTCAATTAGACATGCTTGAGATAGTTTAGGAGGTGTCCAAAGGGTTTAGAAATGATCGGGGGTCAAAACAACGAAGTTTGGGGCAAAAGCTGAAAAACTGTCCATTGTGATCTGGTATCGATACAGCAAAACGCTGTATCGATACGGGATTCAAATCAGAAATTTCTGAAGTTTCTGTTTTCTCGGATGGTTGAGGCTTGGACGTGGACGGGTTAGACCTGCACACGAAACAACCGCGTTAGTGCCCAAACCCGGAGCGTGGTGTCCGGGGCAGGCACTCCGACGCTCTAGTCAGTAAACAGGAGAGGAGATATTGAGGTATTGTTTTAGGGTTTGAGAGAGTGTTCTGAACGTACCTTATTCTAGAGGTGAAAACCTCCTTTTATAGCAAAAGGGAATGCAGAGTCCAACTCCCATTAGAATACTTATTCGTATGATGAGCCCGCCTATCTCGGATCCAGATAGACATCTCAATCCTGAACCTATCCAATCTCCTATATTCCGCTCCTGAATATAAGGGATGGGATAAGACGCGAAGTTCCCTCCTCCTGCCCAACTCTTCCTAACTTCCTCTTCAAGTTAGGGGACAGGAGGCTCGGCGAGTACAGGTAATGTGATGTCATGAAGATGTGGCTCAAGAACCGCCGAACCGGATCATACAGATTAATACGTACGCCGAACCAGACCGTTCCCTTCTATGGATCGACACCACGGCTAATCTTGACCAGGCCCGGCTGGACTCGGATCGGCTACCGACCCAGCCTGTGTAGACACCCTATTCTGGACTGTCCGGATTAGTTTACTTACGGTATTTGATTCCCCAATGATGATTAAGGTCAAGAACATACCGAGTTGTTTGATGAGTTTGAGCTTTGAGCGTCCCGAACCTCGTCCAAACCCATTTCAAACCATTGTCGAACCCTCAAGCCAGAACCAAATGGCCACAACAAAACCCTGCTGGAGTACGCTGGTGGTGGACTAGCGTGCGCAGGAGCCACTGCCACGTGTCAGTCTTTACCACTCTCTGGCGCGCGCCACTCAACAAGTGGCGCACGCCAGTCAGTACCTATCAAATCAAACTTTTTCAGCCAGATGGGCGGGAGTTTCTGTAGCCGCCTGACGTCAGCTGGCAGCCTCCTGATCATTACTTCGGCCAGAACTGTCCCCTTCTCTCTCCTACACCCTCCATCAAGCCAAGTCCCATGCATTAAATGCATGGGAGGCTCCTCCAAAGCTTTGCAACCCCAAACAGCCCTTAAGGGCAGGCTGATCTCAGTCTCCCTCCTCCATAAATACCCCCCCTTGCATTCATTTGCAAGGGGTTAGCTCCATTAAGACATCAAGTCTCTTTGTCTTCTCCTTCTTAAAGTGTCTTTGCTTCCTTTCTTCCTCATAGAAAGAGCAAGTGAAGAACACCGTCTCCACAGTCCATAAGTCATCCCACTACATCCATCCTCTATCCATCTCCCTCAAGCTCAAAGTTCAACCTTTCTCTCAAAACTCACAAGCAAAGGTATAATACCTCTTGCTCCTGCTTTCTGTTCTGACCCCTGAGGGGGGCTGGCAGGGTCAAGGCTGGTAATCTATACCAGTCCTGGCCCTAATGCTAGCAAGGTTTCAAAACCGTGCACAATGTTAAGTGGCGCACGCCAGTCATGAGTACCGTACGCCAGTAATGGTGGTATGTGCAAAACTGGCGTGGGGATCATGGATCATTGTTTTCTTGTATTATTTAAGCTTTGATCACCCTGCTGCATGCTAAAACCAGTTTACAGCTTTCTGTATTTAGAACTGCTTTCTTTTCTATCTGTATTTATTGCTTAGTTTGACCTTCTAGGTCCCTCTGGTCCTGTTCCAGAGCCTAGGGTGTGCAAAGCCAAAGCATTGGGATATACAGATGACTGGCGTGCGCCCCTTATCTAGTGGCGTACGGTAGTGAACTATGTTCCAGTGGCTTGGCCCTTGCATGGATCTTCCATCCAGGCCCCTGATCATCCTCCCCTCACTGTTTAAGGGGTTTTCTGTCTATTTGGTGGCTTTTCAGCCCCTTAATCTGTTTGTAATAGCATAGTAACTTATATAAACTGCGTGGTTTGTCCTGGGTGTGCACTGATCCCTTCCAGAGCCCAGAGGGTTGAGAGCAGAAGCTGTGAGCTTAAGTCTACCGGCGCACGCCAGTCGTGGGGTGGCGCACGCAGGTCATGACTGCATGCAGTGGCCTGGCCAGTGCATGCAGGCTTGATCCTGTGTGCAACATTTCATTGCCAGTGTGTTCTAGTCTGCTTAAAATGTCCACAAAAGCTTGTTCTCAATCTATTATACTTGTTTAGATCAAACATCAAATCATCCATAAACATTTTGCCTTGTATTCTTGTACATAAACTGCAAATGTGTTTACAGTTTTAATCCCTATTAACTGTTCCCCCGCCCTAACTGGTTAAAAGGATGATCAAATAAAGATAGAAATACAAATGTGTTATAAAACGCCTGAGTAGAGACCGGTCTCCGGACTGGGCGAGAGGGGTGCCATAAAACCCTTCCCCCCTCGTAATCTGGCTCCCGAACCTCAAGATCGAAGGTAACGACGGCCCAGTCTACAAAAGCCTTTTTCAAAATCAAACGGACGTGGTCCAAACGTTTTCAAAAACACGGTTTCTTGGGTACAAACCACAAAACCCGAGTGGCGACTCTCTGATCTGCGAAGCACTTCGCCGCGCTTTCCGCGAGATAAGGGCGCACCCGGAATTTTATGCCTAGAAATGGGATTTTTGGGGCGTGTGCCCACAGTGGCGACTCTGCTGGGGACATTACATTAATCAACATTTGGAAATTAATACATAAATGAACAATTTTCGAAAGTCTGTCAAAACAGTACGCTCCGCGCTACTGAAGAATGAGATGGTGACGTAACAGGATTCTGCATCCGACCACTCCAAACTGGGGCTTTTACTATTGTTCACTTATGTAGTTTCTCCCAAGTGTCGATTAATGAAGTGAGCCAAGCTTCAAAAGGCGTTTTCAAAAAAGACATTTGCATTTCTCTCTCTCGATCATTCTTTCGGCACGCGTTCATTTGCATCGGTGTTCTATCAGCCCCGTTGAGGTGTTTTGGGTAACCGGCACAGTTTACTAGAGCCCGGGGTCCTCGAATGCCCAACAACCTTGGACGATGATGAGACGTATTACCGTTTGACCATTGCTTTGCTGCACGCATCGCGATGGGAGGTATAAAACATCTCTAGCCTGAGGAACCCCCTTAAGCCAAAACCAGCCTCGCCATGCGTACAAAGCAATAGAACCTTCCAAACTAAGACAGGAACCCACAGGGTAGGATTACTTGCATCTAACCCCATAAACTGTCTATGTGTTACTGCTTTCCATATCGCATGCCTGTACATACATTCATACCGTTCTGCGTAGGGGCATGCTAGGGCGGCTTTTAGGGTTGTCTCTCTTTCAAACCCGTTTTATGCCTGCTAGGGCGCTGCGTGGACCGATGACGAGTCGTGCATCTTGACGGTGCATGTTATCAGCTTTCCAATTCCTTGGGTCAGCGAGACTTTGGGAAATCGAGACTTTCTAAGTCCTTGCCTAAACCCGATCGAGGTTTCAAGCAAAAAACTAGGAACAACGGGAGACGTGACATGATGCTCGTACCACCCAGGTTAAAAGTGCTAAACACTTACACCATTCAAGGCTCCGGCACAGTGCTGCCTACGCCCCCTTGGTTACGGTATCATGTCGTCGACACCAAGTTGTTCCATTCCAACATTGAAACTTCGAGAACGGGATAGTCAAAGACTTAGGCTGTTTCGACATCTCTTAGTGTTAGTCGATCCCTTCAAGGTACACTGTCGAAAAGAAATCCGAGGACTTGGGCAGCGTCCGGCAGCCATAAAACGGTTTTGTCTGCTAGTTCTAGAGTCTAGGAGGACACCGACGACGTTGAGCATTTTTCTTTCTTTCCTTTCAAATAAAATTGTTGCAGGCTGTCACTGAGCCCTTCTACTTTACTGTCTAGCCATCGCACCGTACAGATTCAGAATCAAGAGCCAAACCTACTTGGGAACGTCCGCCGGGTCTGTGAGAAGATTTGGGTGGGTCTGTTTCTGGGTCTGCCACGACGGAAGCTCCGGGTTGTTTTCTGTTGGGAGAGGCTTCACCTTTCACTCCGTCCCCTGCACCTCAAAGGCTCGTACAAGTCAAAACCGAACCTCTCGACATGGCTGAAACTCCAACTCTTGCCCAGACTCTCGCCGACATTCAACGCAACTTGGCCATCATGCAAGAAAGGGCCGACCAAGCCGATGCCTCTACGGCCAATCTCCGTGCCTTAATTGAAGAACGCCTCCCTCCGGCAGCTGCAGCTGGAGGAGGTGGCGAAGAGCGTGAACTTGTGGTCGAAGAAAACCGTCAAGGAGAAAACCCTGTTCCGAATCCGGAAATGGCCGCTCTGATCGCCAAGATGGCCAAACTCGAAGAAGCAGTTTCCAAGGCTGAAAAGATAGGCGCCGGAGGTTTAGACATGGACCGTCTTTGCCCTTTTCCTAATGCTAGGCTGCCCGAGAGGTTTAAGATGCCTGATTTTGAAAAGTTTGACGGTTCTGGGGATCCTAAAACCCACTTGTTGGCATATCACAGTGCAATGAAACTACACGGAATCGAAGAGGAAACCATGGCTCAACTCTTTCCTCAAACTCTCACTGGTCCCGCGTTCCAATGGTTTCTGTCGTTGGACCTTTCCAAAAGGAAGACATGGGTCGATATTGGGGCTGCTTTCAACTCCCAATATAGCTACAACGTCCAACTTAAGATGACCACGCGAGAGTTGGAATCAACCAAAATGGGCGCGAAGGAACCCTTTGCCGACTTCATTCAGAGATGGAGAGCAAAAGCAGCCAAAATGACGGATCGTCCCAGCGAAAAGGATCAGATTCGCATTATCTCCCGCAACCTGCAGCCAGACTTTGCAAAGAACCTTGTGTTAGTCCAAGGGGCAAATTGGGAGACCTTCTTCGACTCCGGTCTCGCCATAGAGGAAGCTCTCCAGAACGGGGTCATCCCAAGAACCGAGGCTGCGCCTGCCTCCTCAACATCGAAATCCAAGCCCCGTGTGTACACCGGAAGCAGCACTGCTCTCTTCGGTGGTAGCAACTATGCCAACGCTGCCACTGCAAGTAACACCGCCACAACTCACAGCTCTAACCATACAGCCGATGTCAACCAAGTTCAAGCACCACAGAAACCCCGAAACCACAACCAACCTCGTGTCTTCGCCAACTTCGAAGCACCTCTCTCTGCCGTCCTCGAGAAATTGGCCAAGTCTGGTCATCTCAGGCCTCTCACCCCAACTCCACTCCCTCAAAATCCACCACCTAGCCATAACCCCAATGCTTTCTGCGCGTACCATCAAATGCCCGGCCATTACACCGACTCTTGTTATCGCCTCCGCCATGCGATACAGGATTTGGTGGACAATGGAACCCTTCCTAACCCACCATCTAAGCCAAACGTCATCTCCAACTCCCTCCCGAAACACCATAACCAAATTGGCCAGATATCCCTTAGCTCCACCATAGCTTCCTCTAACTCCACCATATTCAACCCTACCGACCACATAACCCCTGCGGATCAACCGAAACCAGTCGTCCCCGTGCCCCTCGAGCTCGAGGTATTGAACATAAAGTTAGAAAAGGGGGAATCATCTAAACCAAAGATCTCCATGGAGCGTCTGCGTGAGAACGTGACCATCCTCAACAATGTGTTCCGTGATCTGCAAGGCGACACCGTCTTTGCCCTGCAGTTCCTCCCAGGGTCCACCGCAACAAATCCTTTCTTTACCGTCACTGAAACGGCTCTCGATGGGACACCCGTACAGCGCCCAAGGTCCGTTGGTACAACTGCACACCCACCAGAAACAGAACTTGATATGCAGGCAGTAGGCTGGGCGATTGCCGACCACTACAACTTTGTCGTCCCCAGGATCAACGAATGGGATGAGCTTGCCCGTGAGGGATTCCCGGCCGTGCCAGAAGCCTTACCATTTGACCATATTGCGAACAATGCATGGCTGGCAGCGCAAGAGGAAGACATGATGGATCCTCTGGATGGAATTGCTCTACCTCTGCTTTTCGACCCACCAGCACCTATCGTCGAAGAGGAACCGTATTTCTGGGATCCCGAGCCCGCGTGGCAGTTTCCGGCCGACTATGTTCTAGAGGAGGTCGTGGCCGACTACGAAGCTTTCTACACAGAGGAGGACCTCCGGCAAGAAGAACCCCGTGTGCTTGGGGAATGCTTCCGCGCATCAACAATCGACTCACTAGTAGCCTCAGTAACCGATGTCAAATACGACCCTGACTTCTACATAATTGATGAGAACCTCCCGCGCCCCGTTTTGCCTCTCTCCCGCGAGGACTGCTGCATTATGGTTTTAGATGCAGTGCCCGACGACCTTTGGGAACTCGACGAGATTGTCGACCTTAACACGAACCCGCTGCCTGCTGACTTTTGGGACGAAGACAAGGTAGTGGACATCAAAATGGGAAATGAGGTATGGACAGTCAACTCCGCCCTAGTAGACGCCGGTTTCTGGGATGCACCGTTCGTCACCAACCCGGGGACACCGTTCGAAGAAGCTGCAGCACAGGATCCGTTCTTTTGGGAAGAAGTGGTGCTGAAAGGTCTGGAAAACGAGCTGGCTACAGGGGAAGACCCGTCTGCGACCGTGGCAGCAACCGATAAGGGAAAGCGCAAGATGGGAGACATACCCGCAGATTTCTGGGATTTCAACAGCGCGACCTCTTGGTGGGATGTCGCCAATGTCACAAGGAGCGGCCGAGTCTTTCAGCCCTCCAACTTGCAGGCTGGGAGCTCATCCAATCCTCCCGTGGTGCCACCCACCAATCCAACGGCTCAAAGAGGCACTCCGAACATCCTTGCTGGAATCCCGGAAGGGGACATGATTCAGAGGCAGCTTGAAAGGATCCCTGCAGCAGTATCAGTTTGGGGTTTGATTGCATCATCAAAGGAGCATCGCGACGGACTGTCTGGGGCTCTCGCCCGTCTCAAGGTACCAACCGATATCACCCCCGAAGCATTGGTCTCTCTCATCCTGCCATTGCTTGCCAAACACTCTGTTACGTTCACCGAGCGGGACCTGCCCGTTGAAGGAACTGACCACAACCGCCCGTTGCACATTACCGTCAAGTGCAAGGGGCTCTGGGTGCCGACTGTGCTCATTGACAATGGCTCCGCCATTAATGTCTGCCCGCTGAGGGTGGCTTACCGTTTGGGATTCGCAAAGAAGGATCTCGCACCGTCCAACCTGGCTGTCAAAGCCTACGATAGCACTCGCCGTGTTGTCGAGGGAACCATCATGCTCAAGCTCGACGCTGAGGGCTTTGAGATGGAGGTGGAGTTCCATGTGGTCGACATTCCCGCCACTTTCAATCTACTGCTAGGAAGGCCATGGCTGCACAGGTCGGATATCATGGCAGTACCCTCGACTCTACACCAGAAAGTCATGCTGGGGCTTCCAACTGGGACCCTCACCATTTGCGGGGACGCTGGGATCCGCCCGCTTAAGGAGGATGAGCCCGTTCTAGGGATTACACATGGGGAGGAGGACTCAGACTTTGGAGGTTTCTCATTCGACACCGCAGGGTCAGTCCTTACCGTCGCCATCGACGATGACTTCTTCGTTAGCTCAGCTGCTATTGACATCATGAGGAAGATGGGCCACATGCCCGGCTTTGGGCTCGGAATAAACCAGCAGGGGGTCGCTGAGTTCCCTGTCTTTCCCTTTACCGAGAGCCGATTTGGCTTTGGGTACACCCCTCCGGCCAAGAAGGCTAAAAAGGGGAAAGGCACGGGAAAACCCCGTACCCTCTATGGTAATCCCGACAGCTACTTTATCCGTGAAGGTGGGAGCATCGTGTATGGGGGCCAACCTGAACCATTTTGGGATCCGGAGACTGGGACTTGGCTTCCGGGGTTCGAGATCTTTGCTGCGGACACCTGGTCCGATGATGAAGAGGAAATAGCCAAGGACAAGCTGGCAGAGGAAGAGTTCAAGAAGCAGCTGGTCCGGGCTAAGGAAGAAACAGACTGGGTCATGGCAGTTGATCAAGAAAGCTTGGAGATGCTGTTCTCTCAAGTAGGTTTGGTTGGCGAAGAAGAAGAGGCCGAAGTGCTGATGCTTGGGCCCAACTCCCCGGACGTCATCGAAGATCCCACCTCTCTCATCGTGGAGGCTAAGGGTAGTTTAAATAATTGCTTTTTCACTCCTCGCTTGACATGCATTGACAGTGTGCCTGAGTCTGACACGGAGTCTGTCCGGTCTAGGTCTAGCTCAGAGTCGGAGTTTGTGCCTCTTGGCCCTCCACGTCATAGCTTCTACTTCGATTTCGAGTCAACTGTACTTGGCAACCCGTCAGGGTTTTATGAAATGAATGATCCTGCTTCTGACTAGTTTGCTGATTTCTATATAAACTGTGTCGACCCTGACGATGAAGGAGCAGACTTCGATGGGGATATCCCCGCTGAGTTGCGTTCCCTCATCGAAAAGGAAGACGAAAGGCATGCTCAGCCTCTAAAAGAAGAAGTAATTTCTATAAATTTGAAAGACGAGGATAACCCTCGAATGATGCAAATTGGTTCAACTCTGTCCCCCGAGGATCGTGCTGCGCTGATTGATCTGCTCAAAGAACACTTCGAGGTTTTCGCATGGTCTCACAAAGACATGCCTGGTATCGATCCTGAAATCGTGCAACACCGAATTCCGTTGGCTCCCGGGGCTATTCCCGTCAAGCAGAAGCTCCGCCAAATGAGACCGGATTGGGTCGAGAAGATCAAGGATGAAGTCACCAAACAGATCGACGCTGGGTTTCTGAGGGTTGCCGAATATCCGAAATGGGTGGCAAACATTGTGCCGGTTCCCAAGAAAGATGGAAGAATCCGAGTCTGCGTCGACTTTAGGGACTTGAACAAAGCAAGCCCCAAAGACAGTTTTCCCTTGCCTCACATCGACGTGCTTGTGGATAACACGGCGGGGCATGCTTTGCTCTCTTTTGTCGACGGATTCTCAGGATACAATCAGATCTTTGTGGCACCCGAAGATCAAGAGAAGACGACCTTCGTCACCGAATGGGGTACTTACTACTATGTGATGATGCCATTTGGGTTGAAGAACGCCGGTTGCACCTTCCAGCGGGCCCAGACCACTTTGTTACACGATCTGATCCACAAGACGGTTGAGGTCTACGTCGACGACATGATTGTCAAAGCAAAGGAAAAGGAAGATTTCATTCCGGCGCTCAGGCAGTTTCTCGAGAGGCTCCGCAAATACAACGTGCGTCTCAATCCGCAGAAGTGCACATTTGGGGTCACAGCAGGCAAGATGTTGGGGTTCCTAATCACCGCAAGAGGAATTGAGGTCGATCCCTCTAAGATTACAGCAATTCTCGAGATGGAACCGCCACGGTCAGAAAAGGGAGTGCGAAGCTTCCTGGGAAAAGTTCAGTTCATCAGTCGATTCATAGCCAAGCTAACGCTGACTTGTGAACCGCTGTTCCGTCTGCTCAAGAAGGACGTCCGTTTCGAATGGACGGATAAGTGCCAAGCTGCTTTCGAGTCTATCAAAGCGTACCTGAGGAATCCACCCGTCTTAATGCCGCCTACACCTGGTCGACCCCTGATTCTGTATTTATCCGTTACTCCGACGGCCATGGGATGCCTGTTGGCGCAAGAAGGAGATAAAGGAGTCGAGAAAGCCATCTACTATCTGAGCAAGAAGATGGTGGGGAGTGAGGAACGTTACACCCCCCTGGAAAAGACGTGTTGGGCGCTAGTTTGGGCTACCAAAAAGCTTAGACACTACATGCTAGCCTATTCGGTGAAGCTGATTTCTCGGATGGATCCTATCAAGTATCTGTTCGAGAAGCCGGCGCTCACCCATAAGCTAGCACGTTGGTTGCTTCTGCTGGTTGAGTTCGATCTCCAATATGTCATAAGGAAATCAGTAAAAGGCCGTGCTGTGGCAGAATTCCTGGCCGACCACCCGATCGACGGACCTGAAGACGTGGATTTCGAATTCCCGGACGAGGATGTGTTAACCATTGTCGAAGAAGTGTGGAAGCTCTATTTTGATGGGGCTGCTAATCAAAGGGGTTTCGGAGTTGGGATTCTGCTTATCACGCCCGCTGGGGCTCATATCCCGCTCGCCTTCAAGTTAAACTTCGACGTGACCAACAATCAAGCTGAGTACGAGGCCTGCATCGTCGGAATGGAAGCTGCTATTGCACTTGGGGTCGAGAAGCTCGAAATAATTGGAGATTCAAACTTGGTAATCTCTCAAGCTAATGGAGACTGGAAAGTCCGTGAGGAAAAGCTGAAGCCTTATCACCAAGATTTGGAAGAACTGATTCCTCGTTTCAATAAGGTGACCTTTACCCATATTCCGCGCTTGAAGAATCAGTTCGTCGATGCTTTGGCGACTTTGGCTTCAATGATCGAACTTCCAGTAGGGGTCCGGATGCGACCGATCGTGATTGAACAGAGGGACTTACCCGCTTACGAATACGTCAACGCCATTGATAATGTCGATGATGGCCTACCCTGGTACCATGATATCTGGAACTTTGTCGAACGAGGAGAGTTCCCTGCTGAAGCATCAAGGAAGGATCGGGTTGCTCTGCAAAGGCTGGATGCTCAGTACATCATTTGTGGAGGGAAATTGTATCGAATGTCTCACTGCGGAATGCACAAGTTGTGTGTCAACGGGGCCGAAGCAACAAGGATAATGGAAGAAATTCACGAAGGGGTCTGCGGTCCCCACATGAGCGGTGTTATGCTTGCCAGGAAGATCCTCAGGCAGGGTTACTACTGGTCAACAATGGAGTCTCAATGCATCGACTACGTACGACGCTGTTTCAAATGTCAAATCCATGCCAACCTGCAGCATGTTCCACCCTCTAAGTTATATGGCATGACCTCGCCATGGCCGTTCTCTGTGTGGGGAATTGACGTTATTGGAATGATTACACCTCCCGCTTCAAATGGTCACAGGTTCATACTGGTAGCGATAGATTACTTCACTAAGTGGGTCGAAGCTGAATCATACAGAGTCTTGACAACTGTCCAAGTAGCTCAGTTCATTCGAAAGAACATCATCTATCGGTACGGTGTTCCCCAGGCTTTCGTGTCAGACAACGGGAGTCATTTCAAGGGAAGGGTCCTGGATCTCTTCGAAGAATTCGGCATCGATATCCACCGATCAATGACATACCGTCCACAAACAAATGGAGCAGTCGAGGCAGCAAACAAGAACATTGAAGTAATCATCAAGAAGACTATCGAATCCGCAAGGGATTGGCACGAACAACTGCCACTGGCACTATGGGGATATAGGACGTCGATTCGAACTTCAACTGGTGCAACTCCTTTTTCCCTGGTCTATGGAATGGAAGCAGTACTTCCCATCGAACTTGAGGTTCCCTCTCTGAGGATCATGACTGAAAGTGGCCTGGAGGAATCTGAGTGGCTCAGCGGGAGATTTGTCGAACTAATGCTATTTGATGAAAGGAGACTCCGCGCCCTGTACCATGTTCAAGGTTACCAGCATCGAATTGCCCGAGCATTTGACAAGAAGGTGAAGTCCAGGGGCTTAATCTAAGGAGACATGGTCACGAAGGAGATACGGGCTCCAGTCTTCGACGCCCGCGGAAAGTTTCGACCAAAGCGATCCGGGCCGTTCATTATCAAGACCATCCTATCCGGGGGTGCTGCTCAACTCATCGATCTCGACGGCAACGAATTCAGCACTCTGGTCAACCTGGATCAACTCAATCGCTTCTATCCCTGAGAGATGCTCGTTGGGCCGAAAACCACAAGGGTGGGCGGTTCCAAGCAAAAGTTAGAGCAGCCTGCTAGACCGAAAACCTGTGAAGGCGGTCTAGGCAAAAATAAATAGGCAAAAGTCGAAAGCTCGCTAGGCCGAAAACCTGTGAAGGCGGCACTAGGCAAAAGTTAGAGCGTAAAAGGAGAGGTAAAATACACGAGCGAACCTTGGCCTGAACTACGTTCTGACCTGATTCCTTGAAAAGGGATACGTAGGCAGTCTCACCATGAGACCCGGTCATATTCTATCAAATTGATCCAGGGTTTGACGTTCCAACTTCGTGTCAAAGTTCAAGCAAAGTCGAGGGACGAGCCAAAGTTTGATTAAGGAATCTGAAGGGGGAAACCCTCCGTCTTTCAACTTTATTTATAAAATTATTACTTTCGATACACAAGCTGAGCATAAAAGCCTTAAAACAGTGAGGCATGAAAAACAGAACAAAATGCTTAAGAAGCCTAACGGCTCACAGTTTATTCTAAACTACAGCAAAGTGGCCCGGAGTCAGTCAGCGTTTTCTCTCGTTGCAACGTCTAATCTCAACCATTGTCGATAGATGTTCCTCAGTCTTGGAGTAAAATCCGGAGACTCCGCCTGCAGGGCCCTGTCTGCCCAGCGCCTGTTATACCCATGAAGCGTCTGAGCATTGAAATTCGGGACTCGGAAATCCCCGACAGTGATACGAACATTCCCCTGAGGGATGCCCAGTTGTCGAAGAACGCGGCCCGGAATGTAAAAGGTGAACCGCGTCAACCCTGCGATCACAACCCTGTCAAAACCATCTGAGAAAACCGTCATCCCCTCCAGTCCTAGCCATGAACACCTCCAAGCAATCTCATCGGGTTGTAGGTCCCGCATGAAAGCAAACCACTCCATCTCATTCATCTCGGGGTACCTCATTCCCCGCTGGTGAATCCTCTTCGGAAAAAGTTCCCAGCCATCCTCCGGAGGATGCAACAGGTTTAACTTGTCACATAGCCACAGCTGCATGAGCGAAAAGACAAGTAAAAAGCTAGATAAAGCCGAGCGAAAAGACAAGTAAGGAGCCACCAAAAAAGCCTAAACCGAGAGTCGAGGTAAAATAAGAAAGTGCGGAAACCGGAAAAAGGTGAGCTGAGTGAGTCTACCTGAAGAAGCAACGGGCTGCCACTGAAGACGACTGATACCCCGGAATACACCAAGTCCAGACCAATAAGTGTCTCAGCTAGAACCAGCGGGATCACATTTTGCCGGTCCACCTCCCCCATTTGGAGAGCGACACTCACTAGCAAAGGGCTGACCCGCCCGTCAGAAGGAATGAGCAGGTAGCCGGCAAGGAGGCAAATTACCAGAGCGAAGCGGCGCCGTGCCTGCCAAGCCATGTCCCCCAGATCACCCTCAGGACTATATCGCTCGATCAGCTGCAGGATATGGACCTGGCCACCCTCCAACATGGAACGGGCCAGACCGCCGGGAATAGCAAGTGCCGTAGTCAACAGCCTGGGCATGCTAACTTGGTAGGGAGGAACGACGAGCGTCGGAGATGAGTAAGTCCGGAGGTATGCTTGGAATTCCTCGACTGTCGGACATATCTCGTCATCACCAAAACGAAAAACATGGACATCTGGATCCCAGAACCGGAGCGCAGCCCGCAGGAGGGCCGGGCGGAGCGGCACATGCCGAAGATACCGGAACGAAGCCAAGCCGTGGTATTGGAAATTCAACCAGTCGACGCCGATCATTTCCGCCAACCAAGGCCTGATCAGAGTTGGAATTGGGTTTGCCATTTGGGATCAGCAATTCAATTGGCTGAGTATAGAGGTAGGATGTATCAGTGTGGCTTCAATGCGTGCAAACATTCCATCTTATACCAAGCCACGAATCTTAGTTCCTGTTCTAAGTTCAAAACCAAAAGCTAGCATCCAAACCCTCCTTACAATGAAGTACACTGCCTTCTGAAAGCCAGAAGCCGTGTGCAAACCGTGTGAGGGTGAGGACAAAGGGTAGCCAGAAAAAGGACAGGCAGTCAGACAAGTGGCTCTGTGTCACATTTTACTGGCGCACGCCAGTCATCTACCGGCGCACGCAGGACACCTTCTCTACTGGCGTACGTGGCTCAACTACTGGCGCACGCAGGTCAAACCTGCACCAGATACCAGGAAACTGCAGCAACTGTCATCGAGCGACCGTTTTCAGTTCTGGGGCTTGTTTAGCAAATTTGTCGATTCGTGCAAGTCATAAATGGTATTTGGGACTGCGAGGAAGCGTCGGTTCGGAAACGTCACGCTTAACGAAGAATTCGGACCTCCGACGGCCCGTATCCTCCAAAATTTAGGATACGGAGACTCCAAATTCATACCGAGGGTCTCGTGCCAAGTTTTCTCATACCGTACATGTCATGTAGGCCTTATGTGATTGTACGGGGGTGTCGGTTTCAGTCCGGGACCATATCGAGTCATCTTTGGTGTCTTATGTCTATTTTATGACATTTTTGAGCGTTTTGCGGATTATTTTCCATTTTGAGTCGTCTTTCTCGAATCTTTCCACTCGTACAGGCCTTTGTACATCTCTCTGGCCTCACAAAAGTGTCAGTTTCCCTTTCAGAGAAGGATTGGGCTTTTCAGCCCACTAACACCAAACGCCCGTATCCTCCGCATGTCTTAAGGATACGCGACGTATCCTGGGACTTTCCTTCCTTTTTGGTCGAGCTAGGTCAGTCCTGCACATATCCTAGTGTATGTTGGTCAATTCAGAACGTTTGTCAATGCATGTCAGGCGTCAGTGGTTGTTTCGTTTGCTTCTATCATCAAATTAGAAGTCGAATAAACAGGAAAAACAATTATTATACTATCCAAAGCGTGCATCTATAAAGTAAAAGGTGGAAATGTATGAAACGGCACAACGGCCCGAGCAAAGCAAGCAAAAGTCGTATAGCAGGCACAATCGCCTATGAATCAACAGGCACACAGGCCCCCATCTCAAAAATCGAATCAAGCCAAGTCAACAATCAAAAGGCGGAAAGACAGTAAAGTAGCTGAGGCTCAGTCATGGCCCTCACTCGTCTCGTCGAAGAGCTCGCGGGTGTCAACGCTGTCACCCTCGCTCTCCTCAGCTGCAGCTAAGTCTCTCGGAGTGGTCCTGTACCTGGGGTCGCTGGCAGAGTCAGAGCCGCTGCTGAGGGACACGGGCTCCTCGTCCTCACCCTCGTCCTCGTGCTCCTCCTCCTCTCTCCTCTTCTTCCTCGCGGACCCCTCCGCTGGCTGCTTCTGAGCAGCCCTCTTCCGCAGCTCTCTCCGAGGCGGTGGTGACCCTCTGTCAGGGGCTATCACCACCCCTCTGCCCTCGCGCCGCGAAGTCCTCGCCGGTCGCTGGACTGTAGCAGGGGCCTTCCCCTTCCCTCTGCCCTTCTGAGGGACTGGCCTCGCTGTCTGCCGCCTAGAAGCCGCCCTAGCGTGTCCCTGCATTGTCAATTCAATTCAACATCAAATATTGTGCATAGTGTATATGTAAATGCTGAAACAGGAATCAAGAGCAGGTACTTCTAACATGCATTGTAACAGACATGCACAGCTGATAAGTATCGAATTCGGAAGTTTGGGTTATACCTGAGGCTGCGTAGTAGGCGCTGGAGCTGCCGGCGGGTAGTGCAACTGCAAAGGAGTACCGCTGGCTATCTGGTGAAACTTCTTCTCCATAGCAAGCATCAAGCGCGCGGCCTCCCTCGCCCACTCTAGCGGCACCTGATTCACAAGTATCAGGAATCAAATGCAGTTCAAATACAGTGCAAATATGGTACAGGAAGTAAATGAAGCTGAAAGTACATCATACCGGTCCTGTAACCTCTGCCGGCTCAGTCCTAGCAGGCTCAAAGTGAACCTCCGCAGCCTCCCCCTGAGGGTCACGCACTGGCAACGTCCAGGAAAGCTGGGTGAGTCCCGTCGACTCTACGTACTCGCTCCTCTCCTCGGGCCTCCTCCTCCGGCCCCGCCTCTCCTCACCAGCAACCAGAGCCTCGCTCCTCACCGCCCTGTGCTCCATCACCCCGAGCGCTCCCGCCAAGTATCGCCTCCTGTAAACAGCGTAGTCTCGCTCCCGTCTCAAAAGGGGAGCCACAGCAGCAGGAATAGTGAACCTCCTCAGCTCTCTCAGAGTGTACCTCCCAGTGTGTGAAGCACGAGGCGGAAGTGGCCCAGGGACAAGGAACTCGGGCGAGTCGAGTGACTGTCGCGTCACCCGGTCGCCCAAGTACCACTGCCACCCGAAAGCCGACTCCAGCAGCACCCGGCTCGCCGTCACCACTCTGCTCCGGGCAAGGTACTCAGGCTCAGGCCCTGCAGGCCTCCACGGGTCCCACTCCACCTGCAAAGCAATCAAAGGATATCAGCAACAGCATTGAAGCAATTCAAAGGCATGAACTACCAAGTAGAAAAGCAGGTCTCACCTGAGGGCCCGTCAAGTGATCAAGGTACAGCCGGAAGTCTGCAAGCGTCTTCGTCGACTTCTTCTTCCCGACGCGAAGTGGTCCCCAGACCATCGCTCGAGGAAGCACCCTCGGGTCCGGACTCCCGTGCTCCGGAGGGTACATCCTCAGCACCTCGTAAGCCCACAACTGCAAGGTTTTCAAACAATCGAACAGACAAGGCATCAGAAGGTACAGTATATGCAAGATAAAGTGCAAGTATGGAACGGAATTGAAAGACAGTATTGATTCCTTACCTCCCACACTCTCCAGTACCCAGCAGCTGCCCGGCTCCCTCTGGAGAACTCACCCAAGAAACAGTAGCACGTGCCCAAGGCCGCTCCTCCCCAGTCAAACCGAGAAGCCGACCGCAGGTCAAGAAGGGCCGGCAAGTAGGACAAGTGCACCGTGGACCTCTTGTTCGGGTACAGAGTAGCCCCGAACAAGTACAACAAGTAAACCCGGGCCAGCTGTGCCGACTCTAACTCAAAGACCTCCCCCCCTGCCAACTCCAGCACCGGGACCCTCTGCTCCACGCGCCTCACAAACTGGTCGTATGAGACCATCTCTGAACTCCCCGCCGGCACCATCCCTAAGAACCACTGCAGTGCCTCCGTATCCCTTTGGATCCCCGAGTCGAACGGGATCAGATCCCCTCCTACCCTCAGGCCCGTGATGGCCGCAAAGTCCGTCGGAGTCACCGTCATCTCCCCAATCGGGAAGTGGAAGGAGTTCGACGTGTCCCACCACCTCTCCGCCAGGGCAGACAACACCGCGTGGTCACTCCTCACCGCTGTCAGCGTGGGGATGAACACGCCAAACCCCGCCGCGTCCACCAGCTCTCGTGCCCCCGCTGGCAAACTCAAGTACAGCTCGAGCGAGCGTGCCGGACCACCGTGCCCCCGCGAGCTAGCCACTCCCCTCTGCACATCACAACAACCAAGGCAACAGAAATAGCATCAGTACAGCAGTTCAAATTCAGTGGATAGTCGATTCGAGTTATCAAGGCAACAAAAGCATGATTATTCAGTCGATTCAAGTTTCAGGGCATTTATTCAAAGTTTCAAGGCATTCATTCAGTCGATTATCGTTTCAAGGCATTCATTCAGTCGATTATCGTTTCCGAGCGTTCATTCAGTCGATTCAAGTCTCAAGTCATTTTTAAGGTCGGTTCAAGTTTCGAGCATTTATTCAGTCGCTTATCAAGCCACCGGGCATCCTATCGGTCGATTCAAGTTATCAAGGCAACAAAAGCATGTTTGTTCATTCGTTTATCTTTTTAAGGCACCCTATCGGTCGATTCAAGTCATTCGAGCGTCCTACAGAGTCAAGTCAGACTTCAGGGCAATCTATCAGTCGAGTTACATTACATGGCATACCGCAAGTCAATATCGTTTATCTACAGGCATTCTATGGTCGAATTGTGCAGTCAAAGCTCCCTACAGCCAACCTAGTCTATCGCAAGTCGAGGTATCACTAAACCTACACAGTCAATCAAATGCAAAGGGTGGCGATATCATGCATCACAAGTACGAAACGAAGACTAAAGGGGAGTTTTAAAGAGTATACCTCAGTCCAGCCCCTGGACAAGTGCTGCTCACGGTCCCTCAGTACCAGCTCCTCGTCGTAGTCCCTCTGTAAAGGGACGTAGCTCTCAGTACCAGACGCCACAAACACGTGCGGCTCTGGAGGAACGTACGTCTCGGCAGCGAACGGGGTACGAGCGGCCGACCGTCTGATCTCCGCTAGGTCAACAGCCACCTCGTACGCCCCAGGACCCTCCTCCTGCTCCCTCTCGGCCTCCTCAGCCTCTCGCACCAACTCCGCCTGCTCTCTCTCCGCCTCCTCAGCCTCTCTCCTCAGTCTCTCGGCCTCGTCGGACCGGGCTATCTCCCTCAGCCTCTCCTCTCTGGCCGCCAAAACCGCTCTAACGACCGCAGGGCTCTCTCTCATGAGCCGAGCAAGCTCAGAGTCACCCACGAACTCCGCCAAGTCACGGCTCATGATCGGCTCGTGACTAGACGAACCCGCGGGCGCCTCAAACTCGATCCGCTCACCATGGTCCGCCCTCGGCGCGTCCCCCGCCTCCTCTACAGCCGGATCCTTCCCTCTATCCGGACCTCTCGGTGGCGACCCCGGTCGGTCCTCACCAACGCCGCCGCCGCTGCCGCCGGCCCCGACTGAACCCAAAACACCACCAGTCACGATCAAAGCCTCCACCCCACTCTGGAAGTCTAACCGTCGAACCCGTGGACCCCCTGGACTCGACAGTACCGGCGTACGCCCCTCCTCCACCGGCGCACGCCGCTCGCCGCCACCACCGACCTCCTCTGCATGACTACCGCTGCCACCGCCGCCGCCTGGGATCTCTGCACCGGCGTCTGGGGAAGCTTCCTCTACTGTTTGATCGTCGATTGGTGGCCCCTCGGTCTCGCCTCTACCAACCCTCAACTGATCACCGCCACCATTACCTCCATCACCGCCGCCGTCTCCGCCCAGTTCCGCCATGGATATGTGGATTTGAGGAAGAGAATGGGAAGGGAGTTTGGGTTTGGAAAGGATTGGGAAATTTTGAGAGCTCTCGGAAGTTTTGGAACCGAAGAATGGCGGTTCGCCATGCCTCTGAGGAGTTTAAAACGACGTGAAACAGTACCGGGCCGGGTCTGGGCCGGTTTGGGCTTGTTTATTTCAGCATCAGTGGCGTACGGTACACAACTACTGGCGCACGCCAGAGGTTTGTGGGCCTGAGGCCCAATTCACGTTCTGTTGTCAAAATGAAGGCCCGTGGTCATCAAATTGGTCCTGTCACTTCAAATGGTTACTCCCCAAGCAGAGTCCATCCAAAATTCAAATCAACGACGATCTATCCGTCCAAATTTCAAATCAACGACGATCTATCCGTCCAAAATTCAAATCAACGACGATCTATCCGTCCAAATTTCAAATCAACGACGATCTATCCGTCCAAATTTCAAATCAACGACGATCTATTCGTCCAAATTCAAATCAACGACGATCTCTCCGTCCAAATTTCAAATCAACGACGATCTATCCGTCCAAATTCAAAATCAACAACGGTCTATCCGTCCAATTTCAAATCAAACAGGTGACCCTAAGTTGCTTTCAATAGGTTCTTCCCCAGGAGAGTCCCCCAACAAATGACGGCCTGTTCCGTCCAATTTCAAATCAACAACGATCTATCCGTCCAAATTCAATCAACGACGATCCGCCCGAAGGACCGTATCTTTCTCAACGGAGCCGATTCACGGCTTATCACTCCCCAGCTGAGTCAGCCGCCCCGGCCGCGTAATCAAAAGCCAATGTCAGGTTATTTAAATTTCATGTTCTCATTGACTCGTATATCCTGCTCTGGACGGCCTAGATGGGTGTCTAGAAACCTTTGACGTTACTTACGCCAAGTCGATGGCGCTCTAAGTGCCGTCAAAGGGGGGCTACTGTAGACACCCTATTCTGGACTGTCCGGATTAGTTTACTTACGGTCTTTGATTCCCCAATGATGATTAAGGTCGAGAACATACCGAGTTGTTTGATGAGTTTGAGCTTTGAGCGTCCCGAACCTCGTCCAAACCCATTTCAAACCCTTGTCGAACCCTCAAGCCAGAACCAAATGGCCACAACAAAACCCTGCTGGAGTACGCTGGTGGTGGACTAGCGTGCGCAGGAGCCACTGCCACGTGTCAGTCTTTACCACTCTCTGGCGCGCGCCACTCAACAAGTGGCGCACGCCAGTCAGTACCTATCAAATCAAACTTTTTCAGCCAGATGGGCGGGAGTTTCTGTAGCCGCCTGACGTCAGCTGGCAGCCTCCTGATCATTACTTCGGCCAGAACTGTCCCCTTCTCTCTCCTACACCCTCCATCAAGCCAAGTCCCATGCATTAAATGCATGGGAGGCTCCTCCAAAGCTTTGCAACCCCAAACAGCCCTTAAGGGCAGGCTGATCTCAGTCTCCCTCCTCCATAAATACCCCCCTTGCATTCATTTGCAAGGGGTTAGCTCCATTAAGACATCAAGTCTCTTTGTCTTCTCCTTCTTAAAGTGTCTTTGCTTCCTTTCTTCCTCATAGAAAGAGCAAGTGAAGAACACCGTCTCCACAGTCCATAAGTCATCCCACTACATCCATCCTCTATCCATCTCCCTCAAGCTCAAAGTTCAACCTTTCTCTCAAAACTCACAAGCAAAGGTATAATACCTCTTGCTCCTGCTTTCTGTTCGGGGCTGGCAGGGTCAAGGCTGGTAATCTATACCAGTCCTGGCCCTAATGCTAGCAAGGTTTCAAAACCGTGCACAATGTTAAGTGGCGCACGCCAGTCATGAGTACCGTACGCCAGTAATGGTGGTATGTGCAAAACTGGCGTGGGGATCATGGATCATTGTTTTCTTGTATTATTTAAGCTTTGATCACCCTGCTGCATGCTAAAACCAGTTTACAGCTTTCTGTATTTAGAACTGCTTTCTTTTCTATCTGTATTTATTGCTTAGTTTGACCTTCTAGGTCCCTCTGGTCCTGTTCCAGAGCCTAGGGTGTGCAAAGCCAAAGCATTGGGATATACAGATGACTGGCGTGCGCCCCTTATCTAGTGGCGTACGGTAGTGAACTATGTTCCAGTGGCTTGGCCCTTGCATGGATCTTCCATCCAGGCCCCTGATCATCCTCCCCTCACTGTTTAAGGGGTTTTCTGTCTATTTGGTGGCTTTTCAGCCCCTTAATCTGTTTGTAATAGCTTAGTAACTTATATAAACTGCGTGGTTTGTCCTGGGTGTGCACTGGTCCCTTCCAGAGCCCAGAGGGTTGAGAGCAGAAGCTGTGAGCTTAAGTCTACCGGCGCACGCCAGTCGTGGGGTGGCGCACGCAGGTCATGACTGCATGCAGTGGCCTGGCCAGTGCATGCAGGCTTGATCCTATGTGCAACATTTCATTGCCAGTGTGTTCTAGTCTGCTTAAAATGTCCACAAAAGTTTGTTCTCAATCTATTATACTTGTTTAGATCAAACATCAAATCATCCATAAACATTTTGCCTTGTATTCTTGTACATAAACTGCAAATGTGTTTACAGTTTTAATCCCTATTAACTGTTCCCCCGCCCTAACTGGTTAAAAGTATGATCAAATAAAGAGAGAAATACAAATGTGTTATAAAACGCCTGAGTAGAGACCGGTCTCCGGACTGGGCGAGAGGGGTGCCATAAAACCCTTCCCCCCTCGTAATCTGGCTCCCGAACCTCAAGATCGAAGGTAACGACGGCCCAGTCTACAAAAGCCTTTTTCAAAATCAAACGGACGTGGTCCAAACGTTTTCAAAGACACGGTTTCTTGGGTACAAACCACAAAACCCGAGTGGTGACTCTCTGATCTGCGAAGCACTTCGCCGCGCTTTCCGCGAGATAAGGGCGCACCCGGAATTTTATGCCTAGAAATGGGATTTTTGGGGCGTGTGCCCACAGTCTGCCGACCCATGGGTACTGGATTCACTGGTCCGGCTAACTGGTGCAACGGAGCCACCGTCCTGGTCCCTCCGCCGGACCACGCCCTCCACAATAGCCCCTCAACCTCTTCCTCCTTTGTAAAAGGTGGGAGGGATTGACCACATAAGGAAAACTTGCTACCGAGGGCGTCCTGAGGCAAACGTGCCGAGCGTATACCGCCGGTCCAGTGAGGGTCAGTGAAGAGCCTTCTCGAAACGTTCGGGTAATGATGCATCTGTAGCAAACGAGGGCTGATGGGACCGTTGGGAGCCAGAGATCGAACGGTCCATCAGGAAACACAAACGGCGTGGGGGGCCACGTGGTGGAAGCGGAGACGACGCCGGTACGGAATGGGGCAGGCTTTCCACGTGGCACGAAGAGAGTGGGTGGAGCGGCGACGCTTCGGTTCTCGCGTTTCGACGCTTAGGGTTCCCCCCCAGCCATTCCATCTGCTATATAAGCGGAGAGGCGGGACAGAATATCACTTTCTGCTCTCGCCTCTTTTGCTCTGCAACTCCAACCGCTGCTGCCTTTTCGAACGCCTCCGTTGCTCCGCCACTCGCCGCCATTCAGTCCCAGCATTTCTCAGGTAACTCCGCTACCCACTCTGAATCTTTCTAAGTCTTTCATAATGCAACACCCCACACATAGCCCTACGTTTGCACAAAAACACTTCTTTCTTGAACAGTGTCGATCTTCCATGGCCGCTTGCGGCCGTGGGCCACCGTCTGGACCGCCAACGACGGCGGTCCTCCACCGTGCCAATCTCAACACTTGATAAGAAAGCACGACTTCCGCCGAGGAGGACCCTAAAGGACCCCCCTCGGCAGGGATTTAGATGCACATGAGTAGCCATGCTGAAGTAGGAATTCTCATCACCCCTTCAACTTTGTATTCTGTTTTAGGTCTTCAGCATGGTGGATCCTAACTCACTCTTGCCGAGCATCGATCCTGAAGCTTACCCAGACCTCCAAGAGACCATCCAGGCGCTCGGCAGAGGGTATAGGAGCTTCAATGAAAGCTCCAGCAACTTTGCCCAGCGGTCCGGTGGTCCAATCGTCCCCGGCATCCACATTCCGCTCCAAGTTGACGACAGGTCCTCCAGGGACATCCTCTACGGGCGGAGTGACTCCCCCGGCGAATCCGCCGAGGAGGACACACATGGCTCCGTCCCGGAGGAGGCCAACAGGGAACGAACAGCCACCGGGGCCCAAGCCAGCACCTCGACGTCAGCTGGTGCGCCGCCGAGCACTTCTGATACAGCAGGAGGTGCCGAACCACCCCCGCCGAGGGACGTCGACCTCATCCCTCCGCTACCAACGGGTCTTGGACCCATGCCGTACAGTCATTTCTACGGGTCTTGGCTTTACACAGGCCTTCCGGACCGAATACTCGATCCCGGATGACGTCTTAGTCGAAAGGGTAACCACCGAAAGGATTCCCTTAGGCGAAGACTTCATCGTCCTACCCCTGTACGCCATCATTGAGGGAGGGGTAAGGTTCCCCATGAACCCCTTCCTCCGCTGGTTTCTGTCGGATTACAACCTTGCACCGACCCAGGTTGCAGTCAACAGCTGGCGCATCCTGAGCTCGGCGGTAAGGTTGGCAGAGATCAACAACCTACCGTTCACACTTGGGGACCTGATGCTAATGTACGTGGTGTCAAGGATCCCCAAGTACGACAAGTACTACCTAACCACCCGCCAACACTTCGACCACCTGGTGGACCGCCTCTACGATACTGAAAAGTTGTGGATGGTCCTGGTCAAGGTGTCCGGCAATTTCGAGTGGGGTCCCATCAACCCCCAACTCGACTACCCCTTTCCAACCAGGAAAGGAACGGAGATCGAGAGGCCTTACAAGATCCCTCGAGTGCGAGGGTTCCCCGGCCACGGGGACAAGCCCGGTATATACTTTTCTCTGTGCATTGTCTTTTATATTGATTTATCCTTCATACTAATCTTCTTCTTCTACTTGCAGATTGCTCCGCACCGAACAAGGGACTTCTCATATCCGGCAAGTGGACGAACCTGATCGCCCTGCTTCGGTGCCCTCATCGAGACGCGCCGACCCTCCTCGGTTACACCCCTTTCTACCACGGGTACGTCGGTCGAAAGAATAAAGATAACATGGTGAGGAAAAAGGTCGCCCTTGCTTCGTTCGCCGGGGAAGCACTGAAACTGCAGCACCTGGCCCAAGACCTCTCTTCCTCTGGGCTGCCAAAAAGGGAGGAGAAGGTGCAAGCTCCCACCAGCAAGCCGGAGCCCCAGGAGAAGCCCACCGAAGCCGCTGCTGTGGTACCGCGCCCCTCTCGCCGAAGAGAGAAGAGCACAACCGCCGAGGGGGAGGGCTCGAAGATTACTAAAAAGCCCAGGATATCCAAAGAGGATGCGGAGGTCCTCAACACCGACCATCTTGAAGGTGCACCCTCGGAGCCCTTCGTTCCGAGCCTGGTTTGCCCTAATGGGCATGTGATCTCCACCTGCGACAGCCTGGGGGAGATCCCCCATCTGGCCATGACCCTTCTAAAGGGCCTGGCCCTCCCAAAGGACATGGAGAAGCTGCAATCAGGCAAGGCCGACAACATGGCCGAACTGTGCCTCTTCCTTGCCAAGGTTCGAATTTCCTTTGTTTATTGTTTTAAAGTTGAATGTCCCTTCAAGTTTACTGCCCGTTTCAGATGCTAACTCTTTCTTCTCATTTTGCAGGCCGGCCAGTGTGCCAGTAAAGCCTTCACTGACATGGAGGTCCTCCTTGAAACGAAGAAGACCCAACGGGGGGACCTCCAGGCGATGAGGAAGGAGGTGAAGGAGGCCAATGACCAGATCGAGGCGCTGGAGGTCAAGGTTGCCGAAGCCAAGACTGGCTTGGAGGAGAGGGACCGCCTGCTGCTGAAGCTCAAAGAAGTCGAAGCCGAGCGGAACCAACTGAAAGAGAAGACGAAGCAGATGGAGGATGAGCTGCCGGCCAAGCTGGAGGAGGCCAGTGATGAGGGTTTCAACGAGGCCAGCGATTACTACAAGGAGCAGGTGGAAGCCCTTGTCACCAAGGCTTTCAGGGATGGAGAGCGGAAAGGATTCGAAGACGCCCATGCCTCCTCTTTCCTTCGCGGGTTCCAGGTTGGCCTCGATTATGCCGAGGTCTCCAAGGATGACCACCGAAGGGAGAATCCCGTGGTGCTGCCTGTGGAGCTGCCGAGGCACCTACTTCCAGCCGAACAGGCCAACCCATCCACCGTCGTGCCACCAAGCCCCGTCGAGCAGCCCAATCCAACTGTTAACAAGCCACTAAGTCCTGCCGAGGCATCCAACCCTGCGGAGAACCCAGATTCCACCTCGGCCAAGCCTGTCAACCCCACCGAGCAGCCTATCCCCACTATTGTGGAGCCGTCGAAGCCAACTGATGCCCCCACCGAGCAGCCTATCCCGAAGCCAACTGACGACCCCACCGTAGTGTAGAATTTATTTTGCATGTTGTAGAATCTTAGGGTCGGCAAAAGTATCTTGTTCAGCCGAGCCCCTGTTTTGATTTGTAATGGACCAACTTAGTTATGATGAAAGTGTTGAAGTATTTCTGTTTATGTTTCATACTTTTTGCACTTCATGCGTGTTAAGACTTTTTGCACTTCATGCGTGTTAAGACTCATGTATTGCACTTCATGCACATGGTTTAACAATAAACTCTAATAATTATCCGTCCCAGCTCGCCGTACCCAGCCCCTGATTCGGAGGAAACCTACCACCGAGGTTGGTTCCGCCGGATCAAAAGGAACGGCCGAAGCTGGGAATGCCCCCTTCAGGATATGGCATGCAAAGTCTTGGCCGAACAGAATCTGAAAAGGCGTGCCTCGGCAAACCGAGCATAATAATACCACCGAGGCTAACAGAACACATATTTAAACAGAAACAAACTAGTCTGTATTGAAACAAATCTCTTGTAAAAAACTGAAGGCTTAACACATAGCCGAGGCGAAAAGCCAAAAGAAAATTAAGCGTAAAACTTTCGAAGAAGCTGTGCGTTCCAGTGGTTCGGTATCGCCGTACCATCCATCTCGGCGAGTTCATATGAGCCATAACCAACCTTCTTAACCACCCGGAATGGACCTTCCCACTTCGGCATGAATTTCTTCAAATGCTTCTTCTGGACTATTTGCCGAAGGACAAGATCATCCACATTGAAGGGGCGGTTCCGCACATTCTTGTTATAACTCCGAGCCAACTGTTGCTGATAAGCTGCGTACTTTATGTGGGCATTGTCTCGAAGTTCATCAGCTCGATCAGCTTCGGCGGCTAGCATTGCATCGTTTGTTGGGACATCAAATGTTACAGTGCGAGACGTGGGTCGAGTAACAGCCACAGGGAGCACGGCCTCGACGCCGAACGCCATGGAATAAGGAGTACGACCAGTGCCGCGCCGTGGAGTGGTTCGGTAGCCCCATAGAACATCAGGCAACTCTTCCGCCCACTTGCCGCGTTTGTTTTTGAGTCGGCGTTTTAGTCCGGCAGAGATAGCCTTGTTGGCTGCTTCGGCCTGTCCGTTTCCCTGAGGATAGGAGACGGAAGCTGTCTTCATCTGTATGCCGCGCCTCTTATATAAAGCCTTAATTGCGTCGGCGACAAACTGGGTACCGTTATCTGACACAATGGCGTATGGTACGCCGAACCTGGTGAAAATATGCTTCCACAGGAAACTTTCCACATCGGCGGCCGAGATCGTTATGAGTGCTTTGGCTTCCACCCACTTGGTATAATAGTCCGTAGCAGTAATAATGTGGGTAAAGCCGCCAGTAGCCTTCGGCAGCTTGCCAATAATGTCCACACCCCATTGAGCAAAGGGCCAAGGACTAGAAACTGGTTGCAAAGGTAGGGTCGGCTGGTTGAGAAGAGGAGAATGCTTTTGACAAGACTTGCATTGCTTGGCAAACTCTGTAGCCGTGTGTACCATTCTTTTCCACCAGTAACCCTGGGAAAGGGCACGGTCAGCTAAGGACCGGCCGCCGGTGTGACAACCAGCACTTCCACCATGCAACTCTTCGAGGATGCCGGGTACCTCCTGCTCGTGCACCACGCGGAGGTCGGGACCAGTGTATGATCGGCGGTATAGTGTGCCGGAGGGATCGAGGAAATAGGAAGCAGACTGACAACGGATCTTATGGGCTTCCTTGCGGTCGGTCGGAAGCGCGGCGTGTTTCAAATAGGAGACGAGGGGGTCCATCCAGCTAGGTGCCTGATGGATGTCCATCACCTCCTGTGGCTCCGGCTCGAAGCTCGGTGATGGGACTTCGCCGAGGACTATCGTTCTTTCCCCTCCCTGATCGGCACATACGGCTCCCAGTCCGGCAAGAGCATCGGCATGGGAGTTGAGATCACGCCCAACATGGTCAAAAAATACATTTTTGAACGATCCAGCCAGGGCAACAACTTGGCTCACGTACTTGTTCATGCGTGCATCCTTGGCCTCATAATCATCATTGAGCTGATTAACAACAAGCTGGGAATCGCTGTAAACCTGAACTTCTTCGGCACCCATATGCCGAGCCAGTTTGAGCCCGGCAATGAGGGCCTCATACTCCGCCTCGTTATTGGTTGCTGGAAATCCAATGCTCAATGAATGCTCGTGCAAGGTCCCGCTCAGTGACACCATAACAATCCCGGCTCCAGCCCCTCGGTTATTAGATGCTCCGTCTACATGGAGTCTCCAAGCGTGCCCGGTGAACAAGCTCGCTCGGCGTGAAGGGATGGGCCGCTTCGTGATATATTCTTCGTGAGCTGGATGGCTCGACCGAGGTCCATGGGCCGGCCCGGTGGACTCTCTAGCCAGGCCCTCTTTATTGTCTCTGCCGTCTTCCACCCCAGGGGAGAACTCGGCGACAAAATCAGCCAACACTTGACCTTTGATTGCCGTTCTGGCCTGGTAACGGATATCAAAGTTTGCCAACTCCAGGGACCACTTGCACAATCTGTTAGAGAGATCTGCCTTGCGTAACACCGCCCTCAAAGGATACTCGGTGACGACCACAATGGTGAAGCTCTGGAAGTACGGCAGGAGCTTCCTCTTCGCCATTACCAATGCCAGAGCCAGCTTTTCTATTGGGAGGTAGCGGGTCTCGGCGGGGAGAAGCGCCTTGCTGATGTAGTAGACTGGCTTCTGGTCCGTGCCCGTCACACTCTTTGAGGTTTCTTGCCGAACCAGGACAGCACTAACAGCATGCTCGGAAACTGCAAGGTAGAGGTGAAGCTCGTCCCCTTCCTTGGGCACAACCAGCAAAGGGGCTTGGGATAGACATCTCTTCAGTTTGGTGAGCGCGTCATCGCAGTCCGGCGCCCATACGAAGCTCCTTCGGCTGTTTCCCTTTATCGATTGAAAGAAAGGTCGGCAGATATCCGAAGATTTGCTGATGAAGCGATTAAGGGCGGCAGCCATGCCGGCGAGGCGCTGAACCTCCCTCACCGTGGCCGGAGCCCTGATCTCTTGTATGGCCTTGATCTGACTTGGGTCGGCCTCAATTCCTTGGCGAGTAACCAAATGTCCAAGGAACTTGCCGGAGCCAACGCCGAATGCACATTTTTCAGCATTCAGCTTCAAGCCGAACCGCTTAAGAACATCAAAAATTTCGCCGAGGTGGAGAAGATGATCGACTGCGTCCTTACTTTTGGCGACCATATCGTCTATATATGCTTCCATTATTCTGCCGAGGATCCCTTTGAACAACAGAGCTACCATACGCTGGAACGTAGCCCTGGCGTTCTTTAAGCCGAACGGCATCACCAGGTAACAGTAAGTGCCACTGGGAGTGATGAACGCCGTCTTCTCCTGATCCTCTTCATCCATAGCAATTTGATGGTATCCCCTGTATGCGTCCATAAAACTCAGCCGAGCGTACCCAGCGGTAGCATCCACCAATTGATTGATCCATGGGCAAGGGAAACAATCCTTTGGACATGCGTCGTTCAGATCGGTGAAATCGACACAGACGCGCCATTTGCCGTTCTTCTTTCGGACCACCACTGGATTTGCTAGCCATGTCGGATACTGGACCTCCCGAATGGCTCCGGCATCAAGGAGACGTTCCACCTCTTCATTAACTGCGTCGGCATGTAGGGCCGAGGATCGCCGAGGCTTCTGCACAACGGGCCTCCTAGCCGGATCAACGTTTAAAGAATGTTTTATCACGTCGGGACTAACGCCCGGCATTTCATATGGAGTCCAAGCAAAGATTTCCATGTTCTCTTTGAGGAACTCGACCATCTGTGTTTTCTCGACCTCATCAAGAGCCGAGCCAATAAGAAAAGAGCGGGTCCCATCCTCATTGACAGCAATCCGAACCAAGTCCTCTACGGCCCTGTCGCTTGCCGGTCTTCCAACTTCTTCAGGTCCTTGTAGCGCCTCTCTTGTTTCCTCTTCGGCGGTGTTCTCATCCAGCAACTCAGGTACCTCTATACTCTGTACCTCCTTTGCTTTGCCCTTCCCGCGGACAGAGTTGACGAAACACTTTTTTGAGGCCACCTGGTCCCCCTTGATGGTCTCCTGTCTCCCAGACTCCCCAATGAATCTAACACATTGATGAAGAGTGGATGCCACAGCCCTCATGCCGTGCAACCAGTTTCTTCCCAGGATTGCGTTGTATGGGCTCGGCGAACTGACCACGATGAATTCCATATCCAACTTCACTGAACCAGCATATACCGGGAGTACGATCTTGCCGAGCGGGTAGACCGGAATCCCAGTAAAGCCAATCAAAGGGGCTTCCACCGGGGTCAATTGATCCTTTGAGAGGCCAAGAGCCTTGAATGCTGAATAGAATAGGATCTCCGCCGAGCTACCCTGATCGACCAATACCCTTCGGACAAGTTTCCGCTGGAAGGGTAAAGAGAGGACCAAAGCATCATTGTGGGGTAAGGATAACCCCTCCAAATCTTGCTCGGTGAACGTGATCTCCCACGTGTTACGAGCGTCCATCTTCCGCTTCGAAGAATTTTGAACCACCATCACCCCAGGCGGGGAAGGGCGGTACAGTTTTTCGTGGAGCTCGTTGGCCTGGGCCTTGTTCATTGGCCCGTGAATGCAATGCACCACGCCGTCGAGATCTTAGGCTCTCGGCTGGATCCCTGCATTCGGTGACTTGGTTCGGTCGATCCACCGATCCATCTTTCCCTGCTGGACTAGCTCTTCGAGGTAGACTTTGTATGGCTGGCATGCTGTCGTATAGTGTCCTTGTTCGTTGTGGAATGAACAGTACACCCTCTGGTTCGGCTCCCGGCCGTCGGCAGTTCCCAACTTCTCCGCCGCTCCTGTTGGCCATTGGAAACCAGGAAGCCGTCCACACTCCCGGAGCATACGGAAGATTGGCTCCTTAAAGTAGGTCGTGATGGCAAGGTGGTCCCGCCCATCGCTCGGCAGGCGGTCCCACATTTTTCCGTTTCCTTTGTTCCCGCCGAACCCTGCGCCCTCCTTCTTGGACACTACGTTAACCTGCTTCTTCACTTCCTTGGCTGCCGTTTTACCCTGCTCGGCAACTGGTGCTACCTCGGATCCACCGATGTACTCCTCAAGCTCTATGTACCGAGCAACGGTATGCATGAGCTCTGTCATATTGTTCGGTGGCCGAAGCATCAATTCCTTGGATAGGTCAGAATTCCTATCCAGCCCACGTTTGAACGACGTAGCCGCAGTCTTTTGGTCACAGCTCTCAACCATGTTGTATACATTGTAGAAGCGCTCAGAATAATCCTTCAAGGACTCGCCGGCCTTCCGCCGAAGGTCCGTTAAGGCTTCTATTGTTTTCGGCCTCCGGTTACTTGCCACAAACCGTGCCGTGAACGAACGCTCCAATTCGCCGAAGCTGCTTATTGAACCCGGCTTCAGCTGTGTATACCACAGCATGGCAGTGTCCGGGAGGCTCAGGGAGAACGTTCGGCACATCATTGCCTCGCTCAATCCGCAGAGCGCAGCCATGGACTTGAATTGCTGCACATGGGTCGGCGCATCCGACTTCGCGTTGTATATGGTGAATTTGGGGACCTTGAAGTGGGGAGGGAGAGGCTCATCCGCTATAGCCTTGGAAAAGGGGGAGACACCTTTCGCCGAGGTTGCTGTAACCCCTTCCTTCGGCGGGACTACTGCCGGAGGCGCGATGCTTTTCTCTCGAGCATCGTCCCTTGTCTTTTTATTGATTGGTGGGGTCCGAGCCCTCCGGCCGTCGATACTTGGCTCTGGGGTTCGGCGCTTCGACCCCGAGGCCCTCCTGTTTCTTACTACCGGGGGTTCTTCCTGATGCCGAACGGGCCGGTAAGTGGTTCTCTCGCCGGTGCGAGATTTTACCACTATTAAAGCCCCGCCGCCGGCGCTGATCTCGCACCTTTCGTCCGGTAGCAGCCCCTGGCTGTTCTCTTCCTGAAATCTGGATTGTCCGGCAGATCGACCTGGCAATCGCTGGTGGTGTCCCTGGTCAGACTGCCGGTGGTGGGAGCGACTGGTAGAATGGGCCGGCGACCGCTGACGGAGCCGAGTGCTTGTTTCCCTTTCCTCCTCTTCGTATCGCCGCCCCTCAGATCTGTCCGCTCTCTGGTTATCCCGGTGACCTCTCGACCCAGAAGGGTGATCAAGAGGATCTCCCGCGTTGTCTCTTGTGTTGCCGAGCCAAGGAAGTCCTTGAGTCTGGTCCGGCCTTCCCCTTGATTTCGAACGAGCGCTTGATGCCGTGGCGCTTGTTGCTGGAAATAATGTTCGGCGAACGTTATCGTTTCCGGATGCATCGGTTCGGTGTCCGGGTTCCAGGTGGACAATGCCACTAGCATCAATGCGACACAGTGGGCCGAGCCTTGCAAAGGCAGAGGCCCTAACAGTGTCAGCCGTTTGGAGAGCATTCCTTCTACGTCGCCGTTCCCGCGACCTGGAAACGGGTGGGGCGCTCTGAAGCGCCTGGATCTCTTGTACTTGAGTTCTTAGTCGCATTAACTCCTCCGCCATGCTTACTGGGAGCACCGGTGGGGGGGGGGGGGGGGAGGAGGAACTGTGAGGCTTGCTGCAGAGCGGTGCACACCATCTATGTGGAACGCCGCTGCTCCTAAATCCTGGTTGCCAGGGTCAGGGATGCCTGAACCCGCCACCCTGGGATCGCCGGGACCCCCAGTGGGGATGCCATCCCGCCCTACTACCGTCCGCTGAGAGGAGTGGTGGCCCAGGTTTGGATTGAAGTTAGTAAGACCGAGAGGTCGTCCGTCCGGGGTTGTCATCCTGAATCTGGGAAAAGAAAGAATGGAAAGAAAGCTTCACCACAAGATGTGTGCGTTAATATTCTCCCCAGCAGAGTCGCCAATTGTGGTGGCAGGCTTTCTCCGGTTGGACCTTGTGGCTTGGATGGTTGAGGCTTGGACGTGGACGGGTTAGACCTGCACACGAAACAACCGCGTTAGTGCCCAAACCCGGAGCGTGGTGTCCGGGGCAGGCACTCCGACGCTTTAGTCAGTAAACAGGAGAGGAGATGTTGAGGTATAGTTTAGGGTTTGAGAGAGTATTCTGAACGTACCTTATTCTAGAGGTGAATACCTCCTTTTATAGCCAAAGGGAATGCAGAGTCCAACTCCCATTAGAATACTTATTTGTATGATGAGCCCGCCTATCTCGGATCCAGATAGACATCTCAATCCTGAACCTATCCAATCTCCTATATTCCGCTCCTGAATATAAGGGATGGGATAAGACGCGAGGTTTCCTCCTCCTGCCCAACTCTTCCTAACTTCCTCTTCAAGTTAGGGGACAGGAGGCTCGGTGAGTACAGGTTCTGCCGGACTGATGGTACGGCGATGATCACTTCAACAGGGACAATCACCAACCTGTTCGGCGGGGAACCGCCGAACCGGATCATACAGATTAATACGTACGCCGAACCAGACCGTTCCCTTCCATGGATCGACACCACGGCTAATCTTGACCAGGCCCGGTTGGACTCGGATCGGCTACCGACCCAGCCTGCCGACCCATGGGTACTGGATTCACTGGTCCGGCTAACTGGTGCAACGGAGCCACAGTCCTGGTCCCTCCGCCGGACCACGCCCTCCACATACGGAGTGGTTACGAGCAGATTTTCTGCAGATTTTCAAGGATTCGACCACAACATCAACAACTATTATAGGCACGACTTCACACCAAATCCACGTATTTACATGCAAAAGAAGCAAAGAAATCCCTACCTCGAGTCAAGGAGCGAAACCTAAGAGATTTGTACGAGCCCTAGCTCTGAACTCCTTGAAATCAACCGAGATCCTCTCCTCCAAGCTTAACCCACGAAATTTTGAGCTCAAAGACGCGATTGGAAGGCTTGAATGTGGTTGTTTCTTGAGGTTTTGGAGGAGTTTTGAGAGAGAGAGATCGGCAGGAGAAAGAGGGAGGGACGGATGAGAGAGAGTTGGGAGATGAAAATATCTCCTACGACACATACACCACTATATATACTCACATACAAGTATATCACACTCTCACCCCCTCTAGTCTCTATCATTTCACTTCTATCCCCAATCCAATTAACCACAAATAAACCATACTTTCTTAATTAGTCATTTAATATTCTTTTCAAAAATTAGAATTATCCGGGTCTCTACAGTACTTCCAACAATTTATATACCCTGTCTGTGTACAACAAACAGACAATTTATACCCTTCTTGTGTACATCAAAAAGAAAAACAAATCCAACTAGCATTACAGCTATGACATGCTTTTGAAATGAAAACATGTTTCAAGCAACTTGATTCATATCCACAATCGTCAAAATATTTCAACATTTGTAGAAAATGTATAAGGTTAATATTAGCTAGCCACTTCAATGAAACAGCACACTCACCTTAGAGATCCAAAAAGACAAAAGCGAAAAGCCTCCTTCTCAACCTTGAGCTGGAGACTCGTCCCCCGATCTTAGAAAATGAATGACACTACACTTAGTATAATTCATACTCCAACTCATGTTATAATGCAAGTAAAATGTATCAACAAGTCTAGCATATGTTCTTATTTTTAATCTCTATCCCTAGTATGGAATTGAATGAGACCAATGCAATAAAAATGATGGATGATGTGTTTCAATGCCCTAAAGATGATTCAATAAGATTTAATACAAGAATTCCCAAGAATAAGGTTTAGTACATGGCCAACATGTACTGTTCTGACCATATCCAATACATAATCGTGAATTTTAAGAATGTCACTTAAACCATTGAAAAGCAAACTTCTTTCTCTTCGAATCGACAGGTCATTCATCAAAAACGGAGTTCGGGTAACCTTACTACGGCCTCCCGATTATAACTTAACATAATACTAAAACTGGTGCAGACACAGATTTTGGGTCAACTTTAACAGCAAATCTGTTATTGCTCAGGCATAACCACGGCGCACAGGTTGCATCGTTGGAAAGCTCTACATGTCTAGTTTTCAGCAAAACAAGCAGAATGTGTTCTCGAGTCTCGAGCTAGGAAATATGACTATTTTCCCAACTTGTGTCGGTGCAGTCAGCACTACGAGTTTCACAGCAGTAGTTTGGTGCATGATTTTTAACTTCTTCCCTCTTTGAAATTAATTCTGAAAATTTTACACAATAAACTAGACATGTATATCCAACTCCAGTAAAAATACCAGAAAATTGCAAGGTCAGCAAGTCAGCGAGAAAAATTCGTTAAGAACATGACAAATTTCAACCTTGCTCAAGCTCTAATTGACATATTCAAAGATGGACGAATTTAGTAGAGTAAAAATCCAATCTTCTATAACCTAATTAGGACTTAAACCACACAAATATGTATATATTCATGCTTTAATCTATAACCAAAACATAAATTAAGTGTATGGAAGCTTGGGGCTTACTTTCAATTAGGTTTTTCCCAAATTCCTCTTCTTTCTCTACTACTTCTTCTTCGATCTTCTTCTTCTCTCTCTCTCTCTCTCTCTCTCTCTCTCTCTCTCTCTCTCTCTCTCTCTCTCTCTCTCTCTCTCTCTCTCGTTTTATAGTAGCGGTGGGACAGTGGAAATGGTGAAATAAAATAACGTAGAAGGTTTATCAAGGGAAAGATTATCCCATGAGGTTGGGTGTAGGGTTCAAATGGGCCATTAATTAATGAATGATATGTGAATGATAACACATCACGTGAATCAAATAGCATGACCTATGCAACATAAAGTTAAATGTCATATGCGATGCACATGCATGCTCGAAACAGGTGTTACATTAGATATCGATGAAGACAATTTTTTTAAATAAATAAATTTCTTAACAAGTCCTACAAAATGACCAATTCAGATCATTCAATTAAGTAATCGTTATATGCTTACAAATTAATTACAAGTGAAAAATGCCATGAGTTATGCAAGCTAAGTGTCGGACTCGGACCAAAAAAGAAAGAAGTGTTAGAGCATGTATAGCAGCATCGGTATTGGGATGCCTTGAGGTAAAATAGAGAGCTAAAGCCTTGAATGGAGGCTGTAGCAGATTAGCTACCATGTAGGTAAAATACATTTCGCTCCCATGATTCGGTATAAATACCGTGGAATTGTTCATCACCAATCCATTAAAAATACTATTGTTCTTCCTCTCTCTCCTCTCATCAATCCATTAAAATATTATTGAATAATATTTATATAGTATTTTATAAAAATAGAGATGATAATAGAAAGGATTGATGTATGGTTGAGAGAGATTTGAGTAGGTAAAATAAAAAAAAATGGACTGTTGAATAGGTTAAATAGCTTTTGCTTGGTGTACATGCACGCTCTTAGTCACTATATGCGAAATACTGACTCGGCAGAAGAACCAAGTCACTGTTCATATCTTATGCATTCTGTAAAATGCCGAGGAGGATAATGAGACTGGTGGAGCTCCATGTTTTATGTTTGCCTGGGTATTAGACTTATTGAAATCAAAAAATATAATATGAACAGTGACTTGGTTTTATTGAAATTATAAAAATAATAGGCTTATTGAAATAAAAAAATATGCAATATTGATCTAGTTTTATAGATTTCGTAAACCTATTGTTTTTTAGTTTGAAAATACGCCCTTATTAATGCCAGGCTAGTCCTACTTTTCACTTTCATAGCCGGCCAAGTCCTATACACGATATGTGTGTTTCCTTACAGATCCTGTAGGTGTAATTTTACAAATTTACCCTGATCCTCATCTCTATAAATACCTACACCTAAATATTTTTCTCCCCTCTTCCCAAAGCTCCCCCTGCCGCCGCCAAAAAAAATTGGGGGAATTGCAGGACAGTGGCCCTTGGGGCAAAAAAGTCTCAACCAATGGACCAGTTTTCATAGAATTCTAAAAATATGAAACAGAAAAAAATAAATCCTAATACATGGCACTACCCACGTAAAAAGACTAATATACCCATTTCAATCCCCCTCACTCCTGCTGCTTCTTCTTCTCTCTCTCTCTCAAGAGAGGGGAAAGTACCCAAATTACGAGGATCCCGGGCCGTCGAGCAACTTCAACTGCCTTTATGACGTTAGGTACAATAGCTTGGCCACCATTTACACGCATCAAATCATCTAGTAATATGAAATCGTTCTGCAGAAAAAAAGAAAAATAAATAACAAAATTGAGACGCCAAAATAAAAAAACAATCTGAGAGATGAATTATGGGTTTTGAATCTTTTGATGGTGGAGAGACCTGCATGTCTATGACGAGAAGGGCAGTGTTCTTCCATCAGGTATCGGAATCAAAAGAAGAAGAAGAGTGGTGGGAATGTTGGAAACAAAGAGGAGAGTGGTTGGTGGCTCTGTTTTTCTAAGAGTTTTGCTCTGTTCATTGGGGGAATTACAAGCCAGTGGGTGGTGGGGCAAAAAACTATTGTTTGAAGTATGAAAGAGCAAGTCATTAATTATAAAAGACTACATTGGGTATTAGTAAAGGCTAATTTTTAGGTTAACATAGACCAAATTATATTTTTTTAGAGAATTTTGTCCCAAATAATTGACTATTGTTTGAGGTATAAAAGAGCAAGTCATTAATTATAACGGACTACATTGGGTATTAATAAAGACCAATATTTCTGTTAACATCGATCAAGCCATATTTTTTTTAGAGAACTTTGTCCCAAATAATTGACTATTATTTGAGATATAAAAGAGCAAATCATTAATTATAACGGACTACATTGGGTATTAATAAAGAGCAATATTTCTGTTAACATCGACCAAACCATATTTTTTTAGAGAACTTTGTCCCAAATAATTGACTATTATTTGAGATATAAAAGAGCAAATCATTAATTATAACGGACTACATTGGGTATTGGGTATTGGGTTTTGATTTGTAGGAGTGGCTAATTTTCGATTTGTAAAAAAACTCCTTGATCGTCGCCGTTGTAGTTTTACTGTGTATAGATTTGTGTTGATTTGCAGTATCAATTTCTCTCGGAGGAAGGATGATTTGGGAGTTGTTGGCCGTCGACGTATTTTTTGGGATGAATCTAGAGGGTTTGGGTAAATTTTTTGGTGCAGATAGGGCAGTGTTCGCGTGGTCTTTACTAATACGTAACGTAGTCTTTTATAATTGATGATTTGCTCTTTTATACTTCAAACAATAGTCAATTATTTGCTGAAAATAAAATAGTTGCTCTTTAAGTTACCTAATGTTACTCCTTGTAAGAAATTTTGTTGCTCCCTATGTAAGAATTGATGCTCTAGACTGTTAAGGGCAGTGACCTATATTTTAACTCACTGAATGGTTGTTCCTTTACAAATGTGTGTTGATCTGTATGACATGTGGTTCTTATTCAACTCATGTAACATGTTTTTTTGCTGAAAATAAAATAGTTGTTCTTTAAGTTACCTAATGTTACTCCTTGTAAAAAATTTAGTTGCTCTCTATGAAAGAATTGATGCCCCAAACTGTTAAAATCGACTGATTTTCCACCTTTCTAGATTTGAGTTTGGGGTTTCATTGGAGAGAATTGAGAAGTCCATGGGAACCTCAACTTGAGAGGCGAGATCTGGGAAGTCTTGGGAAGTTCTGGTTTGACTTCCGCCCTATGCTCCGAGTTCGCCCTCGACCTCCGCCACCCAAACGACGCCGTCGCCCCCAAATCAACCCCTCCATCTTCAAAAAGTTACAAGAAGTCCGACCCTTTCAAGGTCGGAATATGGAATTGGTATGTATTTATGTATGTATATGTAGGTCTCTGTAATGAATAACTACTGTGACTTATTAGGGTTGAGTGAGTGAATTGGAAATTTTGTTTGTGTCAATTGATTGAATGAAATGAATAATATTGATTCATTCAGGCACCTATCGATTGAAAGGAATCGGTATCTCTACATCCGTCTGTTCCCAGAACCATCAGAGCCTCAAAAGACCATCCGCCGCCGCCGCTCCACGCCCTCTCCCTATGCTCCGACTTCGCCCCTCGACCTCGAGGTCCATCATCGTCTGTTATGGAGAGGCGGTGGAGGTGGATTCCGCAGCGGTGGACGCCGTGATGGAGGTGATTATGGAGGCGGCGGCGGTGATTACGGTAGCAGGAGTGGTGGAGGCGGCGGTGGTTACGGCAGCAATGGTGTTTGCAATTGGTTTTGATTTTGGACGTTTTTTTCTATAAAATTTAAAATTAAGGGTATTTTTGTCTGAGTAAATTATGAATACCATGAGTTGGGCATTATTTTTCCTCTTTCCATGAGTTTTTAATTCCCAAAAAGTGTCCCATGTGTTGGGACTTATTTGCCCCACTCCCCACTGAACCGTAATTCCCCCAAAAAAATTAAATTTCCTCATAACCTGAGGCACTTTCTCGACGGCCTCCTGGACGTAGTTTTCGCCGAAGCAGCAGTGGCCAGCGTTGTATACTTGGCAGTCGAGAGAGACGGGCTTGGTTTTGTTGACGGCGACGACTCTGATCCGGTCGGAGGATTTGCTGGACCTCTCGGCGGCCTGGTGGACACAGTGGAGGACCGACCGGAGAGCCGTGGCTGCTACACTGTCCATGGCGGTAGCGGCCATTGGTGGAGACCTCGCTGCTGCTGATGCTCTTGATTTAATGTGTCGTCTTCGATTTTTCTGAGAACCGATTTAGATCTGTTTATTTTTTGTTTTGGTTCAAATCTGGGAGTCGATGTAATATGTACTCCCTCCGTCCCAATTTACTTGTCATTTTTTGATATTCGTGCCACTTTTCAATTAATTATATCTTGTAATTTATAATGTTTTAGGTGATTTTGAAAATATTGAATTATAGAACAAAGCGAGATCTATCAAATAAGATCCATATTTGATATATAATTTATTACTACTTTAAAGATATAACTAATTTTTTTAATCCAGTTAGAATAGAACTGAGACAAGTAAATTGGGACGGAGGGAGTAAGTTTTTTTGTATTGTTAGTTGTGTTTTTGGTGTACGGAGTACTGAGTTTTTGGTTCAGATCCATGTTTTGTGTATGGAGCATGTGGTTTTTGTAAATTGAGCATGTGAATTAACACACTGCTACTTAACAGTAAAAAAATCAGCATTTAGGATTTCTGGATTGAAAATACTAATAATTAATAGTTAAAATTTTGGATTATGGAATAAAAACACAGCTAATTAACAGTTAAAAATTAGAGTTAAGGGCTAAAAACACAGGTAATTAACAGTTAAAATTTAGGAAATTTAGGACTTTATGGTTATGGGATTGAAAACACTGTTAATTAATACCACCTCCGTCCCAATTTAATTGTCACTTTTGGGAGTTCGTGCCATTTTTCAATTGATTATATCTTGTAATTTATAATGTTTTAGGTGATTTTGAAAACATTGTATTATAGAACAAATCGAGATCTATCAAACAAGATCCATATTGCATATAAAATTCATTATCAATTTAAAGATATAACTAATTTTTTTATCCAGTTAGAATAGAACTGTGACAAGTAAATTGGGACGGAGGGAGTAATTACAAAATTAGCATTGTTTTTAAGGAACTAAATATGTAAATTTTGAAAATTTAAATTTAAATTAAAAAACAAAAAAGGGAGAAAAAAAGAGAAGAGAGAGGATAGAGAGAGATGAAAGGGTATTCTTAAAAAAAAATATATGTGGCCAGGACCTAGTCAGCTATGCATTCTTTTTTATTTATGCGCTAGGACTTAGGGGGAAGAAGTCCACTCCCATAGGACCGACCAGGAAGAACCCAAGTTTTTTTTTTTGAGAATCTGGAACGAGCCCTTAGTAGTATCTATGTACTTACTTGAAAAGAGATCTTTTTTTGGGCTTAGTGTCTACGGTCCGCTATGAGCTATGAAAGCGATATTCTTTTGGGCTTAAGATTGGAGTAAGTACTTATTTGGAATTTTTAAAATTAAAAATAATAATTTATTGAAATAATTTTTTTGTGCAATATGAATCTTATTTGATAGATCTTGGTGAAATCTTTTTGAATGGTGCAAAAAAATTGAAAATACATTTTTGTAAATACAACATTTTAATATTTGAAAATTACAAATAAATACTTTTTTTTTTAAGAACCCTTAACGGAACAAGGATTCCAAGAAGCTTGCGTGGTCTGCAATGTTAAATATCTTAAACATGTTGCAAATCACCAACCATTTAAACCATTAGCCATCTAATATTATTGAGAAAAATTTATTTGATGTATATTTTCTTGATTAATATTGCAGCGTGGAGTTGAAATGTCAACACAAATTGGACTTAATTGTCAAGTTCACAGGAAAAAAACCTTCGTCGTTGAAATAAAAACTTGATGGTCACTTTGTAAGAAATGTAGGTCCTATTGGATATTTCTCTATAGAAAAACCTAAAACGAGATCCATAAGACAGCGCCAGCATAGGAGGTGAGAAATCTGGAAGCTTATTCCGACTGTCGTATGACAGCTCCTAAGCTCATACACCTCTTACCTACAGCTCTTACAAACTGATTCATTGGTTCAGTTATAATCTCCTCGATCTCAGTGACATTGTCCCACAATTTCAAACAGGAAAAACGACTTAAATCTGCTAAGAACCATCGATCAAACATTAGCTGAGAACTAGATTAATTGTTGCATTCTGTCCAGTCGATTACACATACAGCCTTGTTTACGTGGACACCATCTGACTTTGATATGTTACATGGCCAGAATCTGTGTGGAATACTGTAGGTTTTACAACTTGGGCAATCTTAGAATGAATGTCACTACTGTTAGCTGAAGAACAGTTAATCACGTGATCAGCTTGCGCCAATCGTGCACTCAAAAGCCAGTGTAAGGAGGATTAAGTAGTTTGAGTCAATGAATGTGTAGCTCAAAAATCTCTCTATCATGAACAAGCACCTCTAAACACCTGTACATAATCGAATCAGTCAGCACAAGGTAAATTGGCTGAACTTCCATAATTTCATTGAAACGACTTCAAAGAAATTCACAATGCTTTATGCCAAATACCTTTTATGAAGCGCAAAACAGTCTTAGTTAATCCAGCTTGGTGTGAAGTGTAACCATGATCTGCTCCTTCTTCAATGTGTATTTTGTGATTACTTATGATCCTGGCAAACTTCAATCCGTCTCCGAATGGAATGATTTCATCCTTAGATCCATGGACAGTCAATACCCTAATACAACGGTTAATGTAAAATAATGGTTATGTGAACAAAACCACCCATAAATCAATCAACTAAAATATAGACGGGAATACGAAATATCCAGTATAACGTGGAACATCAAATATGTTCCAGATGTGAATAAAACCAAGCACAAAGCAGATCAGACTGCAAGAGTATGCAAGTCTCTGATCCATATCAAGTCAGAATGTTCAGGTAAAAACTTAACTCAAATGCACCTGAAATTTCAATTGCAAGAGCTAAATTCAGTGACCTATGTCAGACAGCATATTCATGGCAACAATTTATTATGAATACACTCTTCTTTCTGAGAGAGTTTCCTACGGCAAATGATCACCATGATCAATCGAAACAGCAGATATACAGATATGTTCTGCAAAAGGAAATTGTTTTTTCTTCTGACCTGCATTTTTTGTCGATCTTATGGCTAGCTTCATACATGTCCGTATTCAGTACATCAGTCAAATTTTTCAGCGTAACTCGATAAGAAACTTCTCCTGCAAAACGACGTTGAATATCAATCATCAAATGCATATAGTGAAATACATGTCCATGTCAACCATCATTGGTGTTTTTTGATTAATCCGAATGCGGTATTGTCATGCTTGTCTTCATGTGTTAATAACCTAACATGTTTCCCTAAAGAGTCTGAAACAAACAAAGAGAAAGGAGAACTTGCAATACGGGTCAGTGGCCCGGCAAGGGAACATTGTGTGCATCTTATTGCCAGTCCCTAGTGAAAACAAATTGTAAAGGGAATAATCTAACACAAATTAATAAGGAAAATTCTAATGCCACGAGTATTTTGTCAAATGCCACGAGCATTTATTGCTTTGGTGTGTAAAATGACTCTCTTGTCCTCTTGGGGTCAAAAATTACCCAAACTATCCTTCCTTGAATGAACAACCCTAATTGAATTATGATACCCACGAGCATTTATTCCGCTTCTGATTTCTCGTGCTTTTCTCTTCTTTTTTTCTCGTGCTTTTCAACTGCCTATTTTGTGTAGAATTCCTATTTTGTTTGATGGTGAGCAAATTCAATTTCTTAAGAAAAAAATTTAGGTATGCTACATCAAACCACTACAACATCCATTACATCTTTTGTGGGTTCCACTCCAGGTCCCACAAAAATACAAAAAAATGCCAATAAATTTTAATATGATATATTTTATGGAACTCTGTAAAAAATAAACTCCAACGGATGTCGGTAGATATTATTTCTGGATTCGTATGGGCAAAACTGCGCGGTTGAGCAGTATCGCCACTACAAATCCAGAAATAATACTTATCGATATTCGTTGGAGCTGAATTTTTACAAGGCCCCATAAAATATTGTTTTTATTTTATGAATATTTTTCTAGGAACGGAGTGGGCCCCACAAAAAATAGAATGGATAGTGTAGTGGTTTGGTGTAATGTATTTATATAGCATCTCTCTATTTTCTTTAATTGAAAAAAATAAAAAAAAATTGTGCTTTTCTCAATTGAAAAGTAAAATGGGGAAGAGACAAAACCTAAAACAAAAATGGTGATGAAAAGTTGCAGTTGAAAAGCACGGGAAATCAGAAGCTGAATATAAGTGTAATACGAGGGTTGTTCGTTCACGGAAGAATTAGTTTGGGTAACAAATCTAATGGGGCTGATAGCTTTTTACCACAAGAGGACAATAAAGTAATTTTACACACCAAAACAATAAGTGCTCGTGGCATTAGAGGCAGCCATTAATAATACAAATATGCATTTGAAAACGTGCATTTCTTTAATTCCCCATGTTTAGTCAAAAGAAGAAGAAAAGCCAAAATATCCATAATAGGACATGCAAACAATAGTAACTTCGGCAAGCACAGAGTGAAACATGTAAAAAAATGGCTGATTGTAAGTACATATGTAAAAAAAAAAGAAAAAAGGAAGGTGATAAAGAATATAAAGCTCATCAGATAAAAAGAAAAACTGAAAACATAATGATTATGACCCAAAAAAGGAGTGAATAGCGAGCCATTCCAATGGAGTATATAATTATTGTTAAGTGGCCCAGCTAAATTTCAATTCAGAGGTAAAAGAAAATGAAGAGCAAGATAGTGCATATCTGAATGTGAGCACATACATACCTGTTTCACTTTTGACATCGAAATATGTATCCTTCTCGATCAGATCATAGAAGTCTTCACCCATGCACTCGTCAATGTGTCTCCTCAAATTGTAACAACCAGAAACATTGACGACAGTGGAGATATCATGGTACTTTGATGCATAGAGGAGCGCCACATTTCCTCCTGCAAGATTCATATTTAGTCATATGGTCAAGGAAAACATATATTTCCTGCGTACTTTTTTACACCTTTTAATACACATTCACAAACTTGTTATTGTCAGCTCAATGGGCTGATTTTAGAATTTTCCTTAGTCATAAAGTAGTCTATAAAAAGAAAAGAAAAAAAACAAGAATTACATGGAAATTCATCCAATAAGACAGGTCGGAAGCTAGAACCTATAGAGGGACTGGCTCAGTTATTTTGAGGGGAAGGGGACTTAATTTCGTGAGGGGGAACGCAAATAGGAAGTTTGCACGAAAAAGGTGAATTACCTCACAGGTCCATCCAAACATTTCAACACCCTAGAAGGCCCAGACAGAAGTCACACTAAAGTTGGGATGACTTTACTCAAACCCATAAACAGATAGACAGCAGCTTTGGCATTGTTATGGACTCTACATCTAAACCTTGAGAAAGAAATAAGAAAAATAAATGGTGCACTAATAACATCTATTGGCTTTGACCCATTAAACATGAAAAGAACATATCTGTGTATATCTTTTAATGGTGATCCAAAATTTTGCCCTTGACACGTTTTGGGCGACTGTAATCAAGTATTGGAAAGTTTACATTTTCGCAGAGTTCTTCTCCATGAATTGCGAGGAAAACAAAGACTAGCATTTGGACTGAAGAGCAACTCTTGAAACATACTTGAATTATATCCTAATTCTCGGAAGACTAGAAAATCTCAAGGAAGAAGAAGTAATTTTATACAATTGAACGTTGATCTGTTGACCCAAACCGTGCTCTATTGACTGACAAGCAATTAGAGGTTGTATGCCACACTAAACGTCAGTGGTGGGCAGCATTCCACAGATTCAATGATACTAATTTCTCGTGGCTCCTGAATTTCAGTTGCCAAAGTTACTGATAGCCCCCTCAAGTGGAAATCACTCTTACCCTTCTTTTCCTTGCCATAGAGCCATTAAATTAGCTTCTAGATAGTGCTGCCACCCATTAGATATTTCGCAGTACATATTATGGAAAGGCTGTTGGTAAAAAATACAAGGCTATATTTGGATCCAGGACTTGTAGAGAGAAAAGAAAATGCAGGGGATTTCCCTTCACGAATTAGATATGTTTTCCTCACCTTTTCCCAAATCAAATCCACAAATTGTTGGTCAAACAAAGCGTAAGACAGTGGAAGAAAGGTCGTAGGCTGTGCAGATGGAAACCATTGAGATTGGCCAGGTTTTAGAAGGTGATCAGTTCCTGGGGTTCGCAGAAGTCTTACAAAATATGTTAAAAGTAGTTTTTTCTTGCCTCGAAAAGAGAAAATGGATAAGGGTTGTAAGAAAGCACTTTCAAAGACTCAATAATGCTGCCAACATTACAAATTTGACAGCTTATTAAAGCTTGCAGGTAAAGGCTAAAAGATTATGAGGGGAAAAAACATCTTAGCAGTGCAGATGGAACGCATTGGAATTGGGCAGGGTAAAAGGCTATTACTGGGATTCATTTAAGTCCTACCGGCCTAAAACTAATGAACAGTAGGCTTCTCCTTATCCCCCCAAAAAGGAGGTTTTAAAAAAAGGTTTGTTTTGATCCGAGAAAAAATGAATGTAACATTTTAAGACCAGGGTCATTGTGGTGAAACATTGGTATTTGGTAGATTGAATATTTAGCACAAAAGGACAAACCTTTTCCATGCCCAACAATTGCACTAGTGACACGCCTTCCTCTATTGAAGTGTTCGACTACAGCACGCAAGTCTTCAGCTTGTCTCCAATAGTCACCATATTGAAAGCAGCCATTACTTTCCCTGGGAATGAATAAAAATATATGTAGTACTAGAGAAGGGAAAATGACGCTCAAGAAAGACAATTAGTACTAGAGCAAACAACAGATGTTTAAGAAGGAAAACTGAAGCAAAGCTGACCATACACACCCAAAGAAACAGAGAGAAAAGTTTTCAAAAAAGAAAAAAGAAAAAGGAAAAAAGATAGTATGGTTTACCCACTTGGCCACTTCCCATGATGGCCTACTACCCTTTTACTTCTTCCTTATTTGATAGCCTCAAAGATAAGAATGTTTGTGCGCACTGTTAAAGTTCAGTTTTGTCTGTCAGTCACTTCTCATGTGAGAGTGGATCGCGTGTGTGTGATTCCATGGGAGTTGTGAGAGCTTGATACACATTGTCCGTTACATTCCTCTTTCAAATTTCATTTGTCCCAGCATAAGTTATATATACGAATGAAGTTATCAATTTTGACCCCTCAAAAATCTAAAAAAATTTACCTTGGCCCCCGAAAAGCAAAATTTCTGGTTTTGCCACTGCCCTCATATAGCTTAAGCTTTCGGGCAAATACTCATCCAATGGACTGCTAGAGCACAAAATCGAAAATTATAATCTACATCCATGCAATTTAGTTGGCAGGTTTTTGAAAAGTATTATCAAATGCTTTTGATGAAATTATTAAAACCTATTTTGCAAACACTATGGTGAATACCGATACAGTTACATCTTGTTCATTGTGAAATGAAATAAATAGTCTTAAAAAGACGTGCATAACCAGTAAAATACGACAACTTAAGTACCTGATGTATCTACGTAAAGTAATGACATATCCCATCCAGCAACTCGATGAATGAAAAATTGAATTAGATCTCAAGGATCAGCCCAATGTTAGCGGATCGGCCCAATGTTTAAGAGCATGTGGCACATTTATTAACAGGGCGAGCTAAGTCCAGAAACAACGTACCAGATAAAAACATGAGAACAAATGAGCCGAAAAGAACACCAAGTCCAGCTAAAAGAATGTGTTAATTGCTCAGCTGACATTTGACCACTAACGAGACTCTATCAGACTGGTTTCCACTTGTGAATTCTGTAATGTTGTGCCCCCAGGGAAAAAAAACGACTATATAGTGTGCTACATACCAGAAATAGTACCAGAACACCTTAAAGCATTTGTCTTACTCCTTATCGTGTAATACAAGCTTACCCGTTTCCAGAAAAGTCAAAGCGGAAGGCAGTAGTTCCTTCTTTTCCTAGAGCAACGGCGAGGTTTACCATAGTGTTGCTTTCCTGGAGACAGAAACATGAGCTGTTAGATCATACCCATAATCTTCCCAGAGCATGCATTATAAGCATACAGATACACATTAACAAAAGTATCGTCATTAGCATTCTTGAATCATAAACACAACACAATAAAAGTGAAATAGAGCTTCAAGTTCATGTAACATGATTATTGACCTTTGTGGATGGGAAATCGTGGCACAGTATCACAATCCTCACAGATCCTGTTTCATGTAAGGTTCCAACAAGCTTTTCTCCATTGTTGTTTGCTATTTCAATTCTTTTTTCCTGCACATCGCAATCCACTTGCACTGGAAAATTTCACAAAAAGATTGTTAAGATAAACGCAGTCATAACACCAATGTTTCCCTTTAGTAATACTCTAAAGTTTGACTAGCACAGAATATTTTACAGTTGATTAGACCATGAGGGGTGTACCTTCTTGAGGAACTCCTCCAAGCTCTCTACACGCTGACTGCATAATTACCTATGATTGCAAGGAAATCAGTTATGATTTTAATATTTCTATAAACTATAGGTGTGTGCAATTATTTATTCGACTGGGTACTTAAACACTAACAAATATCACTCCATCACCCAAAATGTACAAAGAACGATGCAACATCTACCATTTATTTGAAACCAAGTTTAGTTTCAAAATCTGGTAAACCAAGAAGTCAAACAATTTAAATGTAAACTAAAATCACAGGATCTAGAACATCATGAATTTTCACTATCAAATACATACTGTGGAAATACATACCTCGATTCATTAGATAGAACCGGACGGGATCCAAGAGTTACTTGAACTCTTTTGGAGAAAGATTAAGAACAGACTCACAAAAGGTGATGGGAATAGTCTGAGGAAAAACACTCATGGGCAGGGAGAGGACCTCTTCCCATTTCCCGTTTGATAACAGTGATAGATGGATGGGATTCGTAAGGAGATGGGATTAAGATTGGGATTGGTAATGTTTCCCACAAAAATGTGCAAAACCAAATTGGCTAGAAAGAGCGGGCGTGCCAGGACAGGTCTGCTGTCCAAGTGGTTTTTCAAGGCCTGGAAGCATCAAAATCTAACTCCTTTCAAGTGATTGTGCTTGGCCCAAAGGGTAAGGCCTCAGGATGGTTCGTTGGTTGCCTTTGCGAGCTGAGGACTTAAAGATTTTCTGATCGTTGCTAAGAAAATGGAAAGAAAGATAAAGGGAAGCTAAACTTGGATCAAACGAACTCCATTAACGGTTTAATGAAGCTTTGGATACAAGGAACGTGATAAAACTTGAGCTACTTATGAAGTGAATACAAGTAAAGTTGGAAAGAAATGGAAATGAAGTTGCATAAGCTTTGAGCTTTGAGGTCGTGGACCTTTGCCAAGGCCTCCAAAACTGTGATTTATAGGAGCTACAGGCCTTGAGCTGCTTCCAAATGCTCCAGTGCATGGTTGCCATGTGGCCTTCTAGCAGAGGCTTGGGCTTGAGCAGCTTCGAAATGCTCCAATGAAGGGCTGCTCCCTGAACAAAACGTGTCTTTTACTCCAAGAAAACGGCAAAGGCCTGAGAAACTCCTCTTCTTTGTATAAAATTTTGTAAAAGGGCAAAAAGAATGTCAGCTCCTGCAGCATCCAGGCCATTTTGAGCTGCTTCAACACTCAAGCTACTGCTTGAATGGACTCCTTCTGGGCCCACCAAGATTTTCCAAGCCTTCTCCCCATGCTATTGGACCTTTCAACTCTTGTGGGCCTTCAACCCCTGCTGGTTTAGGAGAAGTCTCTAGAAACAAAAGATCAACCAGGCCTGGGTGAGCTGCTTGTGAGCAGCTTGCTTAGGTCTGCGTGAGTCATCCATCAGCAGCTCCAAGGGTTGCATGTGTGCCACTTGTCTTTGGCTTTGCTTCATGCTGAAGGATGGGGTCCACTCAGACCTTGAGCTGTTTGTGCGCAGCTTACATAAGCCTGAGCAGCAGGAACATTCTAGGCCTTTGAGCCTTTCTCTGCCAATTAAAGGCCCAAAATAACGTTTTTGAAGAGGGGAAGGGGCCCATTTACCATTTGGGCCTGAACTTGAGGTGCATGATGGGCCTTTATCGATTGTAAGCCTTCTGAGCCCAAGCCTGGTGAAAAAACCCAAGTTTTAACTGATTTGGACCTACTTGTAGGCCTTATTACCTCTTGGAGCTGGACTAGGCCTGAACAAACAACTCTTAGGCTTAATGGGCCAACTTGGATCTTCGGCCAATCCTGGGCTTGGGCCTGAGATAACGAAATTAACTCGACCTCACCCATTATAAAATTCCATTCAGGCCTTGGCTCTTAGACTGGCCCAATTTCGTGGGCTAACGATCACAAGGCATTTCAAAGCCAAAGACTAACCTTCAAGACCACATTTAACCCATAAACTCTCTTATTGATTTTTGGCCAAAAATGGGTGTAAACATTGCCCCCCACGCCTTGGTTTTGCTCAAAAACCCAGGCGTGTACGAGCCCCATTTTGGCCTTTATGAAGCTGTTAAGCCCAAGAACATGGGTATAAAAAATGGTGCCTTTCGTGTTCCTTTTGTATCCAATTGAAACTCAAGAAGTCTTGTAACTTCCAGTTTCAAATCAGCCGCCCCTTTTTAATTCCCAATGCTATTTGTCCTTTCCAAGCACACCTTTTTGCCTAGAAACAAAAAGGAGGGGGGAGTTCTCTAGAGTGAGAGTAATGATTATCCCACATGGGCTTTCTCCTATTCCCGAGAATGAAGGGGCCGTGGGCGTTTATGTCCTCCGTCCCACTACTTCCTTCCATAACTCCCCCTCTTAACTTTAAATCAAAACCCATTCTCTTCATTGCTCCTTCTTTGGCAGAAACCAGGAGTACACCCCCTGATCTTCTTCTCTCTCCTCCGTTCCAAAGAGAAAAACAAAAACCTAGCTCTCGGGTTTCCGCTTCCACCATGGCTCCCAGGAAAACTCGGCAAAAAGCAACAAACTTCGCAACCCAAGTCATGCAAATACTCGAGGATGAAAAAACCCCCATCCACGCAGAGGTCTTGATTCCACAGACCGTAGCAAAATCCGGAATGGCACTTGGCTCAGCTTTTGACGGTGAGTTCCCTCCCCCTCTATATGCGTACTATCCCTTGGCCGAGGACACTTTACCGTTTGATTCGGTTGACCCCGACTGGAGCTTCTACCATAAACCAAACCCTAATCGATTATGGCCTCGGCCCGATAAGGAGTACCTTGCGTGGCTGGATCGGGTGTCCGAGGCTAAGGGCCAACTGTGGAAATCAATTGGTATCCATGATGCCATTATGCTCAGTAAATCACCCATAAACATGGATAATGCCCTCTTTTTTGCCGCGGCCCAATTTTGGTCCACAACCATTAATAGCTTTCACTTTAAGGTTGGGATGATGGGGCCGACAATGCAGGACATTGGCTTCCTTATGGCCTCCGTGCTCACGGCGCCGAGGCCAACTGTTTTTTAAGCCAAAAGACTCCAGACTTTGAATACCCTGCTTTCGAGTTTTTGGCTTATACCCGTTTTATCCCCTACTTCCATGGGGAAGGGGATGTAACCGAAGAGGAACACGTGGCTTTCTTACTCTACTGGCTGAACAAATTTATAATTTGCATTTCCTTGAGTCGGGTTACCAAGGATTTCACGGATTTGGCCAAGGCTTTGGCTTCGGGCCAGAAACTAGCCATGGCCCCTCTTGTTTTGGCTTATCTGTACCGGGGTATGCACGATCTCCTGGAAAATCGTTATGTGTTTGCTGCTGGTCCTTTGTGGATCATGACCTTGTGGCTCTGGGCCTATTTCCCAACCTTGGGCCCGAACCCGAACAAATCTCCAGAAACACTTGCTACGGCCTCCACTTCCGTGACCTTGCCCCCCAGAAACACACATTTGAGGCCTGCTTCCGCTACTTTTATGTTGACCTAGCTTCAATGGGCATGGGTTGGATGCCCTTTGAAAGCAATACGGTCCCCATCTGGCTTAAAACCAACCCAGCCGAGTTTGAGGAAAATGATGATGAACAAAAGGAAATTTGGGCAAGCTATCTGATTTCTTGATACCTACTGTATGGTCTAAGTGCTCAATCCAAAAATGAGAAGTCCGGAGTTGAATTTTACAATGCGGCCCAATTTGCTCGACAATTCGGCCTTCTTCAACTCATTCCACTCCCTCCCTATGACTCTCTGAACACTAATTTCACACAAAGGCCTATTCTTGAACTGAAATCTTTGGAAAAAGTCAAGGATGATTTTGACAAAGCCAAGGCAAACTTTGAACTCCTGCTTTTCCCTGAGTTGCCCGAGAAATCAGATGAATTTGCTACTTAGTGGAAAGGCTATATGAAACCTTTGTTTTCCAAGTCCGTGAAAGAGATTTTGAAGACAATAGCCCTTCTGCCTCCTCCCGAGCCAAAGAAAGGCAGTTCTAAGGCCAAAACAACCTCCGCGACCTCTTCAAAAAGAAAGAGTAAGCTTTAACTTATTGACCTTGTCTTATTCCGTTGCCACTTCTTTTTGTCACTTATGTTTATTGACGGATTTGATTGACACAGGTCTTGAAGAAGAAGAAGTCGAAGAGCAAGAGCAGGTCATCAAGAAGGCCTACGATCTGCCCAAACTACTTCCACCTCGTCTTGATTCCAGAACACTATGCATTGATGAAGAGTTGAAGGAATCGCCATACACGCGTGGATCCAATCTCTCCCCAGCAAAACGTTGTAAGATGCTCGAGAATTGACCACAAAGAAAGGAGTGGTGAGTGTCTTGGACCCCACTGTCAATTTCATGATCAAGATGCCTTGGCAAGTAGTGACACCTCCAGTGAAGTCAGTCAAGCTTGCGCTGGAAGCGATAAGGTCTTGATCGGTTTTCCCCAACTTATACATCATGGACTTGGGGATTAGGTTAGCGGCTGAACCATTATCTACCAGCAAACGGTTGGTAGGCACCCCATCTAAACAGCCTGAGATATACAAAGGCTTAATATGGTTGGCAGCCTTTGGAGTTGGTTTCTCAAAAATTGCACATGCGGCCTTCTCGGCCTGCTCTTTCTCAGCCTTCTCCTCCAGGATGATCACTGATGAGACAGCTTCAACAGGCTTGGATGACTATCCCAGAATCTGTGCCGTCTGCCCCAACTCCTCTACATCGCCTTCCATGATGGAAAGTTGGTGTTCCTTGGCCATGGCCTCCTCTGGCAGAATAAAAACCATGTTACAAGGCTTGGAAAAGCCTCGAGCGGGCCTGAATTCCTTAGCCAAGGGATTCAGGTCTGTCTTGCCCCCCGAGACCAACTCTTTGCCCAAGCTTGGGCCAGGAGTAGTGGCCACCGGATCGGGCCTCCGAAGGATCGTTACCTAGAGTGGAGGCTTAGTTAAAGCCTCCTCCACCTCTCTCTCTTTGGGCTTGCGTTCTCTTCTAGGCTTAGAAGACTCATCTTCATCTGAACCTGAAGGACCCGTGTGCATGGAGACCTTCTCCTTGCCCTTTCTACTACCCATGAACTCCACCACCTCGTGAAAGTCCAACTCCATGTCACCTTGCTTTATAGGCTCCGGGTCTTCTAAAGGATCCTCATCTAGTAGATTTCCCAAGTCTGTCTCCTCTAGAGCCCTCCTGGCGGCCTGCCTAAACCTCTGGTAACGCCGCTTCTGTGATCTAGATAAAGGTGGCCCTGCTATAGTGAACTTGGGGTGTTCTACCCTGAACCACTCGTTTGGTGGAGTGTTTCTAGGCTTCACAGCCCTAGGCCTCCTTTCCGCCGAGGAAGAAGCTTCAAATTCGCAGTTGCGTCTCATATCATTGGCCTGGTGTAACTGGAGGCGAGAGAAAACGGATGAACGTCGGTGAGTTTCTTGCCTTTGGTCAGGCTTACCCTCATGAGGCCTTACTACGACGCTCTTCAACTGTGGTCTAGATGGCTCGACTGTCTACCCACATTCGTTACAAACCAGGGAACACCTGGGTTGGAAGAATTTCTTAATCTCTGATGCAGGCCTACTCCACCGCGATGGTCGCTGTTCAGACTTACTCACGCGACGAGGCCTTTTGCACTCCTCTTCAGAAGGTGGGTCTTCACGGGCAGGCCTTCGTGTTTGTCGAGATGGTTCTCCTAGGCTAATCTTAGGCCTTGGAGAACTCCTAGGCATGCCCCTCGTATTTAAGGATACCATATTGGTACTCAAGCCTGTTGGAAATGGATTTGCATCCACTCCCATGACCTTGTCCTTCTGCTTGAACTTAAACTCTCCGCGTTCGATCTTGTCTTGAACATCGTTCCGGAAAACTATGCAATTGTTAGTGGCGTGGCTCCACGAGTTGTGATACTTGCAATATTCCCTGCCTTTCACTTCTTCCAGAGAAGGGAACTTATGACCTGGGTGGAGTTTTACGAGCTTGTCCGCCATGAGCTGATCGAATATCGCCTCAGCCTTGGCGATGTCGAATGTGTAAACCCGGTTTGACTTGCCTGACGATGTTGCAAAGTCTGCCTTCTCCAACCTGCCCATCTTTAAGAAATAAAGTTTCTTATTGATCAGTTCTGCAACAGCTACCTCTGCTTCAAATTCGGGCTCTATCGTGGCCACCTCATAGTTTGGGTCCCTATAATAGGTTCCCTTCGAGGCGGCCATACGGTCTTGCTCCTGGTTCGTATCTTGCTGCCTTGGCCGATAACTCGAAGAGGTCTCTGAACTCGCTCTCGTAAAACTTCTTCTTCAACTCGAAGATCAAACCGTTCAAGGCCAATTGCACGTACTCCCGTTCAAGCAGGGAGACCTTACACTTGAATCTAGCCTTCTTGAATCTGGCCAGATAAGTCTCTACTCCTTCGTCTGGCAGCTGGCAGAGGCCTGAAAGGTCCGCCATCGTGACCTCGGGCTCCATCCTGTAGAACTGTTGGTGAAAGGTCTCTTCCATTTGTCGCCAAGTCTGAATGGAGTTGGGAGGCAAGTTGATGTACCAAGTAAAGGCAGTGGCTGTCAAGGAGTTGAGAAACAACCTTAACTTCCATTCGTCCCTAGTCCCTGCCTCCCCACATTGGACTAGGAATCGAGCCACGTGCTCCACGGTTGACTCTTTGGCATCCTCACCAGAAAAGGTGTGGAATTCGGGCACTCAGAAGCCTTTTGGGAACTGCAGCTGATCGACCTCGTCTGAATGGGGCTTGGTATACATAGGCCTTCCCATAGGCCTAAACTCTGGTCCCAATTGCTCTTGAAGCAACGCTATGATCTGGTCTCTACCGGGAACCTGCTCCGGGGGAGGCGGCCTTGCCTGCCCGACGTGGGCTGGTTGTTGCTGACCTTGCCATGGCCCCTGAGCATCTTGTTGCATAAACCCCACATTTGGCGCTACATGGGGATTATGGCCTCCCATCGGAGGAGGCCCCCCACCTTGGTTTCCGTAATGAGGTCGAGGAGTGGAGTTTCCTCCAAGCATGAAACGTCTTTCTAAATTCTCAACAGGCCTTGGTGGGTTTTGGCATGTTGGGTCTTGAACTTGATGGTGCACTCCACTGTGAGCCGGGCCTCCACCAGAGCTAAAGGCCTGGAATCCGAATGGTTGTGGTGACGCGTAGCCCCCAAGAGGCTGGCGCCCTGAGAATCCGTTGAACACTCCGAAATGTGGTATCACCGATGTTTATGGGGGAGGGTCAGCAAGGCCTTTTGCCTTCCTTTCCTCCTTCATCATTGCCACCAGGTCACCCACGTTTGCTGACATTGCATTCACGTTGGCATTGAGCAACCCCATGGAGGCTGCAAAGTGCAGGTTTGAATCACGAATCTTCGTCATTGCTGAACCAACATATTGAGAAATTTCCTGTGACATCTCACGATTGGTCTCCAGCATGTAATTTCGTACACTGCCCATAGACTCATTCAAGTCTTGGACGCAGAGGAGAGGCTGTTCAAAGCCTCTGCCTGGTTCGTCATGAACTGGTTGTTGAACGCTCGGATCCTCCGGAGGATCGGAAGCTGAAGCGCCTTTCTGAGTTTCTTTTTTTGCCATGATCACCCTTTAACGATGAGAGGTCCCACCGGGTGTGCCAAAATGTTTCCCACAAAAATATGCAAAACCAAATTGGCTAGAAAGAGCGGGCGTGCCAGGATAGGTCTGCTGTCCAAGTGGTTTTTCAAGGCCTGGAAGCATCAAAATCTAACTCCTTTCAAGTGATTGTGCTTGGCCCAAAGGGTAAGGCCTCGGGATGGTTCGTTGGTTGCCTTTGCGAGCTAAGGACTTAAAGATTTTCTGATCGTTGCTAAGAAAATGGAAAGAAAGATAAAGCGAAGCTAAACTTGGATCAAACGAACTCCATTAACGGTTTAATGAAGCTTTGGATACAAGGAACGTGATAAAACTTGAACTACTTATGAAGTGAATACAAGTAAAGTTGGAAAGAAATGGAAATGAAGTTGCATAAGCTTTGAGGTCGTGGACCTTTGCCAAGGCCTCCAAAACTGTGATTTATAGGAGCTACAGGCCTTGAGCTGCTTCCAAATGCTCCAGTACATGGTTGCCATGTGGCCTTCTAGCAGAGGCTTGGGCTTGAGCAGCTTCGAAATGCTCCAATGAAGGGCTGCTCCCTGAACAAAACGTGTCTTTTACTCCAAAAAAACGGCAAAGGCCTGAGAAACTCCTCTTCTTTGTATAAAATTTTGTAAAAGGGCAAAAAGAACTTCAGCTCCTGTAGCATCCAGGCCATTTTGAGCTGCTTCAACACTCAAGCTACTGCTTGAATGGACTCCTTCTGGGCCCACCAAGATTTTCCAGGGCTTTTCCCCATGCTATTGGACCTTTCAACTCTTGTGGGCCTTCAACCCCTGCTGGTTTAGGAGAAGTCTCTAGAAACAAAAGATCAACCAGGCCTGGGTGAGCTGCTTGTGAGCAGCTTACTTAGGTTTGCGTGAGTCATCCATTAGTAGCTCCAAGGGTTGCATGTGTGCCACTTGTCTTTGGCTTTGTTTCATGCTAAAGGATGGGGTCCACTCAGACCTTGAGCTGTTTCTGAGCAGCTTACATAAGCCTGAGCAGCAGGAACATTCTAGGCCTTTGAGCTGCTTGTAAGCAACTCGAGGCCTTTCTCTGCCAATTAAAGGCCCAAAATAACGTTTTTGAAGAGGGGAAAGGGCCCATTTACCATTTGGGCCTGAACTTGAGGTGCATGTTGGGCCCTTATCGATTGTAAGCCTTCTGAGCCCAAGCTTGGTGAAAAAAACCCAAGTTTTAACTGATTTGGACCTACTTGTAGGCCTTATTACCTCTTGGAGCTGGACTAGGCTTGAACAAACAACTCTTAGGCTTAGTGGGCCAACTTGGATCTTCGGCCAATCTTGGGCTTGGGCCTGAGATAACGAAATTAACTCGACCTCACCCATTATAAAATTCCATTCAGGCCTTGGCTCTTAGACTGGCCCAATTTCGTGGGCTAACGATCATAAGGCATTTCAAAGCCAAAGACTAACCTTCAAGACCACTTTTAACCCATAAACTCTCTTATTGATTTTTGGCCAAAAATGGGTGTAAACAGGTAATGAGAAGGGATTGGTAATAAGAAGGGATTGATAATGAGTATGTTTGTTTGTGATGGGATTAGATGATGGGATTATTAATATCATGTTTGTTTGAGATGGGATTGGATTGATAGAAGAAATTGGTAATGAGAAGAGATTGGTAATGAGGAGGGGTTGGGATTGGACTACGAATACCAAGTCCCAAGGGGTATTGCTAATACCCTATGGGCCGGATTGTTAATCCCATGGGACTACCAATCCGGACCAATTTTGGAAACCAAACAAAGAATTACTAATACGATCACCTTAGTAATCCAATCCCATCCTCCAATCCGTTTATCAAACAAAAGTTTAACTCCATTACTGACCAAAAGAGCCTGTCATCATGTGGGTGGAAGTCAATAATGCTATCCAAAGCATTATTGGAGGAACAAGTTCATGCGGGAACAAACATATGTGGGCCATTTTTATAACATTAAAAACGCAACCAAACAATCTGAAACTCTCGTGAAATGTACAATCAGAGACAGATAAAGCTTCCGAATCAAATACATATCCGACATTTGAAAAGTAGGAGGAAGCTTACCGGATGGAAGTGTGGTTGAAGGCCGTCGAGAGTACGATGCCGAAAAGGAATTGGAAGTCCAGAATGCGATAGGGAGTAGAAGTTTCCATATCTCATAAGGAGGCGATCGAGTGGAGAAATGTTTTCATAGATGATGGGATACATAGGGTTGGAGTATAGGTTGCCCACTCCTTGTCTACGTGTAGGATCAATAGATACCAGCCCGTAACCTTTAACTCCCCAATCTTCGCCAAAAGAATTGAGTATTTTGAAGACTCCAATGCCAGTTGATTTATCCACACGGAACCCGTCGATCGTGACGGAATGATTCGTCAATTTTGTACCCGGATCCTCTCCTTCGTAAACGTCCTCAAAAGTACGCACATTGTGGAACTTCACTCCTACAGCCATTGTCGCAATAACGGGTTGCTGTGCTACTGCCAAGAGAAGGTAGTCAATGTTGAACTGTGGCACTTTAATGTACCCATCGATGCGACGACGACGGGGTTTCTCGATCACAGGGCTACCATTTACCATGGGTACTGTGTCTACCCCGTATGTCATGACATACCTCAAGCAGTGCTCCGCGTAACCCCCTCTGTCATCATCTTTGGAATCTGGTTGGCAGTTGATGAGTTCGCTAACTTCAACAATTGAATCCACATCCAAGTTGAGCTTCCACAAGCCTTCCAATGCGCTTGCGGATGCATACGCGTAACAGTTCGCAGTATTTCCTTGATCTTTCAGATTAAAAAAATGATTATTTTGGGCAAAACCATTGTCAGAATGACTGTATTGTTTCAATAATAACCACACGTCGGGCGCAATGTTCAATTCAAATGCTTCCGGGTTTTCCTCAAGTGTCTTTCGAGCAGCTTCTGGATCGTCATGAGCTTCATAGCCATAGAGCCGCTTTTTTATGGGTTCAGAATTGTAAAATTTGAAAATATCTCTGTTTGCTTCATCTTCTCCGTGGATCCCTTTCTCGAGAAAAGTAGACTGCAGAAACCTCGATATACTCTCGTCCCACCAAATCATCTTGTGAGGCGACGCAGTAGACACCGGATTTAACGACATTTCTTTCGAAAATCAAAAGGTGAGTGAGACGATATGGGGGAGAGGGGCAAGAAATCGATTGGGCGGGGGGAGAGACACTACTACTAGAATCGTCGACAGAGAAAGGAGACGATTTTGTGGGTGGGTTTTTGAAAAATACTAGAATAATCGATCGACTGGGGAGTAGAAGGGTTTAGTAGGGTTTTGTGGGGGGTGGTTTGGGGAAGCTGTGCCCAGAAACGGCGTCGTGCGGGAAATTATTGGGAGCGAATTAAAACGATGTCGTATAGAACCCTCAGAAACTCTGCTTCGCTTTGCATTGCCACGCGGGAGAAGGACAGGAGGACATGGGCTACAGAAAGAAGGAAATTTTTCAAAATGGCACCTGAACTTTTGATCCAATGTCTCGTAAACACCTAAACGTTAGTTTATTTTAATTAGGCACATGTATTTTACAAAACCTCCAAATTCAGGCACCTGGCCTCATATTCCGTCCTGTTTGGCTGAAATTTTTGGTTTACCTCCGAAATATGATTGTGTGCAAGCGTGTCAGAAAAGACTTGTAATTATCCTTTTCATATTTCAAGCTTATAAAAGCCAAACTTAATCAGGCGATTGTGGTGTCGGTTCAGTTACCTCAATGAAGAGGATTTCTCTATCTAGAAGTATTAGAACGGCACAATGATTCACTAGAAACTTGATAAACTCAAAGTACAAGCAAGATACCTTGATCAATTCAAAAAATAAACTTGCTTTCCAATTGAATCTCTAAACTTCCAATAACGAACAGAACGAGTTACAAAGTGACTACAACTACTACTACGAACTACTCCTTATAACTACTTTGAACTTATGTATAAGCTCTTCTAACTACTGCCTAATGGGCAAACCAAGCATAGCATAGCTGTTTGTTTGATGATTTGTCTGGAGGCTTTCTCTTCTTTCATTTCTTCTATTTATAGGCAAACTCTTGAGTCTTCTCCACATCTTCTATTTTCCGCCTGGCTGTCTTCGAAGGCATATTGGTTTTGAATTCAAACCATCCCTCCATAATGGCAATTCGGTTTAGTTCATCACCCCACTTTCCCTCAATTATATCGTGGTGGACATGGACAGTTATTTGCTTAAATCTCGACTACTTTGACTGCTTCAACTGTAACCGCCTATTGTTTGAATCAAACCATTCGTGCCTCTGAGTTTCGAACTGCTTACTTTCTAAGCCAATATTTGAATGACACCTAGCAACAATTAGTATTACCTAATAAAACGACATTGATTTGATCAGAACATCATCGTTCTTTTAATTGTGTGATTCCATGTGCTTCAGTCTATGCGTGCTCCATTTTGTCTAATGTGAATGGCCACGTGTCGTTGTATGACTAGACCAATAAATTCCCATGCAAACATACCCCCTGCATTAATACTCTGTTTAAAATATTTAAACAAGTGTTAATGTTTCCGCTTCTTCAACTTCCACCTATTTCTGAGGAAAGAGGGGAGTGGAAGTGATTCTTGTAAAACCGTTTTGTATGCTTGCATCTAGGCCATAGACAGTTTAATCCTACATCTATAAAGTACCCCCATACAACGTAATTAATACATAGGTTGAAAAATCAAACTTATACCTCATAATGGCCCAATTTTCTGACCTTGATCTCTCCTTCGAAGGCATGTCTGTTCAAGAAGCCCCTATCACTCCAACGTTAGAAAGGGTTTCTACTAACTCTATTGCTGGTAGAGTCGTTCGTGAACATTCTTATTCCTCCTCCTCATCCTCCTCTCCGAAATTCCTTATTGGAGTTGATGAGGATAGTGCTGTCAACAACAATTGGGATCAATATGCCTCCTCCCACTCTACTTCTCCCACTTCTAATTGGGAGGTTGAGCATATGAACCCTCCAACTGATAGGGTTTTGGTGGTAATGGATTATCCACCTGTTGGAACTTTCTTCCATCATCACCGCTCTTTAACCATGAGCCGTTACTATGTTGCTAGTGTGATGGAATTTCCTCATTTGAGTCTTTTGGACTCCCTTCTTTCTTCTTCTCTTTGTCCACCTTTCTACAGGGTTGAAGAGAAAAAAGCTTATGGCTTTGCTAGCTACCGTCATCGTCGAGCTAAAACCAAGACTCGTTTGGCTCTTGATTCTGAATCTGTACGGTGCGATGGCTAGACAGTAAAGTAGAAGGGCTCAGTGACAACCTGCAGCAATTTTATTTGAAAGAGAGAATGAAAAATGCTCAACGTCGTCGGTGTCCTCCTAGACTCTAGAACTAGCACATAAAACCGTTTTATGACAGCCGGACGCTGCCCAGGTCCTCGGATTTCTTTTCGACAGTGTACCTTGATGGGATCGACTAATACTAAGAGATGTCGAAACAGCCTAAGTCTTTGACTATTCCGTTTTCGAAGTTTCAATGTTGGAACGGAACAACTTGGTGTTGATGACATGATACTGTAACCAGGATGGCATAAGCAGCACTGTGCTGGAGCCTTGAGCGGTGTAAGTGTTTAGCACTTTTAACCTAGGTGGTATGAGCATCATGTCACGTCTCCCGTTGTTCCTAACTTTCTATTTGAAACCTCGATTGGGGTTTAGACAAGAACTTAGAAGGTTTTGATCTCCCGAAGTCTCGTTGACCCAAGGAATTTGGAAAGTTGATAACGTGTACCGTCACGATGCACGACTCGTCATCGGTCCAGGCAGCGCCCTAGCAGGCATAAAACGGGTTTGAAAGAGAGAAAACCCTAAAAGCCGCCCTAGCATGCTCCTACGCAGAACGGTATGAATGTATGTACAGGCATGCGATAGGGAAAGCAATAACACATAGACAGTTTATGGGGTTAGATGCAAGTAATCCTACCCTGTGGGTTCCTGTCCTAGTTTGAAAGGTTCTATTGCTTTGTACGCGTGGCGAGGCTGGTTTTGGCTTAAGGAGGTTCCTCAGGCTAGAGATGTCTTATACCTCCCATCGCAACGCGTGCTGCAGAGCAATGGTCAAACGGTAATACGTCTCATCATCGTCCAAGGTTGTTGGGCATTCGAGGACCCCGGGCTCCAGTAAACTGTGCCGGTTACCCAAAACGCCTCAACGGGGCTGATAGAACACCGATGCAAATGTACGCGTGCCGAAAGAATGATCGAGAGAGAGAAAATCGCAAATGTTTTTTTTTTTTTTTTTTTGAAAAACGCCTTTTGAAACTTGGCTCACTTCATTAATTGACACTCGGAGAAAACTACATAAGCGAACAATAGTAAAAGCCCCAGTTCGGAGTGGTCGGATGTAGAATCCTGTTACGTTATTATTCCGTTCTTCAGCAGCGCGGAGCGTACTATTTTGACAGACTTTTGAAAATTGTTCATTCATGTATTAATTTCCGAATGTAGATTAATGTAATTTCCCCAGCAGAGTCGCCACTGTGGGCACACGCCCCAAAAATCCCATGTTTTTAGGCATAAAATTCCGGGTGCGCCCTTTTTGCAGGGAGCGCGGCAAAACGCTTCGCAGTTCAGAGTCGCCACTCGGGTTTTGCGGAGACTACTCAAGAAACCGTGTTTTCGAAAAACGTTTGGACTACGCTTGTTTGAGTTTGAAAAAGGCTTTTGTAGACTGGACCGTCGTCACCTTTGAAATCTGAGGTTCGGGAGCCAGGTTACGAGAGGGGAAGGGTTTTATGGCACCCCCTCTCGCCCAATCCGGAGATCGGTCTCTACTCAGGCATTTTATAAAACATTTGCATTTCTCTCTTTATTTGATCATTTTCTTAGCCAGTTAGGGCGGGGAAACAATTAATGGGGATAAAAACTGTAACACATTTGCATTTATGTACAAGTATGTGACAAAATGTTTATGGATGTTTGATGTTTGATCTAAGCAAGTATAATAGATTGAGAATAAGCTACTATAGACGTTTTAGACAAAATAGTGCACGCTGTTTGTGCAGTGATGCACACAGGAGTAAGCCTGCATACACTGGCTAAGCCACTGCATGCAGCCCTGACTTGCGTGCGCCACCCAACAACTGGCGTGCGCCGGTGAGCCTAAGACCACAGCTTCTGTTCTCAACCCTCTGGGCTCTGGAAGGGACCAGTGCACACCCAGGACAAACCACGCAGTTGATATAAGTTACTAAGTTATTACAGACAGATTAAAGGGCTAAGAAGCCACCAAATGAACAGAAAACCCCTTAAACAGTGAGGGGAGGATGATCAAAGGCCTGGATGGAGGATCCATGCAAGGGCCAAGCCACTGGAAGCTAGACCACTACCGTACGCCAGTAGTTCATAGCCATACGCCAGTTGTCTATTTGTTTCAATGCTTTGGTTTTGCATCATCTGGGCTCTGGAACATGACCAGAAGGCTCCCAGAGGCCAAAACTACACTAGATACAGATGGAAGAGAAAGCAGTTCTAAAATACAGAAAGCAATAGATTGGTTTTAACATGCATCAGGGTGATCGGAACTTAAATAAAGCAAGAAAACAATGATCCATGATCCCCACGCCAGTTTTGCACGTACTACCATGACTGGCGTACGGCTCAAACTACTGGCGTGCGCCACTGATCATTGTATACGGTTTTGAAACCTTGCCAGTATTAGGGCCAGGACTAGTATAGATTACCAGCCTTGACCCTGTCAGCCCCCCTCAGGGGTCAGAATAGAAAACAGAAAGCAAAGGTGATATACCTTTTGCTTGTGAGTTTTGATGGATGGTTTGAGTTTGAGCTTGAGCTTGAGAGTTGAAGGTTGGAGGATGATTGTGGTGAGGCTTATGGACTGTGGTGAGTGTGCTCTTCACTTACTCTTTCTATGGGAAAAGAAAGGAAGTAAAGAACACTTAAGAAGAAGAAGACAAGAGGACTTAAAGCCTTAATGGAGCTAACCCCTTGCAAATGAATGCAAGGGGGGTATTTATGGTGGGGAGATGGACTGAAATCAGTTGGTCCTAAGGGGGTGTTTGGAGGTTAAGAGAGGGAGGAGCCTCCCATGCATTAAATGCATGGGACTAGTTGATGGAGGGTGTAGGAGAGAGGGGGGAGGGGGGAGCAGCTCTGGCCGAAGCAATCATCAGGAGCTGCCAGCTGACGTCAAGTGGTTACAAAATCTCCCGCGCGTCTGGCTGAAAAAGGTTGATTTGACTGGCATTTACTGGCGTACGCCCCTTCTGGAGTGGCGTGCGCCAGTAACTGGCGATGACTGACACGTGGCAGTGCTTCCTGTGCACACTAGTCAAGAACCAGCGTACTTCAGTAAGGTTTTGCTGAGGCCATTTGGTTCTGGCTTGAGGGTTCGACAAAGGTTTGGCAAGGGTTCGGATGAGGCTCAGGACGCTCAAAGCTCAAACTCATTCACAAACTCAGGATGTTCTTGACCTTAATCATCATCGGGGAATCAAAGACCGTAAGTAAACTGATCTGGACAGTCCAGAATAGGGTGTCAACAAGTTCACCGTGTCTGTTTTGCAGGTCGTTAATCGAGCACGCAGGAAGCCGCTTCATCCGCTGGAGGACTAGGTGGACGGTTGAGGAACCCCTCCTCCGGAGGTGACCAAAAACCGCTTCATCACTTGTAATATGTACCCACTGACTTTTGATGAATATAGAGCTGCCGGTTTGCCAGTGGGTTAGGGACCTTGATCCACACTCACAGTTCAAAGTTCAAACCCCAGACCCTCCCCTCCCCAAGCACCTATAATAAGCAGACAAAAATAAAACAAAATCCTAACATCTCACCCAGAAGGACACGTTTGTTCTGTTTTCTACTGCCTATCCAAGAGATGATCATTTAGGATAGATATACTCCACATCATACATGTCATCCCATACCAATCCCTAGTTCAGATACTGGAGATAAAGTGGAGACCAGCCAGTCATTATTGACTACCAAAACATAATAATCTACTTGTTTTCTTAGGACAAGAAGCTTGTCATTACCATTAACTCTAGTATCTTATCATGAAAACATTTGACATTACCTTGAGCCAAATGAAATGAACATTGCTTCATTATATAACAGAAACATGTCCAACACCTACAAAAGGTGCCTTTACCAACATATTTCATGGGACAACTCAGAGCTAGAGTTCATTCCAGATGAACAGATGAACACATCCAAGAAGTCATTTAGAAATGTCTCAACTACTTATCAATTAACTTTAAGCTACTACACAGCCAAATGGAGTTTGAAGTAACAGGAAACACAAAACATATGAGAAGCACAAAGCATATGATCATGACTCAACATTCGCAACAAAGCTTGCATCTAATCACCTGCATGCAGCTCTTTAGTTTATCAACTTCAACCACACTTGCATGAATGAAAGCATAGGTAAATAACATTAAATATGGTTTCAACATTACTCAAGTGCGTTAAGATGAGGAAGTTAATAACATGGATTAGAATTCAACAAACTAAAGTGTCCCATAACATGAAAATTAGAAGTTCAAAAAAAAAAAAAAACAATGGCCACTAATGGCCTTCTTACACAACCACCTAATTGTCTATTCTTCCTAATTGGTCAATCCAGCTGTGAGACCCAACCAATCCTATTATGCAGCTGGGGATTCATGAACCCTTCCCTCCAAGAAGGTCCTTCAGGACCCATCATAAGGCCATATGTCTTCCAGTATTGTGTATCCCCAACAATCCCCTGAATGTCATCAAGGGCAGCAATGGTTTCTTTTATGGTGAATTGTGGAGTTGCAGATTGTTGACGGTTGATAGTTAAAGCCTCTTAGTACCCTGCCTTTCTTTCATTAGCAAGTGCCACGCTCCTCATAAGCATGCATTTGCTCACCCCTAACTTGTTTTGAAATGCTCGCACCATTCCTGTCAGATTTTTGCTTTCGTGAGTCAGTATACATGCTATCGTCCCCCCGAATGGACTTTAACGGGCCAAACATGGCTTGCTCTTCATCGGAAGTGGCTGCACCAAGGGTACCGGGTTGTGCGAAGGCACCGGTCGCCATAGAGTTGTGGAGCAGCTCATCCAACAACTCAAAATGGTCAATACCTTTATTCCGAAGTTTAGCATACTTACTGTTGGCCTACATGGAATATAGGTAATGGGAAATGTTTGTTAGTATATCGAGGCAAAAGGTAAGCTACTAATATTACTAACCATTAAATAAAACACTTAGGTTTAAATACCTTAATTATTTCATCCCATACTCCAGCAGGAGCTGTGACAGTTAAGCTCTGCATCCCAACCCAACCCTGTATGAACTTTTACTAACTGCCTGAATAACCTGTAAGGTGTTTTGAGGCGTTCAAACTTTTGTTGCATTTTGGTGATGCTATACCCATACCTAGGAACCTGGCATGTGAATTTTTTGTGGATAGAAGTCCATTGGTGTTGATTGAATGTTCTTGTCTTACGTGTGTTCACACTTTGTTCTTTGTTTGCTTCTTCAAGGAGTATTTTGAGAAATATCTCCTCATTGGCATAACTCCACATGTCTACATCAATTTTTGTGCGGTCCATGGTGGCCTAACAGTTGGAACAAATGATTTGCAACATCAAGAACCGGAAAACATATATTACGGAAATAAAATATGCTACCTAGGGGCATACACGGAGGGGAGAGAGATTTGTAAATCCTTTACCAATTGAACGCTGTTTTCGCCGGTACAAGAGTTGGCTGAACAAGTAGGAGAGGGGGAACTTCGCTTCCTCTTCAATGGTTAGCCCCCAGGTGGTTTACTTTCAAAGGGCTTGTCCCCTAAAATGAACAAATGAAAACACCAACATTCAATCAATCAAAATTGGATACCTCATCCAACCAATTTACAACAAAGTTAATAAGAAAAATAAGAACTCAAAAAAAAAAAAAAACCCATAACTGGAAAACCATTACATCAACTTATAGTCACAGACGAAAATGAGAGCTCAACCTCCATATCACCAAATAAAAAAGTTTTACACCTACGTAAAAAAATCTAGATGGTGTTTTTTTGTTTAAGGAAATATCAGGAGTATAACAGTTAACTAAAAACGAGTATCCAAAAGCATCAGAATCTGATGGTGGAGGCCGGGACATAGAGTGGAATAATAAGAATTATTTCAATAGCAAATCTACACTATATGTGTGTGTCCTAATTTATCTGCTATTCAACAACCCATGTGTATACACGTCTACGAATTCAATTGCGCACAGACACAGAGTACATCGAAAAATCACAGAAAATCCGTAAGTACATCGAAAAATCAGGCTACTACTTAAGTACATTGAAAAATCTAGCCTACGGTGACCTGAATCTCTTCTTTTTTAGTTCCAAAATTTTCTACTAGTGAAAAATCACAGAAAATCCGTTATTTTCTAACCCCAATTTTTTCGAACCCCATGACTTGGCCGAAGGGGATTTTTCGGACCCCAAGATTCTGCATTTGGGCGAAGGAGTAGGAAATCTTTCACATGATTTTGGGACTTTAAAAAAAAATTTCTAGTGTAAACCGATTGGAAAAATAGTCGCTTGAAAAATTTCTGGTGTTAACCGATTGAAAAATTTCTGATTTTGGGACGAAAACAGCCGATGGAAACATAAAAAATTAGGGACAAAAACCCTAACCCAATCGAAACAACAAAATTGAAGAAATCGTTCAATTTCTGGTGTATTTACCTCTAGATCTTCGAATCTTTGTTGACCGGAGAAGCCATTTGCCACATCTCAAGGAGGAATTGTCGGGTCTTCCGTGGTGGCTATATTTGGTGTTGGTTTGGGCTCCCCCTGAAATGCAGTCCACCTCCTCATTTATACAACCAAACCCTTCAAATTAGGTCTTCCAATTGGTTTGAGAAGATGTTTGAGAAGATGGGTCTTTAATTTTACAACTACAGATTCGCCGCGAAGCAGCTTCGAGACCTGGGGAAGAGGCGTAGGAGTGAGATTCGTTCTCTGCGTGAGATTCGTTTTCTGTAGACTTTACAAAATAGAGTTAGCTGTGGAGGTTGGGAAGACGTAATTGAAGAGAGAGAGAGAGATGGTTGGGACAGAGGAGTTTCGCAGAGATTCGTTCTCTGTACAAGATTTATCTATAGAAGATTTACATGGAGGAGGAGGTTGGGAGTAATTGAAGAGAGAGAGAGGAACGGGACAGACGTCCAACTTGCCAACTCTTTATCTGTCCTTTTTTTTCCTTTTCTGGTCAGTCTCAGTCAGGAGTCCCACTTATTTTTGAAATAACTCATCCAATCACATATTTTTACATTTTAACTCAAAATTTTCAATCCAAAATTGTAAACCAAACATAGTGAAAGTTGAACGAAGCATTCAATAAACTATTAAACAATGCATCTGCTTAAGCAAATCATTTGGGTAAAACTAATGGTTTGATTAAACTAATCGTTTTAGTTCATTAACAATGAAGTTGTTGAATTAAACAAAGGGAATACGATTTGTTTATGGGGGCGACTATTCGCAATCCTCAAATTTTCTCTCGTAACCCGTTAAAAATTTTTGAAAATTATATTTCAGTAACTACATGTCGAAAATATGTTCAACATTCGGTAAACAACTGCCGAACTGTAGACACCCTATTTTGGACTTTCCAGAATAGTTTATTTACGGTCTTTGATTCCCCAATGATGATTAAGGTCGAGAACATACCGAGTTTGTTTGATGAGTTTGAGCTTTGAGCGTCCCGAACCTCGTCCAAACCCTTGTCGAACCCTCAAGCCAGAACCAAATGGCCTCAACAAAACCCTACTGGAGTACGCTGGTGATTGGACTAGCGTGCGCAGGAACCACTGCCACGTGTCAGTCACTACACTCTCTGGCGCACGCCACTCAACAAGTGGCGCACGCCACTCAGCACCAGTCAAATCAACCTTTTCAGCCAGCTGGGCGGGAGCGTCTATAGCCGCCTGACGTCAGCTGGCAGCCCTCCTGATCATTACTTCAGCCAGAACTGTTCCTTTCTCTTCCATCAAGCCAAGTCCCATGCATTAAATGCATGGGAGCTTCCTCCAATATTTTGCCAAGCCAAACAGCCCCTAAAGGCCAAACTGATCTCAGCCCCTTTTGCCTATATATACTCCCCTCTCTCACTCTTGCAAAGGGTTACCAAGTTCAAAGGGTTGGTTAGCACCATTAAAGAGTTCAAGCCCCTTTGTCCTCTTTTTCATTCTCCTTTGCTTCCTTTCTCTTCCATAGAAAGAGCAAGCAAGGGAACATACTCTCCACAGTCCATAACCTTCACTACATCCACATCCATCATCATCTTCAAGCTCAAAGCTCAAGCTCTCTTTCAAAACTCACAAGCAAAGGTATAATACCTCTTGCTCCTGCTTTCTGTTCTGACCCCTGAGGGGGGCTGGCAGTGTAGTCCTGGCCCTAAAGCTGGCAAGGCTTCAAAGCCGTTTGGTATGATCAGGTGGCGCACGCCAGTTACTTGTACCGCACGCCGGTCATGGCTGTATGGTGAAACTGGTGTGGGGATCACCGATCATCCTTATTTTGTCTTATTTACATTCTGATCACCCTGATGCATGCTAAAACAAGTTTACAGCTTTCTATATTGTAGAACTGTTTAAGCATTGTACTTAGTTTTTCCTTTCTGTTTCTTTGGAATGCCTCTGGGGGTCTTCTGGTCATGTTCCAGAGCCCAGATGGTGCAAAGCCAAGCACTGACTGAGCAGAGTCAACTGGCGTACGGTACCATATACCTGCGTGCGCCAGTCGCTCCTTGGCCAGTGGCTGGCCCTTGCATGGCAACTAGGCTCCAGGCCTCTGATCATCCTCCCCTCACTGTTTAAGGGATTTTCTGTCTATTTGGTGGCTTTTAAGCCCTTTACATTGTCTGTAATAGCTTAGTAATCCATATTTAACTGCGTGGTTTGTCCTGGGTGTGCACTGGTCCTTTCCAGAGCCCAGAGGGTCGAGAACAGAAGCTGTGGTCTTAGGCTCACCGGCGCACGCCCATTGTGGGGTGGCGCACGCAGATCATGGCTACATGCAGTGGCTTAGCCAGCAGGCTTGCTTCTGTGTGCACTACTGCACAAACAGCGTGCACTAGCTTGTCTAAAACAACCACAGAAGCTTGTTCTCAATCTATTATACATGTGTAGTTCGAACATCAATCATCCATAAACATTTTGTTACATCTTTTGTATATAAATGCAACTTGTTTACAGTTTTAATCCCTATTAACTGTTCCCCCGCCCTAACTGGTTAAAAGAATGATCAAATAAAGAGAGAAATGCGAATGTTTTACAAAACGCCTGAGTAGAGACCGGTCTCCGGACTGGGCGAGGGGGGTGCCATAAAACCCTTCCCCTCTCGTAATATGGCTCCCGAACCTCAAGATCGAAGGTGACGACGGCCCAGTCTACAAAAGCCTTTTTCAAAACCAAACGGACGTGGTCCAAACATTTTCAAAAGAACGGTTTCTTGGGTACTAACCGCAAAACCCGAGTGGCGACTCTCTGATCTGCGAAGCACTTCGCCGCGCTTTCCGCAAGATAAGGGCGCACCCAGAATTTCATGCACTAAAACACGGGATTTTTGGGGCGTGTGCCCACAGTGGCGACTCTGCTGGGGACATTACATTAATCAACATTTGGAAATTAATACATGAATGAACAATTTTCAAAAGTCTGGCAAAACAGTACGCTCTGCGCTGCTGAAGAACGGAATGGTAACGTAACAGGATTCTACATCCGACCACTCCGCACTGGGGCTTTTATTATTGTTCGCTTATGTAGTTTCCTCCAAGTGTCGATTAATGAAGTGAGCCAAGCTTCAAAAGGCATTTTGAAAAGCATTTCGTTTCTCTCTCTCGATCATTCTTTCGACACACGTTCATTTGCATCGGTGTTCTATCAGCCCCGTTGAGGTGTTTTGGGTAACCGGCACAGTTATTGGAGACCGGGGTCCTCGAATGCCCAACAACCTTGGACGATGATGAGACGTATTACCGTTTGACCATTGCTCTGCTGCACGCATTGCGATGGGAGGTATAAAACATCTCTAGTCTGAGGAACCCCTCTAAGCCAAAACCAGCCTCGCCATGCGTACAAAGCAATAGAACCTTCCAAACTAAGACAGGAACCCACAGGGTAGGATTACTTGCATCTAACCCCATAAACTGTCTATGTGTTACTGCTTTCCATATCGCATGCCTGTACATACATTCATACCGTTTTGCGTAGGAGCATGCTAGGGTGGCTTTTAGGGTTGTCTATCTTTCAAACCCGTTTTATGCCTGCTAGTTGCCTGGACCGATGACGAGTCGTGCATCGTGATGGTGCACGTTATTAGCTTTCCAATTCCTTGGGTCAACGAGACTTTGGGAAATCGAGACTTTCTAAGTCATTGTCTAAAACCCATTCGAGGTTTCAAGCAGAAAACTAGGAACAACGGGAGACATGACATGATGCTCATACCACCCAGGTTAAAGGTGCTAAACACTTACACCATTCAAGGCTCCTGCATAGTGCTGCTTACGCCCTCTTGGTTACAGTATCATGTCGTCAACACCGAGTTGTTCCATTTCAAACATTGAAACTTCGAAAGCGGGATAGTCAAAGGCTTAGGCTGTTTCGACATCTCTTAGTATTAGTCGATCCCTTCAAGGTACACTGTCGAAAAGAAATCCGAGGATCTTGGCAGCGTCCGAATGTCATAAAACGGTTTTGTCTGCTAGTTCTAGAGTCTAGGATGACACCAACGACAACATGTACATTGCATCCTTTCAAATAAAACTATTGCGGGGACACTTCCCGAGCCTTCGATTGCTTTATTGTCTAGCTTTGGGCGTGGCCGACAAAGAAAGTACCAAAAAGAAGAGCCAAACTTGCTTGGGCATCTACCAGGGCTATTTCACCGCCATATCGCCTTCCTCGATCATCAATCCAAAATGGCGGCACAAGCAGAGCTGGCTGAGATAAAGAAGAGGAACTGGGTCTCAAAATGGACAGACAAATGGTTATGGTCCAGAATTTTTTGACCTTTTCACCTCCATCATATCAAAGCCGGATCCGGGGCTAGTCAAAGAACCTCTTCAGGCCTGTCACCCTCCCGCGATCGGAACCAAGCCGTGCTCAAGAGACATGTTCAAAAGTCTGGCCGAGTTCCATGAGGTTAGAGTTCACCCAAAAGAGGATGCTGAATCTCTGTTCAAAGTCGCCCCCAAAGGCAGAAGAATGCACCCTGTCGAAGGCGCAGTGTTGTACAAAGCAAGCAAAGGCTCCACCTTGAGCCCTCAATCTCGTCGTCGGAGCCAGCCAAGGACCTTCTCATGCTTATCTACACCTCTGGCCTCGGTTTACGAGAAGCTTCTCGATGCCGGTTCCATCAGGCCTCTAACCCCAACTCTATTGCCCAAGGTTCTCCCTGCTAGCCACAACCCTAATCACTTCTGCACCTACCATCAAATGCCTGGCCATTCCACCAATGCATGTTATCGCCTCAGACATGCCGGTCAAGATCTCATCGATAATGGCACTATTCCACCCCCACTCCCATCAAAACCCGACGACAGTTCCAGCTCCTTGCTCCAACTCAAGTCTGACACTCTGCTGGTTGGTCAGATATCTATCACCACCACTCAAATCAACCCCATCTCCACTCAAATCAACCCCATCTCCACTCAAATCAACCCCACCTCCACTCAAATCAACCCAAACTCCACCATACTCAACCCAACCCTCTGCACTGTCCCAGAAACTCAACCCAAACCCAACTGTGTTTATCCCTTCTGAATCCGAGGCCGTAGGGTGTGGAATAGAAGATGGGGCTGAAAATTGGAAAGCACTGGTTGATGACCGGATCGATCAAGCAAGGGAGCAGACTAACAGTATGAGGTCCTTCACTCGAGGGCATTTGGAGTTGTTGTTCTCCCAAGTGGGTTTAGTTGAAGAAGCTGAGGAAGCTGAAGTGCTGTTGCTTGGGGCCTGACATCCTTTAGATCCCACCTCTCTGTGAGGAAGCCAAGGGTAACAATAAAAGTTGCATTTTCAAAATCGCGTTTAGCTTGCATTGCACACTTTTGAGTCTGAGTCTGACACAGTGTCTGTCAAGTCGTCTTAGTCTAGCTCTGAGTCAGAGTTCGTGCCTCTTGGCCCTCCATGTCGTAGCTTCTATTCTCAATTCGAGTCTTTTGCTATACTTGGCAACCCGGTGGGGCTTTCTTTATGATATGCACTATCTTGCTTTTAAGTACTTTGCTGGCTTTTGAATAAACTGTGTTGACCCTGACAACGAAGGGATAGATTTCGATGGGGTCATCCCCAAGGAAATGTGTTCCCTCGCCGAAAGGGAAGACGAAAGGCGTGCTCGGCCTATTAAAAGAAGAAGTAGTTTCAATAAACTTGAAAGATGAGGTAGACCCCCGGATGACTCAAAATTGGCTCAACGCTGTCCCCAAAGGAACATTGCACCTAGTCAGACAGGCTCGAAGAACCTTCGACATTTTGGCATGGTTTCACAAAAAGACACGCCTGACATCGATCATGAGATGACAAAGTATCAAATCTCCTGCCACAGGATGTCAAGCTAGAAAGCGGAAGCTCAGAAGGCTCCAGGCCTCGTACCATGTTCAAAACAGCGTCAGCGGCATCCCATCAAGCGCACATTAAAAAGGCGCAAAAGTGGCCTGGAGCGAGGCATTTTCAACTGAAGCAGTCAGGACCCTGCATTATCAAAAGCCATCTTATCTGGGGCTGCAGCCAAAGATCATCGATCTCGACGACAACAAATTCAACACTCTAGTCAACCTGGATCAATTCAAGAGCCACTTTTCCCTGAGAGAAGAACGTTGGGCCGAAAACCAAAAGGGTGGGCGGTGACAAGCAAAAGTTAGAGCAGCTGCTAGACCGAAAACCTAAGGAGGCGGTCTAGGCAAAAATAAATAGGCAAAAAGTCGAAAGCTCGCTAGGCCGGAAACCTGAGAAGGCGGCACTAGGCAAAAGTTAGAGCATAAAAGGAGAGGTAAAACACACGAGTGAACCTTGGCCTGAACTACGTTTTGACCTGATTCCCCAAATGTGGGATACGTAGGCAGTCTCTCTTTAAGACTCGGTCATATTCTATCAATTGGATCCATGGATTGGCGTTTTGGTACACATCAAGGGTCGAGAAGGGTCAAGAACAGAACAAGCTTCATCGGAAGCAGAAGGGGGAACCCTTTGTCTTTCAATCTTATTTCAAACTACTACTTCAATTTCAAAGTTGAGCAAAAGCCTTAAAAAATATATATATTTGAAGCATCAAAAGTAGAACGAAATGCTAGAGGCCCCAACGGGCTCACAGTTTATTCTAAGTTCAGCGAAGTCTAATTTACGCAGCTTTTCAGTCACGCGCGCTAGTTTGAGACTCACGCACGTTTTCTCAAAGTGACACGCGTTGGTCTCAAACCTGCGCGCGCTTCTTCAATTCTTGCCGCAGACAGCAGTCGGCAGCCATCACGCCTAATAACGATTTTGAACCCCCGGTGGGAATTTCAAGTTAAAACCAAGGTTTCGGTGCCTCGAAATTGGTTTTAAGGGCTTTTGCCAAGTTTTCTATGTCGTGCAAGTCATGTGTGCCTAATGTGACTGTGCGGGGGTGTCGGTTTCAATCCAGGGCTTATATGAGTCATCTCTTTGCATATTTTGTCCATCTTTGCAACGTTTTTCTATTTTTCGGTCTATTGCCCATTCCGAGGCTTTCTTCTCTGTTTCATTTATTCACACAGGTCTTTGTACATATTTGACTGTATGTGAGTGTCAGTTTCACCTATCTAGGGATATTTTGGATTTTGGCCTGTTAATACCCAAAATTTCATTATTGCCCATGTATCAGAGAGTCTGCATTGCATCCTAGGACTCTTCTTCCCCATTCTTCCGAGCTAGGCAGTCTACATGTGTGCGTACGTCTGTGTGTCAACTCGATTCGCTCGTCAATGCAAGTTGGATATTAGCGATTGGTTTATACTCTATCTCCAATGAACCGAGAATGATGCAACTTTTACAGCGCCGCTACGGCATCCATAGTCCAAGCAGCAAATCGTCAAGTACAGAGGGGTAAATTGGCCCAACGCAAAAGCAAATCAAGCAAGTCACAAGGTGATCTAACCCGCTCAAAAAGTTATCTACTTGGGCACACAGGCCCGCACCCCCAATCAAAGCAGCAAACCTCTGGCTCGAAAGTTACCTACCGGACCTGCAGGCCCGCAACTCAAATCAAAGCAGTAAAGCAAAGGTGTGGCTCAGTGATAGCCCTCAATCGTCAAAATTGCCCTGGTCGTCGTTTGTGTCGTCCCGTTCTCTAGAAGCCGCCCTAGTCTGCCCTTGCATTTTCAATTTGTACATATGTGTTTAGCATATATTATCGTTGCATATTGTATATCAAATGTCAAAAGCAGGAGATCGCTTCAAATCAAATCAAGTCAAACCAATGTGTTGTGGCATTTTCTACGGTCAATGTTGTGGCATTGGCAAGTCAAATCAAACCAGCAGCGTTGAGGCATTTCTATCATCGGTGTTGTGGCATTGGCAAATCAAATCAAATCGGCATTGAGGCCCATTCCCAACAGGTAGCCCATGTTCTGATCCATGCTTCCATCCCGGTTCGCTATTTCCCCAAGCGAAGCCTCAACATCAACGACGATCTATCCGTCCTATTCTCGATCAACGACGATCTATCCGTCCAATTCCAAATCAACGACGATCTATCCGTCAATTCCAAATCAACGACGATCTATCCGTCAATTCCAATCAACGACGATCTATCCGTCAATTCCAATCAACGACGATCTATCCGTCAATTCCAAATCAACGACGATCTATCCGTCCAATTCCAATCAACGGCGATCTATCCGTCCAATTCCAATCAACGACGATCTATCCGTCAATTCCAATCAACGACGATCTATCCGTCAATTTCAAATCAACGACGATCCATCCGTCCTATTTCAAATCAACGACGATCTATCCGTCCCAATTCTAAATCAGGACGATCCATCCGTCCCATTTTCAAATCAACGACGATCCATCCGTCCGTTTTCAAATCAACGACGATCTATCCGTCCCTATTCAATCAACGGCGATCCATCCGTCCTACTTCAAATCAACGACGGTTCCGTCCAACTTCCAATTCAAACCGTTAGCGTATCTTCCAGCTTATTGCTCTGTCTCGGATGGTCCATGATAAGGAGATTGGCTCGATTCCCAACGGATGGAATTTAACCTACGACGCGACCTACCCGTGATTTGTTGGAACCATCCATGCCATGGTCAGCTTTATCCTCAAAACAACAGCCAGTCCTGTTCAAATTCAGCGATGATCAGCCATGTCATCGACGATCAGCCATGTCGTCCTCTCAGCGATGATCGGCCATGTCATCACCGACGATCGGCCATGTCGTCCTCATCACCGACGATCGGCCATGTCGTCCTCTCAGCGATGATCGGCCATGTCATGACGATCGCCATGTCGTCCACTCAACGATGATCGGCCATGTCATCACCGGCGATCAACCATGTCGTCCATTCAACGATGATCGGCCATGTCATCACCGACGATCGACCATGTCGTCCATTTCAGCGATGATCGTGTCATCACCGGCGATCGACCATGTCGTCCTCTCAAGCGATGATCGACCATGTCATCACCGGCGATCGACCATGTCGTCCTCTCAGCGATGATCGGCCATGTCATCACCGACGATCGGCCATGTCGTCCATCTCAACGATGATCGGCCATGTCATCACCACGATCAGCCATGTCGTCCATCTCAACGATGATCACCCATGTCATCACCGACGATCAGCCATGTCGTCCTCTCAGCGATGATCAACCATGTCATCACCGACGATCGGCCATGTCGTCCTCTCAGCGATGATCGGCCATGTCATCACCGACGATCGGCCATGTCGTCCATTCAACGATGATCGACCATGTCATCACGATCGACCATGTCGTCCATTCAACGATGATCGACCATGTCATCACCGATCGACCATGTCGTCTCTCAACGATGATCGACCATGTCATCGCCGATCGACCATGTCGTCCACTCAGCGATGATCGCCATGTCATCACCGCGATCGACCATGTCGTCCTCTCGATGATCGGCCATGTCATCACCGACGACGATCAACCATGTCGTCCACTCAACGATCGATTAGATGACGTTAGCGATCATCAACGGCGATGTTGTCCGCGTTTCAAAACGATCGCCATGTCATCACGCCACCCGATCCAACGGCGATCGAGAATATTGCCCGCGTTCCCCACCAACGGCGATCAGAATATATTGCCGCGTTCACCACCGGCGATCGAATATTGCCGCGTTCTGACCAACGGCGATCGTAATATTGCCGCGTTCACCCCCGACCAACGGCGATCGAGAATATTGAAATCGAGAATTGCCCGCGTTCACCCGACGGCGATCGAGAATATTGCCGCGTTCACCGACCAACGGCGATCGAGAATATTGCCGCGTTCACCCCGACCAACGGCGATCGGAATATTGCCGCGCGTTCCACGACCAACGGCGATCGAATATTGCCGCGTTCACCACGAGCAACGGCGATCGAATATTGCCGCATTCACCCGAGCAACGCGATCGGAATATTGCCCGCATTCACCCGACCAACGCGATCGAGAATATTGCCCCCCGACCAACGGCGATCCGAATATTGCCCGCGTTCACCCCGACCAATATTGCCCGCGTTCACCACCACCCACCAACGGCGATCAGAATATTGCCCGCGTTCACCGCGGCGATCCGAATATTGCCCGCGTTCACCACCGACCAACGGCGATCGATCGAATAATTGCCCGCGTTTACCCGACCAACGGCGATCGAGAATATTGCCGCGTTCACCGATCAACGGCGATCGAGAATATTGCCCGCGTTCACCCTCTCAACGGCGATCCGTCCAATCGATCCACGGCGACGGTCTGCCCGTCCAATCAATCTACAACACCGTTCGCCTATCCTAGTCCACATTGGTCTACAAGTAACACATCTTCCCAGTCTTATTGCTCTGCCTCGGATGGTCCATGATAAGGAGATTGGCTCGATTCCCAACGAGAATTTAACCTACCCGACGCGACCTACCCGTGATTGTTGGGATTCTTTGTGCCAAAGATAGTTCGATCCCCAGCAATGACAGCCCGTCCAACCCAAATCAACGACGGTCTGTCCGTCCAACCCCAAATCAACGACGGTTTGTCCGTCCAACCTTCAACTCAAATGACGGTCTGTCCGTCCAACCTTCAAATCCGGCGCATCTCCAACCTTTCAAATCAAGCGTGCCCGTCTAAAATCTCTAAAATCAACGGTCTGTCCATCCAAAATCAAATCAATGACGGTCTGTCGACTCAACCGTTGGCTTATGCCAAAGAAGGTTTGATCCCTAGTGGCATTGATCCATCCACAACTAACTATTCCCCGGGAGAGTCCACCTCGGCATTCGATGATGGTCCACCCATCCCCATTTCTCAACAAAGTTCAAACTCTCTTCCAACAATCTTCAGATGGTCCGCCCGTCTTCAATCTCCCAGTGGACGGTACATTTAAATACATGTCCGCATTTTCTATTTCTTCTGGATAGCCTTGAGAGGGTGTCTGGAAACCTTTGACGTTACTTGCACCAAAACAATGGTGCTCCAAGTGCCGTCAAAGGGGGGCTATTGTAGACACCCTATTTTGGACTTTCCAGAATAGTTTATTTACGGTCTTTGATTCCCCAATGATGATTAAGGTCGAGAACATACCGAGTTTGTTTGATGAGTTTGAGCTTTGAGCCCCGAACCTCGTCCAAACCCTTGTCGAACCCATAACCAAATGGCCTCAACAAAACCCTGATGTACGCTGGTGATTGGACTAGCGTGCGCAGGAACCACCGTCATCAACCGTTGACCTCACTTCCACCGGCGCACGCCACTCAACAAGTGGCGCACGCCACTCGGCCACTGATCCAAATCAACCTTTTCGCCAGGGCCACTGAGCGTTTAGCGCCACGTCGCTCTCTCCCGATCATTACTTCATCAGCCAAGTCCCATGCATTAAATGCATGGGAGCTTCTCCAATATTTTGCCAAGCCAAACAGCCACTAAAGGCCAGGGACCTTTCTCTCTCCTATATATACTCTCTCTCTCACTCTTGCAAAGGGTTACCAAGTTCAAAGGGTTGGTTAGCACCATTAAAGAGTTCAAGCCCCTTTGTCCTCTTTTTCATTCTCCTTTGCTTCCTTTCTCTTCCATAGAAAGAGCAAGCAAGGGAACATACTCTCCACAGTCCATAACCTTCACTACATCCACATCCATCATCATCTTCAAGCTCAAAGCTCAAGCTCTCTTTCAAAACTCACAAGCAAAGGTATAATACCTCTTGCTCATGTTTTCTGTTCGACGGGGGCTGGCAGGGTCAAGGCCGGTAATCTATACCAGTCCTGGCCCTAAAGCCGGCAAGGCTTCAAAGCCGTTTGGTATGATCGTGGCGCACGCCATTACTGTGCCATCGTACGCGTCCATGGTCGATGGTGTGGCGGTGGGGAAATCAATCATCCTTATTTTGTCTTATTTACATTATGACACTGATGCATGCTAAAACAAGTTTACTTTTCTGTATTGTAGACACTGTTTAAGCATTGTACTTAGTTTTTCCTTTTGTTTTTTGGAATGCCTCTGGGGGTCTTCTGGTCATGTTCCGAGCCCGGATGGTGCAAAGCCAAGCACCGACCGAGCCGACCGAGCGAGTCAAGGCGTACGGTACCATTTACTGCGTGCGTGCGCCTTGGCGTGTCGTGGCCGATGGCCCTTGCATGGCAACTAGGCTCCGGCCTCTGTTTCTCCCCCTCATTGTTTAAGGGTTTTTTTTGTCTATTTGGTGGCTTTTAAGCCCTTTACATTGTCTGTAATATCTTAGTAATCCATATTTAACTGCGTGGTTTGTCCTGGGTGTGCACTGGTCCTTTCCAGAGCCCAGAGGGTCGAGACGCAGATCATGGCTACATGCAGTGGCTTAGCCAGTGCAAGCAGGCTTGCTTCTGTGTGCACTACTGCACAAACAGCGTGCACTAGCTTGTCTAAAACAACCACAGAAGCTTGTTCTCAATCTATTATACATGTGTAGTTCGAACATCAATCATCCATAAACATTTTGTTACATCTTTTGTATATAAATGAAAATTGTTTACACTTTTAATCCCTATAAACTGTTAACCCGCCATAACTGGTAAAAAGAATGATCAAATAAAGAGAGAAATGCGAATGTTTTACAAAACGCTTGAGTAGAGACCGGTCTCCGGACTGGGTGAGGGGGGTGCCATAAAACCCTTCCCCTCTCGTAATCTGGCTCCCGAACCTCAAGATCGAAGGTGACGACGGCCCAGTCTACAAAAGCCTTTTTCAAAACCAAACGGACGTGGTCCAAACATTTTCAAAAGAACGGTTTCTTGGGTACTAACCGCAAAACCCGAGTGGCGACTCTCTGATCTGCGAAGCACTTCGCCGCGCTTTCCGCAAGATAAGGGCGCACCCAGAATTTCATGCACTAAAACACGGGATTTTTGGGGCGTGTGCCCACACGAACATACATTTCGGTAAATAGCTGTTGAAAATAAGATTATATTTCGGTAACTACATGTCGGAAATGCACAAGAAACATATATTTCGGTAATTGGATGCTGAAAATGTATCTCAATTTCGGTAACTAACTGTCGAAAATGTATCTCAATTTTGGTAACTAATTGTCGAAACATATGAAAATTTTTAACGGGCTACGGGAGAAAATTGAGGGGTGCGAATAGCAGCGCCCTTGTTTATCATACCATATGGGGGGAAACCTGTTGTTAATGGCAATTAGGGCTACAAAGAACCATGCTTTTTTGCCCAAACTCAGAGATACCCTAACGTTTTCTTCTTTTTGTTCGAAACCACAAGGAAAAAGATGAAGTAATGGGTAAAGTGATGGGTTTCGCTTGGGTGCATCGTTCTCTGTTGGAAACATGTGCAACGGGGCAACTTAGATGGGTTGGAGATGTCATGTCAGTAATTTTTGAGACGGAGTATAACGGCGGGAGTCTAAATTTGAGGATTTTATTAGTACAAGTATTTAATTGAAATAAATTTAAGTTCAGATATACATGTGACATTTGGTGCAAAGTTCAGGTGCCATTTTAAAATTTTCTCATTAACTAATCCGCTAGCGATATCCCCTCTCTCGTGTTAATTCATCTTGTGTCGATCTCGGTGCCCCCCTCCCCTCCCCTCTCTCTCTCTCTCGCAACGCGGCTGCAATCTTCTCACGCCGATTGTGAACGTCGAACCAGGTCTCTCTCTTTCTCTCTATTTAGGGTTTGGTTTTTTTTGTTAGTATTAGTTTCTATTGTGCGGATTGGATTTTCCGGCTTGAATTTGGAAGTATTATATATTGTTTCTGTGTAGTGATAATTGAATGATTCTGTCTCTCTCCAAATTTGGTTCGCAAAATCTGCGTATTGCGAGTGAGATTATATGCATGCTGTTGTAGTGGAGTACTATGTTTCTGTTGTTATTTTTTTATCCTGCCATCACAGTACTATGTTACTCGTTATGGGGTCTATGTGGCTTTTCATTAGCAATTCTGGTTTTGGTTTTCTCCAGGGTAACTCCGTAAAAACCTGGCGAATTCATCAATGGCGTGTCTGTGGTATACCCGTCGGCGGGTGGGGGGCGAATGGATTCCTACGAAGGTGCAAGTTACTCAGGACGTTGATGATGAAGGCCGCAAGATCTTTGAGGCATTTTACGGGATGCCTCTTTGGCATAATACCACGAAGAATTATGCGTTGATGTCAACTCTTGATCGGGTTTTTGGGGTTACCAACGATGATGATGCTCGAACTAATGCGGAATTCGCTGTGGATGAATTCAACAAGAAGAAGAAGAAGCAAGAGGTTCTCTACTACGGCTTTTGGTTTTGTTTTCAAATTCTACTTTCCTGTTGGTTCATCGTCAATCAGTTCCTAGAATGTTTTATTCTCTGTTATATTTCAGGATTTTTAAATTTAGTGTTTTTGCTTGTCATATTGTATGATTGGCTTTCGGTTTAGCCTCCTATGACTCCAATTGGAATTTGTGTAATAGTGGATAAGTATCAGCTATTCATGATAAGATAGATTCTCTCCATCTATTTATGTTTCGTTGTGGGGTAAATATGTTTTTAGGGTGTATTGAATATTGATTACTTTTTTTTGGCTCGAGAATTATTGTTTTCACAGGTAATTCAACAACTGATGAACTTGGGAGTTGGTTTCTTTTTCTTTTTTAAGTTATTCCCCTTCCCTTTGATTCTTAGATTCTGATCTGTCCTTTATTTTCCTTGTGTAGAATCAACCTCCTCTCCAGTTCTTAAAGGTGGTTGGGGCTGTCAGTATTCCCCGTTTTTTTAATGAAAACTACTACCTTATGACATTACAAGTAGTCGATGGATCAACTGAGCCAAGGAAGTTATTTGCAAAGGTTATTCAATATGATTGCCGTCGCTGTCAAACTAAGCACGTCAAGTTGGATGAATGGTTGCATGTCGATGATGATTTGACACAACTCAAGCACCCTCTATTTAAAATTGTAAGTGGTTCCTTATTTTCTTCTCTTGCCTCTACATTGTTGTGTACAGTATTCCGGGGTCAGCCTCCATGTGCCAGCTCTAGTCAAGTAACCTGACTTGTTCTTCTTCCTTATTTTCTATGTACATTTTGGTGATTGGTTTCTGGTACACTTCAAAATTTAGGGAAGTCTTATTGAATTTGCCTGAATTTTTACAATTTTTTACAAAATTAGATTTCTTTCATCCTTTAGGCAAATATACTATCAAAAAGTTTCAAAGAGCTATGGATTAGAAAAATTGATATAAATCGTAATGCCTACTACCCCAAAGCAAGCTGCTAGAGATGTTGGGAACTTTAGAAAAAATGCCCGTGTGCTTCAATCAATTTATCTGTGCCAGATTTCATTCTCTTAGCTTGTGAGAGTATATGGGCCAGAATCTGGCCACCAGTTGTTGCGCCCAACTCTTGTGTCGCATGCTAGTGTTTTTATTTTTTGATCGGCAGAAAAAGCTCTATTAATCCTTGAGAAGGGATACAAAGATTAAACGGATCACGGGCACACATGCAAAAATTTCACCCGAGAACCAAATCCAAAAGGACGGCGAGAAGCTAACCAAATATGTCGCATGCTTGTGTTCTTAAGAACTTGATTACAAAATTCCTAAAATCAAGAACTATGGAGCGAGGTGTCTTATTGTGTGCGCCCTTGTTTGCGTGAGTCTTGTGTCTCAATTTTTCACTGTTTTTCCCCTTCTCCTTATTGTGCACTTGTAGGGGTAAACGTTCAAATTAACTTTTCCTACTGTCCACTTAATTTGTAAATAATTGCGTAGTGGTCGTCACATGCTTGTATGTCTCAGATGTTACTTGTTTTCGGAGTTGTCATGATGTCATGGTTGAATTTTCTCTTGTTAGTTGCAGTGCATTTATATTGTCAGGTATGGATCTTTTCCCATTTTCTTCTAATTTTTTATTTGGTTACAAGGTTTATGCATACATGGTGCATTATCTTTTTCTGTTTAAGACCACCACTTTTTTCGCACATACTACCCCCAAAGCAAGCAGCTATTGATACGTGGTAAGTTCAGACCAGCACGAAAGGCGTAATGATTTGAACCCGCACGTGATGAATTCACAATCCACTGCCTACCTTTTACTGCGGTCAAGGGCATTGCTTCTTAAAAAGAGAAAAAAGGCCCATGTGCTTCATGGAAAGTTTTGCTATTCACTTAATTTTATCTCCTTTTTTTTCTTTTTTCTTTTTTTCAGATTGCTGCTCTCAAGTATTCTTAAGATATCTGCGACAGATGTTCTGCCCAACATTTTTGTGGCTAGCGTTGTTACGAAATAGATAACAAATTACTAAAATTACAATTATGGAAGGAGGTGTCTTATTGCAAGAACACTTTTTTGTTAGCATAAGCATTGTGTCCCAATTTTTGACTACTAGGCCAGTGATGCCAGTCATGCATACTTGCACCTTACACACTTGACCTTGATCGAGATTGACTGCTCCTTTATTATCCCCTTGGTCTTGGGATATTGATGTTTTTGTGTTGTCTTTGTTTTTGTAGAGGAGGGAAGAAAAATGGTTTCTGAAAGAAGTGGAAGCTGAATTTGAGCAGAAGAAAAGTTTGTTTTTGAGTAAAATCAGCCCTGCTCTGGGTGGTTTGCATGCAAAGGGGAAAAAGCAGATTTTGGAAGTGGTCTCATCTGACCTACAGAAGCTGGCTCAGTTCAAGGAACCAGATGAGCTAGAATTTGAAGAGGAATTGTCATTTGTGTGAGTATCACCACTTATTGTTTATCTTCTTGTTTTTTTCTGGAGCTAACAAAGTGATTTTAATGTGGGGTCTAACTTTTGATTGTGGGGTAGAATTCTTGATAAGCCACTCTTCTGTTACTTTTTCTCTTACATGAGTACATGACACTTCTTTTAGAAATGCAACTAGTTTCATTGATTGAATGCCTAGGTTAAGAAAATTATATTCTATGATTCATGGTAATATGAATTCCTTTCGAAAGTATTTGTTTTGTAATACTTCTTGTAGGGCTAATTTTTCTAGTCTATATTTTTGTCCTTTTCCCGTAGAGAGAGTGTTCCTCAATGTTATGCTTTTTAGTCCTGCACATATTTGTTTGTATCGACTTCCATTTAATAAGTCAAAGCAAGTGTTGCTAGTGGAAAGGAGGCAATTTTGTGTTCATAACTTCCATTGCAATACAAACATTGTACTTCAACCCTGGGTACAAAGTCGTTGAATAATAATGATGCACCGCGGAGAACTTAGTAGGTACAGCCCAAACTTCCCTGAGATAAAAAACCAGTAGGGAGCTCCTCGAGAAAAGATCTTAAATTCGTCAAGTTTTGACCAAACTTCCCTAGGTAATTCTCACACATCTTTCGTAAAAGACTAGCGACTTGAGTCTCATTTAAATTTTGTCTCTGATTGATGTTCATAAGGATCATGGCAAACTTAGGTTTGGCTCTAGTTCCGTTTGGAGCTTTTCAATTTTCTTCTTTGGCATCTTTGCGAAATGTTTGACTATACTCAAAATTAGGTTTGACCATAATACTGCTCATCTCAAAATTGTCTTCTTAATAGGGGTGAGCATGGTCCGGATTGGTTCGGTTTTATAGTAAACCAAGAACCAAACCAGTACCTACGGATTATAAATTTACAGAACCAAACCAACCCACAATAGGCATAGAACCAAACCAATCCAATCTAATAAACTACGGTTCAGTTTCGGTTTTAACCACGGTTTGCTTTGAACTAAGCTATCATCTTCAAAAAAATATTTGAAGTACTTAAAATTACGAAGATAAATTAGAACAATTTATATTAAAATCAATTTCATTCAAATTACCATAACAAACTAACATCAACGAACTAATTTAAGGGTAGAATACCAACATTTGCTTCAAACTAATAAAATGAAATACAGGTAAGTCACTAAAATAAATCAACTAAGAATATCATCTACTAAACATCTTAAGATAGTTTAACCAAATAAAAGGTCAAAGATAATTCATAAAACTATAGAATTGAAATGAGACAGCAAAATGGATACGGTTCGGATCGGTTTGGAACCATAACTGTGAACATGAATCCACAAACCAAACCATATAATGCGGTTTCTAATTTTTTAAAACCATGACCAAACCACACTACTAAAAAATCGAACCAAATCTTTCGATTTGGACTGGATTCACGATTTGACGGATTTTTTGCTCACCCCTACTTCTTAAGGCTTAGGTTATCTTTTCTCAATCATATTGGCTTTCTATCATACTGCCAAGGGTGTCCCAACAAAATATGGCATGCCTCATTACCTCTAGAGGAACTACATCACACCACACCTCATCCCTATGCTTATCTATGTAAAACTTCACTAGACACCAATGGGTGACTAGGATATCTCCTCCTTCCTTGAACCAAGCCACCTTAGTAAGGTTTGACGAATTTTTCGGTTTTCAAGCTAAGCTTGGTCAATTAAAATCACCAATCTGTTAGAGACAGTGCTCAATGCAAGTAATGTGGGAATAACATTGTTTCAACTACTATCTTATCAGATAAGGCCTTGGGAGTACCAAACCGAGCCTTGTGTCCCAATGAATTGGGGCCTTGGGAGTTATCATGATAATATAAATTTTGACTCTAGCAAGCCCTTTCTTAAGCAACTTTTTCTTTTACATGTGCCTATGTAGCACCATGAATAAGATCTATGTAATGTTTGATACCGCCCTGGGTGGAAGTCCTTCAGGGGCTCCTCGTGGATGAGATCCTTAACTAACCAAGCAATGGCTGGACTTCCTTGGGTAATTCTGATACATCTTTTGCTTCTTAACCCACCAAAATACAAGCAAGTTGAGTCTGATTTATTTTTGTCTCGAATTGATGTTTATTAGCGATCATGACAAAAATTAGGTTTGACTCTAGTTTTGTTTGGAGCTTGTTCTACCTTCTTCTTTGGGATCTTTGCATCCTTTGGGGGCACAAAGTAATTTAAAATTTGTCCTTTTTAAGTGTTCTTTTCTCTATGATGTTGGGTCTTTGTATCATACTACCAAGGACGCCCCAACAATATAGCTCACCTGAATAAGAACTACATCACAAGAGATCTTATTCCCATTTGCATAGCTACCAGAAAGAGAGTGCTAAATCTAGCCCCTCTCATTGGCTTCTTTCTTTAAAAATGGATCAAGCTACCAGTTATTCTTTGAGTTATTAAGTTAAGCCTTTTTGTTTGGACGTCAAGTTGAGCCTTAGTTCTCCTCTCACCTGATCTTTTTCTGCCCATTAATTAAGAACAACCTGAGGGTAGGAAGAGAAGGTCTATTGGCGGTTCCGGTGGTGAGGGAGTAGGCCCGGTGCCCTTTTCCTCCTTACTTTCTATGTTAAGTATATTCCCATATGCTATGATGGAAATGGAGTACTTGGGATCAACTCTTAGAGTTGGAAACCATCTTTGACATTGATGGATGACTAGACTTTCCTCCCTCCTTTAAACCAAGCCAACTTGTAAGGTGGGACTAACTTCTTGGTTTCCAAGCTAATCTTGCTCACCATTGCATTTCAGATAAGGTTCTCAATGCGTCCACTATCAAAGACATCTGGACACAACTTGTCACCAGTTGTGCTAGTAGTGCGGAAAAGACTTCGTCTTAGCCATCTATCATCAAATGAGCCCTTATGAGCTATCATGACCCCTTTCCTAAGCAACTGTGTCACTTGCCTATGTAATTCCTCATGCGCTGGCTGACTCGTGCAGTATTTGCCAAACGAGGTTAGCTAGCTAAGAAGCACGGATACGATACGATACGATATGATGAATATAAAAAAATAAAAAGTCCTAGTTAACCTAGCAAAATAAAAATCCCCTAAAATCAGATTAAACTGGAAAAAACCCCTAAATCAGACTAGAGAGAGATGTGTGAGAGAGAGAGACGAGATATATATATATATAATTTTTTTTTTTCTTGTATAGGTAATTAGGGGTGTGTGTGTGTGCCTGTTTATATATACACTGATACACAATGTGAGAGAGAGAGAGATGAGAGACGAGGGAGAGAGAGAGACTTACAGTCGTCGAGAGAGATGAGATATCGATCGTCTTCTTTTTCTGCCTTTCGTTCTCTGTTTTCGACTTGTCCAAGAAGGGGGAAATAAATATGTAGACCTAATTGCAGTTTTGACCTATATATTTTAAGTAATAATTTTTTTACCCCTGTGCGTATCCAAAACGTATCCACAACGTATCTGAGCGTATCCGAAACATATTGGGATACCAAAAATTAATTTCAAAAACAGGATACTCTAAAAAACGTATCGGATACGCATCCGGAGCGTATCCGAGTGTTTCTGTATCCGATATGCGTACGGTATGTGATATGTAGGCCAAAATAGAGTATCCGTGCTTCATAGTTAGCTAGCATCAGGAATAAAATCTGTGTAATGTTGGATATTCCTCACTTGAGGAAACATCCACCTGGAAGCTCCTCAAGGACAGAATCCCTAAAATTGTCAAGCAATGGTTCCATTAAGCAATTTGGGCCTTAAGATTTCTGGCCCAACTTCCCAAAGGGCGTGAGGGGGCGCTTGGGCCTCTTTATCCGTTTGGGAGACAACCAGGTCGGGTCATCTTACCGGGTCGCGGTCAGGCACTGTAGTGGATCTCAGGTGCTTCGGTGCGGAATGATTCGGTCTGGCCACGTGGTGTACCAATCTGGTCCGGCTGCATGGCATGGACAAACAGAAAATGACGAGCTCGCCGCACAGTACATGTATGATCCAGACACATATCACACACGTTGCACGGTCCCCAACTGGACTGGAGCAAGTCTTCCAGAGGTTGTTGGTACAAGCGTACGAGCACAACCCGGTGCAGCCACGTGGCTCGACAATATGCCGGCCCACAAGCTCGAGGCCGCTTCATCCAGCCAGACGTTCAGATGGTTGGTGGTCGGTGATGTCACCATGGCACGGGGGTGGCATGCGTGCCAACTTAGCCACCAAGGCAAGCACTCCACTATATACACTACAATGGTAAACCCTAACAACTTAGCCATCAAGTATGCTCTCTCCTTGAGTTGAAACTAACTTAGTCATCTGATGCGGTCCAGAAAAGGTGGCCAAGGATATTCCAGTAATTTAACCATTATCCGGTTTTCGAGGGTTAGGATTGCCCATGGGTCTACTTGGGATATTGGCTAGACATGGGCTGGATTCTTAAAGAGTGTCTTTTGGGTTTTAGTCAAGTCAAAATGTCTATTTAATTTCTAGTCAAAGTCTTTAGAGTTAATTAGTTGATCAAAGAGTCATTTGGTTTTTCCATGTCATTAATGTTAAATGTAGTCTAAGAGTCAATTAGTTGATCTAAGAGTCATAAATTTTTCCATGTCATTAATGTAGTCAAAGAGTCTAGGTTCAATGTGTCTTTGGAAGTCTAAAGTTAGTTGAAGGTTGTTTATGTTAGGATGTTCTAGAGTCAAGTTGAAATGGTTGTAAATAAGATTGTAAGCCTTATGGCAAATCATGATTGATTGAATGAAAAATTAGCTTTAAGCTTTACTGATTGTGTGATGCAATCTCATTCTTTGGTGTGATGCTAAAGAGGCCTTAGGTGTGATGCCTTTGGTAACCTAGGTGTGAGGCTTAGATCTATCCTTCTCTAATTCTTCTCTCCTTACAAAATACTGTTCACGTCTACTGTTCACAGCCCCAAAAAACAGCCCCTTTCCCTCGTGTTTGATCATACTTAGCCCTATTCCAAATCTGTCCTGCATCATCATCGAAGTGCCCACAAGCCACCTTTGGCTGGTTGGCACTAATCGTTTGCTACTTGTGGAGTGAACGGAAGGGAGAAGTGGGCTAGAAGATCAAACCACAAAACAAGCAACCCAGATCTGAGAGAGAGAGGCCCAACCTAGAAGAGTGAACGCCATCCCATAGTGATTATGACACATCTTTCACCTCTTTACCAACCAAAAGACAACCAATTTGACTCATTCAACTATATCTTGAATTGATGTTATTTGAGGATCAGGAGATTTAGTTTTGACTATAGTTTTGTATGGAGTTTGTTCCACCTTCTTCATTGGCATGTTTCATCTGTTAAGGGGTACTAAAATGATAAATCTTGAATTTCTCCATCATGTAGGGTCTTTCTCTCATACAGCCAAGGATGCCCCAACAAGATATGGCACACCTCTAGAGGTACTACGTCACACCAGACTTTATCCCTAATATTCCCGCAACTGGAAAACTTCATAGACATCAATGGTTGACTAGGACTTCCACTCCTTTCCTGAACCAAGCCATGTTGTTGGTTTGACTAACTTCTCAATTTCCAAGCTAAGCTTGTTCATTATTTCACCAAAGGCAAAGTTTGAAGCTTCCACTATTAATGGCAGCCACACAACTTTCCCAGGCTCACCTGTGCAAGTAGTGCGGAAATGACTTCATGTGAACCTTCTGTCATCAAACCAGGCCTTAGGAGCTTTCATGGCATATGATTAACTTTCACACTAGAAAGCCCTTTCCTAAGCAACTCCCAACACTTGCTTGTGTAACTCCTTAAGCTCTAGCAGACTGTAATGAGGTAACCTAGCAACACATATGTGATGTTAGATATCCCTAATGGGAGTAAGTTCAGGACTTCCTCAGGGGCGTGTTTCTTAAACTCCCAGTTTGGCACAAAAATTATTGTATGGTCCTGGACTGCCACTTGGTCTAGGAAAATGTCAACTAGGAGTGAGCAAAAAATCCGTCAAACCAATCGGAATCCAGTCCAAACCAATCCAAATCGAATGATTTGGTTTGGTTTTTTAGTAGTGTGGCTTGGTTCCGGTTTAAAAAAATTAGAAACCGCGTTAAATGGTTTAGTCTATGGATTTATGTTAATGGTTTCAGTTCCAAACCAATCGGAACCGTATATTTATATAACTCATTTAATTTAGATACACCAAGTATGCATGAGAGTTATATTTAGTAAACTATTTCCTAAATTAATAATCTATTCAATCCAGTGTCCTATTCAGTATTCATTTACTGCCAAAATTATGTAGCATAAACTTCTATATATCACAACTAATTCCTATAATTGTGGTACACCAAAAGCACATGGTATATATAAATATATAATGCTTCATTCAATGAATAGTGATTTCACGGTTCAGTTAAGTCTTGAATTTTCCTATATTTTTATAAATGAAACCCAATTCTTAGTTATCTCCACAATTTTGAGTACTTTAAATAGTTTACGAAGATGATATCTCAGTTTCAAGTAAACCGTGGTTCGAAACCGAAACCGAACCGTAGTCTAATGGTTTGGATTTGTTTGGTCCTATACTTTTTGTGGGTTGGTTTGGTTTCTTAAATTCATAATCCGTAGATAGTGGTTTGGTTCTTGGTTTACTATGAAACTGAACTAATCCTGTCCATGCTCACCCCTAATGTCAACTGCACAATACCGTGGGGACCACCAGGTGGCAATGGTCTCAGACCATCCAATAACTTCTCTTCTGGCACATCTTTCTCTTCTTTACCCACCAAAGGACAAGCAACTTGAGTGTCATTTAATTCCATCTTGTATGATGTTCATCATGCCAGATTTAGGTTTCACGCTAGTCTTGTATGAAGCTCCACCACCTTTGGCATCTTTGCATCTCTTTAAGGGTACAATGTAATCTTACATTCGTTCTTCATGAAGGCCTAGGTGTTCTTTTCTCTATTATGTTGGGTCTTTCTATCATTCTACCAAGGACGCCCTAACAAGATATGGTACACCTCTGCTCCTCTAGAAGTACTACCTCACACCAGACCTCATCCCTATAATTCTTTCCAATGGAAAACTTCACTAGACATTAATGGGTGACTTGGACTTTCCCTCCTTAACCAGGCCAGGTTGTAAGGTTTGATTAACTTCTAGGTTTCCAAACTAAGCTTGTTCATTAATTCATTCGAGATGAAGATCTCAGTGCTTCCACCATTAAATAGTGCTTCCACCATTAAATACAACTGGACACAACTGTCGACACCAGACCTCATCCCTATAATTCTTTCCAATGGAAAACTTCACTAGACATTAATGGGTGACTTGGACTTTCCCTCCTTAACCAGGCCAGGTTGTAAGGTTTGATTAACTTCTAGGTTTCCAAACTAAGCTTGTTCATTAATTCATTCGAGATGAAGATCTCAGTGCTTCCACCATTAAATACAACTGGACACAATTGTCGCCAAGGCCCAGCTGTGCATGTAGTGCAGAAAAGACTTCGTCTCAGCCTTCTTCCATCAGATGAGGCCTTGACAGCTATCATGACATGATTAACTTTGACACTAATAATCCCTTTCCTTGAGTAAACACCACTCTCTAATTTTCTACACTCCATTTTGTGGTTTATATCCTAAGTAGGGGTGGCAGATTGAACCAAGACCCATTAACTAACCCATACCCATCAACTACAAAATAGATCCAACCCAACCCATTTATTAGTTGGGTAAAAATGGTTCCAAACCCAACTAACCCATTATTAGTTGGGTCTAAATTGGGCATCAATTGGGTCAACTTAAATGAACCAATGGGTCATCAAAGTAACCCACCAAAAAAATAGAGCTGAACGACAGAATGGGAGTCGTCTGCCCCGACGGGATACATGGCTTTTACGTACTCCATTGTCTATCAACAGAATGAAAAGATTCTTCCATGGGAAGGAGGTCTCTCTCTCTCTGTGTAGCGTTTATTCAATTCTTCTATGCTAAATCACTTGTGTCCAAAAATATTTGGACGGTCCGGATTAAAAATCAATTGTGACCGGTAACAATTATTTTTGACCAGTCAAAATTGAAAACACATCTCATCCATTGATTGCACGAATGGACTAGTGAAATTGCGCGTATTCAGTTTCTCTCGTGGTATTTAGTCCCGCATAGGGTTTGGATTAAAAAGTTAAGTGACTTATTTTTTTGTCCTTATTCAAATCTTTTTTGCATTTTTTTGTTTTGCGTCAAACTTTTGTGATTTATTGATTCGTTTCAACTAGAGGAATCAGAAAAGTAAAAAAAATTGATCGAAACTTATAATTTTTTGAATAAAGACAAAAATAAGTCAATAAGACAAAAAAAAATTACTTATTCTTGTCTTTTTGGAAAAAATTATGTGTTTCGATCATAACTTTTTACTTTTCCGATTCTTCTTGACGAGACGAATTAATAAGTCACAATAGTTTGAAATTTAATATACATGTAATTAGGCTAATGGGCGGGTCGGGTATGAGTCATTGACCTCATAACTAATGGGTGTTAAATGGGTCAATGACTCATTAGAGACCCAACCCACTTACAACTTACCCAATTTGGCCCAAACCCGCCCATTTGACACCCCTAATCCTAAGGGAGAAGGAAACAAGGGGGAGAAGAGAGAGAACAAGCAGCTAGGGTGTTGTTTACATTTTATGCTCCCAATAAATGGGAGGGATAGCGTGTTTATACTGGAAAACAAAAGAAAAACCCTAACTTCCTCACTAGGTGTCACAATCCTATTGGCGACCTCTCGACATTAAAGATCAGGTGCACCTCATGTGACAACTGACAAATAAAAAGTGGACAACCCCCACAAATAAGTCAGTAAATAAACAGAAGATATATTCTGTACAAATAAATAACTAAACTGAAGTAAATCATAATCTAAGTCACTTTTTTGTTGGTAAATTACATCATAAGTTACATCACATTTGAGGAATTTTGTGTAAATATTACTTACTTGTTGAGACTGCTAGCACAGTGAATTACCCTATGCAGCAGGAACAACGTGAGCACCTGAGTCTTTAGATTAAAGATGAAGAGAAACGTGTTTGTTTGAATTTTATGGTGTGGTGTTAGAACCTGGGGTTTTAAGGTGAGGAAGAAGGGAAACGTCCAAAGTTCAAATCAACTTTCTTAACTGTCTACCTAATATGTATTAAGTTGCATAGTGTGAGCACATGCTATCATGTTTCAGATGTTTTAAAAGGTGTAATCGCTTTCTTGTTAGTTGCAAAGCCCAAACCATTTATTTTGTTATTTATGGATCTTGTATCTGCAGATTCTTCTATAGATGCATGTCCGTCATTTTGTCTTGGTTAAGGTTTATGCCTAAACAGCGCAACCGTTCTTTTTCTTTCTTTGTTTCTTTTCACTTTGGTTCAAGACCACCGCAACGATTGCCCTATGATGATAAATGGCTCAGCCTTTCTATGAATGCAGCCTTTATTATATGCCAATTAATATTGAGGGTCCAGTTTCTTGGAGGTTTATGTTCAAGTTTAACTTCAAACATGGCATTGCACTTTGCATTGGTTGCCCCGTTTTTGTTCCCTTGGTGGTTGTAAAAGTTCCCGTCCCTGTTTTGGAGTGATGAATTTTTTGTATTGTAGGTTACTCCAAGAAGAAGACGAGGGATGTGAATCTAATCAGTGTCAGGCAATGCAACATGTGGTAGTTGATGGGTCCAAGGTGAATTCATCAATTCCAGGGCCAATCTCGTCTTCCAGTAGGGATAAAAGGTTTGGGTATACATATGAAAACTTGTCCCCTGAGGGAAAGGCCTGCTGGCCTAATGGGTTTTAGGACATATATGGACTTCAATTGGGTACCATTGTTCACCTGCCGTGCACCTTAATCGCCTATGGTTTGTGTTTATTGCTTTTCAGTTATATCTTGAAAGGACTGGTGGAGGTGTGTTCACTTTTATTCAAGGGATAGACTGTGGAGCGCGTCGCTCTTCTATCTTGGGGACAGTTTCCTTGGTTTTAGATTTTCTCTAATGTATTACTGTACTAGTAATCTGCATTCCTTGTTTGTATGGAGTATTTTGGGTTTTTAATCCACTATTAGAAATTACTACGTTGTGGCATACCTTTTTTTTTTTTTTTTACAATATAAAAAAGTGTATTTCCCTTCCCATGTTATTTCTCTCATTACAAGATAGGAAAGCTTTGAAAAGGATGAAACCGGGTAAGGCCTTAGGACCAGATGGTATCCCTATTGTAGTGTGGAAAAGTCTAGGTGACCTGGGGGTGACTTGGTTGACGAAATTGTTTAACAAGATTATTACGACTAGGAAAATGCCCGACGAATGGAGAAGGAGCACGCTAGTACCTATCTATAAGAATAAATGAGATATTCAAAGCTGTAACAACTATAGAGGTACTCCCTCTGTCCCTTTTTAAGTGTCCTGCTTCGTAACTTCAACTTATTAAAAAGATATCATCATTATACCTTTCACATCAACTTTTTCATTCACTTTTCCTACTTACCCATCATCATTATACTTTTACTCACTAACTTTTCAAAATGAAATCTACTTTTAGGGACAAAATAGACAATACACCAATTTTTACCCACTAACTTTACAAAATGGACATTTATTAAGGAACAGCCCAAAATGGAATACGGGACTCTAAAAAAGGGACGGAGGGAGTATTAAATTGATGAGTCACACAATGGAGTTGTGGAAGAGAGTTATTGAGTATCGCCTGAGAATGGTGACTACGATGTCAGAGAAACAGTTTGGGTTCATGCTTGGAAGATCAATCATGGAAGCTATCTACCTATTAAGGAGAATGGTAGAAAAGTACAGAGCAAAGAAGAATGATCTCCATATGGTTTTCATAGACTTAGAAAAAGACTTATGATAGGGTGTCTAGAGACATCATATGGTGGGTTCTGGAGAGAAAGGGAGTGACCAAAAGGTATATCGAGGTGATTAGAGACATGTATGATGGTGCCGTCACTACCATTCGATCACAAGTAGGGGAAACGAATGAATTTTCAATCACTGTCGGATTGCATCAAAGGTCAGCCTTGAGCCCGTATCTCTTTGCCTTAGTTATGAATGAATTGACTAGACAATTTCAGGAGGATATCCCTTGGTGTATGATGTTTGCAGATGACATTTGTCCTCGTAGATGAAACCGTTAGAGGTGTTAATACGAAACTAGAAATTTGGAGGGAAGCATTAGAGTCAAAGGGTTTTTGAATAAATAGGAGTAAAACTAAGTATATGGTGTGCAAGTTTAGTGGTACCAACAGTGCGCTTGAAGAAAGAGTGATGATCTAAGACCAGGAGATACCTAAAAGTGATCATTTTAGGTACTTAGGCTCAATTATTAGTAGTGATGGAGAGATTGCCGATAATGTGACCCATAAGATCCAAGTGGAGGAGCGCTACTGGTGTACTTTGTGACAAGAGGGTACCCACAAAATTGAAGGAAAAATTATACTCCCTCCGTCCCTTTATTACAGTCCAGTATTCCATTTTGGGCTGTTCCTTAATAAATGTCCATTTTGTAAAGTTAGTGGGTAAAAGTTGGTGAATTGTCTATTTTGTCCCTAAAAGTAGATTCTATTTTGAAAAGTTAGTGAGTAAAAGTGTAATGATGATGGGTAAGTAGGGAAAGTGGAGGAAAAAGTTGATGTGAAAGGTATAATGATGATGTCTTTTTAATAAGTTGGAGTTACGAAGCAGGACATTTAAAAAGGGACGGAGGGAGTATGAAACTGTCATTAGACTAGCGATGCTTTATGGGACAGAGTGTTGGCCTATTAAGAAACAACAGGTGAACAAGATGAGTGTAGTGGAAATGAGAATGTTAAGGTGAATGTGTGGTAAAACTAGACGAGACATGGTTAGAAATGAAACGATTCGTGAGATGGTAGGTGTAGCACCTATAGAAGAGAAGTTGAAGGAGAATAGGTTAAGGTGGTTTGAGTATGTCTACTGTAGACCAGGAGATGCAGTAGTAAAGAGAGCAGATAAGATAGTTTTGGATAGCATTGCTATGGGGAGGGATAGACCTAAATTCACATTAGATGCTGTGATGCGCAAAGATTTGAGTATAGTAGGTTTGTGTGAACAAGTGGCCCTCGACAAAGCTCAATGGAGATAAAGAATTCATGTAGCCGACCCTAAGTGATTGGAATATAAGGCTCGGATTGGTTTGGTTTGGTTGGGTTTACAAGGTAGGAAAGGGGAAAAAAAACTCCTTGCACTGCTAATTGTTAAAAGCTTCCGTCGTTGGATAACCATCAGCACAGGAATAGTAGGGTACTTTCCTACAAAGTGACCACTGTCAAATTTTTGTTTGGACAACGAAGGTCTATTTTTCAGAACTTAAGCGCAAGTCCTAATCTTTAAAACAATTTCTTTTCTAACTTTGCCCTTTTTAATTAGAAGATAGTTCACACCAGTAAGATATTTTCATCTCAAATATAATATATAAGACAAAAACAATCTCTAACTCCCAAGTTATAGGAAATACGAAATAAGAGCATGTACGCCAGCCTAGCAAAAATTTTAGCCAAAACACAATCCAGAAATCGCTGTTCTAATTTATTAATCCGTCAGTCACTTTTTGGAAAACGTGGTACAAGCCTCTTTATTTTAACTCTACATTTTTCAAATACTCTTTAAATCATTTCTTTACTCAAAAAATAAATAACATTATAGTACTATTTTAAGTATATGGTGTCGGACGTGAACCCGGATCCACAATGATATGACCTGACTTCCTCATATCGTTGTCGTTAGAATATCATATCGTTAGTGTTAAAGGGTGATTTCAGTTCGGTTCGGGGTGAAAATTCCGAAAACCGATTCGGTTCGGTCCAAATGATTCTAGGACCGATCCCGACCGAAGTTGAGTTTGGTTCGGGGTGGGATCGGTTCGGTCGGAGATTTCGGTCCGCCCAAAATATAAAATTTCTATTCAATTTTTAGTGTATGTATGTATATATATATATATGTATGTATGTATTTATATAAATATTATATATATTTTTAATGTATAATATATAAATATATATATATATAATATATAATCATTCGGTTCGGTTCGGTCCGAAAAAATTTCGCCATCACTTCTACCGAAAATCGAACTGATCAGTCGGTTTTTTAGGTTTTTCCAGTCCGTCGAATTTGTAACACCCCTAGTTAGTGTTGTTATCGAATATCAATATGTATCAAACATCATAATTTTAAAGTAATCTTTTTGTTTAGATGTAACGACCCGCTCTAGGAGGATTAACATAATCTGTCTCAATAAAAGCTAAGTATAAAACCTTAATAAGATTCATTCCATAAACGCAAGACAAAGTCGACTAAGTAGATTACATCCGGCTTCCAAGACAAAATTAACAAAGAGAACTATACAAGATGAGTTCGCATCCACATATGTTACAACAACTCTCCAATTTATATCACACTATGTACCATGCCAAAAGGACACCAAGTCGACCCTCATCCCAACTCCTACAGCCTGTTAGACCAGTAGTGGACCAAAACTCTATTTCAATTACCTGAAAGGGTAGTTAGTGTTACTGCTTCATTCAAACGTAAAGCATAAAACAATTTACAAGAGTAAACATGGATTGAGTAATGCTTCTAATCATATTTAGCAAGAAACATACTATTTTTCACAAACAATTAAGTAAGCAACAATATTTCAAGAAGTTATAGGGTTGCTTTCCTCGCAACCAGAAGTTATGACGGTACCGTGACCCTGTGAACAGGGTACTTTCAACAATTTATATACCCTGTTTGTGTACAACAAATAGACAATTTATACCCTTCTTGTGTACATCAAAAAGAAAAACAAATCCAACCAGCATTACAGCTATGACATGCTCTTGAAATGAAAACATGTTTCAAACAACTTGATTCATATCCACAATCGTCAAAATATTTCAACATTTGTAGAAAATGTATAAGGTTAATATTAGCTAGCCACTTCAATGAAACAGCACACTCACCTTAGAGATCCAAAAAGACAAAAGCGAAAAGCCTCCTTCTCAACCTTGAGCTGGAGACTCGTCCCCCGATCTTAGAAAATGAATGACACTACACTTAGTATAATTCATACTCCAACTCATGTTATAATGCAAGTAAAATGTATCAACAAGTCTAGCATATGTTCTTATTTTTAATCTCTATCCCTAGTATGGAATTGAATGAGACCAATGCAATAAAAATGATGGATGATGTGTTTCAATGCCCTAAAGATGATTCAATGAGATTTAATACAAGAATTCCCAAGAATGAGGTTTAGTCCATGGCCAACGTGTACTGTTCTGACCATATCCAATACATAATCGTGAATTTTAAGAATGTTACTTAAACCATTGAAAAGCAAACTTCTTCCTCTTCGAATCGACAGGTCATTCATCAAAAACGGAGTTCGGGTAACCTTACTACGGCCTCCCGATTATAACTTAACGTAATACTAAAATTGGTGCAGAGACAGATTTTGGGTCAACTTTAACAGTAAATCTGTTATTGTTCAAGCATAACCACAGCGCACATGTTGCATCGTTGGAAAGCTCTACATGTCTAGTTTCCAGCAAAACAAGCAGAATGTGTTCTTGAGTCTTGAGCTAGGAAATATGACTGTTTTCCCAACTTGTGTCCGTGCAGTCAGCACTGCGAGTTTCACAGCAGCAGTTTGGTGCATGATTTTTAACTTCTTCCCTCTTTGAAATTAATTCTGAAAATTTTACACAATAAACTAGACATGTATATCCAACTCCAGTAAAAATACCAGAAAATTGCAAGGTCGGCAAGTCAACGAGAAAAATTCGTTAAGAACATGACAAATTTCAACCTTGCTCAAGCTCTAATTGACATATTCAAAGATGGACGAATTTAGTAGAGTAAAAATCCAATCTTCTATAACCTAATTAGGACTTAAACCACACAAATATGTATATATTCATGCTTCAATCTATAACCAAAACATAAATTAAGTGTATGGAAGCTTGGGGCTTACTTTCAATTAGGTTTTTCCCAAATTCACAACTTTCAGGAATTTCTGCTTTGAGTAGTTGTAGCTATTCCACCCCGCCATTCCTGACCTAAGAAAGGAATGGAAGAAGGGGTAACCTTTTTAAGAGCTAGGAGTTTTATAAGGCAGTCTGTCTTTGAACAGTAGTCGTTCTGCATCCCGCATCCCTGACACGAGGAAGGAATGGGAATAAGGGATGACCTTAGAATGTGATGGAAGGGCTACATTGAAGCAGGAGTTTAACTCTGAGGATGCCATTGCTGCAATCAGGAAGTGAGGGATAAAGTAATTCGGTTGAAAGTTGAAGGCCTTCAGGTGAAATTTACCCCTCTAGTAAATGAACTAATGAGGGATTGTTTCGTATCATAGGATTCCGATCATTGTTGAGGGTACGGAATGAAACACGCGGAGTAGAATTTGCAGGAGTAAGGTCAAATTTCTGCAAGCACCTACCCAGAGACAACTAGAAATAAACAACCGATGAACCCACTGGCACTAAGGCCCTGTTTGGTGCATATGCACTAACAAGTCCATAATCTGTGCTAGTTATAGTATGTGAAATCAATTCTTTCCATCCCAGAACATATACCAAAACACAAGAAGGAAATTCTTTTGGTAGAATAAAAGGAATGCATTACCACAAAAAAACCATGTTTCGATAATAGGAATTGGGGGAGCGAAGCGAAAATGAATGAAAAATTGCAAGTGTTGATAAACACATGCATACCAATTTCAAAACCTTGGCCTTCGACTCTTGAGGCAGAGAAAACAGGGATTACTGAGGAAAATAAATATACAAGCCCCATCCACCAATCCCCCTCCCTCTCCCTCTTGGATACAAAGCAGAAAATAAAACGGTTCCAAAAATCAAACAATCTCAACTCTTCCTTCGCTTTCTTCTCAAGTAAGGCATGGCACTTAGAGATTTCATTGGTGGTGTCCCAGAATCATCTTGTCCGATACTTTCCGGAGGAGAACTACTATTATTGCTAGCTCTAGGAGTTAAATGGTCAGGATTCTGCTCGTTATATAATGCATCTGCCGTCCTTCTCTTTGGGTTAGCTTCTTCCCCAGTATTAGAACAATGTGGATCAGAGTCATCAGAGACCAACTCTGTAGCTGGCTCGGAAGCATGTTTATGCGGGTCCTCTTTTGTTTCATCTTCGTCCAAGCAAAACCCACCACCCATGTTAAGGCATTCCTGAAATGATTCAACTTCAAAAGAAGGATCACCATTTTGACCTACACTTGGTTCATCTGTTTTGAGTTCTGGTTCTTCTTCAATCGAGCAGAATCCACCTCCCATTTCAAAGTAGTCCCCACTAGAGTGCTCCTCCTTATGCTGGATCTCTTCACCAGTACTAGCGGCAGTATCTCCAACTAAGTGATGATCCTCAAAAGGTTCTTTCACGGCCTCTTTATCGCTACAGTTTTCTTCCTCGTGGCTTGCTTTACCCGGTTCATCAATTTCCACGTCATCATCCGAAGTGTACTTCACAGCCTTTCTAGTTCGAGCTGACTGGGAGAAATATACATGACAATTGTCGGTAAATCAAAGGAATTTACAAATGAACAGTAGAGGAAACCAGATAAATGAGTTACTTTCCCTGTAGTAGAATAATTCAGACAGACATACTAGTGCAGACACCAAAGCCCAATCTGCAAAAGCTAGAGCAGTGATGACTATCATGGTATCTATACATATTCAGTCCCAACCAGGGAAAAACCAATAACGGCCATAATAAAAGCTGATTCTAAGCATGTAATTGGTCACACTTCCAGAGAACTCAATAAGTGCCTCTAAGACAGCAACTCACTGTGTGTTTGCGTCAGCCCACCAAGGTGGCAAAGGTTAATTCTATTGATTCCTAAAGAACTGCTTGAAGATGAAGACCATATAAAACAAACCAAGCATAAATTAGGACAAGCCAAATCAAACACTTTTCATGATCAAAAATAAAAATCAAACACTTTCCGACCGCCTACTGAGATCAGTGTCCTTATTACTCATCAATTGTACTCGAAAGATTATAACTATCACATTGCTTTATGAACACAATAGCATTTTTTATCTGACGTACACAATAGCCCAAACATAGGAACTGGTTCATATATCACATAACTGCTACCTGTACACATGTCAGTATATAATTAAGGAATTTTGGATGGAAAGATTTACCAGCTGAGCCAACTTCATATAACACAAACTGAACCAAAAGCCACGTTATTCTACCATTTAGAAGGAACCAATGAAGTATTCCTGTGGTTCATGATACTTTATAGTTCATATGGCATAAATGACACTGATATCACCCAATAATTAAGACAGCTGGAAAGATGGAGAACAGCCAAAAACCTACCTTCCGTAATTCACGCGGTCTTCCTAACTTTTCGTCTTGCTTTTCTTTTTCATTCTCACTAATGCAGTCTCCGTCAGAACTGTTTTCACCATCTTCAAGACCAGAACTTTTTATTCTCCGACCTCTTCCATTAGCTTGGCGTCTCTCACTTCCTCGGCCTCTGCCTCTTGCAGTCAATTTTTGCCTGGTATTTTTCCTGCCTTCTGACCGCATCACTGGATCAATATTCCTAGCTTCAGATGGCTCAGACTCTTTATTCCTTCTTTTTTTTGACAACTTCACAGCTGATTTGTGTGTTGAGTTGCTTTCATCTCTCGTGACACAATCCTCTGTTCCAGTTACAGATTTTCCCGACTTGTCATCCCTACTTTCTTCGACAGATGTTTTCCCTGTTATTCCTTTAACTGCTTTATTAATCCTCTTACTCCGTATTTTCGCAAATCTCTCATTGAAAGTGTAGAATGCTTCCAACCGCAGTTGAGTCTTCATTATTCAAGCCCATGAAACAAGTCATAGAAGACGTGCATCAGCTTCCTCATTTTGATGAACTTTAGCACAACAAATGGCTGAAGAAAAAGTAATGCATTCTAGGGCGTAAAATTGAGTATAAACATCATGAACCATACTATGTTGATTTCCAACGAGAAATCTATTAACCATAACATCCAATTCCAGTGGAAAAGAATGTGTGCCCCTATGTGCTAGATCCAATAAAACCTTAGAGTGTCCCCAATGGCACAACCAAAACTAAAGATTTCTAAAGTTAACAATGTTGGTCCAAAATATGGCTCACAATGGTATAATCAAACTTAGCAACCCCTTAACCAATAACCAAATTTCAGCCTTTGGATAACCAAAACTAACAACATTCTCTCTTTGGATAACCAAATTTAATAGGGACCACACTCTCTCTTTCGTTTCTCTCTCCTCCCATCACTATCAATAGACCCACCAACTTACATTTATTCCCAACTGCCTCTATCTCTCTCTACTAAAAATGAGTTTTTGATTATGGACCATTGTGGGACTTCACATTATTAATCATAGCAACCCCTTGTATGGATAACCAAAAGATGGGGTGGCAAGTTTTGATTATCCTATTTTGGTTATGCCATTGGAGATACCCTTATAATTTCCTATCACCCCTCCATGGGTACACGGGTTTGGATATTGGCATTTATTTGCTCTTGGTGTGGCTAATAGAAGTAATGGGAAAAAAACTTCAACGTAATAATGTTTTATATAAAAAGAATTTGGGAACCCTAAAAAAAAGTATCTCAAGTGCTGCTTTGTGTTTTCCGGGTCACGAGGACCCATCAAAGGCACGGCCACTTTGGGACCAACCTGCAAGCTAAACTCTGGGTCCCTGCAACCACACACAAACCACATGTATCGGCAAGTAAAGGCATTTACGTCAAATGCTTATGGTTCTTACCCTTCTATTGATTATTCTAACATCAGGTCATGCCTGAATAGTAGCTTATGAAACATCAAAAAGGAAAAAAGAGCAAGTTTACCACTTCTGAATTATCAGGAGTAACATCGAACACAATGTAGAACATATTATCTGTGTATAGCTACTGCGTTAAGGCCTACAAGACTAACATGTCTCTTGAGTTTTGTCCTACACAACTTATTCCGTTTTTCATATTACCTGAAGGTATGGGGCCAGACAGACAGAACGTAGTTGAATGGCGGGGACCGTAGGTATGAGTGTGGCATGATGCGTATTTTAAATTTTCATTTGTGAGCATACATAAGAGTGTGTGTGTGCGCGCGCGCGCGGGGGAGAGAGAGAGAGAGAGAGAGAGAGAGAGAGAGAGAGAGAGAGATTAACCTCATGTTTGTTGTACTCCTTCAAAACAGGTAAGAGCAACTCATCCGCCTTCTGCGTATTCCATCCAAACTTTTCCCAACACAATCTGAACACAAAGAAAGTTGATTAGTTAATCCAGCATTTGCACTTTCGCAAAGGACAACAATATATTGTCTATAGTTAATCGGACTCAAGCTGCAGTAAGCACAAGCCTTTAATGAGCATTTTGGGAGCAATTCATGTTTTCCCTCTCAAGAGTTGGATGAATTAGCAGCTGCTGAATACGAATATAGTTCCCGTAAGGTGAAGACAAACCGCAAGCAGTTTGCCCCAGCTTCTTTTTTAGTGTTACAATAAACCCCATGCTCTGATAGTTCACACAACTTAAACAATTGTCACTTGTAAATTTAGAAAAGGCTAATTTCCCTCGTGTTTATAAAGTCACTGCATGTTGACTGAAAGGATCATATGAAACAGAAATTAGTATGTTTGGCATGGGAACATGGGTAGATCCAAAATTAGATGCAAGTGTAAAAGATCTTATTTTACCACATGATGTGCTCCACATTGTCCACAAGATGCCAAAATACTATACCATCAGAATATCATGCAAAAGTTCTCCCAAAGTGGATTGAAAGCAATTTAATCACAAAAGACTTACTTGCGAAGAACGAAAAGATCTGGCTTCCCCCATGAGAAAGGTTCTGTTGACTTGTCCACTTGTGGAGAAACATAAGCACAAATTACTGCTTCATTTGGAAAAGATGAAGGAATGTGCCAGTTTTTGCTCACATTTCTCTGTATTAGTTAAAATTGTCATCGTATGAGTAAAAAATGTTTTTAGATGAGAAGACAAACACTGACAAAAATAAGGGATCAGCTTAACAGAAGGTTAAGTATTACATGCTTATCCATGAAGATCTGCTTCGTGTTCTGGATGTCGTCCATTGCTTGCGTAACAGTCTGTGCAGGTGCAGAGAGTCCATCCATATCGCTATTTGAGCAACTCACAGTGTCTTCACCAACTTTTGACCCTCTATTCCTCGAATTAGATCCTGTTTTCACACCGAGCTTTCCTAAGATGGTTGGATCTGGTGATTCAATCCACTCCCGAAATTTAGTGAGGCCATCTTCCTCAGGAAATGCATTCATAACTTCAATAGCATTAACAATACCTATCCCACTGCACACAAAAATAAATAAATAAATAAATAAATGACACTGCCAAGAAAAACACTCAGGTAAACCCTATGCTTCTGTGTAGCACCATACCTCAATGTACTAACTGCCTATCAGTATAACACAAAAGAAATAAATAGCACTGAAAATACCAACTTTTGGGGGGTAGATTTAAAATACCTACCGACTAGGCAAAGAGAACAAGTTTGTAAAAATGCCTAACAGATAAGGGGCCAAGGTGTATCATGTAATTATGGCCAAGGTGGTATCATGTAATTATGGCAACACACAGTATGATAGGATCACAAGGGTAGTGTACCTTACACCTTCAGTATAATCACTCCCAAGAAGCAGGGCCATACGGATTAGTTGCTCTCGTGTTAGGCCAAGCTCCTTCTCAATGTCCTGATAAACGATATCAGTTGGCATTAAACAAGCTGGTATAAGTGCATCCACATCCCCCAACCCCCAAGAGAATCAAATTTCCTTTGCGGAAAACATCGAAGCAGATATGGAGATGAAATAGAAACAAGAACACCACAGAACCAAACAAATAAATGGAAAACATATCACATGAGAATTCAATTCAATTCAATCCGACAAAGCATTATAAGTACTACCACAGGAGATGAGAACAATTGTAACAGATACAAACCTTCACGAAGTAGGTCTCAACATATTTGCGGTCATCGAATATATTCTTGTAAACATTTTGTGCCCCAAACAAGAACACATCAGAGTCATCAGTAACCACACCATCTACAAGGTTTGAAAGTTCCATGTATGCACACTGAGCTTCAGCTTCCATTGGTGCAATAATATATGGCAAGCCAAACATTTGAAGAAGCTCCTGAAATCATATGAAACATTAGCATCAATTGACTCCTTAGTGGGGGAAACCAAATCTAGTAAAAACCAGCTACTACAAGGGACGCTATTTCCTCCCAGAACCAAAACGTTAAGGTGAGAGAACCCACCTCCTTGCTAAAAAAATGGAGTTGAAAAGGCACCAAAAGCAATCCTAACTAAGCACTCTAATACCAGAGTGCATCTATCAAGTAAATGGGAAAATTAGTTTGTTTTGTTTCAGGTCAATGAAAAGGATTCGTGGCCATACTTGTAGCAGTAGCTAACATACCATTGTAAAATTGCAGCTTTAACCGTACATAGATTTGTTGACCATAAAAAGCTAAGGTAGAAGTTATTGCAACAACCTAATTGCTAGAACATTTTGATGCCCTAATGGACACATTTGATGCTTATGGAAGAACACTTTTCTCAACAATAGAATGAAAAGAATACTTCCAACAATGCCTCAACCAACATGACAGAGGCTTTATGCTTCAAAAGTAACAAACAAGGTCATTGTTCACAATGTAAACGACTGCCTTTCCCTGATGTGACAAAAAATTGGGTGCACACCTGGCATTCAGTAAACATTTCACTGCTTACAGACTCTGCATTACGCTCGAGCCTTCTCTGCTCATCTTCTAGGTCTATACGCTCTCTACTTAGATTTATCCTTTCCTCCTCCAAACTAGCCTCTGTAACTTCCATCGGCTTTATTTTGTCATCCTCAAGAGTAAAATTTTCATCCCCTTTCTGCTCAGCACTGTTATCAGGAATATTTTTGTTGGACAACTTTTGTACAACATTGTGGTTTATCGTTAATCCCTTAGCAGAAGATTCCCCCTGCTGTGGTGTCCCTACTACCAGGTTATGCGCTGCAGCTTCAAAGACATTTACTTGAGCATCAGCAGCTATGGCAGGAGGCATTTCACCTGACACCATATCCGAAATCTCAGAACTTACACCAAAATTAGTGGTAGAGGTGGACATTTGGACGCCAGCATTGGGTTTCACTTCCTCCACAACCAAGTGGAACCCCTGTTCTCCAATAGGAGGGACGGATTTCTTATCTCCAATTCCTCCAAGTAAATTTCCGCCTTCAATTGTATCTTGCCGAAAAAGTTCAGCATGGTATTTAGGATACCTTTCAAATGGTTTGTCTAGCAGTCCTTCAATGCTGTCAGTATTAACCATTGATGTTGCCACAGGAGAATCATCTGTGCTTAAAATATCCATTCCAGCCTCAGCTTCTAACCTTGCAACCCCACTGACCACCTCAAATGATGGTTTATCTACTTGCAAAGTATTCTCTTGGGGCAAGTTAGGCACAGGCTTACCATTCTCTTGAATACCTTTAATCTCATGAGCCATTCTTCTGGCTTCTTTTAAATTCTCATCTTCACATGATGCATCACTAGATTTTTGTTCCCTTATATCCTCAAGACTTCTCCTAATTGCTTCCTGGAAATCAGCATCTTCTTCCAAAGCACCTTTGGAGGCATTATTACAAGGTTCAGCAAGTGATGTGGATGCACAATTAAGAAGAGTGGAATCTCCATCCTCCCACTCCACGTCACTCTCATCATTAATGCGACCTTCAGCAAGAGAGAGCTTGGTTTCCTTTCCAACATCAGGAAGTGAACTATTACCTTTCTCTACAACCACCCCTTCTTCCCAATCAATATCTGAATCTGAGTCACAAGAATGTTTCTCTGAAGGAAGAACACTACCTTTAGAATTCAGTACTGTATCTCCTGCCACTAAACGAGCAAATAGATCATCATCAACATATTCGTGACCACCGTCATCCTCAAAGGATATCTCCATCAAGTTCAAATTTTTAGACATAGATTGATCATCTCTGTCATCTAAGTGAACTGATCCATCACTACCCTGATATGAAGCTTTTTTAAGCTGGATTTTATCAGGTAGATTTCTTGAGATGCCGCCTGCATTTTTATCGAAACCAGACTCACTCTCCATAATCACATTTGTGTACATTGTGTCTTGCTCGATCTCTTTCATTAAATCCAAATTCCTTTGTAAATCTCGAGTCATACGCATTCCCATAGCTCTCACTCGACTGACTCGAACATGTCCTCTCTCATCCACATATGTCTCAATATCATCATCAAATACAGTGTCATCAGCGACTGCTCCAGTTTCAGCGTTGGACTTCTTGGTAGATGCAATGCTTTCCACAGGGTCTGAAGGAGGAGGTTGTAATGGTGTCTGATCTTGCTTCTCACCATGTCTCTCTCCTCCAGCAGATGTAAGAATTCTGATAAATATAAGCATGTATTAGGATAATGAAAATTATACCCTCGAGGGAATCAGGATTTGTAACAAAATAAAGCTAGTTCATCTTGAACATTGTTTGGTGGAAAGAGTTGCATTGGCTCCCATCTCATGTATAAGTACTCTATCTACCACTTCATTACTTGATCCATCTTAGTTGTCTTATTGACTGTAGAACTCAAAAGGAAGTATATGAAGATATGTCTACTCACTGTTTATCCCCAGTGAAAGACGACGAGAATATAAATTCTCTATTGGCTTCAGAGGCTATCCGCGAAGTCTGGACACCACCTACTCCCTTCCCAGCAGCGGATTTTCGCACTTCATCTATCTCCCGGCGGAAAGCAACGGTTTTTAGATAGGCCTGTATTTGTAATTCTGAAAACTTCGCAGGGGCCTAAATGAACACATTGAGAAATCAATTCAGTTATTGTCAGAAAATTAAAAGACATTGAACTTATTGAGCACTCCAAGATATAAATAGTAGAATTGTGAACAGATTAAGGAAGATGCATTTGATCGTGATAGGTTGATAATAAAAAAGAAACAATATTCATAGTTAGCACAAGGTTTTCAAAGATGTCTTTCCAGACTCTAAAAGTCCAATAGAACTCCTGGACTGTCGTGAAGATGGATTAATAAGCTCAAAATTATCAAATACATGTGGATACTGTTTCATACTTTTTACAGGTTTGATGGAAAGAATAAGTGGAAGGCCTCCTAGTGACATAAAGAACATTTTTGTTAGGGGTCTGGAGACAATAAAACTCGCCTTGGACGACTTGTCGACCCATATAACATAAGTTATCAGGAACGTATATTTAACCAACAAACATACTGAACAGCATCTATTCATTACAATAAAACTCGCCTTGGACGACTTGTCGACCCATATAACATAAGTTATCAGGAACGTATATTTAACCAACAAACATACTGAACAGCATCTATTCATTACTAGTTTACTAGTATACTTGACATCCCTGATTACCAATATGGCGCATATTTGACATCAAACGGGGTCATTTCACAAATATTTTGAGATGCTTGGAACAAATAGCCAATAGGGTAGTTCGCACAAATCATTGACCAAGATAGAAATGGAGACTGGATTTTATTTAGGTCAACATGTACAACAAAATCATTAACACCATACCTTTTTGACCTTTTGATATTTTTGTCTGTTTTCTGCCATCAATCTCTCCCTCATCTACAAAACAGGAGAATTGTACTCAATATAAATATAGAGAACTATGATCTCTAGAATAAGAGAAAAGACTTAGCTCAAGAAAAAAACACAGCTAGAATGTAAGCTCACTTACCTGAACAAGAAGATCAAGTTGCATTGATGGAGGTAAGGCGGCTAACACGGCAGGATCAACTTTTCCATTCATTGCTGGCTGCAAGACCGAGTAGATACAAGGAGAAGTGAAATACTCTAGCTTCCCCATTGCAAATAAATGTTCTTACATTTCAACACTTTCAATGCGGTCGTGTTCAAAATCTAGTTAATCTCTGAGAACACCAACTTTTAACACTCAAAACAATGATATGCAAATCTGAACTGTTCATATATGATGCGGATGGGACATCCAACTCAACTCCAACGATAAGTACTTACAAGTACCATCTCTTCGTCTTCGTCTTCGTCTTCGTCTTCATCCTCTTCTTCAAATGGGATATCCACACCAGAGGTTGATGCATTGCCAGTAAAACTATCATCATCCTCCGCCGCAAGGGATGCTGCCAACCTTAACTAACTCAAAGAAACATCAACTAAAATCCTTTGCATCCAGTTTTTAATGATGAATTTAGCAATACAACAAGTGTCAATTAGGCTTACATTTCATCTAGTGCTTCCTGGTTGCAACTGAATGGCGAGGTATTGATTCCCTCCGCATTACTTCCTGTCAATTCCACTTGATCTATGACAACCTTTTTACCCTTAGCATCATTCTGCTGTCTCTCTTTCTCGAGATCATTGACCAGCTCTTTCGAGCTATTGATTCCCTCCGCATTACTTCCTGTAAATTCCACTTGATCTATGACAACTTTTTTACCCTTAGCATCATTCTGCTGTCTCTGTTTCTCGAGATCATTGGCCAGCTCTTTCAACCTCATTGCCTTGAGCTATAAAATTGAAATCACACACAGAATGGATGTGAAAAACTAAGCAAGACCCAAAAAAAAAAAAAAAAACCTCAAAGTATTAGACCAGACATTGCTTAGTTTTTTTTTTTTTTGATCCGCGACATTCCTTAGTTCAAATAGACTTTTCGAACCCACTTTCGGATGTTGCCAAGAGGCCTTTGGCCCAACAGCATCAGGGGTGCACTTAAGTGCAAGGAGAAAAGAGGTCAGGAGTTCAACACCTCCTCTAAGGTGTTAATCTAACTATTCTAACGATACTTACTTTCCCCATCAAAAAAAAAAACCACTTCGGATGTTACACTAATGGTTTTTCTTCTTAAAAATTTTAAAGTTCACCTTGGACTTAAAAAAGTGAGGACCCGGCCCTGTGCGGGTCCCTGTGAAAGAAACAGCAGCAGAATCCTTAGCTTTTTGTCAAATTTTTTTGATTAATTACTTGTCTCGTCAAAGTATAAAAACACGGAACGAAGTTCAAACAACACGACGCTCTAAGGGAAAAAAAAAAAAAACAGCCTTTTGAAAAATATTCGTGTTTATTAAACTTTTCCTTGGTTTTCTTCCATACATTTTTAACTTTCAAATTCCTCCTGACGAGACACAAACACAGTAAAAATTCAGAAAAGACAAACAAATGTAGATTGCAAGAACCGATTTGACTTCTAAACCAAACAAACATCACCACATTAAGGGGGCGTTTCCGCTAAACTAATTTGACTAAAATCGATGTTTTCACGGATTTCTAGACAGATCATTCTCCTCACATACATCAACTAAAATACTGGAGTACCATTTAGCGGAAACAACTTAGCCTATTTTTTTTAATAAGTCAGGTGTCTGGCCAGCTTACGGGCACCTCTACTAATCCTGGGGATCAACCCACCGCCCACTTGCGGGGTCGCAATTAAAGCCAGAGCAAAGCTCTATATGGACCGGACCCAAAGGAGTTGATAACACCTGAGATATTTCGAATCTGAAACCTTAGGAGGGAGCAAACCGTAAGTCTCAGGCCTTGACTACTAGGCAAAGCCTTGGGGTTAACAACTTGACTACTGTCATCAGTCTGTAGTCCAATAATATAGCAAAAAATGCACCCTAAGTACATAAAACACAATTGGAAGAAACAAAAGCAAAGCAGAGTCCTTGTTGACACTAACGTGATTGATCAGGAGTTTCTCCGCGGTCTTCCGGATCTTTGTCTGCGCATTCTCCCGCTGTCTACGACGCGCAATCACGGTCCGCCGCTTGAGAGCCGGCGTGGCGCCGTCGAAGACGAACACTGGCTTCGTGCGGAGGAAAAGCAGCTTGCATATCCGCCTGAAGAACCCTAGCACGTGCGCGTTCCTCACCATCTCTCCCTTCTCGTCTCGCATCGCCTTCATGAACTGGACCATCCATATGCTCGCATCTGCAGTGAACAGAAAATCGTGAGACGTGCCGTTATGGATTGCGTTGTTATTAGAAGATTGAAATAGTTAGGGTTAGGGTTGGACCGATTGCGAGTTTTTTGCCGGCGAGGGTTTCGACGGAGACGCGGCGGCCGACGGGGGCTACGAGGTCCCAGAGGCCGTGGACGCCCATTGTTTGTCTGTCTTGTCGACGACGCTTCGGTTATTGTTGCCGCCAACGAGCTTCAGGTAGGTAGGTATATATATATATTAGGATCATTTCCCGCATATCCCTTCAAGTTTGAAGCGAATTGCACTTTAGTTGTTGTAGTTTTAATTTGATCGATGTTAACCTTAATAAACCTGATTCCATTCAGTAACACTCTCCACACTCTCCCAATCGCAGATCTTCACTTTGTGTGGATAGAGATTATCCAAAATAAACTCGGAAGTACTTGGTAAGTTCAAAATGCCATTAATTTAATAAGAAAGCATAATAAACCTAGCATTTCAATCTTGTTACCATTAAAAATGGAGGCTGATTGGGGATTTGTCGGTAAAGGGAGCTGCCGAACAGGGAATCAGTGCTCCTGTTTTTTCTCCTTTGGTTACAGTAGATCCCATAATACACTGTATACCCCTCTAATGTGCTCCGGTGGACAATACATGGGTATTTTCAGTCCGAAAATTGGACGAAAGGTAAAGGAGGATTGACATTGAAACTTATCAAGAACTATAAGGTTAACATTGTTTAAATTAGAAGGACATGGACTAAAGTGGAATTCACTTCAAACTCAAAGGGATATATGGGAATTTTACCCTTTTTTAATTATGGGTTCGACAAAAACAATTCAGAAAATAAAAGTTTATGATAAAAAATTTAAAAAATTCATTAAAGAAAAGACAAGTTCTTTGAATAATCTTTGTCTTTATTCAAAATTATTTTAATTTTGTTCATAATTAGTTTACTTCTTACATTCCTCATACATGTAAAAAGATCTCATAACCATACTACGGTTGACAGATAGTGTAGAAGTTGATTGCACGTGATTACATGGGTCAATTTGAGCGAAACGGTCTAAAGAAATACTAGTTGAGAAGCGACTCATGATTGAGGCCCACAAGACACGATTTGGTAGATTGTTCTAGAACCACAATAAAAAATGCTACGCGTACAATCATTGTGTTGGTTGTGCGCGTAATTCTGACCGTCCAAATATATTTGGACGGTCTAGATTTTTAAAAAACTCTTCTAGGGAAAAGTTTAACTTTTCCGGGGAAGAGTTTGAATGAATCTTGGCCATTTATTACAGCAATGGACGGCTAGAGATTGGTTGTGTGTTGTGTTTTACACAACCATTATGTGTGTAGCACTTTTGACAAGTTTCTAGTATTCTTTAGGAGTCATTATTAGGAATAAGTCATATTTTTTATTTTTGGTAATTAGTAGCCTATAAATAGGCATTAATTGTAAGCCTTAGGGCAATTCGGTTGAGTTGGAATAATAAGAAAAACAGGGAGCTTTCTCTACATTGTGAGTTTTGTTCTCGTGTTTGTTCTTATTTTCATATGTTTTCCAGCATCAAAGGGGCACGAAGACTTCTTCGCTGCCTCCACCAACGCACAGAGACTTCATCGGCGTCTTCATCACTACGCTTTGTCCCTTTGCCTCCATTGTCGCACAAAGACTTTCATTGGCATCTTCATCACTACGTAAAAGCTGCGAGATTGCAAGTTGTGTGTGTCGAGGTTGGCGTGTGTCGTTCAAAAATTGGAATTGGAGGACAATTTGTGCGTCATCGGCGTCTTTCATCACTACGTAAAAGCTGCGGGATTGCAAGTTGTGTGTGCCGAGATTGACGCGATGTCGTTCGCAAATTGGAATTGGAGGACAAAAGGGAAAGAAGGGTATCCCTCATAAGCAAGAGTAATGCCCTAAACTTGAATTGTGATCAAATGTCGTTCGGGGAGACCGTGAATGGTCCTTGTTGGATTATAAGGGCGATGAAATGGACAAAACAGTTGAACGACTTCCTAGGATTGGTGTGGAGCATAGCATGTGTGGAATATTTTTGAAACGAACAAATTTATGTTATTAGAAGAGATAGATATCTGCCTCGTAGAATTGGAAGAGGTTAAACATTGTATCGGGGACTATAGTTACTTTTAGATTTGTGGGGTTTTGTTAATCAACAATGATTGATTGATTTCTATTATATTGAACTTATATTGCCTCTTCTATTTAACCAGTCAATTTTTTTGATAGAGTTGAAGTCCATCCTACTGGACCATAAGTGTGCCATAATCATATTCATAGCCTAATTACATTCATCAACATAAGATTTTATATACATTGAAGGATAAATTAAAAGAAACTTAAGATGGGGCTCTTTGCATTTGCTGTCATTTGTTGCTCATATCTCTAGGTTAGAGAAAGTCATCTTAACTTCTAGGTTAAGTGCAATTTTTGGAGTTGCATGAGGTACTTTTGACAGCCAAATATGGTGCTAAAGACTTCAACCTCTTCCAATTTAATGATATGATGGACAGTATGAATCAGCTCAGCAGGTTGGTTATTCCATCCCATCTAAATGAGATTGAAGTTACCATTTTTGCAAAAACACAACTCGTGTCATGCTACCATGGGCCCTTTCATTCTTGGGGTCTGAAATGTTACTTCTCCAAGTGCTTTTGAAAGAGTTGATCTGATAAAAACTTTTGAAAGACGAAATCGTTAATGAGAAAAGTATTGCATCTCGTATTTGAACTGCAACATTTGCTTTCTCGACAATGTTTTACCTATCGCCGGAAAAAGTGATATGGAGTGGTGCTTTATATCCTGGGGATGCTACAGAAAGTGGAAAGCTGTTACGATTGAAGCAACAATTTTTCTTGTGCAGTGCATCACTTCAGGTTGGCTGAAATCTCATGTGTTCTATGTTTGGGGTCTCCATCCTTCTTCAAAGCTATGTTTGTTACATTCTTTAAGTTGTTTGAGGTCGTACCAAAGTCCTCAAGGATTATATTGTGCACTCAATTACTTTACCATACTATTTTCTAATCATTGGATCAATCATCAATCCCTCTAATCTTCTCCTTTTCTTCTTCCTTGTTTCCAATAGATTCACAAACAAATTCATTTGTTTGTTTTCAAATTTTCTGTTTGCAAGAGATAAAAGAGGATAAATTTTACAAATAACCTTATCTGTTATTGTATTACGAAGACACATAAGTAACAAAATTCGAGATAACATTATCTGTTGTTGTGTCATAGAGAGAAACAGACAATAAACTTTCAGAGATGAGTTTATCTCTAGAATTAACATAGCAAAGCAGAATATACGTATGAACATATAAGATTATTTGTTGGGGATGCTATGGACGAAATACATGGATGCTAATTCTGTCAATATTGGCCTTTAGGCTAACCATCCCTCATGTAAATTTGACGAGGTTCAAATATTCGCTCGATTAATTATGATTGCTAATTTTGTCACTCCTTTTTTTTTTAACGGCACTCCCCTGTAAATGTATTTTTACACCAAAAGTACACTTGCAGGGGAGTACCGTTAATAAAAAAAGGAGTGGCAAAATCATTTCCCTTAATTATATATAAATTGATCTTGAACGAATTTTCAATCAATTACCGAATATGGGCCTTAAAAAGGTTTCCAGCCTGGTCCTTTGGGACTAAAGCCTATGACTATTGGGAAAACGAATCTCTTCCAAGAACAAACAGTCCACTTAAAAGTTGCCATACGCAAAACTCGTGCACATCCTTATGGAACTTACAAAATTAATTGACGAAAAATTAACATCGGGTTGGTTGAGGCAGGGAAAGCTAGCTAGCCAAATCAGGATCAATTGCCTTCTCCAATTGCGGCTCATCTGAATTGAGAGGTAACCCCTTCAAGGCATGTTGATATTCAGTTCATCTCAGTACTAGTGTGCTACACGGTATAGCATCCGGAGGCGTGTCCCCTGAAGTCGCGACACAAGTAAGTGTCGACCCAGACGCTTATCTATTTCGAAGTGATTTTGGACCGTGTTTGGGATGAGATACACCAGATAGAGTAGAAAAGCAATAACTATTGATGAGATCGCGAAACAAGTATCAAAGCTGTGCATCCGCGGTATGATCATGAATGAGATCCCGTAGCATAATGTCAAAAACACTAGGGAACCGTGGGCCATGGCAAAAACTCTAAAAGGAAGGACGAGTATAATCATCTCGATTGAGGCAAGAAAAGCTACGGTGTTCATGGCATAGAACATAGGGAGGAAGGGATTTGGATGTTTGTTTGTGGAGGTAGCTATGGTGGCGTTAATACGACTGATGTTAGTAGTAGGAAGAAGGGAGCTGGTAGACGATGTGGCGTTTATGTTAGCGAAAGGACTGTTGTCGTCGCTTGGACTGTCAGCCTCCTCCTAAGCCACCCGGGGGGCTCAGTACAGCTTGAAAGGTTGTCGTCGTTATCAGTGCAGCTACCACTACTACAGCATTCCTCATCTCCATTGACATCCCTTTCCGCATTAAGAGATAAAATCGATACATATTTTCCACCCATGACTGTTGCGAAATCAAAAGGTCAACAACGCTACAATCATTCGCAAGTGATGAACTTTTCAATGCTCCTGCACGGCGTAAACTGCTCTCGATTTTTGTCCTCTCAAAACCAGCAGGAAGTCTTTCAGCGACGTCTAGGGCCGTGGCACCCTCCAAGTTCTTTTAATTCATGTGCAGTTTGCGGTATCCTCGAACTACAGACTCCACAATCTGCACATGCAAACACAAACGATACAAGTAAGGACTCTAGGACTCAACAAGTATGTATATGTGTGTGCTACAAAATATAGATCAGCCCGTTCGATCTGCCATTGGCTACCGAGGTATACATACATCAGGCCGCGAAGTGGACACTGCCATGTGCAGAATTGTGTTGCCTCTTCCATCTTTTATATATTTCACCCAAACCCAATTCGTACCGGTCATGCGAATCCATCCCATCAGGACTCCCAAAGCTCTCACATTGCGGTTTCTCACTGCGTTGTGCAGAGCAGTCTCACCTCGAACGTTCTGGTCCTCGATTGATTCAGGGCAAGCACATAAAAACTCGGCTAAGATGCCAGCGCGATCATCTTTTTCTGCCAAATAGTGCAAAGTGTGTGGCCCGTGATCCTCTGGTCCTCGATCCTTCGTGGGTGGTTCGATGATAGGTTAGCTTCCTTCTCCCAGCCTGCACAAGGAACGCACGACTAAGACCCGGCCGGGGGTTGTCCCGGCAAGGCCCTCCGGCGCGAGGATGAGTATAGCGCAGAGAGGAAGCAGAAAGCTTTAGAGAGAGTATGTGAGTGTGTTCAGTAGCGTGTACCTGTTAGGGTTACCATCACTAGGTCTTTATAGGGCCTCCTGGCTTGCTCCCCAAGTACGATCGCGTGCCTCCCACGAGCCAAGTGACGTCACGATGACATCAAGGAATAGATCTGGTAACCGTTTTCAGGGCTGAGCTGGCACACCCATGTGCGCCCATGATCATCTTCTGTTATAACCGCTTCCGCACGTGCGTGGCTCAGCAGCCAACCGTCGTCGGCAGCCAACCGTGCTCCGAAGGTGGCTGAGCACGTGTCTGCCGAGGCTGATATGTGTTCGACGAGAGAGACTGTGTGGTGAGGGAACTTCGCCGAAGACAGCGGACGTGCTCGGACCGAGCATGGATTTGTCTTCTGCTGAACCCGTGCCAAGTGGGGTCGTCGATGGATGGACACCGACGAGGCCGAGCGCAGGTCTTACACCTGACACGGAGCGGGCTCGGTCCGTGCCAGCGTGAGCTCTTATGTTCGGCCTGCTACAATAGCCCCTCAACCTCTGCCGATGGCGAACGCGAGGCAGGGGTTGAAGTCAAGCTTGGGCCGAACACAAAGAACGCCGAACATGATCTTGGTCTTTTAAAGACGAGATTGGGCCGAGCCTGACATCGTCGGGGGAGAGCCACCAGTGAAGAGGTGCCAGGTGTCGCTTTATGGCCAGGTACGGCTGGTGAGGGGACGGCTGGCAAACTCTGCAGATTGTCCTTTCCATGCCACGTGTCAAACGTTGAGTGGCCAAAAGTCCGGCGGAGTAATGATGGGCGGGAATTTCGATTTCCCAGCCCTAGTTCTATAAAAGGAGCGGAGTGAGGAGAGAGAAAGCCACATGCCCTCTCTCTCTCTAAAACTCCATCGCCAGAGCTTCGAAGTCCAACGGTTCGTCTTCTGGTCTTGATTCCCAGCGATTTGGCCATCAGATCTCGCTGAAAGTCACAGGTATGTACTCGATTCTTGCCCCTCTTTACTTTTCTGTAGTTTTTCTGCATTTTCTAGTTTATTTTCTGGGTTTTTGGGGCATTTTCTGTTTTAAGTGAATAGTGCACTGCTGGAGATGGACGGACTGTTCATCTCCATCTTCAACGTGTTCTTCCGAGCACAGAACGTTCATGGTGTCAGGGTTTGGCCGACGATGGGGTTGGCCGAGCCCCGATTCTTGACGTTTCGTACGATCAGGCCGAACACAGACTTGGCCAATCCTTTGTAAACAATGATGGGGTGGGCCAATTAGGATGCCGAGCGTAGTGAGATCCTTACTTTCTAGCAGACGCCGAGGTCTCATGTTTTTGTCTCTGCCTTTGTTAGGTCTGGCTCACCCAATCATCATCATCTCATCCGACTCTGAAAGTTCAGGGGACGATTCTGCCAATCTTGTGATCCGAAAATACGTGGAGAGATACAGAAGCCGACGTCGATCTTCCTCCATAGACTCAAACATGTCAGACTCTGGTGATTCAAATGCCGAGCGTGACCATGAGTACGGCGGTTTTAACACCGAACCGGAGATAACCTTTTCTACTAGCACAGAGTCTGAAGCCGAGCATGAGCTTGGGGCCGAGGCTGAATCCAGACTTCGTTCTCAAGCCGGGGCCACGACCTCTTCCCGTTCCGCTCTCGTTGAGACGTCTTCCGACAATAGGGAGTTTACCGACCTATTCGAGAGGGGGCAGGTCTGTCCACACGCCCATTACTTCAGCGGACGTCCCGATGAGTATGATAATTTCTACCGAACATACCACATCCCGGCCGACGTTGTAGTCCACCAGGTAGCCAGCAATAGGATAAGGGATAAAAGGGAAGACCGTCCCGAGCATATAACGGTTCCTCTGATGGCCATCTGCGAGGCTGGGCTCCGCTTCCCCCTTCATCCTTTTCTGAGGGAACTGTTGGCCAGGTTCGGCATAGTACCCCATTTCTTTGCCATCAATAGTTATAGGATAGTGATGTCCATAATCAAGCTGAAAGAGCTACACAACCTCGAGTTCACCGTGGCCGACCTCTTTCACACGTACATCATGTCCAGGCACGGCGGGACCGAGCGCAGGTACCTGTCCACACGTAGTGGCAAAGAGCCTCTGATAGATGGGCTTCCCGACACCGACAAGTGGGCTAACTTCTATGTTGAAGTTAGTGGGAATTATGAGTTCGGCAGTCAGTCAGTGCGGCTACACTCTGTGCCGAAGATAAAAGACTTTCGAGGTCGGGTTTTAATTTTCTTTACGTCGCCGAGTATGGCTTATTTCTTCTTTGTGTCATTTGAGCATTCTGAAGATATCCTCTCCTTGCAGATAACCGAGCAATCACTAAGACACAGCATTCTTTGTCAGTTGAGGCAAACGTTGAGACGTTGAGGGCTCAAATTCGTCGTGACGCGCCGACGCTGCTCGACTACATTCCCTCTTACAAGGGAAAGTTGAGGAGGAAGAAGAAGGAAGCTGGGCCGAGCACAAAGGGTAAAGGTAAGAAGAGGGCTGCCGAGGGACAAGCGGGGGAAAGCAGGCCGAGCAAGAAAGCGAAAGAGCCAAGGGTCAAGTTCCCATCTTTAAAGAAGTCAGCCGACTTCTGGTTCCAAAGCAGTCTGCCAGCCGACTGTCTGGGTATCAACATTCCGCCTGTCCGAACCCTTATTCCCGAGTTTACCGACGAGATGGGGAGAAGGAATGTGGTGAAGTTGAATCTGAGAGACGGGGCCGCAACCCGCCAGAAGGAGGCTGCATTGGTTGATAATTCTGCGAAGAAGCAGAAGGTTACCCAAGACTTCTTCCCCACAAGGCCGCCGACACCACATCCTAAGGAGAGGGACCAAACTGAGTCCTCGGCTGCGGGCGGCTCCAAAGCCGTGGAACAGGCGGCAGGTTCAGGTGGCCGAGCGATTGTGCAAGAGTTCGCGCCATCCTTCGCAATGGCTGATGGCAGGATCGTCACTGTCGAAGACAGTGTAAAGGTTGAGCCCGGGTTGGCCGTTACCATGCTGCACGGCCTCGCTCTTCCGAGGGATATGGATAGAGTCCCAGGGGAGTTGCAGCCGAGCATCGCACATCTGAGTGCCTACCTTGTTCAGGTACTTTTGACTTGATCATTCTAATTTCCTTTTTTGAGTTAACTTCTTCCTCTTTTGGCCGAGCTTGACCATCTTTCCTTTTAATAGGCTGGGCAGGCTGCTCTGCGAGTGTCCAACCAAGCCGATCTGTTGGCGGCCGAGAGAACGCGGTATCGAGATGATGCTAAGATCGAGCGCGAGAAAACTAAGGCCGTCAAGACTGCGCTGAAGCTGGCTAAGGCAAAAGTTGCCGAGCTTGAGAAGGAGAGGGACGAGGCCCTTGAGAACGCAAAGACGGCCGAACGAGAGCTTGGTCAAGTCGTGAGGAGGGAGAAGAGGAAGATGAAAGAGGTGGACTCGAAGGCCTACCAGGCGGGGTACGACCGAGCAGGAGCTGAGTATATGAGAGATGCTCGGTCGATGGTGAATGAGGAGGTCGAGAAGAGGGTTCCTATTGCGTACCGAAAAGGGTACAAGGCTGGGGTGCTGGCTGCTTGTGCTGTTATGCAGCTAGAGCCCGACATGAACTTGATGAAGACCATCCCTGCGGCCGTAGTGCCCGAGCTCGTGCTGCCGTACACGGAGGAGGAATGTGCCCCACTTCCACCGGAGGAGTTTTCTGAGAGCGAGGACGATGTTGATGATCTGACAATGGCCGACGCTGAAGGTGGAGTCGATGGTTCTGGTGAGGGGAAAGAGACCCAGGTTGAGAACGCCGAGCAGGATACCGAACAGGCTCAGAAAAATGATGAAGTCGTCGTTGAGGCCGAGGACGATGCTGCTCGTCTTGCCGAAACTGCAGCCGGTGGTGATCCACCCCAACCATAGAGCTTCAAGTTTCTTTTGTGTTTTTCTTTTGAACTTCTTGAATTTTTGTTGGACTGGACGGCTCCGAACTTGGGAGTTTGCCGTGCCAGATGTAATGGTTTAAAGGGGGTCGGCACCGAACGATTTACTACGCCGTACCTCCTAGCTTAGGATCCTTCAAAACACTTGTCTTTATTTCGAAGTTTTTAGATGAATGCATGGCTTCTTTCGCAACGTCTCTATTATTGCCGAGCTTGTCTGATTGCCTTCATGTCTTCACAGAATTCTTGTAGTTCTTGAATGTTTGTGAATGTGTAGTTGTCCGTAACCCCCACTTTTGGTTTGGGTTCGGCAGAATAGTTGAGAATATTTCATGATCGAAATGGTTAAGTATAGATCTTGCAGCCGAGCCCAGACCATAATTAATATGGCCGTAGGGAGTGATCTGCCGAACATGAGTGGATTGTGAGCTGACATGATCCAACCTTTGACGTAGTTTGAGAGTGTGAGTTGCCCTCTTGCCAGTGGATGGGGCTCGGCCCATGAGTCAGCCCCAGGCCATGGTAGAAGGACGTTTGAGAGTAGTGACTGTTTGTGGGTGGTTTGCTCGCCATATTGCGAGTGTAACCTTTCGGTGGCCGACCATAGTGTCTTGCCAATCCTAGCCGAAGCCTGAGTTCCAAAAAGTGTATTTCAGGCTCGGCGGACCATATGTCCAGTGATTGCTTCTTTGGGCGGTATATTTGGCCGAAGCAATGGGCTTTTTAAGGAGCCGTTTGGAGGGTGTGACCGAAGTCATCGTTTGGTTGTGGCTTTTTGGCCGTGAGTGAAAGGAATGCATGAAACGTTGCTGAAGTCTTTTTGGATAAAAAAGGTATTGTCATTTCATTGATATTTCTTTCGAAGTACAGGGAAAGTAAATAAAAACAGTAACGGTGGGTCGAGGCCCTTCTTTGAAATGCGAAAGATGAAATGTAGAGGAGTTATGCCGAAGCTGAAGAAATAAGAAACTTGTTATGCATGAAGTGTTGGCCGAAGTCTGATTGAAGCATCAAATGTACGCCTTCCTGAGGTTCTGTGCATTCCACGGGTTGGTGAGCACCTTGCCGTGCATGTCTTCGAGGGTGTAAGCCCCTTCACCAGCAACCTTCACAATGTGAAATGGCCCTTCCCAATTAGGCATGAACTTTTTCTTTTTGCTTGCTTGGACGACTTTCCGCCAAACCAGGTCGTCGGGCTTGAACTTCTTGATCCTGACACTTCTGTTGTAGCCTTTGGCAACAGTCTGTTGGTACTCAGCGAGCTTTAGCCGAGCGTCGTCGCGTTTTTCCTCAGCCAAAATCAGTTCTTGCTCGACGGCTTCGTCATTGGACTGTGGGTTGAAGTTCTCCGTTCGGAGGGTTGGGAACCTTGATTCCAGTGGTATTACGGCCTCCATGCCGAACGCCATCGAGAAGGGTGTTTGGCCTGTAGAACGGCGGGGAGTAGAGCGGTAAGCCCATAAAACCCTGGGGAGTTCCTCTGCCCATTTCCCTCTTTTTGAATTCAATCTTCGTTTTATCCCTGCACAAACCGTCTTGTTCGAGGCCTCGGCTTGGCCATTTCCCTGAGGGTAGGCTGGTGTTGAGTTGAAGAATCTGATGCCGAACTCCGCACAGAGACTTGTGAGGCCGTCCCCGACAAATTGAGTGCCATTGTCGGAGACGATGGCGTAGGGCACGCCGAACCTTGTCACGATGTTCCGCCATACAAATCGTCGGACATCTGCTTCTGTGATGGTGACCAAGGCCTCGGCTTCTACCCACTTGGAGAAGGAATCCGTTGCAGTGATCAAGAATTTGAAGCCCCCAGGTGCTGTTGGGAGTTTCCCGACGATGTCGAGCCCCCATTGGGCGAATGGCCATGGACTTGTGATTGGAGAGAGATTTTGAGCTGGCTGCCTGGGGATCGGTGAGAAGAGTTGGCATGGTCGGCACCTGCGTACAATTTCCTCGCAGTCTTTCCTCATGTTTTTCCAGAAGTATCCTTGACTCATCGCGCGTTGGCATAACGAACGTCCACCGGAGTGGCAGCCGCAGCTTCCGGAGTGCAATTCGTCTAGGATCTCGGAAACTTGATTGGGGTGGATGACCAGGAGGTAGGGCCCAGAAATGGATTTCCTATAGAGTTGGCCATTCTCAGAAAGCCAATAGTACGCGGCCTTGTTTCTGATACGAAAGGCTTCCTTCTTGTCGTCGGGTAGGGTATCGGTTCTGAGGAAGGCAACGATTTCATCCATCCAGCTCGGGCCAAGTTCAATGTTGAGCACTTCTGGGGTTGTGTCGAAACTCGGGTGGTCAATGTTTCCAAAATTTATGGTTCGGAACTCCGATGCCTTTGAAGCCGACGCGAGGCCTGCAAGTGCGTCGGCGTGTGCGTTGTGCTCGCGGTTGATCTGCTCGATGTTGAAGTTCTTGAAGCGAGTAATGAGTTCGGCTGCCGTGGTTTGGTACTTTATCATCCGTGGATCTCTAGCTTCGTAGTCCCCCAGCACTTGATTGACTATGAGTTGAGAGTCGCAGAATACGGCCAAGTTGTCAACTTTCATTGCGATTGCCGAGCGTAGTCCAGCAAGTAGTGCTTCATATTCCGCCTCATTGTTTGTGGCAGGAAAATCGATGGTGATGGCACTTTCGTGAAAAGTTCCGCATGGTGAGACCAAAACTACTCCGGCACCGGCTCCGTTGTTGTTGGAGGCGCCGTCAACTTGCATTCGCCAAGTGTCTCCCTGAAAGAGGAGCCACCGGCTCTCTTTTGGTTGGTGTTCGGCAGAGGTTTGGGTGGGAGGATTGTGTAGGATCTCAGAGTCTTCTGGTGTGAGTTCAGCAATGAAGTCAGCGAAGACCTGTCCCTTTATTGCCGTCCTCGGTTCAAAACGAATATCGAAGTTCGCAAGCTCAACCGCCCATTTTGAGACTCGGTTTGAGAGGTCGGCTTTTCGAAAAAGAGCTTTGAGAGGGTGCTCGGTCAACACTGTTATGGTGTGCGCCTGAAAGTATGGCAGAAGTTTCCTCGCCGCGGAGACCAGGGCGAGTGCAAGTTTTTCCAGTGGAAGGTACCGAGTCTGGGCTGGGAGGAGTGTCTTGCTTATGAAATACACTGGCATGTCGTCGGCCCCTTCTCGCCGAACAAGTGCTGAGCTAATTGCGTGGCTCGAGACTGCAAGGTAAAGATAGAGATTCTCGTACTCTTTGGGCTTTACCATTAGTGGTGAAGAACTCAGGTAATCTTTAAGCTCGGCCAACGCTCTGTCGCAGTCCGGTGTCCACTCAAAACTTCGTCGGCTTTTCCCTTTGAGAGCGTGAAAGAAGGAGTGGCACTTGTCGGATGATTTGCTGATGAAGCGATTGAGAGCCGCTGCCATCCCAGTTAGTTTTTGTACCTCTCTGATTGATCTTGGTGGCCGAAGATCTGCCACTGCCTTGATTTGGTTGGGGTCGGCTTCGATGCCCCTCCGTGTGACCAAATGGCCAAGGAATTTGCCGGCACTTACGCCGAACGCGCACTTCTCCGGGTTTAAACGGAGTTTGTGGAATTTAAGAATCTCGAAGACCTCGGCCAGCTCATTCAAATGGTTGTGCTCCTTTTGGCTTTTGACGACGAGGTCGTCAATGTATGCTTCCAGGATGTTGCCTATTTGTGCATAGAGCATCTTGAAGATCGCTCTGTTGAATGTTGCTCCGGAGTTCTTTAGACTGAACGGCATCACTCTATAGCAGAAAATTCCATGTGGAGTTATGAATGCTGTTTTCTCCATGTCGGCCGGGTCCATAGCAATCTGGTGATAGCCACGGTAGGCGTCCAGAAAACTAAGCCGAGCATGGCCGGCAGTTGCGTCTACGAGCTGGTCGATCTTCGGTAGTGGAAACCAGTCCTTGGGACAGGCGTCGTTAAGATTCGTGTAGTCGACGCAGACTCGCCACTTTCCATTCTTCTTCTTGACGACCACCGTGTTGGAGAGCCAGGTTGTGTATTGCACTTACTGAATGGCGTTGTTGTCTAGTAGCCGGTTGACTTCTTCTATCACGGCGTCGGCGTGCTCTGGTGCCGAACGTCGAGCCCGCTGAATGACTGGTTTGGCGTCCTTTTTTATGTTGAGGGAGTGGCAGATAAAGTTGGGATCCACTCCTGGCATTTCCTCCGGGGTCCATGCAAAAACTTCAAGATTTTGTTTGAGGAACAGGAACATCTCCTCTCGCTCGGCGTCAGAAAGTGAGGAGCCAAGCAAGAAGAAGCGTGATCCGTCCTCGTTGATGGGCATTTTTACCAGTTCCTCTTCGGCTTTGTCCTCGGCTTTTTGACCGACGTCGTCAATGACGGCCATGTCTGGGACTTCAACCCATTGCACTTGTTTTGCCTTTGAGGAGCTGTGGACGGCGGAGACGTAGCATTTTTTGGATGCAATCTGGTCCCCTCGTAAGTCCTCTTGTCTTCCTGTTGCGCCGATGAAGCGAACAACCTGGTGGTATGTTGAAGCAATTGCTTGCATTTCATGGAGCCAGGTTCGGCCGAGGATGGCGTTGTATGGGCTCGGCGCGTTGACAACTATGAATTCGACGGTAACAGTCTTTGAGCCGACGACGACCGGCAAAAAGATTCGGCCGATCGGCCATACAGGAGCTCCGCTGAAGCCAATGAGGGGTACCTCGGTGGGTTGCAAAGCCGACTCTGGTAGGTCCAACTTCTTGAAGAGGTCATAGTACATAACCTCGGCTGAACTTCCCTGATCAATGAGGACACGCTTGACGTCATGGACGCCAATTTGGACGGTGACGACGAGTGCATCTGAATGTGGAGTCTGAACGTGTTCAAGATCACGTTCGGTGAAGCTGATAGTCCATTTTGGTAGTTCTTATGGTCGTGATCGTTTGGATCCGCAGCCGACGGAGAGTATCTCTTTTGAAGTTGAGGCTTGATCGATGTCGGCTCTGAGGGTGGTCTCGAATGCCTTTGTTACCGGTCCATGGATGACATGGATCAATGGTCGTTGTTCGTTGGGGTTGGGATTTGTCTATCGGGCGGGCGTCTTTGCTCGATCAATGTATTGATCGAGATGGCCTTGAGCGGCAAGCTTTTCAAGGAGAGCCTTGTATGGTGCACAAGCAGTCGTGTAGTGGCCGAGCTCGTTATGGTAGGTGCACTTCTTCCTTGGGTTTTGATCCGGTTGGCCGGTGTCAGTCCCGAGCTTAGCCGTCGGCCACTCAAACCACGGTTGTCTCATTATTTCCTTCAGAAAAGACCAGATCGGTTCTTTGAAGTGAGTGGTTTCGGCCACGTGGTCGTGCTCCTTCGGCTGTCGCTCCTTCCCCTTTTTAATGTTGTGCACTTGCTTCTTCGGCTGCACTTGTTGGGTCGCCGTTTGTACCGGTAGCTGTTGAACGGTTGAGGAGAACGGATTGTTGGAGCTCGGGATTCCCTGTGCGGCTCTGTCTGCGTAGAGTTCTTCGAGAGCGCAGAATCTTTCCACTACACGCATCAATTCACCCATGCCGTGTGGTGGGCGGATGGCGAGTTCGTCTAAGATCTTGCTCCCAGTTTCCAGGCCGTTCTTGAAGGTGCGTGCGGCCCAGTACTCATCGATTCCAGGGATTTCGTTAAACAGCTGCCAGTAGCGCTCGGCATATTGCCTGAGGGTTTCCGACGATAGTTTCCTCATCTGAGACAGCGATTCAGGCTCCTTAGCCGTTTTGTTGCTTGTGATGAAGCGTGTGTTGAAGGCGCGTTCAAGGTCGGCCAAGGTCCTTACGGATCCAGCGGGCAATTTGTTGAACCACTGGAGCCCCAGGGAGCCGAGGCTGGACGGGAACGCCTTGCATTTCACCTCATCTTTATTCGTGCAGAGTTCAATGGTTTGTCTGAAATGGATGAGGTGAGTGTAGGACTCACACGTCGACGGATCGAACTTTGTGAACTTGGGTAGGTGGAAGGTGGGCTCTGGCGGCGTGTTGATTATGTGGGAGGTGAATGGGGAGACGCCGAGATCTTTTAGCTGCCTTTCGAATCCTGGGCGCGGCGGTTTGCTGTGTTCGTCTGTTTTCGATCTCTTTGAATCCCTGTCTTTTTGTTCCTTTGCCGACGTCTTCTCCGCTTCCCTTCGGCGAAGCTTGTCTCGCAGGTCCTTCTCCGTTCGGCGTGGGCCGTTGACGGTTTTGTCGTTGTGGCGACGGGTTTTGTTCTCGTCGTTCGCGCCATCAACGCGTACTTCTTTCCCGTTGCGCCGAGCGTAGTGCTCATCGTCTTTGTTTTCTGTCGGGATGTTCCCCAGGCGCTCAGAGACATGGGATCTGGTTCGGGCAGAGTCTCGGCTACGGTGCGAGGCCGTCGTGCGAGAGAGCTCTGCGCGACCGGTCGAGTACGTACTTGTAAATGACTCGGTGTCCCTTGTTCTGGTTCCATCATGATGGCTTCTAGAACGATGTGTCCCGGATACAGCGGGTTGCTTGTAGAGAATGATTCCCCTGGCGTCGTCTGGTGCTGGGGTGAAGCCCAGGCGGTCCTTCACGGATCCGCGTTGGCCTCCTTCGTTCTGACGCCCTTGCGGTGGTGGAGGCGGAGTTGGAGGCGGTGTTTGCCCTCCTCTACCCCTGTCTCCGCCAGATCTCGACGCGGTAGGGGTTGCGTCTAGCTGCATGCGTTGCTTCATTTGGGCCACTTCCGCCCTTAGAGCTGCTAGTTCGTTGTCACGTTCGTCGTCGCAACGCTGCAGTAGGCGGATGTAGGCCGAAGTGACGTCGTCCGAGACCGGTGAGAGCCCGGACCCAGGGGCGAGGGAGAGGGACATGTGCCTTTCGAGGGTTGGCGTGGAATTGACGTTTCCACCTGCGTCTTTGGCCCCCGAAATGGTTGCGTCTGCTAGATCTCCGCCCATGGTAGGTGATTTGGTGGTTGTTTTACGAAGGAGTGAGGGGGGGTTTGGAGGATGAGAGAGCCGTGTAGATCAGAAGTGGGTTCACGTCGGGTTCACCAATTGTGTGGCCCGTGATCCTCTGGTCCTCGATCCTTCGTGGGTGGTTCGATGATGGGTTAGCTTCCTTCTCCCAGCCTGCACAAGGAACGCACGACTAAGACCCGGCCGGGGGTTGTCCCGGCAAGGCCCTCCGGCGCGAGGATGAGTATAGCGCAGAGAGGAAGCAGAAAGCTTTAGAGAGAGTATGTGAGTGTGTTCAGTAGCGTGTACCTGTTAGGGTTACCATCACTAGGTCTTTATAGGGCCTCCTGGCTTGCTCCCCAAGTACGATCGCGTGCCTCCCACGAGCCAAGTGACGTCACGATGACATCAAGGAATAGATCTGGTAACCGTTTTCAGGGCTGAGCTGGCACACCCATGTGCGCACAACGTGCGTGGCTCAGCAGCCAACCGTCGTCGGCAGCCAGCCGTGCTCCGAAGGTGGCTGAGCACGTGTCTGCCGAGGCTGATATGTGTTCGACGAGAGAGACTGCGTGGTGAGGGAACTTCGCCGAAGACAGCGGACGTGCTCGGACCGAGCATGGATTTGTCTTCTGCTGAACCCGTGCCAAGTGGGGTCGTCGATGGATGGACACCGACGAGGCCGAGCGCAGGTCTTACGCCTGACACGGAGCGGGCTCGGTCCGTGCCAGCGTGAGCTCTTATGTTCGGCCTGCTACACAAAGGAGTGAGCTTTTCTCTTCCTTTGACCCTTACGAGATCTTTGTCCAACTCGACGAGCCCTTTCACGGTCTCAAAGTGCCCATTTAACAGTGCCAGGTGCAAAGGGCTTAGACCATTTGGGTTCAGCTTCGTACTCAGTGATGGCTTTAAGTTCATGATTTCTACTGCTAAGCGTGTCTGCCCAGTCGATGCCGCGACATGGAGAGGAGTGTTAACAAAAGGAATTGTATCCACTTTGTCCAAAATGTATGGATCCGACCCTATTGATTCGTACAAGGCGTCGATATTTCGCGCTTCAGCTGCATTGATCAAATTCAGATCCATTTTGATAGGTGATGATGATGAAAGATTCTAGGCCTGGGAAAAAAAAATGACAAGAAAAGAAAGGTTCTATTTACTGAAGGAAACTAAGTTGATTATATGGTCTCTAGTGGACAAGGATCTCTAGCTTCAATACAAGATATAAATATAACCAAAAGAAGGTCAAGGAAAAAAAACAACTTACCAGAAAAATCCAAAAATCAACAAATGCTTCCTATGATAGTAGCAAGAGCGCAGTTGCACAGCTCGACATTGTACATACATCACCAAGATAACATCCGTGTCGCAAAGTGAGAGGTCACCCGTGAACTATCACCAACCAATCCTCGAGAGATATGTGCCAGATGCACCCTTGGCTTCATAGCCTTCATCAATAGCTTCTCGTTGAGTTACTTCTTAATTTGGAACGCCGCATGCATCTCCACCACTTACTTCATTCCTGGTCTTTGATTATAAGAAGCTGCTTGGGTACAAAAGAGAGCAACTTTGATGAATCGAATTACCTCGTCCTCCGGGTATTCAGTCAGTTCTGGATCAACGAAGGACAAAACCTTCAGATAAAAGATGGAAAGTCGAAAAATAACTTAGTTATTTGGAACGATTTCTCGTTATTCCTAAAGAGAAACAAACCGCTCGGCAAGTTTGGAATAATTTCTAACTATTCCTAATTAAAGAGAGTGAACATTTCTTTAACGATTCCTAATTTGGAGAGGAAGGAAAAATGTCCTCTTCAACACTTTTTTTGTCTTTTGCAATTTTTGTCTTGCTTTTCTTACCCTAAAGGTGTAGGTAAACTCTCATAATTCATGCATCTTTCGATTGAAATCCTTTTCTCTTGTTTCAAGTTTTCTGAAATTTACATCTAAACCGCTCGTCATTCAAGATTTCTAACAACTCCTCAAGAGAAATAGACTGCTCATTAAGGTTAGATTGTATTCCTAAAGAGAGAGAGAAGAGGTGAGTGAAAAAATATTCACTATTAGGATGTTAATTCCGTAGCACCATTCACTAGCAAATGGCTTAAATGACAACCAACTATTAAAACCGCACAGCAAATGATACATGTGAGACAAACCACATAATTTTCCTGCTGAAATAGTTACAAAAAGTAAAAAAGCAAATTAAGCCCCAAATGACTTTTCATCTTAGCCCATAATTCCCTCACTCTTACTTAACATACTAAAGACCCACATATACAACTGTAAGGCTGACAAAAGAAGAGCCTCTGGCTCCGTCAATAAATAAAAAAAAAAGACGACTAAAATGTCGCAATTTGGTAGTTCCGAAAATCATCTAACTCAAGATACTGTACATACATCACCGAGGTAACATCTGTGTCGCAAAGTGAGAAGTCACCCGCGAATTATCACCCACCAGTCCTCGAGATGTATGTGCCAGATGTACCCTTGGCTCCGTCAAAGCTGGCCCACCATTAAGATATAAGGTATAAATCTAGCTTGCAATTTTATTTTATTTTTGGATGGGGGAAATCATCGACATATCTAAGAAATGAACTGGCGTTCAAAACACACTTCCAATGGGAACACATCATGCACATCTTCTCAAGTTACCATTTAGTCTAGTCGGATTTTGACGCAATGTGATTGGTTGCAGCAATGCGGTCCCAACCGGCAACCGCAATATGTTGCTAATGCAACCACGTAAATGTGTCCAGAACCGTCAGTTACACATTGGGGTGGAGGACAAGATAGGACCCACCTATTAAGTACTTGTGTATCATGCACGTGCACCTTTTGAGTTGCGTATTATAGGATTCGCCGAAAGGAGAGAAAAGTAGCAGGTAGAAGACAATCTTCTTGTTTTTAGAATTGTGTGATGATGAGACAGTAGCAAGTAAAAGTATTAGCCAACGGACATAAAGAGTAAAGTGAAAGAGGAAGGGATGCTTGAACTATTCGGTTCAAAGGAGGCGGCCGGCTTTGAAGGCTGCTGGAGCATGGGCTGAATTTAAGGACGCACGTTCCTTAGAATGAGTCTGATAATGCTACGGTGATGTCTTCGGGCGTATCCAGGTCAGTTCCCCCATGGGAAGTTGCAGCTGTTATGTCTGATATATATCGGAGTTTTGGCTCATGATTTGGTATTGAAACTAGTTTGGTCTTCCACAGAGGGAACTAGGCAGCGCAATGGGTGGCTTTATGACTCATGGATGCTAATTCTGTCAATATTGGCCTTTAGGCTAATCATCCCTCATGAAAATCTGTCAATATTGAACTCAAATTCTTGATTTGTTTGTTTATCCGCCACAATCGTAGTGTCGAACATAGCCCATCCTACCGAATATGGGCCTTAAAAAGGTTTCCAGCCTGGCCCTTTGGGACTAAAAGCCTATGACTTTTGGGCTTGGGCCCTGTCCACCACTAGGCTTGGACGTCGACGAGAATAAAAAGTAGAGTAGTAGTGGGCTGTTCAGCTGACGGTTTTGGGCGGTTCTCCAATTGTACCTGTCCGTGAGTGTTATCCGGTTCGAGTGATTTGGGAGCTTCGTATATTAAAAAAAATCGCTCGAACCAAACCGAACTCGATCCGCTAAAACTCATATTAAGATCCATATCTATCTGTACCATACCTCGGATGCATTCGAAAGCGGGTCGGTTTGGACGCTTTGGACAGTTTGAATGGAGTGGTTGACCTGCTGGGCACCTGTCAAGACACTATGAAGTAGGGCTGTAAACGAATCAAGCAGATTGCGAGCTTGTTTCGGTTCAGTTCGTTAAGGCTCGTTCTGCTCGAGCTCGACAAAGCTCGGCTGGCTCCGCTCGTTTACGGTCTTACTCTGAAGTGAAAGCTGCCGCATCAATATGTCTCCGGGCAATCGGGTCAGCACCGCTTATGGACATCGGGTCAGCGCCGAATGCCATACTTCTTCTGCTGGTTCTGTGATTCTTCTTGCAAATGGAGAAGATGGGAACGACCGATTCAGAGCTTGAAGGACTTTTTGAGCAGAAGAAGCGCGTCAAGAATCCTCTTGTCCCCGTCGGTACTTTCCTCAGATCCCTCCCTCCTGTTCATAAAGACACCCATAACATAGATTCAGAAATGATTTTTCGCGCTCGACTTTCTTGTAAATGCGCTCCAAAAACTCGTTTTTTAGTGTTCGTGTTATGTGTAATTTCAAGCATTAGAGGACAAATTCTGGGTTTAGATCTTGTATAGAGTTCTACGATTTGGATTTGTGGAAACAATTCAGGGTTTTTTTTGTATGGCTTTATATTTGGTTAATGTGGCTGGATATGAGTTGAATCTCGTGGGAATCTATTCGGGGTTCTTTAAAAGTAAGCAATTGTTCTCAGATTGGGAAAATGGGGAGAAAGGATGAAGGAAAAAACCTATTCCTTCTTATGTGGTTGGAATTGTTGGATAGGGATCCCAATTGAACAGGATAATGTGAGTCATGTGACAGGCTGCTCTTGAGTTTCTGCCAGTTGTTTGGCTATGCATGATAATTGATAACTATGTATCACAGACACTTCTTCGGAGGTCACTACTGGCTACGGGTGCCGGACACCGACACCATCCGGACACGTGACACGGTCATGTTTGATAAGTGAGTTAGAGGTTGGGATAGGATTGCTAATCCTGTGGGACCTCTAACTCATTGTTTGGTTGCACAAAAAGGGATGGTATTAGGATGGACATGGGATTATCAATCCTCCCAATTCATGGGATTAACAATACCACCTCCTACCAAGTATTACTAATCATTTCCCAAGCTTTGGCTGCAAAATGACCTCCTTGCCCATACTTCCTTCATCGATCAATTCTTCATTGATATCCACAAGGGCAAAATGACCTCCCAATTCATGATAATTGATAACTATGCATCACAGACACTTCTTCGGAGGTCACTACTGGCTACGGGTGCCGGACACCGGACACGTGATACTTAAATCCAAAGTGTCCTATTTTTTCCCAACTTTTTTAGGTTGGACACCCTAGGGACACTTTAAAAAATGCTCCCAACACTCTCGGAACACTCGAAAAACAAACCGGGGGTGTTAACAAAATTGTATACTCTAATTAAAATTTATGGAAGACGTATTTTTTATGTGACGGTTAAGGATATATTGAATATAAAGACTGATAAATGATGAAACACTTTTTGTTTGAATACTTTTGTGAATGTTGAATTTTTTTTTTTTAAAAAAAAAAATTATGATGTGATTGTGAATGATGAATATGATTCAAGGTATATATGGAAAAACATCTTTACGATTGGAGCCTTATTTTTTATTCATATAGTCATATACATAAATATTTTCTAAAACGTGTCCCCCAAGGTGTCGTGTCCTCCAATTTTATAGAATTTATATCGGAGTGTCGTGTCACGTGTCCGTGGTGGTGCTACCTAGCATGAGAATCTTGATTGCTGGATAACCCGTGATGAACTGATGATTCATGTCGAGAACGGATGAGTCCGATCCACAAATATGTGTTTATGATCGGGACATTAGGTTGGTACGAACAAGAGAATATGGAATTACTTTGATGTTTTGACCCAAGCCTAATTTGAGTAATATTCAAATTGAACTTCCTTGGAATAAGGATTTTGTTGCTTGTCCAAAGATAATGATGGTGTTGTTGTGGTCTAGAGGGTTGTGCTGGGGGTCTATTTCGTGATTCAGTGATTATGGGATAAGTAGATGTAGGGATGGGACTTTGGGCAGTATGGAGAGGAGTGGTGGTTGGGGCAGCAGTCGCTTTCATTTTGCAGAAGAGTTGGTACTAGCCTTTAGGCTGTAGCAAATGCATGGAGTTGTGCCTTTTCATTGGTTGGTAAAGGATGAGTGCTGCTATGGGTACATACAAAATGTACATACAATGTACATATAGATTTTGTGAGGTTGAAATTGGGTCCCACAAAAATGATCCAAATCGTCCATTATTTTTAAAACATATTTTTATTGAGCCCTGAAAAAAATCAGCTCAACCCGATATCGGTAAGGATTTTTTCCGAATTTGTGGGGGCGACGAGTAGTTTTTGCTCCCACAAATTCAGAAAAAATCCTTACCGATATCGGGTTGAGCTGATTTTTTACAGGGCTCCATAAAAATATGTTTTAAAAATAATGGGCTGTTCGAATCATCTTTGTGGGACCCGATTTGAGCCCCACAAAATCCATATGTACATTGTATGTATATTTTGTATGTACCCTTAGCATTTTTGGTAAAGGATATAGGTGATGAATTGGGTGGCCTACTGACTTTCATTTTGGTGCCCCCTCTATTGCATGGGAAGTTCGAGAGAATTACTTACGTTTGGCTGTTTGTGGCATTAAGAATCGACACATATATGGATATGTGATATGTGTGGAGGAAATGGGTATTAATGTTTCATGGAGTATCTTCGAGTAGAAGAGAAGAACATTCCCGGACTTGACAAATGTAATTATAAGTTTCTTAAATTTGTTTCTATCTCCTATCGGTTGTGTTCGCTATGCTAGAAGTGCTCATCTGGAACAAATGAAGGATCCATATTGCAACAGAGCCATGTCCTTGTATCCTAGGACTAGGAAAGGGGAACTAGATGGACCAGCCACCTAGGTGTTAGTGGCGGCCTGGTGGGTACAAAGTTGAATTTCTCCCCGTGGGAGAGAATTTCAAACATAGGAACTAGGATGTATCATTTTCGTTGTCTTGACACCTTACAATTCTTTTAGTATTATAACTTAAATTGGAAAAAAAAAACTAGATTTCGAGGGAGAACTCAGAATGGCTATGACACAGATCTTTACTTCTCTTACCGTCCAAACTAGATAGTGTCCTGAGAAATTGTCTCACGAAGCTCTTTGTCCATCAGTCCATGGCTGAACTATAATGGTATGTTTGTTTTTTTCAGGTGCATTTATCACCGCAGGGGTCCTCGCTGCTGGTTTAATCAGTTTCCGAATGGGCAATTCTCAATTGGGTCAGCATCTAATGAGAGCTCGTGTGGTTGCACAAGGTGCTACTGTTGCATTAATGGTCGGCACCGCGTATTATTATGGGGAGAAGCTCTAAATGGTCATAACGGTGGAGCTTTCGCCAGTCTGTAACTACTCAGTCGTTTGGTGGAGCTTTCGCCAGTCTGTAACTACTCTGTCGTTTGATTTGGTCCTCGAGGACATCTGAGCAGAATTGAAGGCTGAAGGATCATAGTTCTCGTCAACAAAACTTTCTCTTCTGTGTTTTTTTTTAACCATGGATAACTGTAATCCGTGCTTTGTTTCCTTAACAAATAGTACCAGGCCATGTCTATTTGCTCAGTCGTTCTTGATCCGAAAATTTCAGGTCGCACGAAGCAAGCGGCTGTTTTTAGGAACGTGACGGGTCAACTGTCATTATGTAGAGTTCGCAGCCTGGCATAATTGAACAGCTCAAATGACTCTTTTTTACTTTGAAAATGCAATGGGAATAAAAGGGTGGCCAAATGGGGACCATTCTCAAGCACAAACTGCGTAGCTAACCCCGCGGCCAGATCCCCATTTTTCTACCTCCTATTTGTTTAGGTATGACTCTCTTTAACAAAATTAAGAACGATAATAAATAAACCAGAAAAAAAAAAAAAAGAAGTTATCAGAATCTTCAGATCTTCTGTTCCAAAAAAAATATATATATTACTCTTTCTGTCCCTAAATAAGTGTTCGACGCGCAAACCTATATCTTCAAAAAGATGCATTTGTTTTGTTAGAAAAATCAAAATTTTTTCACAAATCATTAGATAGTAATGAGTTCTATTAGATTGTGAAAAAAAATTAAATTTTTTAATGAAAAATATGCATCTTTTGTAAGGCCTAGTTTTGCATGCCGTACACTTATTTAGGAACGGAGGGAGTAATAATCTTCAGATCCACAAATGTTGAGAAATAGAGTACGAATAAAATAGAATTGTCAAGAGAGATTTGTAAGAATCGGGTGCCCGTAATTAAAAATTGGCGGTCATAGTCCTTTGATGCTTGATATGATTTGGTTCTAAGCATTGACAAGCCCCCAATATGGGTATTATATCCCGTTGTGCTTTCTTCCTGATGGCTAGTACAACGGAGTAAGATAAGATTGCACTTTGTTATTTACTTTAATCTATCTTACTCTCCATGCGAGTTGTGTATGATTTATTGTACTTTTTTCACTTTTCTTTTTTTTTCCTCCTGGGGTATACCCCTTGTAGACTGTACATTCGGTTAACTTTTTTTAATTTCAAGCTAACTTACCCACACAAAAAAAGTCGAATGTGGAATTCATTTCGGAATCTCACATAAAATGATTTGAATCATTAATATATTTTAAAATATAATTTTGAAGTATCAATATAAAGAAAATTAGTTAAATTAGATAGTTGTAAGTATTTTATTTAATTTTTTATTTTTTCATTCAAAATTCATGATCCTCTGAGTGAATTATGAAGAAAGTTAAAAAATCGGATTAAGTGTTATCTGATTAAAGTGATTTTGTGAAACACAACTAAAAAATTATTTTAAAATGAATGAACTTCATGCGGGATCCACACATCATAAGGCCATCCACAATGGTATAACCAAAAATGGATAATCAAAAGTTGACACATCAACTTTTGATTATTCATTTAAGAGGTTGTTAAGCTTAACAATATTGAGGTCCACAATGGTCATTTCATATCCATAACCAAAATAAGGGATCCACTACAATTTAGCTCTCTCTTCCCATTTGTTTTCCTTTCCGTCATTCACTTTCCTCCATTACAATTTTTTTTTTTGGCAAAAATATATCGATTCCCTCCCTTAATTTTGGGGAAAAAAAAGAATAAAATAGAAACGAGAAAAAAGATTGAAATACCTAAATCCGGCGACGATGTATTGAATTGTAGATGATAGAGAAATATGAGCTTCACTTTTGGAGGGAAAGAAAGAAAAACAATTTGTGGGTGAAGTGAAGAAGATATAGAGCAGGCGAAGAAGAGAAGAAGAAAATACTTGTTGTAACACGCGTGTATACAAATTTTTGAACCAGATAGCTTATGTGGTGTGGGGTCCACAAATTTTGATTATTGAAAAATGTTGCTAGTTTTGATTATCCAAAGTCTAAAATTTGATTATTTCTAAGGATGTTAAGTTTGATTATACCATTGTGAGCCATCTTTTGTATCAACATTGTTAACTTTAAAAACAATATTGGCTTGTGATTATACCACTGTGGATGGCCTAAGTACACTATTGATAGTAGTTTAGAGCGGCTTCCCTCCAATCTATTTTCATGGACTAGACCGTGCAGCTGGCCTGTTTGTGGGCCCTTCTCGAGTTTGCTGTAATGATCCAAACCGTCCATATTTTAGAGCTTATCAAGAATAATCACACAAAAATTAGGTTAAACAGTATCGTTTGATATAATTTTGGAACACATTAAATTAATCTCTATTTATCTCAAGACTAATGCATTTCGCAATTATATCAACCGGTATCCGATCGACGCATAATTTTTGACCTAGTTGATGATATCGACGAGCCCTAAAATAGGAATGATCTAATTTGATTGGAGAGTGCTAGAGGCACATCACCTAGATGTGATTGATGTGCCTCTGGGTGGCGTGCCTCTGGCACTTTGGAATTTGATTTTGGACAGTCCAACACATTTTTGTCACATTGCACGTGCCCTCCCTGATACCCATGTCGACTCCTCCACCCTCCTCCTATACATACATGATATATACACATCCATACACATGCATAAGACACTTGCCCCCCTCATCCTCCTCTCTCTCTCTCTCTCATCGATCGGAGACTTGTCGTTCGTTCACCGTGACTACTACGACGCCGGCGATCTATTCAATCGTACAGTTTCTCATATTACGGTTAATTTCATTCACGTCGCGTAGATTCTTCTTTTGCTAACTAATCTTCTCTTAATTTGATGGGTTTTTTGGAAAGCAATTGTGAAGAATATTAGATCTCCAATTGTATGCGGATACAGAAGCTGAGCCTGCTAAACTGTTTGATTTACTCTAGTTTCGATTGATCAGATGATAGTTCGGGCATTAGGCGTTCAATAAACGATACGATCCGAAGTTAATGTGTGCGGACACTTGCATTGCTTTTTTGTGTCATTGGCTCATGGCACTGCGTAACTTGTATAACTGTTGTAAAAGTCTCTAGGCACTGGTCGGGCGGGAGAGAGGCGCCTCGCGCTTCGAGGCCAACTAGCTCCTTAGGTGGCCGGCTAGTCGGTGCCTAGGCCAATTTTTATCTGGGCGTTGGACTCCCTCCCGCCTAGACCGATTTTTGGAACAGTGATCTTGATGGAACCTTTGTTAGAGAATGTGTTTGCTGGTTTTGTGGTAATTGACTTACAAATTTTGGCGTTTGCTTGAATGTAAACAGTTTGCTCTCTAGTAAAGGAGTTCAAAATTTTCCTATAGCAAGGATCTCAGAAAAGTTCTTTAATTATACTGAGTGGTTCAAGAATTTATATTGGCACTTGGTGCAGTTTGGTGCTGTTAGGAGGAAACTCTCGCGGAGAACTGTTATACTTGGAATTTTCAGTTGATGAATCATTAGTTTTCGAAGTCTACTCACACTCCCATTTTGATGATCAGAATCGTTCACCTTATAGAGCACATAAAAAATAATACGAATACAAAAATTCAAGTTTATAAAATGTCGATAAATGCATGATCAGAACAGGGAAAAAACTAATTTAACGCCCTCTATGAAGTGAATGTTTCCAATCATCAAAATGATATTTTGATGGAGCCTGTATGTTAATGTGACAAATTAGTTGTAAGTTTAGTCGTAAAAATGGGAATGTGAGTAGACTTTTCCTTAGTTTTTGGTAACAAGAAAGATGTGAATCAGTTTCTCTGGATAGTGTTAAATCTCTGTTTCTATGCAAGTCCTTGAGTTTCACTATCAGGGTTGTCCGCCTAGACAGTATGGTTTATGCCGGGGTTTTAAATCTTGGTATCGGGAAACGTAACAGAATTTCTGTTACAGCCGTATATCGGCCTACATCGCCGATACATAGGTAAATAAGGTATCGGAGGTCCAAATCCTGTTACGTAACCACCTTATTTAAAACCCTGGTGTATGCCATTACATGGTCTGGTATTCTTCTGTGTATGAGAGAAGGGACTGCCAATTGCCTTTTGAAAAACCACCTGTGCATTAGTCTGTCATATCCTGAGAATTTTCCATTTTTGGGAACTCTTTAGGTATAAGTAAGGAGAGGTACAGCAAGGAGCATGCGTCTATAAGTCGGTAGAGAACAAACGAATACGCTGCCAACTTTCAGAGCGATCTCCTTCCAAAATTAAGCTCTATTGGTGTCGACTGTCAAGTATGTGGCTTTGTACTTCTTTGGTCCTATATGAAGATTTTTCTGTGGATGTATGTATGTGTGTTTGTTTTTTGTTGTTCTGTATATGCGATCAAGAAGGTGTTTGTGAAATTAGGCTTTGTATGAGGAATGCTTCAAGAAGTCATGAAAACTAAGGAGAAGCATTTTTAAAATGTCAAGAAATTCTTTTGGATTTTGGATCTCTGAGGTTAGTGAGGTAGGGAAGCTGGCTTCCAAACATAATGTTCCTTCCCTTTGTGTTGGAGTTTACAACTAGAGATTTGTGATGTTTATGTTGATTTCTTAATTCATGTTGTATCCAAACTTTTTATCTTGCCGTAGCAGATTCAAGTTGTCCTTGTACCTGTTTTTTCTGAATTTTTGTGTGGACCTTTTGGAATTCTGATTTTCATGTCCTTACAACTCTTCTTTTTTGTTCTAAATTGGCAGTCAGTAGATTATTTGTATTCAAGATTACCGAGATGTCATCTCCAAGCAAGAGGAGAGATATGGATGTCATGAAATTGTAAGTTTCTTGAGTAATGTGCTGCTTTGGGGTTTTTTCTTTCTGTTTCTTCTTGGATGACATTTACTACATTATCTTGAAGTTATTACATCTAATTGCATCACATTTTTGTCGTTTATGTAACTGGTTATTGTTAGTACTAAAAATTGGCTTCATGTAGACTTGCCTTTTTAGTTTTCCCTCTGCAAGCTTTGATGCTTCCTCCATCTGGCTTTTCCACTTGCAATTCTTCTTACTGTTATCAATTTTGTTGGTCCTGAGCTTTTTAATGGTATTACTTGTGACTGATCCTTTGTCCATTTTATAGGATGATGAGTGACTATGCTGTAGAGCCTATAAATGATGGAATTAGCGAGTTCAATGTGGAATTCCATGGTCCAAAAGAAAGTAAGTTTATTACTTTATTCCCCGCCAACGCTACCAGTCTTATACAGGACCTTAGCAATTATTCGCAGATTTCTCTCTTTCTTTCTCGCTGCTTGTTAGGTTACTTATTCAAAACATGAATAGTGATTAGGTTTTGAGTTGGAAAACATAGTTTCTGTTATCTGCTTTTGCCGTCGTATCCAAGTTAAGTGCCTGATTGAAAAGTTATGTAGTACCGGTTTTTAACCATTTCTAGGCTTAATTGTGTATGGCTGGGACTGTAGTGTACACTGTCGGCTTTCAACCCTTTCAAATTCGCATTTTAGTGTATGTCTCGTAGCTTTGAAGGAGCTGAGGTTTGAACTTTTTCTTTTTTCCTATCTTAAATCTAGCTATCAGTGCCCTTTATGGGTTATCTTGTCATCGACAACAAGTCAGTTTTCTTGTTAAAGACAACGATTTTGAGAATTATAATCTCTTCTAGTGTCATTTTCCTTACAAAGCTACATTTGGATAGGAATGATTTTGCAAGTTGTCAAGTACTTCTGTGACACTTGGCTTATATTTGCCTAGAACTTTCAATTCTTATGTTTCTCACCTCGTCGACGAGTTGTCAAGGCTTGATAGTCAACTTCCGATTCTTGACTTCATTTTTACTAAGATTTCCTCTGCCTAAAGATCTGTTAGTGACCTCCTTCTGTTTGGTACACAACTCATGTTTGTGTTTGCATCTTATCGATGTCGTCTCACTTGTTGCAGGCCTTTATGAAGGTGGTGTGTGGAAAATCCGTGTCGAGCTACCGGACGCTTACCCTTACAAGTCTCCTTCCGTTGGGTTTCTGAACAAAATTTTCCACCCAAATGTTGATGAGCTGTGAGCCTCCTTACACCCTTAAATAGCTCTTCTTCCTACTTACCATGATTAGACTTGAATCTATTGTTTTTATTGTTTTTCTGAAGCTGATTGTTACTTGACTCTGCTATACTTACTAGTTTTTTTTTTTGGTTCAACTGCAGGTCTGGTTCCATTTGTTTGGACGTAATTAATCAGTCATGGAGTCCAATGTTTGGTAATTATTCACTGGTCTATGTACCAAATAACAAATTAATATCCGTAAGAGTGTACCCCTGCCAACCTTCAAGGGGTCTCTCAACACGATGCCCAAGAAAAATCGATGATTAGTTTGAGACTTTGAGTGTTCTTCACTGACTAGCAACCTGAGACTTTTTTCTTTGATGAGCTTCTGAGCAGATGCATTAAACATGGTTCTAAGGTTACAATAACTCATTTGCCAAGCATTGTTGCAAATGGCGTGCAGCTGATATTCATGCCCAAATGATGGGCATGGACAAATGAAAGTTGAACTTCTAAAGTAGGATTTCAGGAAACCTTCTGAATTTGATTGATTTTCCCTTCTTACATACGCAAGAAGGAAATAACATAAGAGTAAAATTAACAGAAGGTTACTTTTCCTCCTCTTACCTTCCATGTAAGGTGGCTAAATGAAGGAAAAGAATAGCCTTGTATTAAATTTTTGTTGACCATTTAGGAGTACCTCTCATATCCTATTATTGCCTCAAAAGGTCCACTATCTACTATTGGATACCTTAATTACATTATTGGACATATTTTCTAAAAAATCATGGGATAATTGGTGACTCAACTTGTTACCAAAGCTTTCGTTTTTGGAAGATCTTGGATTCAAGTCTCTCTATTTGCATTTCTTTCCCGTTTCTATGCTGATTCTTTCCATTTGTATTCTCTTGCCCCTGTCGTATGAATGTTTGCATCTCTGTGTGCAAGACAGTGTTGCAAACGAGGGAAGAGATTGAAACATTGGGCCCATTTCCCAGCAATTTAAGCTTCTTTTGGAATATTGGTGATGTAACAATGTTGTTGGGTCTTTTGTGTTGAAGCAACACAAATAGTCACATGGTAAATCACGGTTCTCTACCATGAACTTTGTCGCAAGAGAAGCCCAAGGTTAGGAGGGTCAAGATTGTCACACATAAACAAGCTTTTTTATTCAATAACATGTCGATCCTAAACAACAAACTCATCTTTGTTAACAGACCATTTGATGTTGGGCCTACTAGTTGGGTCCTGGTCTTTTGCTCATTAACCACCTCTACGGGTGCTTGAAATTCTGTTGGTCACGGCTGCTAGTACACTATACTTATTTGTCGTATGCACTTGATCTTTAGGGGTTTTTCCTTATCTTACACTGTCTATTGTCCTTATCTTACACTGTCTATTCTGGGCTACAGATCTGCTCAATGTGTTTGAGGTTTTTCTCCCGCAGCTTTTGCTTTACCCAAATCCTTCAGATCCATTAAATGGTGATGCAGCATCGCTAATGATGAAGGATCAGAAGCAATATGAACAGAAAGTTAAAGGTGAATAATCACACTCTATTATTTCTTTTACCTGTTGGGCTCCAATAGTAGTAATGTGTCGTGAGGCTCCATATGAAGTTACTTGAGACGATTTTTTTGGTTCTATTTTACGTTTTGTTTTGGCTGGTTTCCTTATAATGGGCCGGTCTTGACTTCAGAATTTGAGATGGCTTCTCATAGAGTTATCTATCTGTAATTTTCTGACAACCATATCTGTAATGATTTAAATGATGTTGGGGGGTTCAACTTGCAATTTACTTGGGATGATAAGATGAAAATACATTTGTTGTGATTGTTCGACTTGAAAGATAGGTTGGAAGTTGCCCTTGTTGTCATTAGATAGGTCGAAAGTTATGCCTTCATTATCATTAGGAAACTGATTTTCGCGCTCCACTTTTTACTGATGGCACTCCAATTTTAACGTGAAGTTACTAGTAACTTCATGAACAAAGTGGAGCGCGAATATCAATTTCCTTTTCATTATTCCACTTGTCATTTGTTTCTGATTCTGGAAATTTATTTCTTCTTTTAGTAGAATACCCGAGTCTTGGTAGTTTACTGAACTTTGGGAAGCTTGGGTTGAAGTGACTGGTTATAATGACAAATGCCATTCTGACTTTCTATTTGTGACGATAGAGTATTGTGATCGTTACGCAAAAAAGGAGAACATCACCAGTACTTTGACAGACGAGAGTGATGAGGAGATAAGTGACGAGGATGTCAGTGATGGCCGGAGTTTGTCAAGTGAAGACGATGTTGCTGGAAATGCAGACCCTTAAAAGTGATGGAAAGCCCTGGACTTCAATGTGCCAAATCTTTTTCGTGTTTGGTGGTTGACTTTTACTTAAATGTACGATGACAATATGTTATAATTTCTTGTAAATTTATTGATGGGGCAGTAGTTAGAGACTGGATACGAGGTACCATGCATCGGTATCTAATCCGTAATATATTCCGGCACATTTGTTCAAAGAAGAATAGAAATGAAGTTACTACTATTTGAGCATGTACCAACTATTGTGCTGTTAAGTTAATTTTGTTGTATTTTAGTGATTTGTTTGGCAAAGCAGTAAAGCAGGGTTCATCCTTATCACTCATCAAAGTTGTTTCAAGCCGATCCAGATCGCTGACCGGTTCTCGCACAAGCTTTACATAAACGTACGCCCAAAGTACATGATCTATCTCGCGATGATTTGAAGATTGTTCAGAGTGCTAAGTTTGCTGGGATTACTCTCATCTCAACTTCTGGCCCGGCGGTGATCAAGATCCATTTATTTGTTCATCAAGTCTATAACAACGCATGAATTACACAGAAAAACCATGCTAACTCAAAATCCCATCCCACAATCCAAACCCAGCCGTCCCGTGCTCCCATCCTCGACGCTCTCTCCACCCACCCACCATCTATCCGTCACTGCCAATCACCCACCGTAACTATCCGGCCCTTCTTCTTCGATGGTTTTGGATCGGGATCTATGGTTGGTGGATCTATTTTGTGTCCTGTTTGATTAGGAAATGTGAAAGAATACCAGTTCATAACTAATTGTGGTTGGTTAGGAAATGTGAAAAAAAATACCAGTTCATAACTAATTGCGGTTGGTGGATCTATTTTATGTCCCGTTTGATAAGGAAATGTGAAAAGAAGTACAACAGTTCATAACTAATTGGAGCCGTCTTCCACAAGCTCGAATTCTCTCCCTGAAATCTCGGTGCATCTTTGGTCATTTGATCGCGTTAAAATCTAGGGCACTACTATTTGCAGCCACAAATTTTCTGAACGTAACATGTGTACCATATTATAAACAGATGTGTACCATATTATATACAGGCTACGTTCAGAAAATTTGTGGCTGCAAATAGCGGTGCCCAAAATCTATTCATTTTTCAAGAGTAGGTTCTTCTACCTACTCCTATAATTCTTTTGGCTTTTTTCCACGGTGCGTTTTATACAGAGGTGCTACTGGTACAGATTTTATGTCTGTACCAACGCGTACAAAGCCCTTTTGGGCCTATTTTGAGTCTCAAAAAAATGATCGGAGTCGCTCATTTTGTTTAGAATATTTTTCTTATGGTCATTGCAAAAAATAAACTCAATCCGGTATTGTTAAGGTTGTTTACGAAATATTTAACTTTGTCCCAGAATTCAAGCCTAAATTCTAAAGCAAAGTTGGATGTTTGGTAAACGCCCTTAACGATACCGGATTGAGCTTATTTTTTGCAAGGACTCTAAGTAAAATATTCTAAACAAAATGAGCGGCTCCGATCATTTTTTTTAGACTCAAAACGGGCCGAAAAGAACTTTGTACGCGCTGGTACAGATATTGTATCTGTACCTTTATACTTTCTGTTTTCCATAAGCAATGAAGTATTTTTAGCTAGTCATACAAAAGACCACGAAGTCTCAGCAAAGATCGTAGTCCAACCTTAATTTCCTAAAGCTGGAAAAAACTTCCTATTGACTCTGTAGCTTATGACCGAGTAATTCATCAGTCAAATAACCTACGTAGACTGGAATTCATATTTCAACAACTTCGTTCAACAAAAATTGTCCCCCAAGGCAAGGCTCCATACTTCTCTCTCTCTCTCTCTCTCCAAGATTTTCTGAGCAAGCTTCCTAGAATCCTACCATGCACATATAGTTCTAAGACGTGTTTGGACTGTACACTTGTCCAATTTTCAATTTTCCCAGTCAAGCAAGCTCACCATGGCACTCTATAAATACGTGAACAAAAAAAACCAACTTATATTCACAACTTATTTCTTCATCTCTATCTCTGTTTCTCATCAACACATTTTTACTTCTTTTAAGACTACACAAAAAAAATCAAAATTCATGGCCAGAAAACCCAACCATCTTCTCTTCCTCCTCCTAGTTCTCTATCTGTTCTTCACCATTTCCTTTACGTCGGTTAACGCCCGCCCCGGGCCTGTTGATGCTCCGACGGGCCACCACCATGCCAAGGTACAGTGGAGTCCGTATGATGAAATTGTTCTTGCTCTCCGGGGGATCAAGAGCACCGGTCCGAGTACCGGAGAAGGGCATTCCGTTGTCCACGGGGTGCGGAATTAGTTAAACTCTAAAAGCTTATTGAATTGATTGTTGAAAGAAATGGTGGTTAAGGAGTTCAAAAGTCATGGCTAGAGGTATATACTATTACAAGCAGAGAGTTTTTGTTTCTTTGAGGTATAAGTAGAGTTAAGTTAGTTGATTTTAATCAATTATTTTGCTATTTCATTGTGACATGTAATGTAATTATGTAAGATTTTTACAAGAAACACCATTTGTGTTTGTTATTTTGGTTTACCCTGATGTTTTGTGATATTTGGTTGGGCATTGGATGATATTTTTGTTTAAAAGGAATATCTATCTTTTGTTTTTTCAATCTCGGCGTTCAGGCAACCGTATGCGCGCCTCGACTAATCCCGAAACCTTGGGGTTAAGACCGGAAAAATAGCCGGTGGCCCCAACAATCTTTTGATGGCGGTGGGAATCGAACCAGAAACCTTGAATGTATACAAAACCTGACCCGAGCTCGTGAATGACGGATGCACTAATACTTTGGTGACCATCTCTGGTGACCACATTTTGGATACCATATGAAGTGTTACCACTGCATTAGTGGAGTGCACCTCACTAGTCAAGTACTTTATCACCATAGTATTGCTCATTTTTTAGATATGGATTTCAAATCCGTTTTAGTTGTTAACTCACTAATTTTCTGCTAATCCGCCAGTGATCTATACAATATGTGTGGGAAAAAAGAAACTATAAATGCTCATGTAGAAGGATCCCTACGGGCCTACCATAGCATAGAAAATCTTGAAAAAAAAAGTATTCCCTCCGTGTCCATTTTTTAGTTCCTTTTAAGAGTTTGTGTCACTTTTTAATTGATTATATCTTGGAGAGTGTAAATTCTGTCCGGATGAGGCTGAAAATGGGGTTTTCTACCACCTCTGTGAGCCCCCTTCACGCATTTTTTTGGTAATCCAAACCGTTTATTTTGTAGGACATGTAAAATAATGTATATATGCAAAAAATCAGTTTGTCCGGACATCAATAGGTATTTTAAAAGTTGAGTTTTTAGACAAAAAATAAACAGCTGTGGACAGTTTAACTTAAAAAATAGTTGACAAATCCAGGCCGTCCATTTTTTCGTCTAAAACTCAACTTTTGACATACCTATCAATGTCCGGACAAGCTGTTTTTAGATACTTTATTTTACATACCCTACAAAACGCACGGTTTGGATTACCCCAAAAAATAAGCGAAGAGGACCCACGAGGGGCGCTGGCGGAAAACCCATTCTGTCCGGATGATCCGGCTCATCTGGACAGAAGTTATTTTCTATCTTGAAATCTATTAAACAAGATCCATATTGCATATAAATAGTATTATCAATTAAAAGTTATAATTAGTTTTTTATCCGATTGAGATAAGACGAGGGACGAATGAGGACGGAAGGAGGGAGTAATTGTTTGATGTTCCCTCCGCACAGGATTACTACCCTGTCGTGTTTTAACTCACAACGGGGCACCAGTGCAGCCAGCGGCCAGGGTTTGGGCTCTCCTCCGTGAACGGCGGCATAAAGCCTGCTGCGAATTTACTCACAGCAGGTTCCCCGATCCCGGCGTTTCTCGTGAGCCCAGAGGGCACAGGCCCCGCGAAATCAACGGATCGAGCTACCCAAGAGAACCGGAGAACTTGAACTCTGTCGAAGTCGGTCCAGATCGTCCCGGCTCCTCCTCATCTTCCTTGCTCGTTTTCGGCTGTAGCCAAGGATTTTTGCGTAATCCCCTTCAGTTATCGCTGCTTTTCCACACTTTTTTTTTTCCTTAGGGTAATGCAGGATGTCCTAGGTCAGCTTGCGCGCCCATCGGACGAATTTTATACGGTGGGGGGGTGAGGTAGCCTCAAAGAGTTCGTGGCGAGGAGAATAGACCCTCCTATAGCCGTTTGGGGTAGCCCCAAGAGTTGCTGGCCAGGGGAATTAAACATGAAGGGAGCAAACTACAAAGTCTACGCCAGCCCTTGGGGTTGATTTTCCACACTTTCCTGGTAACCAAACACACTCCCCCGGTTTCATTTGCTTTGCCCTTAATTTTTTGATTGCCCGGAATTTGTCGCGCACTACGCACAAATCCTTGGTTACCAGAAGATCGAGAAAGGAAAGATGGGAGGTGTTTCGGGGCGAACTGAATTGACTTCTGCAGCGTCCCGTTCTCTCGCCTCTCTTTGAATTCCGGTCGTGTTGAAGAATTTGGCATCCCATTGCTCATATCAATCTCAGGTATGGTTAGTTATTAGAGTGTTTGATCTTCTTTTTTGTTGATTTGATTGGGTGGGGCATTAGATGGATTTGGTGATAAATGGTGTACCAGTGCCTAATTGCTCATAAATTGGTATATTTAGCCGTTAAAAATTGCTTTGATTTTGCAATTGAATCTGGAAAAAGAGAAGGCATTCAAGAGAAAATGATGGTGAATTTTTATTTTTTTTGCTTTGCCGAGGAAAAGTTTTGCTTTTTTCTAATTAGGAAATACTGCTTCGTTGTTTGACTCTTTGTTATTGATTTCAGTGGTGAAAATGAGGGAGCAAGCCAAATCTGCAGTATGCAGTGGCCTTATTCCAAGTATATAGTGTTGTCAAATTCCCCTTTTCTTGCCCTCGATGGCAAGCAGTTGGAGAAGAAATAAACTACAATGAAAAGTCTCATATACTGGCGAAGTAACAATAAATTTTTTCAGCAAACTTTGATCTCTTACAAGAATGCTAAATAGCGTTGGTGTCAAATTCCATTTCTGTATTGCTTATCATACATGTGCAACTATGTTACATGGGCTCGGGTGCGTGTGTCTTAAGTATTGTGTTCATTTAATTTTTATTTCAAGATACAAGAACACACTAGAATATTTAAAGTTCATTAGCATATGATATCTCTCCTTTCTAGCTTAAATGGTGTTTACTAGTTGTCTTAGATCCTTGCATGCATATGATATCTCCTTTCTTTTTTTTAACAGTTCATGGGAGAAATTTTTGGAATATATGTTTGCTAAGTTAGTATCCTACTAAACATGCTTGACACATTTTGAAAGATCCATGTAACGCTGATGTGCAAAAAGCAATGTCCTGCTTATCAAAGGGAAACACTCAGTACACATTGATCTTGATTAATGCAACTCCGATTGGGTTATGCTAGTTACCGTACTGAATACTGTTGCAAGGCATAGCCAGTAAGTTGTAGGGTTCTCCGCAAATTAAATAATCCACAATTAGGCTCTGTGAATTGAAATACTCAACACTTTAAATTTGAATAATAGCCAGTCATAAGTTCTGTTACCTCTGTCATCGCTCTAGAGTCCTCCTCGTAATTCATAGCAAAAGCTACATCCACGTGAATGTTGAAATAGTAATGTCATTTCTCTCAAGCCAAATCCCATAAATATTGGCTTATAAAGCTGCTCAGTATCGTTTCCTTGACTTGATCTCTCAAATTTAGCTGAGCCTGGAAATTAAAAGCCCTGCTAATCATTCACATTACCCTGAACTCCACACTTACTGAGGTCCAAAGTCTACTAGTTAACATAGGTGATTACAACTGTAATTACTCTCAACCCGTGTTGTTCTTAGAGGGCCTGTTTGTTTGACTCGACTAATAGTGAAAGGATTGTGTAATCTCATCGGACTAATAGTGAGGGGATTAGTAATTCTTTACTTTCCATGGTACCATGTCTTGTATCTTTCATTTGGATAAATTTGATGGATATTAGATCAGGATCATAAAAGTTTTAGCCAAGTACCGGATATGCAGTCCCTTGGTACCATGTCTTGTATCTTTCATTTGGATAAATTTGATGGATATTAGATCAGGATCATAAAAGTTTTAGCCAAGTACCGGATATGCAGTCCCTTTGAATGTATAGTCTAATCTGGTGCTCCTATCTAGCCAAACAAACATGCCTACAGCGTCATTACCGCGTCGTGGAATTCAACAGCCATAAGCGATTAGTTAAACAATCAGACAGGTACCTTCATTGGATGGTCAGTAAATATCGTTGCTGTCACCACTTATGTAATATCCCATGAAGAAACAAGTTGTAAGTAGGACAGAGCTGCAAAAGTTACATAAATATTAAATAGTATGCTACTTCAATTATTGCTACAAAACAGGAATACCTACGTTATGCCCCACCATTAAAATAGGACGTTGCTCCACCATTCACTTTTCCTTTTGATACTATATAAGGACCATGAAGAAACAAGTTGTAAGTCAGATCTGCAAAAGTTTTTTTTTAAAAGGCGAAAGCAACAATTTATCTACAAAAGTTACATAAATAGTATTTTAATTTAACATAATATGTTATGCCCCGTCATTCCAATAAGTGGTTGCTCATAACACAGAGGTGTTGATCTGTAGCATCTGCTATCCACGTCTTCTTGTTGCATTTTCTACGTACTTTCTCAGAAAAAGTAAAGGAAACACTTCAAATTTGTGAAGCCGGGCACTTTTGATTTTCAAAATGTCCAAAATAGTTGATTGATTCACTTGTGTGCAGGTTTGAAACCTCTCAGGTGTTATCAACTCCTTTGGGGTCAGTGCATGAGGAGCATTTGCTCCGACTTTAAGCAGGCCCCCCTCTAGTGGACGATGGGTTTATGATCCCAGGATTAGGCGAGGTGCGCGTAAGCGCCCGGACACCTGGTTATCAAAAAAAATTCACTTGTGTGATGAGATATTTTCCAGGCACTTTCTTTCTTTTTTCATTGGGTTTTTTCAAGGCACTTGAGAAAATTGATAATAGTTTTGTTGCCCATATTACGTAACTTCCTCTTCCCATTTTTGTCCTCTCCTTTCAACTTCACATAATTCTATTAATACTTGCCCTTGACTATTTTCAAGGCCCTTACATAAATACACTTGAGGTGCACTTTTTCCGCAGATGCACACAGCACCATATTTTACAAGTTTACAGAATGGGAGCTAGGTTCACTGCTTTTGAGAACAGGACTGGAGTGGAGATGGAAATTAGAGTTTTCGTTCCGCCAGCTCGACCTGACCGATATCGAAAAATCATTAGAATCAAACCAGGTGAAACTAAGAAAGTAAAGACCTTGACTTTATGCTGTGAGGAGACTAATCCTGAAAATCCTACATTCTTGATGGTTTTCATGGATGGTACATACACGGGGCTTTCTTTGCTGAAGTTTCACGTGGTGACTTACGCAAAAATCGTTGGCTATGTTGATGACAATGGACTTGTCGTCTTTAAGGGCATTAGATCTATATTGCCTGCTTTCTGCAAACTCAAGTTCTCTCTCTCTCTCTCTCTCACTCTCACACACACACACTTGTTTAAGCTTGACTAGTAAATTTAATGAGTTCCAAGAAATTTGCGAAGCCGATCATTAGCCATGCTTGAATAGTTTACAGTCCTAAATCTAGCAAATTATCTTTCACAATTTGTTGAAGCTTTCGTTGGTTATTTATACAACATAGCCAATCTCAATTAAGCTCTTAGCAAGCCAAACACGAGTTCAGTTGGAGTACGAGCCTAACAGTTTTTTTCTTAGGCAAATAAGAGCCTAACAGTTATATACCAATTCATTTGGGCTCAACCGTTTCTCATTTTTTGTTGTTTATTGCGTCACTTCTCTCACCTGTGATACTCATATAATGGTTTTGTTCAAATTGTTAGTGGCTGTGGCTTGTCTCTGGGAAAGAAATACAACGGACAGGCAAAGGAGAAATCTGTGAACTGATTGCCAGATTGGTAATTCTTCATGTCCTTTTCCTTTTTATTTTTCTCTGTGGGTACTTCTTTTTATCCTTAATTTGGTTAATGTCGCGATCATCAATGCTGGTTAGACCAGATATGGTCAATTATGGCCCCGCACTTCTGCAGTCAACTGAGCAAAACTCAGTTGAGCCTGCTTGATCCGCAAGTACATTGTAAACTATTACAATGATCATTTAAATAGTTTAGAAAAACATAGGCACACAAGCTCAAGACAAAACCAAAACTTACCCTGATGTTCGTTATAATTTTCTTTGGAATGTAGTTGATTGTTATGTTTCTGCTGAATGATAAATTAGCCCTATAACAACGTATTCTGACCATATGCTAGTATCACAATCAAACTCGAAACTAGTTCCCATCTATGTTGCATGAACTCTTGAAAACATATCAACAATTGTATTGGACAAATGTCACTTTGGAGATGGGACAAGGACGAGTGATATGTATCTCACTATCACATAGTTGCCACTAGTCACCTCCCCCTCCGTCAGCCATATCCAGCTACCCCCCAGGCGGTCACCTTGATGCAGGACAGATTGAAATAGGGCTAGGTATAATCAAACACAAAGACAAGGGGCTGTTTTTTAGGGCTGTGAACAGTGGACGTGAATATTAATTTGTAAGGAGAAGGAGATGAAGAGTTAGAGAAGGATAGATCTAGGCCTCACACACCTAGGTTACCAAAGGCATCACACCTAAGGCCTCTTCAGCATCACACCAAAGAATGGGATTGCATCACACAATCATAAAAGCTTGAAGCTGATTTTTCATTCATTCAATCATAATTTGCCATAAGGCTTACAATTTTATTTATACCCATTTCAACTTGACTCTAGAACTTCCCAAAAATAATTAACCTTTAGACTCCCAAAGACACATTGAATATAGACTCTCTGACCGCATTAAAGACATGGAAAAACTCAATGACTCTTTGATCAACTAATTGACTCTTCGACTATATTTAACATTAATGACATGGAAAAAACCAAATGACTCCTTGATCAACTAATTGACTCTAAAGACTTTGACTAGACATTAAATAGATATTTTGACCTGAATAGAACCCAAAAGACGACTAAGAATCCAGCATGTGTCTAGCCAATATCCCAAGTAGGACCCAAGACCAAATAATGGTTAAATTACTGGAATGCCCCTGGCCACCTTTTCTGGACCGCATCACACCTCTAGCAACCCACATCTTCTTTCATGTAAATAGTGTGATAGAGGTGGTCGCTTGGGGGCATGTTTGCCGCTAAGAGCTGTTAAAGTATCCAACTCCAAACCAATTGGCAAAGAGTGGAGAGGCCGCCCAGGCTCATATACTAGTTTTGGAGGAGATAATTAACCAATGTGGGACAAACTCCAACACTCCCCCGCACGTGCGACCCCCGACTCGCACGTGGAGAGGTAAACAAAGGATCCGGAACACACGGATCACAATGAAAGAAAGTGCAACTATGGCACAGACAAAGGGGAAAAGCCTCCGAAACTCTAGCTCTGATACCATGTTAAAGCATCCAACTCCAAACCAATTGGCAAAGAGTGGAGAGGCCGCCCAGGCTCATATACTAGTTTCGGAGGAGATAATTAATCAATGTGGGACAAACTCCAACAAGAGCATCTTTGCAAACATCCACCTCAAGATGCTCGTTGCCGCCAAGAGCATCTTTTTTGACAATTATGTTTATTTATCATAATAAGAGCATTAGAAGATTCTTCAAGTTTGAGCACCGTAAGTGTACTTTGCTACCTCATATAACAATTTGAATGGTGGATGTTTGTAGGGCATTCGAATTGATACTTCAAACATGATCTTTCCAACACTATTCTCTCAATAAAAATTGATAATCCTTACAAAGGAGGAAAAATCACAGTATAAAAGACGAGAAACGAAAAGGTTAGGTAATGAATTAGCATTAGTTTGGCATTTGAAGGGTTCTACTCATCTTTCAAATTTGAAGGGTGAGAAGTAAAATTTGAGGGGTGACACAATATTTGTGATATCTGCCGAAGTATGCAAAAGGTACTACAACCTTCAGTTTTTTTAGGTATTTGGTGTTTGGGGGTTCTGCTTTTGGAGATGCTCTAACTGACTGGTTCTCTTCAATCTTCATGTTTGACAGGAGAATCGCATTGCTACCTTCCTTGGGGCAATTTTCTATGAACATTGCATCATCCTTCTTTCATAAGGAGGGGGTTGGACTCTGAATAATTCATGTTACTGGATTTCTAAATAAGTGTTTGTGGTTGTGTTCCAGTTTACCTGTGTATGTATTGCTTCCTCTGCTACGGTTTGAAGACTTGTTTTCGACGTATGTTGTTAGTTTGTTTCCAGAACCCTTTAATGGACTCGATTTGATATTCTTGCTCGTTGGTACTACTTCTCGGTTGTTGAGATCCGGTTCGACTACACTGTGGATGTCTTAGATAGCTTGATACACAATTAGGCTCATTTCCTAACAGCCTGAGCTTTTAGGACAACTGGTAAACTATCAAAGTTTAGGTTGGGAGAAGTCTCTCTCTCTCTGTTAGCATTTGTTCTTCATTTGCATTATGCTTCTCCCCGTTGCATTATTTCGTAATATGTATGGATGTTTACATCTCCATGTGCAAGACGGAGTTGCACGTGAGGGAAGATGTTAGATAGCTTGATGCACATTGCTAAGCCATTTCCTAATAGCTTAAGTTGTAGTTTAAGCTTTCGGGACAATTAATAACTTAACAGGATGATTTTGTGATTTGTTGTCGTTACATTGTTGGCTGGGACAGAGTTCTAATCTTGCGATACAAATATGATATTTTTGAAGTTTTTGTGCTTATTTGAGTTCGTGAAACATTAAAATGACTGATGAACTGTGTTATTGCATTTCAACTTAACCTATTTAGGGTTGGTTGATAATTCAATTCAATACTTAGGCTATTTATTAATTACTCCTAGGTTTAACAATCATATGTTTTTTCAGTACTTAAAATTTTAAAAGCTTCTTAAAATGTAGGTTAAACATTTGTAAGATTTAATTAGCCTAATACTCCCTACTTATTTCATTCTGACTGAATTAATCATTAGTTGCATACCACCACCTTTTTCCATCACCACCACCCTCCCCTATTGTTGCCGCAACCAACACCACCTCTCCAATACCGCTACCAACACTACCCTACTACCACCACCACAACCACTCCATTATAGCTGCCACCACCACCATCACCACCGCTCCATGACAGTCAGCACTTGACCATGGGTTTTTTTTTTTTTTAGATAAGTACCACTTGACCATTGTTACCACCACGACTCTACCGTACCGTTGTTGTCTCTCCTCCCACCACACCTCTCCACCACCACCATCTCTCCATCGCTTTTCTCCACTATAATCACCCACCTCTTCCTCACCCCCACTCACGTACCCATCACAAACACCAACCCTACCGTCATCATCTCTGATCTCTCCACCACCCTCATCACTACCGCCACCTCCACCTCCACAAAAATTTGGCGGCCATTCGTAAAACTAAAAGAGAACTAAAAATGATATGATTAAAATTCATTTGTCCTTGTATCCAATCATGTGGCCGTGCCCGAGCAACCCATTCGGGCTGTCCAAAAGTGTGTTGGACGGCCCAAATTGAAACCCTCTCTCTCCTCTCATCCCACCACTCTCTCTCCAAATCCAAGCCGTCCAAAACCGAAATGAACGACCCGGATGCACCGAGCGGGCACCACGTGTCCTGCATTGTAAGTAACCTTGAGAGTCCCGTAAAATACAAGAAACCTCATAACATAAATCAGCTCTATTTTAGCCATGGTAACACATTAGTTAGAGGGCAATGGTAAAGTAAGGGAAGTACGTACAAGGCTCTTACAGAAAATTTTGATCACTCAGAAAGAGATCTACTAGACTAGCCATGGTTAACATATTGATCTATTCTCTATAATCCGTTGACATGAAGGTTCAAAAACAGATGATCAATAGCCATATGATCTGTAACCGGCCCATATAGTTATATCGCCACCGACGATCGATTTGAAAATTGATAGTCGATATTCTCTAGAAAAAGATTAGACCCGGCTTCTCTGTTTATTTCAGAACTGAGGTTATCTACCATGCTCACGATCGATCGAATAATAAAAAATGCACCGGATTAATATCGATACAAACCAATCGAGTACACGATTTGAGGGGCTCTTTCTACCTACTATGATTCTTTTTGATTTTTTCCACAATGCGTTTTTCATAAGCAATGAATTCTAGTATTTTGAGTCATTCAAAGACCAAGAAGCCTCAGCAAAGATCATAGTCTAACCATAATTTCCTAAAGCTGAAAAACCAAATATTGACTCTGTAGCTTAAGACCGAGAATTCCAATCAAATAACCTACGTAGACGGGAATTCATCTCTTTCAACAACTTTGTTCACCAGATCGAAAATTGTCCCCCGAGATTCCATACCTCTCTCTCTCTCCAAGATTTTCTTAGCACTCTCTCTCTCTCTCTCTCCAAGATTTTCTTAGCACTCTCTCTCCAAGATTTTCTTAGCAAGCTTCCTAGAATCCTACCATGCACATGTAGTTCTAAGACGTGTTTGGACTGTAAACTTGTCCAATTTTTTCCCAGTCAAGCAAGCTCACCATTGTACACTATAAATACGTGAACAAATAAACCAACTTATATTCACAACTTATTTCTTCATCTCTATCTCTATTTCTCATCAAACAGAATTTATTTTTTTGTAAGACTATAACACAGAATCGAATTCATGGCCGGAAAACCCAACCATCTTCTCTTCCTCCTCCTAGTTCTCTTTCTGTTCATCACCACTTCCTTTACCTCAGTTAACGCCCGCCCCGGGCCCGTTAACGCTCCGACGGGCCACCACCATGCCAAGGTACACTGGAGTCCGTATGATGAAATTGTTCTTGCTCTCCAGGGGATCAAGAACGCCGGTCCGAGTCCTGGAGAAGGGCATTCCTTTGTCGACGGGGTGCGGAATTAGTTAAACTATAAAAGCTTATTGAAAGAAATGGTGGTTAAGGAGTTCGAAAGTCCTAGCTAGAGGAATATAGGAGTATTACAAGCAGAGAGTTTTTGTTTCTTTGAGGTATAAGTAGAGTTAAGTAAGTTGATTTTAATCAAATTTTTTTATTTTATTTCATGGTGACATGTATGTAGTTATGTAAGGTTTTTACAAGAAATACCATTTGTGTATGTTTTTTTTTTATACAAGAAATACAATTTGTGATATTTGGTTGGGCCTTGGATGATTTTTTGTTTAAAAGAGATATCTATCTTTTGTTTTATCGATATCGGCGTTTAGGGCACCTTATGCGCGTCTCGATTAATCCGAGACCTTGAGGTTAAGACCGGAAAAATAGCCAGTGGCCCCAACAATCTCTTGATGGAGGGGGAAATCGAACATGATATCTCGAATGAGCACAAATCCAGAAACCGGCTCGCGAATGATGGATGCAGACCGATTTGCCTTGTGTCCGGTTTTTTGTCTCCTGTTTTGGCAACTGTATCAAGAATTCCAGCAGCAACTACAGCATATTTTTACTAATCGACAAGCAATTTTTTTAGGGATAAATTACACCTGAGCATCACCGATACATTTCGCTATATAGGGATGATATGGAGTGCAAAGCCGGCACTGGGCTAAGGCGCAAGAGGTGACCGTCTTAGGTTCCCCGAAAAAGGAGTAAATATAGGCCCCCATGTCTATTTAGTACCCAACAATAGAAGCTTTAAGAAAAAAGAAAAATTAGTACCCAGCATATAACCTAAAAAGGATAGGTCAGGCCCCTCCTTCGAAATTCGCCTTATGCTCCAACATATCAGGCCGGCCTGGCAGGAGTGCTATGAAAAAGTCTCCCGGCCGGCCTGGCAGGAGTGCTATGAAAAAGTCTCTAACATTGTGATCCAAAGAGTGGGGGTGGTCTTGTTCTTCTCCTGTTTTCTATTGGTCCCATCTCTTAATTGCATATCTTGTTTCATTGGGGAAGCTATACAACTTTCATTGGCCTTTGTGCCATAAAGCAAATACCAGGAGGACCATTTGAGCATGAACATCCAGTGGTCCTCTTCAATGAAGATCTGCATTACAGGTTGATGGGTAGGTGAGATGTAGTATGATCTTGGTGGGATGATAAGACCAAACTGCCCCCAGCAATGCATTGCAAACTCTACACTGCAACAGCCATTGATAATACTAGAATGGATTATCTTGGTTTTCTTGGCCTGGGGAAGAAAATTGTTATGCAACAACAAGATGATATCTGCAAGTAATCACTCATATACGCATAACAACAAATCGCAATACTAGAGAACGCATCATATATGTGGTTCAGCAGTGTACATGGCCTATTTGGAGAGAGATTACAAGGCTCGGATCCCTTGTAATGCTTCACTTCTATTGCTTTATGTTACAGAACAATATACAGTAATCCTGAAAGTACAATCAAATCGACACCGAAAATTAATGCCTCCACAATAGGCCCTATATAGTAAGTAACCTTGAGAGGACCGTAAAATACGAGACACCTCCCCACATAAATCAGGTCTGTTTTAACCATGGTAGCTCATCGGTCATCAGTAACAAGGGCAATGGTAAAGTAAGGAAAGTACAAGGCACTTACAGAAAATTTCTATTCTATTGACTAGTAACAAAGAGATAAAGATCCACTTCATTGTGTGCCTTCTTTGTTATACATGATTTCAGTGCAGGAAAACTTTGGACAACTAAAGCATCTCCTGAAAAGAAAGAAAAGGAAACCTACACATTAACACATTGATCTGCCACCTCTTCATCTTCATATCCCACATCACACATATTTCCAATAGTTTGATGATATGAAGGTTCAAATAAAGACGATCAATAGCCATATGAGTAACCCATATAGTTATAGCGCGATCGGATGTTATGGCTATTGTACATAGGGTCTCCATAATCCAATGCCTTAATCACAACAGCTCCACGACGCCCGTCCTGTTCCTGAACTGCACCAAAGACAACCTCATTTTTCTCATAACTCTGCTCATAGTAAGTTTCAGGCCCAGTTGAGTAATGCCTCTGGTGATGTTGTTGGTGGTGATGAACACTCCCATTCCACCCGCCTTGAAACGACTGGTTTTGTTTGAATTGGCGGCGGCTGTTCTCCATTTCGTTGGTCACAAATGGGTAGTTTTTCCTTTTTGGTGGCGTTCTAGTTTCTAGAGATGGGGGCTCATCTTCATCTGGAACCACGTAGCTCTCTTGTACGGGCCATGCGTTTGAGTGTTTGGTCGGTTGATGGTAATGCTGTTGGATGTGATTCTGGAGAGGTTTCTTCCTACCCTTGAATAATTCAACCATGGATGAGCCTGTGTTGAGGAAAAGCTTACCCATTGAACCAAATAAGCCTTCTTCTGCCTTCTCGTATTCATCTTCATTTGGAATTAACGGGGGCCTGACAGATTTTGGAGGTATTTGATAAGGTGGGGGTGGTATGCCTTTTCTCATTGATGGTTCAGGATCCTACATTGGTATATATAGAGCGAAGGAGATTAAAAGAAAATTGGTCCAAATTAAAGAAACAGGAAACCAACAAAGGCCCGTCCATATTACTTACTCTGCGTGATGAAAACATAGCTGCGACTCTTCGCTGCAGCAAGGCCAGCATATAACCAAAAAATCCAGCCGCAACAAGTACTGCTATCCCTGCAATCATGGAAATTGTCTCATGGAATACCCATGATCTTGAACCCAAGACAATATCGCTAAATAGTGCACCAGACGGGTTTTACCTAAGTGGAGATTCCCATCGTTCTGGTACGTGCAATCATCTTCATTGAGTTGGATCTCGCGAATTGCCTGGTTTCCTCTGTCCACAACCAAAAGAGAGCAACTACTCCCAATGTAAACCACATCGAAATCATGTGAGAACTTAGCATCTTCACTTGGACCATCCACATGACCCCCTCCTCGGGTCCACTTCCCTCCTGCAATAGTCACCACCCCTGCAAAGAGAAGAAATGCTAACTTTGAAGTGAAGTGCATGGAGTTTCACCTCCAAATCTCTGAAGCTAATTAAGGCTTATATGCTTCGGTGATGGGGGAATTTATAAAACGGCTTGGTTTGGTTAAGCTGTTTTGGGTTCGTGTTTTTATGAAGAGGAATATATGTACCAAGGGAAAAGGAGATTATATGACACAAATGAAGTACATTTTGGCTTATTTCGCACATTATCTTTTGATCTTTTCTTTCCCTTCACAGATCACTCCACTAGTCCATTGTCCAAAGGCAGCTCAAAGAAACTAGGACGTCAACTACCTGCATCACTGATCTTCCTGATTGCCATATTGTCAGTGTCTGCGATGTAGATATTTCCTCTGTCATCGGCAGTAATGCCTTTCGGGTGGTTCATCCGAGCTTCTCTTGGCCTCCCATCTACATGCCCAGAGTACCCTTCAGATGATCCAGCAATGAGTTTGGGACGGCTATCTGCATGTCAACCATTTAATCCAGATAACAAATATAAGAAGAAAGAAACTTCAGCCACAATGCATATTGAATCGCATGCTTGTTTGTACCATTATACGAAAAGGTAGATCCCAAGTAATGAAAATCAGATACCAACCAGGAAAGTGTGAATCATAAATAAACAAGTTTACGTGTGGGCTATCGAAATTGGGGCACAGAAGAAGGGTTAAAGAAAAAGACAAGAATTATTCAAACTGAAAAAGTGGAGTCTTCTGCCAAAACGAAAGCGATATGCTCCTAATTTATCAAAGTTCCCAGCAATGAAGTTTGCTTTGCCCTATGTAGATACTAGTAATAAAGCAAGAATCAAAACGCATAACTGTTGAAGAAGATCTTGATAGGTTCAGCAAAATTCTAGGCCAACCCAACCAACAAATTTTTTTAATGAATGGCTAGAATTTTCTATTTGAGAATAATTTCATGAAAATAGGAAAAGTAAAACTTCAGAAAAATGGATCCAATTTGTAGATACTTCAAATTCAACAGATATCCAATAACTCGATTCTGAGCAGGTACTGAAAACAATGATCAAGAGTAGAAGGGTTGAGAGAGGTTTTACAATATTTTGAACGTTGACATCCTTAGCCGTAATATGCGCAGATGAATCATAAATTCCCTTTAAAATTTTCCAAATACTAACAACTGAGATCCACTACCAAATCCAAAATGAGGGTTTGCCTTGATATACAAGCATACCAATCTTCACAACCACATGATACAAGGAAACAATCTTTTACTGCAGAAGATGCAAAGGCCTTGTCTTTTGGATAAAGAAAAAAATAAAGAATTACAAACAGAACCTACAGAGCTTTGGTCGGTCACCCGAGAGACTTGGCCCAAGAATTGGACTGGAGACAGCATTTTCACCAGATTTTGAAAAAGAGGGAAAAGGTCTAAGCTTACTTTAAAAAGTGAACTCTTCTTCTAAACAAAAGCAAACATAACACATTCTAAAAAGTTCATCATCATGCACTCCCAGATTCTCACTTAAGACAAAAAAAATGTTATCGACTAAAGCAAATCACCTCGACGCAGTGTGGGTCACCTGACAACAAGGGACCTTACGAAGCCTTTGGTCTGCGGTTCGACTCACACCCACATGGTACCAATTCTAGTTTTGGGTCAATCCATATGGAATTTTGTCCTGACTTTAAGTGGGCCCCTCACGTTGGGGCGGATACCGAGCTATTAAAAAAACTAAAGCAAATCACTTCATATTTGGTTCGACTCGAAACCCGAAAACAAACCTAGTTCTTGACAATGCCAGTTCTCATAAGCAAATCAAAGACCAGAACTTTCTTGTGAAATGAATGTAGGAATACGCTCATATGCAAAACTTCCCCCAATTGTAAACTGGAAATGCTGGGGACACGCCTCACGGCCACTCCCCGGACACTCATCTCTCACAAACAGTGGGTTCCACACATCTACGGGCTCCACGGCTTATGAGAGAGGAGTGTCTGGGTAGTGGGATGGAACAATCAAACAGGATCACAAGTCCAAAACTTTGGAATATAAAATTCTCACTTACATCCAGACAAGGGAGTTGAAATCTTGTAAACGTTACTATTTTCAGAATCCAGAACCAGAAGGTCCCCAAATGGAGACACTTCAACAGAGTACGGATCAATTCCAAGTTTACTCCCATCAAATACTGTCTCAACCGTGTATCCTCCTTCAAATTTCACCATCGAACGGCTAGAAGAAGCCTCTGGAAAAACAAAATCACGCAAAACCCACAACACATTTTTCAAGAAAAAGCCCAAAATAAATAAATAAATAAACAGGTAAAAAAAATCATGGGAATGTGAGGTCAGGGGAAAGATCTGTACCTGTTTTAGGGGTAGATTTTAGTGACCATACCCATTTAATTAGAGCAGTGACTACATTTGAAACAACCCCACTAACAATTTCTGCAAATGTAGTGAAATGGTAAGGGCTATAGCCTATAAATAAGAACTGATATTTAAAAAAAGAATAATTGTGCTAATTCGGTTATATAACTCACTTGCAGGAGGTGCGACTGAAGCTGATGAAGACCCAGAAAATAAAATCGAAAGAATGAGGAGTAGCATCACCCAGTGCCTCCCCATTGTCCTTGTTGTGTTTAGAAACTACGACAAGTGATCATGTTAAGGAGGTTTAAGCTCTGCATTTTGGAGAGAGAGAGAGAGAGAGCAATGTTGGCCTTTTCTTTGGAGGATATGTGAAGATGGAAGTTTTTAAAGGGAAGTTATCAATTCAGTGAAACAGAAGGGAGCTCAGTTCAAGGTAAGAAAGATAGTAAAAGGCAAAAAATAAAGAAGGATCAGATGCTCTGTTTTATTTTTTTTTTCTTTTTTTTCCTTTTTTGTCTTGTATTGCAGTTTAACTAACCCATTAACTATTTTTATTATCACTCTTTTTTTTTTTTTGTTAACGTCACTCCCCTATAAGTTTACCAAAAATACACTTATAGGGGTGTGACATTAAAAAAAAAAGAATGACAAAATCATTTCTCTTTTTATTAAACTAATTACTCACCCTGACACAAACAACTACAGTACTACAATATGAAGATGATTTTGTGAATCTTGATGAGTATCTGCAATGAGGGGGCACACATGTTATTTTCAGAGGAACCTTGCTACTGGCACAGCAGATGATCGCACTGTGGGGCCCACTAAGGGTCTCATAAAAATAATCCGAGCCGTTCATTATGTTTAAAATATTTTTTCAAGTGCCCCCGCGAAAAATTAGCTCAATTTGATACCTATAAGTGCTTGATCTAATCATCTAACTTTTCATTCGGGTTTTTAGAGAATGAAAAGTTAGACGATTAGATTTAGTAATTATAGGTGTTAGATTGAGCTAATTTTTCGCGAGGGCACTTGAAAAAATATTTTAAACATAATGAACGACTCGGACTATTTTTATGAGACCCTTAGAGGACCCCACAACGCGATCTGTGCACAGATCTGTTGTGCTAGTAGACATTCTGTTTTCAGAGAGATATGAAAGATGGACACACACCTGTTATTTTGTGCATGACAAAATTCCAAAGATAACCGAAAATTCTGAGCAATGCTATCATCACAGATACGGATTCAGACGTAAATATGTCCCGAACTGTGCATGCACATGACCCATCCGGCAAACGTAAAGTTCTCACGCATCGAGTGATTTCAAATATCTATGTCCAAATATGTGCATAAACATCTACGTAAATAACGCATTTTTTTAGAACTATAGATGCGCCGGTTGCACCAGTCACTCACTAATGTATGATCATGCATGTCAAACCAGAATTGTATGTGAATCATGATGAGGAGAGGTTATTTGGTGGTCTTAGAGCATTGCTATGCACCATTCCGAGCGTTTTATATATGTGTCATTTTGTCTATGAAGTTATCTAATGCAGAGTACATGGACCCCACAAAATAAATCAATCCCACAACATTTGGAGGACCACATGAACTTATTTCAGGAGCATTCAATGAATTTTCCATGATAAGGAATGAACGCATACTTTAAATGGTATGACGCAATACCACCCAAGTGACTGCTCTCAGAGCATCCATGCCAAATTTGTCGTTGCTATTTACGGTTTGTGATAATTAACAGTGCTATTTTGCCAATAAAATGACAATGGTGTCTGTTGCACCAATGTTCTGCCACTGCCATCCCTAGGATCAATTCACCAAAAGGCATTTTGCCAAATTCTCTGCCATATATGGTATTTTGCCAAGAAAATGACAATGGTATTTTTGGCATTTGCCGAATTTGGGAGGAAAATGGGTTTACGGCTGGGAATCTTGCCATTTTAAGGGTGCGGTGCAATTGTTCTAACGGATATTAGAGCTTGAGTTCAATTTCTGTACTTATTTCATGGTTTAAATTTATACTTTTTAGTACTCAAAACACATGGCATGACCTAAACCAGTGACAGAGCTAGCTATGTTGGGGCCCAGGAGGCTAGGCCCCTGGCTCCTCGAGCCCCAGAGTTTTAAAAATTTTATTTTGTATATACTTGATTTTGAATATTATTAGTAATAATTATTCGTGTATAGCTATTTATAATATTAATAATTTTGGTTTGATTTGATAATAAACCGGTTATGTTACATTCTCATTTCTCAATTTATTTCATAAATAAAAAACAAGAACATGACAGTTGAAGTAACCTAAAGAAAAAAACAAAATGATTGGTTAACTTTAACTGCATTAGGCTAGAATTATTTCAATATACAAATGTAATGTATTCATAAACAAAATTTTTATGATATACTGTAATAAGTATATGTTTCGATAAATAAATAAAAAAATGCCTATAAAGCCGGCCCCCGGAGTCAAAATCCTGGCTCCGCCACTGACCTAAACTTCGGTCTTAATGTAGATGTGGTAAGATGCATCTTAATGTAGATGTGCATCCACAGTGTGGAATTGCCTATTGGAGTATTTTATTTTATTTTTTACGCAACTGATTTCAATCCTAGCTAGCCTGCCAACTGAAAGAGAAGAGTTGTGCGTTAATTAGCTATAGTCAGCACGAAAAAAACCTGTTAAATTCCTATGACACGAATTTGCCTACGAATATGATCACGAAACACCATGTCTCATAGCTCGATAAAAAAAAAAAAAATTGTTCATGTCATGGTCCTAATTAGAGGTGGCAATTCAAATCCATATTTCTTAACCCGCCCAAATCCGTCCACTTATAACCCAACCCAATCCGCCCATATTATGTAATGGGTTGATATGGGTTGAACCCATATCAACCCATATTTATATGGGTTTAGATGGGTTGAGAGTGGGTTAAATATGGGTCAGAATTAAAAATGGCCCAACACCTCTTTCTCTCTCAGCCCACACTCTCCCCCCGTCTTTCTCTGGTACACATTTGGCGTCGAGATTAGAAGAGAGATAAATAAACCCACGTGTAGAGAGAGAGAGAGATAGACAACCAGATCAAATTCAATCCTACTCCTTCATTTCAACTCCTCTCTCTGTACGCTGTACCAGACAATGAACTCCCGTTTTTTTGCTAGAAAAATGTCCCAGTGATATAAGTACACCAAATTCTCTCTCTCTCTCTCTCTCTCTCTCTCTCTCCCTCTCTCTCTAAGAATCTCTCCATTCCAGTGAGATAAGTACACCAATTTTTTTTGACTTTTTTTTTAAAGTGATTTTTTTCAAAAATATATAAGTAAAGGACAAAAAAATTTACTTTTCCATTTGCCACCTCTAAAATTCATCCACACAAATTCTCTCTCTCTCTCTCCAATCCCTTGAGCTCCTATGAGCGACAAGTATTTTACGATTTTTGATTCGCTCCAATCAGAAAAGTACGGAGTAAAAAATTTTGACTTTTACCCAAATATTTTTGAAAACATCCAAAATAAAGCCCAAAAAACCGGTTGTTGGGATTTATCTTGAAAATTACAAAAAATATTAGGGTAAAAGTAAAAAAAATTACTTTTTCGATTCTCTCGTTGAGACGAACTAATAGGAATAAAAAGTTTGTCTCAAAATAAACAAATACAAAAAATTGAGTTTTAATCATAAAATTTTACTTTTCTGAATTCCCTTATTGAGACAAATCACCCGCGGGGGGAAGGGAGAAAAAGGAAAACAAAAAACAAAACCAAAACAAAACAAAAAAAAAAAAAAAAAAAAGAGGAGAGGAAAACGGGTCGGGTCGGCCGGGTTTGGGTTTGGCTTGATCCATATTTGACCCGGACCCGCCCGTTTACCACCTCTAGTCCTAATTGATGGAGACTTCAAATTTTTGCTTGGTCGCATTGGTTAGGTTTGTTTGGGATGGCGTGATGTAATAGATATCATAGTCACGAGACCACCAGACAAGGCTTATGGTGCGCCCAAACAGTGTCAGAACTCGTGCACCAGCACTCCAACAACTATTGATGTGTTGGAGCTTAGGCTAAAGGAACCGACCAAGTGTGCACATGCGGTGTACAGATCGGCACGTGGGGTCCACTTCAAGTCCCGCTTGACTAGATAATCCGAGCGGTTGAATAATTTTCATCATTATACTTTACTTCCTTCCAAAGATCCAACTGGTAGGGTTCTTGACTTAGAAAACACATACTCCTAATTTACTGTGGTTTTAAAGTGACCCACTTCTGATTTGGACACAAGAAGGGCAACACTACAAGACTGCATTTTTATAATTTTCTGTGGTTTAATTTTCCATCCAATAATAGGGATTGACGTGGAATGATGGAACTCAGGAGTTTGCTCTCTCCTAAGGTCTCATGTTCAATTATTCTTACCGGCATCTCTCGAGGTCATCTCACCATACGTCTAAGCGTGGAAAGAGCTGTGAGAGGGGCTGTGAGATTAGTCTAAGTGCACGGTTGGCATTGGGAGGTTTTTGGTTTGGGATTGTTTTGTGGGAGTTGGGAGGTTTGTGGTTGGAGAAGAGAGAGAGAGAGAGCGCGAATGAGAAATATATATAGAAAGATAAGCTTTTGGGTAAAAGTCAAAATTTTTTACTTTTCTGTTTTCTCTCGTCGAGATGAATCAATAATACATAAAATTTTGACACAAAATTATCACATACGAAAAAAATTTGAATGAAGACAATGAAAAAAGTTTAAAGTCTACGACTTATAGATTAGCGAAACGGGGCCTTGTTCTAGACAATCCAGTTATAGTTACAGCTTATTACTAAACAATCCAACACGTGGATCGATCTCGCATAAGAAATGGTAAAACCGTCGCGAGTCTTGCGACCCAGTTATATTTACGAGATCCTACACAATTCTAGTAAATTAGTTTTCTAATTTCACGCACGCTAGATGACTCGGGACATTCAATATGCAAGCATGCATACGGTATACGTATAACTCCTTGGATTACTCCTTGGATTAATGATTACGGGATTATTTTCTAAAGCAAAATGATGGAGTCAAATGAAATACTCCATCTCCTTGCTTTATTTGCCCCTAATAACTTTTGTCAAAAAATAAATAAATAAATTGCCCCTAATAATGGTATCATGTGATGGTTAGATTAGAATCACGTGCCATTTGGGAATGTTTGGTTCATCTCTTTCTCCAACAATAGGAATTTTCTTTTTTTCGCTTTTTTTTTAAAAAAAAAAATTTGTTTGACCACTTTAACTGCTCCTTAAGTTGGGAGCAAAGATATGCTTAAGGTGCTGTTTGGAGTGATTTTCACAACCTTCCTTTTCATTTTTCGTTTTTTTATATTATGGCAGATAAAGGTGGTGTAAAAAATATATACACATATATTGATAATTTTCAGCAAATACAAAAGACATATAGGTTAGGAAAATACAAGAAAACAAAATCAAAATACAAAAGGAAAAAGTCGGAGAAAAAAAAAAAAAAACAGTTCCAGTGTCTGATCCCACAAATCTACTCTCTGTGGGTGGAAAAATCATGACCTGCATCAAGCTGGAGCTCGATCCTTGTCACAATCGTCGCTGCTGCAATGATATGCAATGATACAGAAAAAGTAGATAGGGAAAAAGTGATAGGGATGGGCCCGAGAGTCCTAGAGTTTGTTATCTAAGGTGATCGGACCCAAGAGTCAAAAATCCAGGTCGGCCCTCCGAGTCCAAGAATGATAGGGAAAAAGTACGAGATCTTCCCTGTCCAAGGAGAGAGTTCAACCATCAGGACTATTTCGAAAGAGTTGCAACCCTTCTTATTGCACGATCGTTTTCTGCGATTTCTTTTGGGCACGGGCGTTCCCGGCAATTTAATCTCGCAGTCTAAGACCAACTAGAAAACTAGTCCAGTAGGAAGAATCTCGCAGTCAAAGACCAACTAGAAAACTAGTCCAGTAGGAAGAGTACGGAGGCATTCGAGACTTGAACCAGAGACCTCATCCATGAAGGAAAATTATCGTTGTAACTTTATTAATAAACAGAACTCTTTTTCGCCGCTCCATATGATCTCCATATAAAACACCTGACTGTGGTAATGGCTACAAAAAAAACAAAAAAAACAAAAAACAAAACAAAACCTTGATCTATCATTTACAAATAGTACACAAAAACCATGTTTGTAATCACAACTAGACATGGTAAATCATCCCAACCTCAAGAGTGGAAGCATGAGGAACACCCAATGCATATGTTGGCCCCCTAGAGTTCCTCCTCAAGAAATCATACCCTAAATTAATCACAACTCTTTTGATCAAACTTGAACCACTCTTTGCCCTCACATAGCAATGCCCCATTATGAAGGCCAGCCCTGACTCCCTTGCTTCCATCAACTCCTGCATCTCCTCTCGCGCGCTCGCGCCGATCTTGGGACTCTCCGGCAGAAGAAACTTCACCCTCTTCCTTGGCTTCTTGGGCGGCATTATCTCCCTCAGTTCAAAAGTCTCTTCCAATTCAGAAGAATTCTCGCCGTCGCCTTCACGCATTTTGTCGCCTTCTGCGTTTGTTGAAGAAGTTCCGACGACAGTCATCCTTTCGTCGTCCTCGATATTGCAATCTGGCTGCTCAGACCGAATAAACTCCGCGATACTAAATATAAGGTCCTTTTCAAACTCCACGTCATCCTTGTGAATATCGCGGTACCCGTATCTTGCTATGCACCGATAGATCCGGTACGCTTTCGGGCCGATTCTTCCAACCAAGAACCTTTCCTCTGGTCTTACGTGAGGCACTGGAACTGATTTGATGCATAGGAAGATTAAAACCTGGTGAAAAGCTGGGAGATTGGTGACAAAGTGAGAGAACATGGCGGGAATACCGGATACAAGTTCAGTGTGTATAAGGCCAACGCCACGGACCCGCACGATTCCAAGGTTAGGACCAAGGCTCAGTAGCCAGTTGATGGAAACCTTGTTTTGGACATCAAATTCGTATTTCTTGACAGTTCCGTAGTGCCAAACATGCATGATTACTAGGAAGATAAATGAGAGAGCAATAGGCACCCATGCACCGTCAAGGAACTTGATGAGTGAAGCTGAGAAGTAGAGCGCTTCTATGGAACCGAAGAATAATATAAAGCAAAGGGCTATGAATACATTTCTGCGCCAGCAAAGGACAATAACCAGAGACATTAGGCAGGTGGTTACCAGCATAACAGTTATAACCGCCAAACCTGCTCCATGAAAGAATAAGCTGTAATAAGTTTACCCACAATCATTGGTAAAAAATAAGGCCAGTTAGGCAATTACTAACCAAATAAATAGTGTCTAGGAAGGGTAGACTGGGTACATGCCTAACCTTGGCAATAAATGGACAAAGTGGTTGTCCTTAGACTTGATTCTACAACCTAGAGGTTCATAGGATGTGATTTTGATAAATGAAGCACTAATCACCACTTACAACAATTAAAACACATACAAGAAAAGATAATCTGATCATCCGATTCCACCATTTCGAGGTGTTTGTCATCGAAGTGTAGGGGACTGAAGAGTTTCATTTCATCAATAATTAGCGTAACACTCAGTCCTTTATATGGACTTACTTTGCAGGATCGAACCAGTAGGAATTAGTCCCTCAGTCAAGAAATACCGATTCCTCCCAAGCGGAAGAATTCTAAAGGGAGAACCCAGGAAAGAAAAGGGAAGAACAAATTGAGCAATGCCTTCTTATTTGTAAGAAAAAGGAGACCATTTCAGAGAAAGTACCTGCTGCGTTGCTTATGTGTTTTGTGTTTCTGAAACCAATAGTAACAGCCAAACATAACACCATCAAAGTCCAGTTGATCTCCGGAATGTAGATCTGGCCATGAATATTGGCCGAGGTGTGTACTATTTTGACCCTTGGGAAGCAACCCAAAGCAGAACACTGTTTGATAATGGAGAAAGTCCCGGTGATGATGGCTTGGCTTCCCACAACTGCTGCGAGTACGGCTAATGCTAGAACAGGCCATCGTATTGGCTCTGACAAAGCAAGTAGGTAATGAAAATCAGCTAAAACTCAACTTAAAGGTTCTTGGATTTGATATTGCCTACAAATAGCAACACAACTTCTCTATGAGAAAAATCTGGAAACTGCAAGTAGAAAGAGCAAAAACATAGTACCTACCAGGTACTGATACATAGAATCCAATGTGGTAATAGTTTTCAATAATATGGTGCTTGGAAAGATAAGCTGCTTGCCCCATATATGCAAGGATCAAGGCCGGGTAAACTACAAAGGTGAAAGCAATCTGCGATTAAGTAAGCTCTCTGTTAGAGGAGTTGATTTCACTGTTGCAGTTTCTAGCAAGAAATGCTTCTTTAGCAAATAATCATATCAACAAAATTTTAATGACCAGCAGGAGAAATAATGTAGTCTTCGGTGTATTAACAACTCTCTCCTGAATTAGCACTACTTGTTTCAGCTTTAATGCATTTGTCCCTTGAAGTGATGAAACTTCTAGTGTTGTTTAATTAGCAGATTAGATATTGAGATAGGGTGTGCATTCTGGCCAACCCCACATTGTCCTCATTTGCATGCAACATTAAACTGTTGATTATTTGGCCTGCTTGACAACACATCCCAAAAAAAATTGGCATACTCTATTCTAGGGTAGGGGCGGTATTGCCATGTGCCGATGTGAGATTTTTTGATTAAGGAACTATGTATAAAGCATGATTACAATATGGTGGTTGAAGACCATTACTGCCCAAAGGATATGAGATCCCTTGTAAATTGTTGGATTCAGCGCTGGGGATAAATTTTACACCCAAATAACTGGCCTTCAAACATAGACGACAACAAAAAAGACACTAATGCAAATACTTTTGACTGGTAACTGAAAATTAAGGACTGTCTTTTGAAAACACAAAAATCATATCAACTGAAAATCTATTGGGCGCCTACTTTATGTTTGATCCACAATTTCATCCCACAAAAGAGGCATATCAACTGCAGTACTCTACAGGAAACATAACCAAGTTTATTTACCTTGATTGACAACTGTGAAAAGTGTCCTAGATCAGCAAACATCGCTTCTGAACCTGAATTAGAATTTAAACACAAAACAGTAAGAAAACTTCGTCAATTGAGCAAAGGGCAAGAGGACACGGTTCACTTTGCTCTTTTACCTGTTATACACAACAAAATCCCACCCAAGGACATCCAACCTCCCCTTTGGGTCTTCTTCAAAAACTTGTACATGTAGTAAGGAGAGAGTGCTTTGTAAACATGGGGATTCCAGTGGATGATATTGTATACACCAATAGTGCTGATGCATGCAAGCCATGCTATCACAATAGGTGCAAAAAGGAATCCTAATCGATGCGTCCCATAATGTTGGAGTGCAAACAAGAATACCAATATGATACAAGTAACTGGGACTTCTACATCTGCAGAATAAAGGAACAAGTGGAAACAGAACATCAAATATGCAATCTATTATTATCTATATTAAGAGTAAATTATGAAGAGTCCAACAAGCACTGCCTGAATCCTTCAACCAGAATCTTTCAAGTTGATAGTGAAATGGTTTTGCCGAGAAAAAGAAAAGATTCTGCAGTTCTGGAACAAATATGTAAGCGTAAGAACTGAAAACATATTTGCTTGATCGACTGAAGCTAAGAAGGTGAACAAACCGAGGATCAAGTATGCCCTAGTTTAGTTTACAGACCACAAAGTCTGTCTTTCCAGCCAATAAATATGATATGACGAAGAACTAAAAAAGTCATCTGGACATTGCCCTGAAGCAGTAAAAAGAAGTGTAAGAATCCGAAGATCCAAAACAAAGTCTCTGACTTACTGCCAAAAAATTGGTCTTCCAATTTAACATGATGATTATGTAATTCTATAGCTCTGTTAATTGTCAACTGCCAAACCATACACCTACCCGATCAAGGATTTTACCAAGGGTAGAACAGTTAACAGACTAAAGAAGAAAGATGTATACTCAGAAGCTGAGTTACTGTCGGGGCTTCAAGATTACAAGTCAAATTCATGACAGAAGGTGCAGCAATGTACAGGTCATTTTCAAACAAATGTTACCAAGGCTACACAATGGAGCACGGCCATTTAAAACTTGCTATTTGGTTATTCAAGTTTACTCATAGTTATCAGGATGAAGACCGTGGTGTAGATATGCAGGATCATAACCATGCACCACAATGAAGTTTTTTTTTTTTTAATCGGCCACAATGAAGATCTTGCACTCCAAGACTTTATACTTGTTTTCCCTATTTTGAAGGAACGAATAGGCAAAAAAAAAAGACGAAAACAACGAAATCGAGATGATCAATTTATTTCTTTACTTTCGAATAATTTTGTTTTGGGTAAATCGGTCCACAATTCCAGTATTCATCCATAGCCTTAATGACAGCCAACCATGGAAGGTCAGACTAACCGATAAAAGAAGAATATAGAAGAAAGAATACAGTTCATAACTGATAAGAGAGTAAATTTAGTGAAAAGGCAAGTAACAGCCATGATTGCACGTTTCATCTGGATCAGATAAGAGAAGCAAGAAGTACTGCAGATTAGGGTAATGAGGCAATATTTTCAAGATTTGTCCTTAGTGGCTACTGCAAAGGTGATGATTTGACCAAAATACTGATACAAGTTGCAAATAATGACAAGGACAATTTGAATATTTATCAATCAAAATACTTGAAAAAAAATCTCGATCCATTTAAATCATTTGGACAGTAACAACTGTAGGAAAGCTTTGCTGATCCCTATATAGTCTACTTATCTGCTGACTGATTATTGTGTTTGCCTCAAGGGGTCCTTGTACCAAATAATAATCATTACAACATAATTTGACAAGTCCAATGATGGCTAGACTTCTTTGCTTCCACTTGGGAATTCAACTGAATAACCATTGAGTGGAGCCGCCAAAAAAGAGAAAGGGCTATCATCGGGTCAGTGTTGATAGAATGGGCCGCCGTGGACCCAGTTTGCGGAGCATGGTCGTATGTTACGATCCTAATGTCCCACATCGACTAAGCATGGGCTTGTCCTTGTGAATATAAGTTCTTGGGCACCCTCTCCTTGAAAACCGGTTTTCAAAGGTGAGTTCTACCCATGAGTTTGTATCATTTTCATTGCACTAGAGTATTCACATATCTCTTTTGGTCCAGCTTCATACCTACTGAACTACCTTTTCTTAATCGTGTTTATCACCAACTTTGTACAGGGACAACGTTTTCAGCTTAATCTTCTAACTTCTATTTAACTCTTATTGGTCCAAGTTTATCAGCACTTTATGATTAGGTAGGATGCTTTCATTTTGGTCTGCCACATACTGAATTCCCAACTTTAATTTATTTGCTTGATAGTGATTTGACTCTGATTAAAGTTAGCAATTTTTTCTTGGTTTTATCTAGAAGGACCCACAATAAAGCATATGCATGACAATATGGTACTATCTCTTTGTCCACCAACTGCACGCCCACATAAAAAAATTCACAAGGATCAAACAAGTCCAACTTTTTTTTTGAACGGCTCAAACAAGTCCAACTTCTGAATATATAACAGTAAACTCAAGATTTTGATACCCAACTATGATTTGCATCACTGCCTAAGTCACGTAATGTGCATGCATGAGCGTGAGAAAAAGTGTGAAAGCACCTTTCGAGAACATCCTAAACTATTAAAATTCATGAGAGCGAGAGCAAAGAGTCCTATCGAAGAATTATGTGACCTAAATCGCTGCACACGAACTTCATAGCGAATGCCAAAGAAGTCATCTGAAGACATTTCAAGCAAATAAGAGAAACCAGCAATAAAATGTTCTGGCATTCAATTACCCACATTACCAATGCCCAGACTTAGCCCATAAACCCAGATTTCCATCCTTAAAGGTGAAGTTACTGAGATTTCAAAAATCAATTAACGATATATAAGGGAAAGTATTCCACACCTAAATTTGGCAGGGTTGGTAAGACAATCTTAACCCACTCACCTAGAAGATACATAAGGTATCAGAAAAACCTTTCCGATTTATATTCTCTTGGCAAATAAGCGGCTAGATTAATTTCAAGAACAAAAGACATTACAATGAAGCTCGACATTGAGGACTCAGATCCATCCAGTTTTGATCAGTCCAGATTTCGTCCATTGTAGGCCAACCTAAGACCCACAAGGACGACCTGAATCATTCATCTCGTGTCCCTCGTCGACAAGTTTATCCATGCCAAAACTTCATTTGATTGGACATCATTGATAGATATATGAACAAAAACCTAAAATTGCACACAGAAAAACACACCCGAGCAAGCTGACAGACACACGGGAATAATACACACCTACCCTAGAAAGCACATTATGATTAAATCTGTTATGCAAATAAAAACAACCATCCTTCAAATATTACGTCGGGATTTTATACCAAATAGTGAATGATTCGGCAAATAGCTAAGAGTCTTACATTGGTGATGCTCTTTTGACATGGAAAGCTCTAACCCCGAAACCGCTGAAAACACTGCAAACATGCCAAACAAAATCAAACAGTTCTCAGTTACCAAAATCCCAACTTTCAACCTGTTGAAAAGAAAGGAAAAAAAAAACCAATAATATAATCTCCGATTCTCCCATACCAGATATTGCAGGTGTAAGGACTCCATCTCCAATAACCATACAAGTTCCAATCAAAGCCAAAACAAGCAACACCCTTTGCAACACTCTATGTTTCTCCAATGTTGATTTTAGGCTCGAGCCAGGGCTCTTATCTCCAACTTTCTTATACTCCGATAGCTCCTCATCAGCTAGCTGGCAATTGGGCAAAGTACTAACCCGGGCGTGTCGGCATAGCAAAGAATACAAAGCAAAAGTACCCCCTTCACCATTATCATCAGCTCTAAGCACTATAAACACGTACTTAAGCAGTGGGATAAGGGTTAATGTCCAGAAAACAAAAGACAACACCCCATATATCTCCTCATTAGACTCTGAGTGCTGAATGTCCTCTGCAAATGTGCTTTTGTATACATACAAAGGTGAAGTGCTTAAATCCCCATATACCACACCTAAGCTCTGATAAGCTAGAATCAAGACTGTCCTCCATGATTCCTTCTATAACCAAAAACAAGAACAAAGACAAGAGCAAGATAGTAAGCAAAGGGTGTGATTTTGAAGGAGGGGTTTGTAAGTACCAGTGCCACATGTCTAACCTTGATTGGGTTGCCGCGGTTCCATCCTTCAAGATCCATTGCAGGGTGTCTCAGAGCCATGAAAACCTCATTGTTGCATCAATATGGGAAAAAAATGAAAAGGACCCAAATGGGTGAACAACCTTCCTTGGTTAAACACTCCAAGAAAATGAGAGCAGAAATCAAGATTAAAATAAGAGAGCTTGTTTGGTCTTGTGGAGTAAGCAGAAATTCAACAACCCATCAACGGTGACGTCTGAAGAACAAATACAGAACTCCAAATGGCAATACAGAGTCAAGTAATGGAAGTAATACGTGTGTTCAAGATACTCTTACTTGTTTATGCAGAGAGAGAGATTTTGTTAGGTAGTAAAATAATGGGGGAGGTTTGAGTTCTCTTTCCACTTTCCCAGTGGCTATTGGTCGGTTTCTGTATAAAATATTAAGGCTCTGTTTGGAATTTAAGGAAAGGAGAGGGAAAAAGAGAAAAATTAAAAAATTTCCCGTCTTATTGTTTGGTTGGAAGAGAAAGATAGAATAAAATAACAAATTTAAAATTTAAAAATAGTAAATTTTCTTTTCCTTTTCCCTCTTATTTTTCTCCCATTTTATTTTCTTTTTCTTTCTTTTCTTTTCTTTTCCATAGGTTCAAACAGAGCCCATACTTATCTTCAAAAATTGGATCTTTTGTGAAGAGGAGAAGAAAACAATGAAATTAATTGGGGGAGTGGGTCTGTGTGGAGTCTGTGGACTGTAGATGTGCAGGCACTGAAAGAATGGTTTTGGGTAGTGTCATGTAGTGTTCAATATATTTTCCAACCACATATTTGTTGAGATGCAGTATTAAGTGTATGAATTTTACAAAAATGTGTGATTAAAAAAGATGTTGAAATAAAAGATGGCGATGCCTCAAGAGCACCAAATAAACCCAACCGACTGATATTCGTGAGGTTACTATCACTTGACCACTGGAAGAAACATGGCGTGCCAAATAAAACTCACCCGAGTTGACTCAGACCCGTACCCACAGTGATGTGATCATACAAGTAGCTTGCATAAGCTAGCGTTAGCATAGTGGTCAAGATTGGAAAATCTGTTAAGTTTCTATCGATTCTTTGGAATTAGTCCACCTGGGTTTTTTCGCGGCTTTAAATGGGTCCTGCGCAAGGAAACTGTTAAATTTATTCATCATGAATTAGTTGACGTGCGATAAGTTGAGCCAAACATCCTGTGAGTTATCAAAAGATGTACGTAAAATAACTCGGATGGCGTGAGTTATAATAAAATACCAGTTGCTTCCATGGTCCCCCACCATCTTGAAAGCAATTTCTTGAGAGATACTTTTAAAAAAAAAAAAAACACATGCTTTTGAATGGGAATGGAATTTTGACTCATGCAGCTTTGATTCCCTTGATGAAGTAGGAGTAACAGTCAAAAGATTTGAGCTTTGATACCTGGATTGATTGACGCAGAATAATTAAATTAAGAATGTTGTACTGTTTGAATCTTGTGTTTATACTTTTTTTTCCCATCCGGAGAAAAAGTAATTTTGCTTTCGAAATTCGGTAAATAAAAGAATTGTTATTCTATAGATTCTTTTTTTTTATAACTCAGGTGTCCGGATCAGTTTATGCGCTTGTTGTTATTCTACATATTCAGAAGATCGCAAATAACTTAATTTCGTTTTGATTAGTGGAATGTAGCAGTAGGTAGAGATTGTGAATTTTATAGTATTTTCAATGAAAGAAGCAAACTTTGAACCTTTTCTTTATATTCTTCAATTTTGAATACTTGCACTCATTCAAGATAACTACAATGCTGTCATATCAGCTTGCATTCTATAATTGGTTTTTTTTTTTTTTTCCCTTCTAGATTTTTTGTTGATTTGAAAGGTAAACCCTCCTTCTTATCAGGCTGTTTTCTGTCAATATATATACTATATTTTTCAATTGAGCAACTGGAAAATTTAAAAGACATTACATCTGTTATATGAGGTGCGTAACAACTAACTCAAGTCAGTACAAATCAACCAAATAAATAGTCCCATGCAGGGAAGAAATAAACTAACAATGAAAGCTTCTATAAATGAGACGACATACCAATTATTGCCTACAACAAAATACCTATTGGTCTTAGAGCAAGTTTATCAATAAAAAGGTAAAAAACCTTGTAAACAGTGCACATTTTTTATTTTACCTACTCACATTTCTTTCAACACTACACCAACACTATCTATTTAACCTATCCTCTATTAAAATATACTTTTTTCTTTCTCAAACAATACAACAAAGTACAGTTTAAAAAAAAAAAAAAAAGAACCAGGAAGAGAGAGGGACGGAGAGAGGAGAGAGAAACAAATGTTTTTTATTGCAGCAGCGTGAACAGTAGCTTCGGTAAAGGTAGCGATCCACTGTTCATAAATGCATTTTACAGCCCCTTTTACCAATTCTGCTGCAGGCCCATTTTGGGTGCTTAAATAGGTAAAATAACTAAAAAAGGTAAAATAGATGTTCTGATAAACTTGCTCTTAGTCGAGAGTATACCAGGGTGACCAACTAGTCTAAACTTAATTAGTAGTTCCTTGAATGAGTTTTCTATTCAAAAGAGGAGTATAATATAAATTTACTCTAGAAAAATGTCTTCCCATGCTTAAATTGCACGTAACATAATTTTCAAAGTACACAAAATGACAAATTTATGAGTGCAGTTGAAGAGAAAAACTGGGGTGGGAAATTCATTTCCAAAAGAAAACAGTATGATCATTAGTTACTTTCTTGTAAAAGATGAAGCAGATAGGGACCCATAGAATCCATTTTAATTTTAAGCTCCCTCGTGGTGTAGTTCTGTTCAATCGGTAGCTCAATGATTGAAATTAGGGCAAAAATAAACCCAACAAACAGTTCACATATAAACCACATTTTAATCATGGTTTTCTAATTTGTAAGTTAGCTCAAATGAGTAGACCTCACAGCACAAGGAAAGAAAGCTTGGTTAGCCTACCTACTATAGGTAATTAAGACACGAAAAACTAATGGCCTTAATAAGAGGAGAGGTCCGGTAATCCATGCACCACGTGGGTGCCCCAGGCCCTCTTCAACCACGGACTTCGGGTTGGTGCTGTACAGTAAGATACACATTACCGTGCTGCGTACCTCCGAGCCATCAGATCGTGCATCTAACGGCTCGGATCTCATCTCGGCAACCAACGATCGAGAGCCGTTCATTGCTGAGATGAGATCCGAGCTGTCGGATGCACGATTCGACAGCCACACATTAAATGGGTCCTACTGACTTGTTTTGGGTCTCACAACAAAATATGTGGCGAAAGGAGTGGTGCCCAAGGGCATTGAATAATTTTTTTTTTATAAGAGGGTCCGTCAGGAACAACTGTAGGCACTTCTTCAGGATTACCCCCATGCAGGTGTTTGAGTTTTTGGAAAGAACATTGTTATCAGGTGTAAGACCATTTTTCCACCATATCTCTGGAAATCAATTGGTATTAGGGAGGGTTTTAATTAAGTTTTTTATGTCATTCAACATCGTACCCGCAAATCTATTTTTAAAGCGGTCGCATAGAGTTCACTTGTAACGTAATCCATGGGAGCACACTGGGCTCAACATCAGGAATCGCTAATACCTAGCAAATTACTTTTAGGTACGGACATTCAAAACAAGCTACATTTCCCTTTTACAACAGTAAATTAACAGCTCGTTTGGCAGGCGGATATGAGAAAGAATTAGTTAATGATAGATTAACTAATAAAAGATTTGTTTAGTAGTTGAAATTAATGGATAAGAATGGGTGAATATATTCTTGCCCAAAAAGGGTCTCAAGAGATTTGAAGGGCATGCTGGTAATTCCCCTACTCGGATAAGCTTATCCTAGAGGGTGAGGTGGGTTTCGCTAAGACCCCTTCCTTCTCCACTAGATAAGTAGCCCGAGTATATTTCCGTTTGACCCAAAAAAAAAAAAAAAGGAAAAGTAGCCCAAGTACAAAGGGAGGAACCAAACACCAGGCAAGAGTAGGCCATAGGAGTAGGCCATAGAATTAGCTTATCCCTCTAAAGCCCTCCCTTTTCGACCCGTGAAACGGGCAAGAGATGGAAACCAATTCCCCAAGTTATTTTATAAAAAAAAACTTATTGAGCAACAGTGTTTGTTTCCAAAAGAAAAAGTTCCTATAGGATAGCGTAGAGATAGGATCAGAAAATCTGCTTGTGAATTTATGATGGGCTGCAAACGAGCCGAGTCTAGTCATTTACTAAACGAGTCTCATTGACGGTATTTCCTTCTTTTCTTTACGTCAATTGTAAAATTATTAGGTGAAGATTGGGGTAGATAACGGGCATCGCCATCATCAGATGATGTTAGCTAGAGGAGTACAACGTGTGTCCATATCCCAGATATTTCCAGCAAGCTCATTGCATCACCATCAAATCGCTCTCCATGCTCTTTGCTTTTGTTAGTGGATTTTCCACTTTCCACTAGTGTTTGGTGTCCATTCCTTTTCCCCCACTGATCTCTTCACTTTTCTTCCTCCTGTTTTGCTTCAAGTTTTCTGGAATCTGCGAAATGAAAAATCCAGCCCCTGAGATGAGTGATCAATTCTTTCGGTTAATGGACACAGTATAATACAACTTGCTACTGTATAACTTACGTTATACCTAAAAAGCACAGACACGTATACAAACATAGACGGACAATTGACACGTTAGTTCTCAATAAGAGGGGACACAGACATGAGGATGTAACTTTTAATTCTCTCAAGACTAAAGAAACCAATACTAACTTAAACGAAACTTAAATCTACCGGTGCTTCTACATAATTGAGAGATGATCCATCAAAAAGATAAACCATGAGGGACAATTGACAAGTAAAAAAGTTTTCTCTATTGTGAAGTGACATTACGTCTTGTTCTCACAAGTGTCTCACTGGGGACACGCGTATCCCCAACCCATCCCTTCGTGAAATTGTTACAATTTATTGGACACATTACTTGGCGTCTTCCATAAGTATCCGCGTGTCTCTGGAGTGTCGGTGCCTAGGACCTGTCCGACACGGATACGGAAACCACTGTAGAATTTCTCTAGACCATGACTGATATTTCCCCTGTTCAAAGAACTAAACTTTGGCAGTTAAAAACAGTTTATCAGATATTTACAGGATCCCACTCAAATCGCAATCTTGGATCTTCAGCAAAAAGGGTGTCCCTAAATAAGATGCTCATATAAGGAATTGTGAGTAAGATGGCATTAAGCATGTAGTGGCAACTAAAGATTCAAAACAAACAAATGAATGAATATCAAATGGAATGTTGGTACAAAAAGTTCAGGCCATTTGCAGAATACTAAATAAATAAGATGATGATTGATGGAATCCGAATATAGTTTTTGAATTCATCGGAGATTACACGAAGATCTCAAGCGAGGGCACAAATTCCGAAGATCTCAAGGGTGTGAACAAATTCCGGGTCTGCTTCTGTTTTAGCTAGATTAAAGTTCAAGTTGCAGCCGCTTTAGGCCCCAAGAAGTTTGCAAATTTTAAGGGCCCCTCCTCTTTTGGTGTCTTTTATCATAGTCTAGCAAAAAAGGCCCTATCTTTAATTTTCACTTTAGACCCCGAAAAGTCGGGGACCTGCCCTAGATTTAGCATATGGGCCACCATGACTATTCATATGAAAGTGTGTGCATAAAAAACTCCATTGCATCGACCTTTCTAGTAAAAGGGTAAGATTACAAGGAAGTTGCTGGTTTTGTTACTGTGTTTATCTTGTCTTAAGATAGTTGTACCAAATGATATAATCCCAAGTGTTGGTCCAAAAGCAACCCAAGAGGGGGGTGAATTGGGTATCACACTGACTTTTGACAATTTAAAAGAAAGTGCACGACAAAAATAAATCAACACAGTAGCAGAATTGAGTCTACTCAAAACAGACAGCAGCACAGTAACCTTAACAGATGGAGCAAGCTCAGAAACCAGAAAACACAACAGATGCAGAGAATAGTTCAACTGATTCTTAGACTTTAATATATGGTCATAATCAACTAATTAAGCAAGCTAATTTATTCCAAGTCAGATTCAAAGATATATCAGTTAACTCAAGTAATATAGTATGCAAAACATAAAGTAAAAGAGTAAGGGAAAGAGAAATCAAACACGAGGACGAGGATTTTATAGTGGTTCGGTCCGCAACTTCACGGCCTACTCCACTCCCCAAGTGTCTACTCGGGAATTGCTGCGCTATCTCCAATAGTTGTTACAAACCTCTAGCTTTGCGGGTGCTAGAGAACCTTACAACGAGCAATTACTCCGAATCCTCTCCAACTAGCTAAGACTCCAGCGCTAGACACACCTAAAACCCAAATGATTTTTCTACCCAAAAATCACTCACAAAAATGGTTACAATCTCACAAGGGTGTGAAATCCCTTTTTTAGTTTTTACAATACGGTTCAAAGGTACACTCAAACTAGTGTAAGAATATTCAAGATGAAGCTTAAGGATGACTGATAGAATTTCAAGTAATAGCTCACTGGAATTTTTGCTCAAGAGATGTGTGATCCGACCTTGCTCCTGCTTTTCTTTTTAACATGGAAAAACCCAATTGAACGTTGGAGACTTCCTCATAGCCGTTGCACACAATCGGCCACAATCTTTCCTTCTTAGATCTTTCCATCTTCATATTTCCAGCAATCAATCTTTCTCTTTCCTTACGAAGCTCTTCCAGCTGTTAGAAAAATAGGAAGAAATATTCCTTATCTCTCTCCTTCTTCAATTTTCTTGTCTATTGGAGATAGAGATTTGAAGATGAGAATCCTTTCATCTGAATCTTTGATTGACCCGAAAACCCCTTTGATTTCGGTCGCCTCTTTCTTCTTCGAAGCTCCTCTCTGGTTTTCAAAAATGATACACACTACAATCCAAACACAACCTCTCACATACATGTGGGCTCCACACACACTACTATGTGTGGGCCCCACATGTATGTGAGAGGTTGTGTTTGGTGTAGGGCACACCTTTAGATACGAGGGAATTGCTTATAAGTCCCTATAATAATGAGTAATAGCATAATTAGTTCAATAGAAACATATTATTCCAATTAAGCCCAAAAGACTAATGACTATGTTTGTTATCATCAAAATCTAAAACCTTGGGGCCAACACCAAGTCATCCTCATTATGTGCTTCGCATGCAAAGATTCAACAACCCCAAGGTTTAGTCGAGTGGGAGCGTGAGTGCAAGTTACGGGTTTACTCCAAGACCTTCAGAAAATTTCAAATACACGGAAGCTAGCCCAAACACCTGTTGATTGAAAGTTTACCTGGTCAGTATCATGTGCCCAGATGCTAAAAAGTAGTAAATTTCAATAAACACATGAACCTTCTCATTGACCCCCCAATATTGGAGGATACCTTTAAAAATTATGCCAATCCTTTTGTAGTTTTGTTGATCACAATACATCAAAGATCTGCCTCAACTGGTTTCTTCTCAGAATTGTTTCTGCATCAATTCTGTTTCTGTATGTTTCCACCTATGCAGTAGGAGATAGATTTAATGTGCAGGGTAAATTGCAATGATGAGGAGTCTAATGTGCATGGAAAACAATCAGCCAATCAATGGATGTTCCACTCACACAATACAAAAGCATAGTATCGTTCTCCCCGCGTACAGATACAATCCCTAAAACCCCTCAAACCTAGATGTTCAACTCACACTGATACAAAAGCATTGTATCTCTCTCACAATGCAGATATAACACCCAAAACTCATCAAATCTGAATCAGGTATGGCATCAGCTGCTTTTTCTAGTAACGATTTCCAAATCAATCTCTGTGAACAAACATGATTATACAAATGTGAATGAGCCATTCTGGAACAATTGGAATCTCCTGCCTGAACGTGGCTTACCGCAACTCCTCAGGACAAAAGCAAGCACACAGAAAAGCAAGAGAAAAACAAAAAAACTAAGCTTAGTTTATGCTTCTCAAAAACCCACTTTCAAACCCTACCGAGATACTCCACATCAAATTTCACATACAACAGCTGCAGTTCCCTGCAACCCTTTAGTCAATACCTATCTGTATCATCTTCCTACTTCTCATAGAGTGCCGGAATGCATGGTAAGAATAATAAGAAGGCCCGCCACGAAAAGATTTGAAAATCATTCCAAGTTAAGTAAAACCAGGAGGAAAGACTAGGTTCTTGGAAATCTAGACAAAGTCAAAACTTACTGGTGTAGCCCAAGGTAAGGAAATCAATGAAGCCCCCTAGGACAGAAATATGCAGCAACTCTGAAAAACATTCTTGTGTCCCTTCCCAGAGCAATATCCTTGGATGACGAGAGCAATGTACTGACGTGAGTGCGAATGAAACCTGCTATTTCGTTTAAAACTTCTTCTAAGAGACACAAATCTGGTAGTGGTGGAGGTGGTGGTCTGTTGGGGTACAAAAACAAGCATGAGTTCAACCACTTATGCCATCATGTCATTTAGCCTCAAGATTCTAATATATTTCTAGATTGCAAAAACTCATATAACTTCTGAGGAAGACCTCAGATGGTCCAGGAAAAATATCGAGATATCAATCTTCAATAAAACATGAACTTTTGAAGTTCCTACAGTGTCAAAATGACCACACAACTTTGGATAGAGTTTCTTTGTGAGAATGAAACCATTGTTGGTAGCTTTTGAAATAGAGTTCTTAGTGCCAAATCCTTCTCCGCTAAACCAAAATCCAACGAAGCAGTAATTGCACCACAAAAGCTTTAAATGTAATGATTTTTTTACCTAAACAAAGACAGTTATCATGCAAATCATCAAGCTGGAACTTAAAGCAAAACTAAACCTCAATAGCTGTTAACGTCCGTACCCCGCCTCAAATTGAAACTACTTTGATCTACATCTCATTTTCTACCTAACCCGTTCGTTGCAACTTGTTGTCACACAACTGAAATGGGGACTTTGTGTGATGTCTTCGTGGAACGAGTATTCGCTACCGCTTTACAGCACCTTCACTCAATCGTCTCGCTACTTCGGAACTGTTCAGCACCGAGTAATCCTCTATCTTTATGCATACATGAAATGTGACGCCAGACTTAGTTCCCAGAGAATTGAACGAAGATGAAGTGATATATAAATATATATATATATATATATATAGAGAGAGAGAGAGAGAGAGAGAACCTCGGGAGAAACGGGAGGACGACTGCTGTTGATCTTCACTACCTTGGGGGCGACCGGAACGATCGTCGACTGGGTTTTATCGATGAGTACCTCGCATCTTCAACACTGGATGCTCACCAAAACGACGTCGGTTGATTTCATTAGGACTTCGCATCAATGGTTTGCGGCCAGATGTAGTTAGAGGCGGCTAGATGTAGTTCGACGCGGCCAAGTGTAGTTTAAAGCGGCCAAGGGGCATATCCAATAACAAAAGAATCGTGAACAGTAATCACGCATGTAATTTGACGCGGCCAGATGTAATTATACACGGCCAAGTGTAATTATAAGCGGCCAAGTGTAGTTCGTAGCGGCCAAAGGGCATGTCCAATAACAAGAGAATCGTGAACAGTAATCACGCATGTAATTCGACGCGGGCAGATGTAATTTTACGCGGCCAAGAGTAATTATAAGCGGCCAAGTGTAGTTCATTGTGGCCAAGGAGCATGTCCAATAACAAGAGAATCGTGAACAGTAATCACGCATGTAATTCGACGCGGCCAGATGTAATTCGAAGCGGCCAATAGTAATTATCAGCGGCCAAGTGTAATACGTAGCGGCCAAGAGGCGTGTCCAATAACATGAAAATCGTGAACAGTAATCACGCTTTCAATAACGTGCGGCCAAATGTAATTCTTAGTGGCCGAGAGGCATGTCCAATAACAAGAGAATTGTGAATAGTAATCACGCTTTCAATAATTTGCGGCCAGATGTAATTCAAAGCCCTCCGACGTCTAATTGGAAAATTAACTAATACATCGACATAATTCGGCCCCGTTCACGCTAGTGATTAATTTATGTACCACAACTTTTTCGTATCGTCCTTATTCAAATTTTTTTTGCGTTTATTAGTTTACACTAAACTTTTTTGTGATATGGGTTCGTCTCGACGAGTGGGAAATATCCAAGAAAAAGTCCAAAAACTGACTTAAACAAAACTGAAATCTACCGGTGCTTCTACATAATTGAGAGATGATCCATCAAAAAGATAAACCATGAGGGACAATTGACAAGTAAAAAAGTTTTCTCCATTGTGAAGTGACATTACGTCTTGTTCCCACAAGTGTCTCACTAGGGACACACGTATCCCCAACCTGTCCCTTCGTGAAATTGTTAAAATTTATTGGACACGTTACTTGGCATCTTCTATAAGTAATTCACGTGTCTCTGTAGTGTCGGTGCCTAGGACTTGTCCGACACGGATACGGCGACCATTGTAGAATTTCTCTAGACCATGACTGATATTTCCCTTGTTCAAAGAACTAAACTTTGGCAGTTAAAAACAGTTAATCAGATGTTTACAGGATCCCACTCAATTCGCAATCAGCAAAAAGGGTGTGCCCTAAACAAGAGACGCATATTAGGAATTGTGAGTAAGATGGCATAAAGGATGTAGTGGCAACTAAAGATTCAAAACAAACAAATGAATGAATATCAAATGGAATGTTGGCACAAAAAGTTCAGGCCGTTAGCTGATTAATGGAATCCGAATATAGTTTTTGAATTCATTAGAGATTACACGAAGATCTCAAGTGTGGGCACAAATTCCGAAGATCTCAAGGGAGTGCACAAATTCCGGGTCTTGTTCTGTTTTAGCTAGAGTCGGTCATGAGTTAAAGTCCAAAGTGCAGCCGCTTTACACCCCAAAATGTGTGCAAATTTAGGGCTCCTCCTCTTTTGGTGTCTTTTATAAGTAATAGTCTAGCAAAAAATGCCGTATCTTTAATTTTCGCTTTAGACCCCAAAAAGTGAGGGACCTGCCCTAATTTTAGCATACAATATGGGCCACCATGACCATTCATATGAAAGTGTGTGCATAAAAAATTCCATTGCATCGACCTTTCTAGTAAAAGGATAAGATTAAATGGAAGTTGCTGGTTTTGTTAATGTGTTTATCCTCATTATGTGCTTCACATGGAAAGATTCAACAACCCCAAGGTTTGGTTGAGTGGGAGCATGAGCGCAAGTAACGGATTTACTCCAAGACCTTGAGATAATTTCAAATACGCACCCAAGCACCTGTTGGTTGAAAGTTTACCTGGTCAGTATCATATGCCCAGATGCTAAAATAGTTAATTTCAACAAACACAGGAACCTTCTCATTGAACCCCCCAATATTGGAGGATACCTTTAAAAAGTATGCCAATACCTTTTGTAGGTTCTGTTGATCACAATGCATCAAAGATCTGCATCAACTGGTTTCTTTTCTCAGAAATGTTTCTGCATCAATTGGGTTTCTGTATGTTTCCACCTATGCAGTAGGAGATAGATTTAATGTGCAGGGGAAACTGTAATGATGAGGGGTTTAATGTGCATAGTATTGTTCTCCCCGCATACCGATACAATCCCTAAAACCCTTCAAACCTAGATGTTCAACTCACACTGTTACTGTTAGAAATTGACGCAGCGGAAGTTCAATTTCGGATTACCTTACGGTAACGACGTCGGATCGGCAAAAGTGTTCTACCTCGTTGAGTGCTTGCTTGACAGAATCCCACGAATCCAGCGATCTCCGGTGATGTGTATACTACCAGAGTTATACACTTACATCCACAATCTAAGACCAACAAGAGCTGTTGAGTTTTTTCCGTATCACCCATGGCTGCAACAGAAGTGATTTTATAGCACTCTCCGATTGAAAGCTCATTAACAGTGGACAAACCAAAGGGCTTTGAAACCTCCCACGAGAAAACCAAAAGCTTGTAACTACTGCCATGAATTTGTAGGTTATCACCCCTTTGGATTTCCACCGTATAACACTTGTGCTCCCCAAGAAAACCCTTGAGTTGCCCACTTATGGGTGTATTCATTACATCTCCCACTCACACATAGTGGGCATGACCTAGCCATGGGTTTCTCGTTCTCTCTTGTTCATACTGGTAATAGACCGTGCGACCACCGAGCGTATCAAAAAAAAATATATTTGGAGTACTATACTAAATTTTAGCCAATAAAACCAGTATAGTAACATCCCCAAAAAAATATGTCTCGGTATGCCCTAGACTCATTCGACCACATCGGATTAAGCATTTTTAATCCCTCTCGAGTTCAAACACTCAAAGCTATGCTTAACCCATCAAATCACATAATGTGCTTACGATCATGTCGCTTACTTTTAGCGTCATAACCTGTCGACAGTAAGCCACATTACTGTTGATGTGTTATCAAATAGTCTTCCCTTCCCTCTCATGTCACTTAACTTTGGTACAGCCGTTTACCCAGTGATGCCCCTTTAGACCGAATCAATCATGATCATAGGTAGCATGCTAAAGCAACAGACACCGATACCTCTATCTTGCAACATAGCTAAAAGTCATGAAGGGCATAATTTGAGTCATTTTATGACTCGTTGGACTCACATGGTGATGAAGCAGGGATCAATTCATTCACCTCCATTCCTGGTCGAATCAGCACATGTAGTATGAAATACATGCTACGGTGGAGTTCTCTTAAAAAAAAGTGTATGTCTAATCTCTTCACACCGTACAGATCTTGGTCGAGTCGTCAACTAAGCGCCTCACCCGAGTCTTCTATCTGCTCGCTACTCTGAGCGTTAAATAAAAAAAACTCGCATCTGGCACATCACAGGCTACATAGAATGTGGGTTGTCTATGTATGGTCAAAATATATAGACCTCATCTTAGTATCAACTAAGGCGACGTTTAGATACACACGTCTCATCTCTGCTCTCCACCCTAGTGTCAGAGGCGATCACTGATGTGAGTGAGCTGATCTTAGCCTGTCGACATACTTATCACGGGACAAATGTGTGTGTAGATAACAATGCTATTAAATAACAACATTTTTATAAAAAACTAATATCCCAACAGATAATGGTCAACTAAAAAAAACGATCAGAATCTACGGAGCCCTAAACTCCTAACATGAGCCTGAAAAGCATCTCTAGCTATAGGCTTTGTCAGGGGATCGACGATCATATGACTCGTAGAAACATGTTTCAGGACCACCTCTTTTTGAGCAATCATATCTCGAATGTAGTGGTAGCGCATGTCAATGTGCTTAGTTTTTCCATGATACTTTTGATCCTTTGAATAGGCAAGGGCTGTCATACTATCACAGTGCACTGTAACAGGATCTAAAGTATCTGAGATAACTTCAAGGTGCTGAAAAAACTTCCGAAGCCAAACTGCTTCCTGAACTGCTGACGAGCAGGCTACGTACTCTACTTCCATGGTCGATAAAGCTATACAAGTTTGCTTCTTACTACTCCAGGTTATTGCACCATTGTTAAGCAAAAAAGCATAACCCGAAGTTGATTTGCGTTCATCCAGATCACTACCCCAATCAGCATCACTATAGCCGATTAGGCGCAAATTTGAACCCTGATAGCAAAGTACGTAATCTTCTGTTCCTTTGAGATATCTGAATATCCTCTTGACGGCTTTCCAATGAGCAAGTCCAGGATTAGACTGGAATCTACTGACAAAACCAACTGCATAGCATCGGGCCGAGTGCACATCGTAGCGTACATCAGACTGCCGATAGCACTCGCATAGGGAACTCGAGACATTCTTTCCTTTTCTTCTTGAGTCTTAGGACACATATTTCGGCACAAAGTTTCGCCTTTAGCAATAGGAGTGTCTATGGGCTTACAGTTATGCATGTGAAATCGTTCAAGAACCTTCTTAATGTAAGGCTTTTGGGATAAACCAAGAAGTTTCTTCGAACGATCTCTTATAATCTTAACCCCAAGGATGTAATCTGCCTCACCCACGTCCTTCATCTCAAAAGTGGAGGACAACCACCCTTTGGTGGCGACAATCATCTCTATATTATTTCCAGCCAATAATATATCATCAACGTATAATGATAATATGATGAAACTTTCCTTGGACCGTTTAACATAGACACAATGGTCTTCCTCGACCATCGTAAACCCATTCGATTGAATGGCTCGATGAAATCTAAGATACCATTGTCTAGATGACTGCTTCAAGCCATAAATAGACCGTTTGAGCTTGCAAACTTTGCGCTCTTGGCCTTTGACGACAAATCCAGCAGGTTGATCCATATAGATCTCTTCATCTAGATCCCCATTCAGGAATGCTGTTTTAACGTCCATTTGGTGTAGCTCCAAATCCAAATTAGCTACGATGGCTAGAATAAGACGAATTGAGGCAAATCTCACTACAGGCGAGAAGGTGTCCTCATAGTCTACCCCCTCCTGTTGAGTATAGCCTTTTGCCACAAGGCGAGCCTTGTACCTCTCAATTGAACCATCTGCCTTATGCTTTACTTTGAAAATCCACTTAGACCCAATAGCTTTGCGCCCTGGCGGAAGGTTCACCAAGTCCCAAACTTGGTTAGTCCTCATAGACGCCATCTCATCATCCATTGCTTTCATCCACTCATCTTTAGCAGACGACGATAGAGCTATTTGCACTGTACGTGGCTCATCATCGTCATGCGTAGCAATCATAAAAGCTTCCCCTTCAATCTCAAATCGTCGACGAGGAATATTTCCACGATCGCTTCTACGCAACTGAGGTTGTTGTGGTATGCTCCCACTTGGTGGCAAGTTGCTCCCACTATCCCTAGGAGTTTGAGGAATTTCTTCCATAGTCTCTACTAGGCAATCTGGAGCATCTTGATCCACCATCTCATAAAACTCTAAGTTTTTCTCAACCTCACCTCTGCTTGGGAATTCATTCTCAATGAAATTCACATCACGTGACTCTATTTCAGTTACGCTTCCATCGACTTGTTCACCGATAAACACATAGCCCTTAGAGTGTTCAGAGTATCGAATAAAGATACATTTCTTCCCTCTAGGACCTAGTTTCCCATATTTATGAGAAGTATCATGAACATAACCAGTCGATCCCCATGGCCGCAAATTTCCCAAATCAGGTTTTTCGCCGGTCCATAATTCATACGGTGTGGAAGGTACTGATTTGGAGGGCACACGGTTCAGAATATAGGCTGCAGTCAAAAGTGCATCCCCCCAATAAGAGATTGGAAGATTTGCTTACGCCATCATAGTCCGCACCATTTCTAACAATGTTCGATTTCTCCTTTCCGCCACACCATTTTGTTGCGGCGTACCGGGCATTGTTAATTGTCTTTTGATCCCTTTTTCATCACATAGCCTTTTAAACAATTCAGACAGATATTCGCGACCACGGTCGGTTCTGAGAGCCTTAATGCTCATGTTCAACTGATTCTCTACCAAGTTCATATATCGCATGAAGCAGTCTAAAGCTTCCGATTTATGGGAGATCAGATAAACAATACCAAAGCGCGTAAAATCATCTATGAAAGTGATGAAATAGGAAGCCCCATGTCTCGCCCTCACATTCATTGGGCCACAGATGTCAGAGTGGATTAATTGCAAAGGAAAAAATGCCCTTTTGGCTTTTCCAAACGGTTTTCTTATTGACTTTCCCGCTAAACAATGTTCACATGTTGGCAAAGACACTTTAGTGAGCTGGCCAATTAGGCCTTCTCTTGCCAATCTAGCCATCCTGTCTTTTCCTATATGGCCCAGTCTAGCATGCCATATAATTGAATCATCAGATACATTATCAGAAGTAGTCAATAAAGCAATTGAATTATTAAAACCATGATATTCAATATCCATTATTATAAAACCGTCTGAAATAAAACCACGACCATAAAAACTTGTTCCCAAATAAACTGAAACACCATTATTCTCAAAGACAAACTTGAAACCCAATCTAAGCAAGGTGACTAAAGACAGAAGGTTGCGCCGAATATCTGGAGCGAACAAAACATCATGGAGCATCAGAGTGCGACCACCCCGCAAATCCAGCTTGTAAGTACCAATGCCTAGTACCTCCACGCTAGCTCCGTTCCCCACTTTAATGTCTTGACTTCCCTTTGGTATCCGACGGTACTCCACGTATCCAACTCGGTCCCGCGCTATATGTTCAGTCGCTCCTGAGTCCACAGTCCACACAGGGAAAGAGTGAGCAACCATAACATGACTAGATACAAAAATAGTGCGAGAAACAAAGTCAGACAGTACCTTCTTCGGCTCAGTGCAATCACGAGCGAAGTGACCTTCTTTGTTGCAGTTATAACAAACCAGCTTAGCCTTGCTCTGCTGACCACCGCGCTTGCCTCTCATGCGCTTCATGATCTTAGCCCTCTTGGGCGCTGGCCCAGTAGCCCCTCCCCTTTTGTTAGAGATCTCAGAGTACTTGCGCTTAAGCCTGGATGCTTGGCGCGAACTTGATTCAACCATATTTGCCGAACTGATCGGCTTAGCCGCCTCTTGGCGCTCAGCTTCGAGAACCAAATGACGTTCAACATCATCAAAGGTTTTGAGGTTCTCATTATGTGTCAAGTTTTGGCTCATATTATCCCACACAGTAGTAGAAGGGAGTGAGCGAATCACTGCCTGGACCTGCTGCTCATCAGATAGATTGTTTCCAGCCACTTTTAGTTCGTGGATCATACTAGACATCGCCCTAAGATGCTGCTTCATTGTATGACCAGGGCGCATCTTGTACGAGTCAAACTTCATTGTTAACCCGCGAAGTCTTGTGGCTGATGTTCCACCATATTTGACTTTGAGCGCTTCCCACATAGCTGCAGCCGTTTGATACTCATCAAACTCATCAAGCAGATCATTGCTCATGCTGCTCAGCATGGTAAAGCGCGCGCAACGATCCTTCTTGCGCCAAGTCTCATAGGCCGCAAGATCTAATAGGTGTTGCTAGTGTCTCCACCCTCCGGCTCAGTCAGAGAATGGGTCAAGGTCTCCAAGACCTCCTGCTCATTCAGAACATATTGAATTTTGCGGTGCCAAATGTCATAGTTTTCCCCGTCCAACTTTTCACCTTTGTTCAAATCAGCAACAATGTTTTTGGAGGCCATTTCACTACAAAATAAAATACGCACAGGGATATTACACACACGAGATTCATAAATTTTGCCGCATCAATCTAAATTAAACAAAAACAAATTTTCACACGTCGCAAGATCGAAAACTTGCAAAGCTTATAATCATCTCTTGCGCCACTTGCGACTATTGTCAATATTTAATCCAATCAAGCGCAAAATTTTTGGGTTTTCGAGAGTAATCAAACTCAACCGAACAACCTCCCACTACTTTAGGCAATTTTTTTTAAGCATGAAACCAAATCTATTCATGATATAAACAATTACCATGGGATACTTAAAAAAAAGAGAAAACAGCATATCATGCAAAAAAGTCCAGCTAGAAACTTGCACATTTTTCATATGCGAAAAACAAAATTTTCTAGAGACTTAAACATGCGATTCTTCTCAATTTCAAAATCAATATCTTAATATCTAGCAAGATATAACATATGAACTTTCAATAACGCAGTAAAAATCCAGCCTAGAATCTGAAAAAAAAAATTCCAAGCATAGAAAATTTAATTTCGAAATGGCCGGTCCAAACTGTGCATTAAAGGAGTTCATATTAGCAAGATAAGGACACTAAACTATTCTGGAAATAGCAAAGCAAACAAACACAGCCTTACTATTAAAAAATCTTTTGCTGTTCATCTTCCTTTTGATAAAAAACCAGTCGGCGGAAAAAACGAGAAGTGGTTTTACTGTTCATCTTCCTCGGGAAAAAAAACAGTCCGCGGTAAAACCGAAAAATGGGTTTCATGGGTTTCTCTCTATACAATCCCAGAAAATGCATACGATATATCAACGAACTCGTATCGATTCAAGGATTCAGAATATGCAAATATCGTAGCAAGAATCGAATCTACGTTAAAGTCATATGCGGTCAAAATTACGGATTCTAAAATATTGACCACGAATTCCGGCCAAACAGCTCCACAATATCTGTTCAAACTTTCCAGAACCGATTTTTGCCTTATCAACTACAACATGCATAATTTTGACGCAAAACTGAGATGATACAGAAAATCACCATTTTGAACCAAACACAGTATCATCCGCATCAACAGCTTCAAGTTCTAAAATCAAATGCATGAGTCGAAAACATACTTTAACAGGAGAACACCTTAAAGCGGCTCTGATACCACTGTTAGAAATTGACGCAGCGGAAGTTCAATTTCGGATTACCTTACGGTAACGACGTCGGATCGGCAAAAGTGTTCTACCTCGTTGAGTGCTTGCTTGACAGAATCCCACGAATCCAGCGATCTCCGGTGATGTGTATACTACCAGAGTTATACACTTACATCCACAATCTAAGACCAACAAGAGCTGTTGAGTTTTTTCCGTATCACCCATGGCTGCAACAGAAGTGATTTTATAGCACTCTCCGATTGAAAGCTCATTAACAGTGGACAAACCAAAGGGCTTTGAAACCTCCCACGAGAAAACCAAAAGCTTGTAACTACTGCCATGAATTTGTAGGTTATCACCCCTTTGGATTTCCACCGTATAACACTTGTGCTCCCCAAGAAAACCCTTGAGTTGCCCACTTATGGGTGTATTCATTACAGTTACAAAAGCATTGTATCTCTCTCGCAATGCAGATATAACACCCCAAACTCATCAAATCTGAATCAGGTATGGCACCAGCTGTTTTTTCTGGTAACGATTCCAAATCAATCTCTGTGAACAGACATGATTATACAAATGTGAATGAATCATTCTGGAATCTCCTGCCTGAACGAGGCTTAGCGTAACTCTATGACACTGTCCTCAACACTCTTCAGTACAAAAGCAAGCACATGGAAAAACAAAAGAACAACAAAAAACTCAGCTTAACTTACTGGTGTAGCCCAAGGCAAGGAAATCAGTGAAGCCCCCTAGGACAGAAACTAGACACAAATATGCAGCAACTCTGAAAAACATTCTTGTGTCCTTTCCCAGAGCAATATCCTTGGATGATGATGAGCAATGCGCTGATGTGACAGCGAATGAAACCTGCTATTTCGTTTAAAACTTCTTCTAAGAGACACAAATCTGGTAGTGGTGGAGGTGGTCTGTTGGGGGTACAAAAACAAGTAGTTCAACCACTTATTCCATCAAGTCATTTAGCCTAAAGATGGTCCAGGAAAAGTATCGAGATATCCATCTTCAGTCAAACACGAACTTTTGAAGTTCCTTGTGAGAATGAAACCATTATTGGTAGCTTTTGAAATAGAGTTCTTAGTGCCAAATCCTTCTCCGCTGAACTAAAATCTAATAAAGCAGTAATTGCACCACAAAAGCTTTAAATGTAATGATTTTTCCCTAAACAAAAGTAAGCCATCACGCAGGACACGAGGGGAACTGAACAAAGACAGTTATCATGCAAATCATCAAGTTGGACTTTAAAGCAAAACTAAACCTCAATAGCTGTTAACGTCTGTACTCCGCCTCAAATTGGAACTACTTTGATCTACATCACATTTTCTACCTAACACGTTCATTGCAACTTGTTGTCACACAACTGAAATGGGGACTTTGTATGTTGTCTTCGTGGAAAGAGTATTCGCTACCGCCTACAGCACCTTCGCTCAATCGTCTCGCTACTTTGGAACTGTTCAGCACCGAATAATCCTCTATCTTTATGCATACATGAAATGTGACGCCAGACTTAGTTCCCAGAGAATTGAACGAAGATGAAGTGATATATATATATATATATAGAGAGAGAGAGAACCTTGGGAGAAACGGGAGGACGACTGCTGTTGATCTTCACTACCTTGGGAGCGACCGAAACGATCGTCGACTGGGTTTTATCGATGAGTACCTCACCAAAACGACGTCGGTTGATTTCATTAGGACTTCGCATCAATAATTTGCGGCCAACTGCAATTATAAGCGGCCAAGTGTAATTCGTAGCGGCCAGGAGAAATGTCCAATAACAAGAGAATCGTGAACAATAATCACGCATGTAATTCGACGCGGCCAGATGTAATTCTACGCGGCCAGGAGTAATTATAAGCGGCCAAGTGTAGTTCGTAGCGGCCAAGGGGCATGTCCAATAACAAGATAATCGTGAACAGTAATCACGCATGTAATTCGACGCGGCCAGATGTAATTCAATGCGGCCAATGGTAATTATCAGTGGCCAAGTGTAGTTCACAGCGGCCAAGAAGCGTGTCCAATAACACGAAAATCGTGAACAGTAATCACGCTTTCAATAACGTGCGGCCAAATGTAATTCGATGTGGCCAAGTGTAATTCTTAGCGGCCGAGAGGCATGTCCAATAACAAGAGAATTGTGAACAGTAATCACGCTTTCAATAACTTGCGGCCAGATGTAATTCGATGCCCTGCGACGTCTAATTGGAAAATTATGACGGTTGTGTTTCTGCTCACGCACACGGGTCGCAAGCACCGGTAAACTAACAATTAGAAAGGGGGGGAGTATCTCATTCGTTAAACTACTTATGCTCTCTCTCTCCCCTTGTTTTGTTATTTAGAAAGTTCGCATCTTTGTGTTTGCATTTAGGCTTTCTTTCGAATTGGGTTTGCATTGAGTCTTTGATTTCTGAGAACAAAATGTTGAGTGTTCTTGACGAAACCCAGACAGAACCACACCACAAAAAAGAGTGTAAAATTTTCAACCACTTTATTAGTGTGAATTGAAGTTTCGAATCTTATTTGCAGTCTTGTAACTTTGCTTAACATCCACTAATTCTGTGTTTGGAATAAATTCCAGTTGATAGGCCACGCAATGATTTCAATCAGTTAGTACAAGAAGAACCTCAGTTGTGTTCCATTTTATCTTTCTTCACTTGAATTTTGGGTTGGTTTTCGGTTTCAGTTTCTGCAGTTTTGGAGCTGATGATGACGGTGATGCTGTCTTGCTGATGTTGCAGCTTGAGTTTGGAACGAGGAAATCAGATTTTGGGGAAGTTTCTGGATTTTGGTCCTTGGAGTACTCATGAGTTTCAGTTGAGGTACTGATGCCTATGCTGGCTGGGGTGGACCGGGTGGTTCCTCTTGCTGTTGTTGCAATGACCGCGCTGCCCATGTAAGGTTCGTGGAAACTCATCGAATACCCAGAGATCGTAGTAATCGTGAGCACCCGAGAAGTAATTTAACCTTGAGCTAGCGAAGTAGATTCGTAGCACTTTTGAAAGCAAATTGAAGATGAGCGTTTTTCACTTTTTTGCGTTCTTGGCTCCCCATAAAGGTCACTTCCAGCACTACTACAGCGGCGTACCACCACTTCCTATTTCCTTAGGACAGTTACCACATCGGACTACAAATCCAATTAGCTTTAGGCATGACTTCCCCTTTCGGACAACTACTATTTTGCGTTGACGTCGTGCTCTCTTCCGACACTTTTTGCTTCTGCTGCCTATAACTTTGCTGCTAGGATTTTTGGGTTTTTGTTTGTCAGCTTGTACCATTCTTTCCACCTTCTTGTATTTTTCTCCAAGCAAATTGTCAATTTTGACAAGTCGAATGAAAAAACCAATTATCACTGTGCCTCCAACTCTTGTATTGACATGACAAGTCTAAATTTTAATCGAATGGCAATCTTTGGAAAGTTTAAGTTTAAAATATGTAATGATTATGCTTCATTAATAAGTTAAATTTTTCAAAATGGATGAATGAAATAAGACAGAATTAGTGCTTTATTTTACACATTTGTCTTATGCAATTGGATTTCCAATTTAAAGTTATTGACCACTAAAAGAAGTTCGTGGAAGCCAACCATTCACTTGCGACCAAAAAAATTTAGTGCTCATACAGCAATGCTTGAAAGATCTCCTTTAATGAAGTGAGGCAGATGGTCTCAAGTAGAGGTGGCAAATGGGCGGGTCTGGACGGGTTGAAACGGGTCACGGGTTAAATATGGGCGGATCAAATAGTAAACGGGTTGAGACGGGTCGGGTCGAATATGGGTCAAGTCAAACCCAAACCCGCCCGACCCGACCCGTTTGCCCTCTTTTTTTTTTCTTTTTTTTCCTTCTTTTTTCTTTTCTCCCCCATCTCTCTCTCTCTCCCTCCCTCCCCCTCTCTCTCTCTCCTCCCCCGTCCCGTTTCCCCCTCTTGTCCCGTTTCCCCCTCTTTTCAAATACTGCTCAAAATCCCTCCTCTTACCACTCCAAGACCGCGTAGCAATCGTCACCGGCGGCTCTCGTGGCATCGGCCGAGCAATCTCTCTCCACCTCGCATCCCTCAGCGCCAAAATCATCATCAACTACTCCTCCAACTCATCCGAAGCCAACCTCGTCGCCTCCCTAATCAATACTAACAATTCTTCATCTTCTTCCGCTGGAAATCCTCCTGCCGTCACTGTCAAAGCCGACGTCTCCGACCCCGCCCAAGTCAAGTCCCTCTTCGAGGCCACCAAATCCGCCTTCAATTCCCAACCCCACATCCTCGTTATCCCGTTTGGCTAAATAAGCTAACTGGTTTTTTTTTTGTCCTTATTAAAAAAAAATCGTATTTGTTAATTTTTCGTTAATTTTTGGAGGATTATTCCATCCTTGTGACGAGAGGAATCTAAAAGGTAAAAAATTATGATCGAAATTCAATTTTTTTTAAATAAAGACGAAAAAATTGATTTATTGACTTATTTTTATCTTTATTCAAAAAAAATTCGATCGAGGCCTGCCGGAGTACTCGACCCCAACTACCCAACCCTGTTCGACACCACCCACGAGGAGCGTTCCTGTGCCTCAAGGAGGCTTCGAATCGGCTGAAGCGCAGTGGAAGGGGGAGGATCATATACCTGTCGAGTTCGATGGTGGGGGCGTGGAGGCCCGGGTACGGGGCCTATAGCGACTGAGATGTTCTTTGCTGGGAAGACAGAGGAGATGGTGAGGAGGGTGGTGTGGGTCTTTTAATTCAAAGTTCAAACTCATATTGAACCCATTTTTAACCCATCTAAACCCATATAAATATGGGTTTATATGGGTTGAATCCATATAAACCCATTATGTAATATGGGCGGATTGGGTTGGGTTATAAGTGGGCGGATTGAGCGGGTCAGAAAAATATGGGTTGAGATTGCCACCTCTAGTCTCAAGTTCAGCATTGGACTACACAAGGTGCAGTCAGACTTGTTTGGCCCTTATTTTGAGTTCACTTCTATGACTGAATTCGTTCATCTTATCGGTCTCCAATATTCCTCTCCAACTCACCTTCTGCTGTAAGTTTGTACAATAAAACTCTAGGGCTACTATAGGGATTCCAATTGAAAACTGTGTTGATATTTTCTCAATTAATTTGCTTCAAGAAAATAGGTGACATGAACAAGTCAACTTTCACTAGTCAAGTCAAGCCAACTCCACAAGTCAAGTCTTCTATATGGGTGCCCCAAAAAGCACTCCATCATTCAATAAACTTGTCATGACCTGTCTATATTGTATGAAAATTCAGAGCTTCATAATCTAAAGAGACAAATGGAAAACACCCAAATTGTAATGGAAGAAAAGCTAGGGTTCTTGAAGGTACTCAACAAAGCCTTCACAATTCCCCTCAAGAATCCCCATTTCATCATCTTCGCCGTCATCACCTACACTCCCTTGTTTTGTTTCATGTTTACGTCTGAAACCATTTTCCAGAAAGCCTTCCTTGAAACAGCCAAGATCCTATCAGAGGTTCCTCCTTCTCCTTTACAATGCTTCGGCTGTTTCGACTCCAAAACACTAGGCCTTGTCGAAAAACTGTTCGATAGGGTGTCCATTACCTACCTCCTGATGGTTCTCTTCTGTCTGGGAATCCTGAATCTCCTAGACTTCATTGCCGTTACAGCCATAGTTGATTCAGCATCGCTTATCTATGAAGGAAAGAACACCATGAATCTCAGACACATGTTGCAAAGACTCACCAAAGAAACAAGGTTCAAAGGGCCTCTCATCACATCTGTTACTGTTCTTTTATTGGCGTCTCTGATCGTATCCGGATTGTTCTCACTGGCAACGTACTCATACATTGCGGGTACGTATGGATTTTTCATGGCTATGTTTGGAGTACTCTTTCTGGCTTTGTTAGCGAAATTTTTCGAGTGGAGTGCAATATGGAACATGGGTATTGTAATTTCCGTACTAGAAGAAAAACAAGGGGATGTAGCTTTATTGATCTCGTCGTATCTAAGCAGAGGTAACCGGAAACATGGATTTCTCTTTGTGCTTGTTTTCTTCGTCTGGACGATTGTTTTAAGGTTATCGTGCCTTTATCTGCGGTGGCTTGTGGGAGGAAGTGGCATGGTGGTCTTAGCAGCATATGCTAGCTTGGTTTGTTTTGGGAATGTGATGAAGTGGGTAGTTTTCGTAGTGTACTTTTACGATTGCAAGAGGCGCTGTCAAGAGAAGAAGAATGGTGTCGCGGAGGAGAGCCACGCGATTGCGTGAGTCGGAGGGGCATAATAAGCTTGGAGGACTGGCGTCGGTGACCGACTCCGAACAAGCACAACCGGAGATCGATTACCTTTTACAGGCAATGGCACAACCAGAGGAATTTGAACTACTATTTCATGTTTTAGGCAATAAAATGAATGTGTTAAGAACCTGCTTGTTTCTTTGGGATGTGCCTTCCTATGAAAATAAATTTTCTGCCAGAAATACATTAGTTGTGCCAGAGCTTTGAGAAATTTTCAGTCAATTCCACAGTAAGCTTCCAAGCAACTTGTCGATTTTGACAAGTCAAATGACAAAAAAAAACCCATGAGATTATCACTTTGCCTCCAACTCTTGTATTGAATTTTAATTGTTGGGATCCACCCTAGTGGTGGATGTGTGATTAGTTTTGTTAGTAAGGGCGTTTTCGTCCGTATGATATTTTTTTGTACCCTAGGGCTTTCATCTATATATATTGTGGTGAGAAGAGGGTTAGTGGATGGATGAGAGTGTTTTTGTGTGAGGTTTGAGAGGTTTAGAGGGTTTTTTGTAACTATATTGAGTGTTTAATATAGTGAATTTTTCCCTAAAATCTAGTGTGTGTTTCTTGCTCATCCATGGCTTGAGTGTGTGTTTGTACTTCGTTGGTGAGATCTTGGGCGTGCCCCAACATTAATTGAAGGGTTTTCTTTGAAAAGTTTTAGTTTAAAATGCGTAATGATTATGCTCCCTCAATAAGTTAAAATTTTCAAAATGGGTGAATGAATTAAGACGGAATTAGTACTTTATTTTTACACACTTGTGTTATGCAATTGGATTTTCATTTAAAGTTCTTGACCGCTAAAAGAAGTTCGTGCGAGGCCAACCATTCACTTACCACCCACACAAAAAAAAAAATTTATTTAGTGCTCCTAAAGCAATGCTCGAAAGATCTCCTTTAATGAAGGGGGCCAGATTGTCTCAAGTTCGGCATTGGACTACAAAGGGTGCAGTCTGACTTGTTTGGCCGTTATTTCGAGCTCACTTCCATGACCGGATTTGTTCATCTTATAGATCTTGTTGAGTAGAATAATCACGTAAAAATTATGTTGATCAAATATCGATCAGTACTTGATCAATGTATATTTCTCTTCAAGAAAACGAGTTGGGTAAACTAGACAACAACTCGACTAAGATCAAATATTGATTGGCATCCAACCAATATGATTTTTTGTACGAGCTCAATCGAATGAACGAATCCCATCATTGAAGTGGACCCGAATCGGGGCGGAACTAGCCAGATTGCACCCTGTGCAGCCCAATGCCAAACTTGAGACAATCCGCTGGGCTTCAATGCTCCAGGAGCACCAAATAATTCTCCTTTGTGACACGCCCCGAAGGCTAAGCACTGTCTCCCGTTTCCCGCGAAAACCTCAACCGTCAACTAACTAACAATCAAACTCCATTTGCCCGTTAACCAAACCACTCCCGCCATCCTCAGCCACCTCCTCCGCCACCACCCTCATCTGTAATTCTCCTAAATCCCAAATCTCGAAAAAAACGACAAATCTTTCCTCTCTCTCCTCTTCGCGGAATCCGAGCCCCCGGGCCCCTGTGGGATCTGCCATGGAATAAGATGGATGGAATACCATTACCCCATCTCTGATCTGAGGCGGCTCGTGTTCGGCTCGTTAAAAACTTGTTTGAAATCTTTGTATTTTCCAACCAAGCTTGAACACGTCGTTGTTTGACGAAATATAGAAGCTGTATATGATTGGTCTTGATCGATTTGATTATTGCTCGTTTGACATCAACTTGGTCATTTGCTTTTCATCCCTAATCGAAATTCGCCATAGATGATTTGATAAGCTCGGCTAGTCGTTCGGCTTGTTTATCCGTCCTAATCAGAATTGCCATTGATGGTTTGAAATCAGCTCGGTTGGCTCGGCTCTAATCGAAATCCTCTATAGCTTGTTTGAAATCAACTCGGCTTTACCAGCCCGAATCGAAATTGGCCATTAGCTTGTTTAAAAAACCGCCTTCGCTACTCGTTCGGCTCGTTTACCAACCCGAATCAAAGTTTGCCATTGGCTCGTTTAAAAGCGCCTCGACTACCGCTCGTTCGGCTCGTTTATCAGTCCTATTCAAAATCCGCCATGGAAGAAGATGATGAATAGAATAATCAGCCGCCCAGCCTCCCACCTCCGCCACCGCCTCCTCCGCCGCCAATCCCACCGCCATCACCACCACCTCGCCTCCTCCATCTCCTCCCTCTGGCGCCACCGCCAAATCCTCGACCCGAACGGCGACGTCGTAACCCAATGGAACCACGTGTTCCTCGTCACGTGCCTCGTCGCCCTATTCATCGACCCTCTCTACTTCTTCCTCCCTTACGTCGGCGGCGCCGCCTGCATGACCACCGACACCGCCCTGGGCGTCGCCATCACGTTCTTCCGTACACTCGCCGATCTCTTCTACTTGCTCCATATGGTAATAAAGTTTCGCACGGCTTTTATCTCACCCAGTTCTAGGGTTTTCGGAAGGGGCGAGCTTGTTATGGACCCACACGAGATCGCCGTGAGATACTTGAAGTCCGATTTTGTCGTCGATCTCGCCGCCACACTCCCGTTACCTCAGGTGCCTATCAGTTCACACCTGATCAGGTCCCATGTACCCAAATGTATTTGTACCTATGTTCCCGTGCAATTTCAGCCGTCTTTCGTGCAATGCAGCTGAAATTGCACGGGAACAAAGGTACAAGCACAATTCTGGTCAAGAAGATTTGAGTTCATAAGGGCCAAAATTTGCATCTTTTGTACTGCTTTTACAAATTGGGTTTAATTTTTGTTGCTCATTTATCTCGATCAAAATTCCATCAGGGTTGTGTCTTAGGTAACTTTTTTGTATGCAACAAAAGGTGGAGGGACTAAAATATGAGTTAGACAAGAGAAACAATCCGAAGAGGTTGACCAAGTGGTCTTGGCTTGGGAATCAGGGGTTTGCTCTCTCTTAAGATTCCAAGTTCTATTCTCTTTACCAGCAACTCTTGGGCTGCCTCACCAAACGTGTAAGCGTGTGAAATGGCTGTTAGAGGGGTTGTAGGGATTAGTCCGAGGTACGTGCAAGCTGATCCGGGACCCCCTGCATTCCCAATGCCATATCACTTGGCTTTGTGGCATTGGGAATTCCCCTATTATTAGACGAGTGGTATTACCTAGATGGATAGTCTTGAACTCAAAATATTGTTGCATAAAATGAAGCTATGTCGAAATTAGGCTTTGCAGTTTCCAAACTTGTTATGCTTCATGGTCGAAAGTTCCAACTATATGTGATTTCTGTGTTGCAGATTGTCATCTGGATTGTAATTCCGGCCACTAGAGACTCCAGTGCCGATTACGCCAACAATACTCTTGCTCTCATTGTTCTTCTTCAGTATATTCCGAGATTGTTTCTCATTTTTCCATTGAATCAGAGGATCATAAAAACTACAGGCGTCATCGCAAAGACTGCTTGGGCAGGGGCTGCATACAATCTCCTTCTCTACATTCTAGCCAGTCATGTATACATCTTATCACCACCCATTGTGCCTATAAAGTCATTGCCTTCTATTATTAATAAATACTGAAAATTGGCTAATCCTCACCATCTACTGTTGGCTCAGGTACTAGGAGCTTCATGGTATCTGTTGTCAATAGGGCGGCAGAACTCCTGCTGGAAACAGGAGTGCTTTCATGAGAAATATTCTGTTCCAGCATGTGTCCTTAACTATCTGGATTGTAACAGTCTAGAACAACCACAACGAAGCCGCTGGGTAAATGCCACACGTGTAATTTCTCGTTGTGATGCAAAGAACGATGACAGCGATTTTAAGTTCGGAATGTTTGCTGATGCTTTTACTTCACAAGTTGCTTCATCGGGTTTCATTGAGAAGTATCTCTATTGCCTTTGGTGGGGTTTAAGAAATCTAAGGTCCAGTAAACTCCATGAATATTTTTTTTCCCTTCTCTTATTCTCATTTTACTTCTTTGGTCTTTTTTTTTTTCCATTTACTTGTTTTTCTTGTAGTTAGCAACTCTATTGTGGGAGTTAGGCCGGTTAGGGAGCTCTTGAGCTACACAATGCAACTTTTTACTGAAGTGCCTTTCCATGAAATATAAGTTTGTGCTAGTAGGGAGCGTAAGCACATTAACCTTGACGTTGATAATGTGGATTTGATGTCAATGGTACGATATTTGGAGGACCTTTGAATTACGTTTCTGGTAGCTTCTAGAAATGATGAAAATAATAACGCTTGGCTTATCTGATTATGGCATTACTATTTAAGTGTCTGAAAAGCTTATAATCAGTAGTTCAAAGTTTGCTCAAGTGTCGCCTAACATTAGAAAAACCTAAACAAATGGAAAGCATATCAGAAATGCTGTGTCTCTACTACACCATAAAAATGGTTGTCTTCAACAGTCAGATAAGATTCAAAACTTTGCTGACCGGTTTCAGCATGATTGAACATTCCCAAATTCATTAGCCATGTTTGCGCACTTCTTTATGATATATTGAAGGGTAACTGTCGTTCCATTTTTTTTTGCATCACGAGTAATAGGAATATCGAGTATTGATTCTCTTTGAAATTCTTCCATCGGTTTTCATGCTTGTAATCTACCTTGCAGCTCATATGGACAGAATTTGGATACAAGCACTTACCTTGGTGAGACGTCATTTTGCATCATTATATGCATTGGGGGTTTGATTCTGTTTGCACAGTTGATAGGCCAAATGCAGGTAACTTTTGCTGAATCTGTTTCAAATCTTCGTCATAAGTACTTGCAATAGTTATGGTCGTCATTTTGGGGATTGATATAATGAAGTTTTCCATGAATTCCAGTAATAATTCATGTCTGGAATTCTTCGCTGCATAAAAGATATGGAGCCCACACCTGTTTGAACACCTACATTATGCAGGACCAGTGAACCCTGAAAAATCATTTGAAAGCTAGGTTTGATCACTATTCTAGGTAAAAACCCGAAATGGAAATAAAAATCTTGAGAAAATTTGTAAGCTTGTGCTTAATTCATGGTTACAGTTCCATAACGCGGCTGAGAACCGTAAAGAACCCATGAGGCTAACAGTGTTGGTACTTATCAATCTTCACATGTTGGTATACTTCTATGTTCTGGATCCGCTCAAGCAAGTCAGAAGTGCTTTGCAGCCAGTCTTTTGTTATCTTCCATTATGCGCATATCCTTAGTGTTTTAATCTACCACAAATCCTTAGGTAAATGTCTGTTGAATAACTCTTCTGTGCTTATATATGTTAAGATGTAATAAGAGGAGCATATGACTTCCTAAGGTAAATGTCTGTTGAATAATTCTTCTCTTCTTTTTTTTCTTCCTGAAGACTTACTTGTCGTCTATGACGGTGAGACTCGAAGAATGGAGGGTTAAACGAAGAGACACGGAGGAGTGGATGAGGCACAGACAATTACCTCCGGCACTGCAAGAACGCGTTCGTCGGTTCGTGCAGTACAAATGGCTTGCCACAAGAGGAGTTAATGAGGAATCCATTTTGCAATCCTTGCCTATAGACCTCCGTCGCGAAATCCAACGGCATCTATGTCTTAAGCTCGTTCGCCGGGTATGTCTTCTTTCAATAGTTTTATGTAATCGCCCGACAGGTCAAGATCCATGAAGTACACATTAAGTAGATTGGTATAAGCAGAATTCTAAAAGCCTCAGAATGGTATCTGCTTGATCAGAATCCGCTTCGGGGCTTCCAAGTAGCTTTTTAAGTTATTTTTGCCATAATTTTGACTGATATGTTGAAAAAACACCTGATACTGTTCCAGGTTCTCATTGTTCCATTTTACAGGTCCCATTCTTCGCGCAAATGGATGACCAGCTACTCGACGCCATATGCGAACGCTTGGTCTTATCCCTGAGCACACAGGGCACTTACATTTCCCGGGAGGGCGATCCCGTGAACGAGATGCTATTTATCATTAGAGGACAGCTAGAGAGCTCCACCACCAACGGAGGAAGATCCGGATTTTTCAACTCCATCACCCTCAGACCGGGTGACTTCTGCGGTGAGGAGTTACTGACATGGGCCTTGATGCCCAATCCTAGCATAAACCTCCCATCTTCGACTCGAACAGTCAGAACACTCTCTGAAGTCGAAGCCTTCGCCCTTCGCTCAGAGGATCTGAAGTACGTCGGGAATCAGTTTAAGCGTCTTCACAGCAAGAAGCTGCAGCACGCGTTTAGGTACTATTCCCACCAGTGGAGAACATGGGGAGGTTGTTATATACAGGCTGCCTGGAGAAGGTACAAGAAGAAGAAACTGGCAAAGGAATTGGCTTTACAAGAGAGTAGTTTCTATGATATGGAAGCTGATGAAAACAACGACGATAATGGAAACCACGGGCTTGGGCAGCATCTTGGAGCCACATTTCTGGCGTCGAAATTCGCCAAGAATACAAGAAAGGGGGTGGTTAATAACCAGAAGGCTCAGGTGGTTGATTCTGCTTCGAGCCTGAAAATGCCCAAGTTTTTCAAGCCGGACGAACCCGATTTCTCTGTAATGAGAGAGGAGGATGTCTAGTAAGCTTATTAGGAGTCATAATTAATCCATGCGACAGGTTAGTTAGGATTCTTTGTATGATAATTTGTAAATTTGTTTCTATAGTAGACTAAGAATGAAATACATTGCTGATTCTTTTGTTGATCCCTCATATTTATATGAATGAAATGTGTGCAGTTTTGTAATATAGTTCCTAAATGTCGCGACGCATTGAGTTTGTGCATATAAATACCCAATACTGCACCGTAGTGATTCAACGATTGAATACGAAAATAGGCCTCACTTGTAGTTATTTGTACGCGTGTTATACGCAATTGAGCAAAAAAATTTAACCCAGTCGAATATAGCGTTTGCAGAAGGTTTATTAGGTCAAAATGCCTATGGTTGAAATTGTCGATCGCGATCACGGTGACGATGACTTGGATAGTAATGATCGCATCAACGATGCAGTTTGCAGAAGGTTTATTAGGTCAAAATGCCTATGGTTGAAATTGTCGATCGCGATCATGGTGACGATGACTTGGATAGTAATGATCACGTCGACGATGCAGTGGACCGGGCAATTAAGTTTGGTTGCTTTCTATATTAAGTTATTCAATGGCACCGCCGCAGACGACCGGCATGGATTCATAGAGCTCAATGCAATCCCTAGATGTAAGAGCTTATCGATATCCGCCAACACACAATTGAAGAGATCGCATCGATTACCGGTGACGAGATCAAACTAATGGGATGTGGCGAGGGTGGTGAGTGTTCCTGTTTTTAAGGATAAGAACCTCGTAATGACGTCTGCACTGGAATCGCTAGAAATATTTGAGAGAACTGGTGATTGCATGGGAGCATATGTTCGATCAGTACAAAGTGAGATGACTGAACAAGAGGCTGTCAAGGGCATAATAATAGTTCTACTAGAGGAAAATGGGTTCATTTTGAAGAGTGAAGACACCGGTATTGGGGCCGGGGCCGGGATGGTATTTGAAGAGCAAGTTACAGGTTTTACACAAATACCGGCCGGTACGGTACGAGATTCACAACCTTGGCACCGACCAAAATAAATGGAAGATGCAAACCCAACAAAGGGTAGTAACTTAAAGATGCATTCATATACACATTTCCCATTTTGATTTCTAAGCCGAAAAGTTGTCCAAGTAATTTGGCCTCAATGGAAGTAATACCGGGAGGTAGTCGGCTAAAATCGGAGAGGAGTAAGTTTGTTCCACCAGAGACACATGACTCCCATTTGGTTCTCAATTCACAGCATAGATCCATAGCAAATTAAGTATCATCGAGATAGAGGCTGAAGATAGCATACGAACATTCACGGGAGCTAAATGACATATGTAACGAAATGCTATAAGATGCGTAGCTGAATTCCAAATGCCTCCCCAGATATATGTCAAAAGTCTCAATCTCACAGTATTTACACGTAAAAAACATATCGAACCAAACCGAACGAGGGAAAAAGGGACTAGAATAGATGATGCTCAATAAAATTTGAATCATATGTTGAGTCCACGTGTGTCCTGCTAGGAACCCAGAGCAATACCTTCACGAGCAACGTTCGTCACACGAAGTACGGCTTGCGCACTTAGACGGGAGAGCTTCGACTGACAAAAGTGCTCCCATGAACCCATCTCTGAATCCACCTCGGGTACCGGAGTCTGAGTCGGGACTGAATCCTCCGCGGGTACCGGAGTCTGAGTCGGGACTGAATCCTCCGCGGGTACTGGAGTCTGAGTCGGGACTGAATCCTCCTCGGGTACTGGAGTCTGAGTTGGGACTGAATCCTCCTCGGGTACTGCAGTCTGAGTCGGGACTGAACACTTCTCATATACAGTTTGGAGTTCCAGCAAGAGAGTACGAGCAGCCTCCCTAGACTCAGGAAGCTGGTCACTAAGCTGGGATGCAGCTATTTGGATCAATTTGTCAATCCCGTACGCCTTGATTCCCTCCACTCCCTTCACACCATAACACAAGATTTTGCAAGCACGAAATTAAATACAAACTAGCAATTGCAGTAGGGTGATGATAAAATTGACATTCCTTCTACTTGAACATGCATAACGATCGATATCATACCAACTGGCTACCACAACACTGTTATGGATCAAAACTATATGAAAATTTATCAGTCCACCTGAAAATACAAGTACCCATTAGAGTCGTGTCTGTAATGACTTGATTTCTGTCATCTCTTCTTCTTTTCTGTTTTTTGAGTCAAAAGAATAGCCCTTTGAATTTAAGGGCAAATACGCCATTTCAATTTATGGCCGAGGCTCCAACAATTGGAGTCGTGGATTTAACCGCACACAATAGTAATACCACCATAATGACACAAGAAAAAGAGGTTTTCACAAAACTGTAACGAATCAATGTAGGTGAAATCACATAAGAACAGGCTACTGTTTGCATAAATTATACTGACTAAGAAGCCATGCACAATATGATAGTGGAGATGCAATATCATGATATTTGCTGCTTAAAATTCTTCCAGAAGCTCCCTTCCATTAGAGAATATGAAGAGAAACAAGAGAAAAGCAGAAGTCAAGAAAGACACTTAAGACACAAAAAATGCAAATAGAATTGTATTTAATCATTCTGAAAAAGCAAAGGACATAATTGAATGTTTAATTCTCACCAGTCGTGGTACACTTCGACAAAAGCACATTGAAGCCTTAGCTCGAATTCGAGGATTTCTGTGCTTAAGATAAGTTTCCAACTTTGGTAACAGCAAAATGGGTGAAAGCCAAGCAGTCATGGCTATTAAAGCTCTCTCAGCTGCCTCACATACAAATCTTTTGTCTTGTGAAGACTTCAGAAGAAGTTGCAAAAGCTAAACCCAGTACAGAAGAAAAGTAACAAAACATAATTAGCATAGAATAAGGAAAAGGCTATCATCAGAGCAGCAAACAAGAAGCAGCAGTTTCAAAGAGGATTTGTTACCAGAGGATCCAATGAATTAATAATGTGATCACTGTATGCACTGAAAACATCCGCAGATGTCATAATTGCTGTCTTACACAGAGCACTTCTTGGATTCTTCAGTGATTTCACAATGAGTGGGATCACATTCTCCCTGTTCATAAAAAAAGATGAGCAATACAACAGATGGAACTTTTTCTTGAAACTTGAAAGAATGAATATACCAATCTGAACAGTTATGTATAAGAAAAATGCCAATACACACAGTCCCCCTCTTCTTATATCAGCCAATAACACCTGAGAAAGAAATTTAGACTTACAGCATGTTGAACATTGATTCCTTGTGAAATATCGATATTCGGCGTACATCATTGAGTGACTCACATACCAAAACCCAATCTTTAGAGTCTAGTCCAGTCAAAAGTGCCTGAACAGAAAGGAAATGTAGGCACATCAATAGCAGTAAACCATAAAAAACATACCTCTCAACATCCATCAGAATCATACACCAAAAAATTCAAAAGGTTTGTCTGACCAAGCATCATGATAACGTAGCAACAAACATAGACTTACCTTTAGAGTCATATCCACATCTTCTACATCATTGAGATTCTCAGATTCAATGTATTCAACTTCTATGTTTCCAACCTCAACCTCAGTTTTCACACTTTCATCTCCACTCATGACAGGTTCAACCACGGAGGCAGTGGCTTTCCTGTGCTTTTCTTCAAGATTTCCATTCTCAGAATGAGGTTTAGTAAAGTTCCCCTTATTGGAGTTATCGTTCTTCCTCTCAGAGGCAGGCATCGTGTTGAGATCTTTGAGAGCTTGCCCCGACATCACTGCAAAAGAGTCAAAGACTGCAACAGAAAGGGAATAGTTCAGTAGATGTAAGTTTGCTGTGTTTGGATTGTGTTTTGAAAAAAAATTTGAAAAATAGTAGGGGTAATAAGTGGAGAGAGATAGAGAGAGAAATGTTGGAAGTAGGGGGAATTTTTCGAAAAATTCTTTTTGAGAAGGGAAGAGAACAAGGCAGTTTTATCTTTCAGAATCTCGTTTGGGAAGCAGTACAAGGAAATACACAAGCTAATAAACCAGATCAAGGATCATACATAACCACAAAGCTCAACATATATATTCTGGATGCACGTTAAGCCAACAGAAGCGAAGGCTAGAAAAGTTACACAAGGAAGGAGATTCAAGGACTATAAACTCAAACAATTTAGAAACATTAAAACTTCTAACTAGCAGTGTGAAATCGCACCCAACAGCTGACTAAAAAGTTAGCACAGTTGTCTGGTACTAGCAGAAGAACTCTTTAAGGACTTAACCATTGAAACAAAATTGTTCACACAATCATTGTGAGTAGTATACTAAAATAGAAGTGGAGAGGGATAACTAATAACTTATGTAAGGCGAAACTATAGTCGAGTTTATTTTGGGACTGCATTGTAAGCTTGTTAACATCACGTAGGGTGAAAATGAGTACTACTCCTATAGTCCTATGTAAGTTAACTCCGGTATAGGGATGTGAAAGCTTGGGGCTGCATTGTAAGCATTGTTTCATTGGCAACCGGATGGATTGCTAAATTTCAACTACAACCAAGACACTGCCACAGAGGCATGTTGCGCAAAAACGTTGTACAAGTTGTCATGCTCCTAGACCTCCTCTTTCCACCAATACGCAAGCAATGTGCCATCAACACATTTCCATGCCAGCCCTAATTCAAACCCTAACCTCGACTCGAATCCTAAAAAGAATAGAAAGATCACACAAGTAGCTAGCTTCCGCACTTCATGAAGTCAACAACAGAACCCCATACAGCAATTGGAGCGACGACTATCACCATCCGGTGACCATTATCAAACAATACCGTGATTTAAAAAAAAAAAAAAACAGCTAAACAGGCAAACATCTAGTCACGCAAATACACAACAGTAAATAAACACACCGAAAATAGAGATCTACACTTTTTTTTCCTTTTGATAACCAGGTGTCTACGCCAGCTTATGTGCGCCTCCTAATCCTCGGGACCATAAACTCACTGTCCACTAGCGGACAGTAAATAAATACACCGAAAATAGAGATCTACACTTTTTTCATTTCGATAACCAGGTGTCCAGGCCACCTTACGCGTGCTTCAACTAATCCTGAGGACCATAAACTCGCCGTCCACTACCGGAGATCTACACATTTCTTCGATTAAAAACATCGTTTCCAGACATCAATGCAAAAACAACTGAAGTCACAGAGTGTTCGATTATCAGAACAGCAAGATCTCTCACTCTACAGAGCATTTCGTTAGATCGCAATCTCCTAACTCAAACTACAAACTTCAATCGAATCATTAGAGTGGAAAAATTGCAGGGAGTAGATGAATACAAGCAAGAGAGATTACCAGAGGATCGGGTCAATGGGAGTCAAAATGGTTGGAGTCTTCTTCTCCGTTTTGTACGAGAAGATTGAAGAAGTGTCGCTATACGTATATATATACACGAGAGAGAATGTAGAGAGAGAGAGAGAGAGAGAGTAACCGGCGGAAGGGCGCCCTCTCAGTACCCGACCTAGGCCGGCCAGCACGGGTAAATAAATGTGCTTGCGGCCGGCGTCGGGAGAACCAACAAAAAAAGGCCAGGAAAATGGGGAAATCTCACCATCGGTCCCCTAGTTTAGTTGAAGTTTTACTTTGGTCCTTGAAATTCTAATTTGGACAATCGTAACCCTTTAGTTTGAAACCTTGTTCGTGTTGGCAGCTCGTCGCACACGTGGACGTATTCACAGTTTAAGAGAGTCATTTTTAATCTTGTTTATCAATATGAGGAAACCATTAGTGTTTATTTTGTGATTAATACTAAGAAGTTTGAAAATCCATGTACAATCATCATGAGCATGATTAATTTTTTTCAAATTTTAGAAAAGAGATTTAGTGAGCTCTGAAACACAGTCGATCAACATAATGCTTCAACCTCAACAAAGTGAGCAAAATAAGCGATGCGACGTGTTTGAAGGGGGAAAAAATTAGTGATGATTACAAAGTACTATCCTTCCAAGGGACCCATGCGAGTAGCTCGTGCTCAATTTGCTACCGAACTTTTACAAGTAGTGGAGGGGGAACTACATCCTAACCAATTTGAAACTATGAGTTTTCAATTGTTCAATTGAAATTATAAGGACCAAAGTGAAAAATTAGACCAAACTGCGCGGATCAATTGCGAAACTTACCGCAAATAGATTTCCGAAATTATATCACAAATGTGCCGCTGATTTTGACATAATTATCGAAGATGCCACTACTCGATTGTTTTATCGAGGAGTGATTAGTGAAAGTTGAGATTTCAAGATTTGGGAACTTGACGCTCCAACACAAAAGGAAAAGAAGTTTTTAAATTATGCTTTATTCGTTTTGATTTTAACAAAGGATATTTAGGGGCGTTTCCACTGATCAATAAATTATGGATCATAAGTTTTTGATTTTTTCATTATTTAAAAAAATTTCACGCTTGTTAGTTTTGCATCAAATTTTTATATATTATGGATTTGTCTCAACGAGAGAAATCAAAAAAATTTTAAAAAAATTACTTTTGCACAAATATTATGTGAAATATCCAAAAAAAAATACCCAAAAAGTCAAATTTCGGATTTTTCTTGTATATTTCACAAAATAATTGGGTAAGAGTCATAAGTAATTTTTTACTTTCTCGATTCCTCTCGTCGGGACGAATCCGTAATACATAATGATCAGTGAAAACGCTCCCTTACTTTTCCGATTCCTCTCATCGGGATGAATCTGTAATACATAAAAATTTGACCCAAAACTAACAAGCATGAATTTTTTTGAATAAAAACAAAATCAAAAAGTTGTGGCCCACAATTTGTTGATAAGTGAAGGGAAAATGACGGCTCAGGACGTGTTTTGATAATTAATACCCGCCAAGAATATACTGAGAACATTTGTAAATGCTGAAAATATCTTTGGCGGGTATTAATTATCAAAACACGTCCTTAGCCGTCGTTTACACATCAGTGAAAACGCTCCCTTACTCAATCATCGTCAATTATTAAATCAAAGATTGTTAAACGGGCATTTTTATTTTCAAAATAAAAGTTCAGTGTCTCGGCCCCGTGGTGCTTGAGCCTTTCAGATGGGTGTCGTCATTAACTCACAATTGAGATCCAAAACATTCATTTTATTTGGCTCGTTAAATTTACCGTCTGTGTCAAAAATGAGATTGATCGAATATAACACAAACAAATCACATTTTTCTTGAAGCTTATTCTTAAAATCACGACCATTGATATCTTGAGAAAAAACGTGTTTTGGTCATATCGCTTTTGATATCCAGTCAATCCCGTTAAACATGGCCGTTAACAAACTTGACAAGTCGAACATCAATGATTTGGATTACAGTCCTGGGCTGAGGACAACACCAGTCACAAGGGTGCAGCAAAACCTCCGGCGGAGGTTAGGGGTTTAATCCGTTCTAAGGTCTTAAATTCGAAACTTCTTAAATGTTATCAACTCCTTTGAGCGCAATTCATACAGGTAGGGATGGAACTAGGATGTTATAAACGCGAGGGCTGAACTATGAGTAACAAGATTTTGAAATTTCAAGTTTCGGAATTCTAATAGTTTGTTTGGTTTAAGTTTGGACGGAAGTTTTTTGGGTAATGGGTGGAGAGGAAGAAAAAGAAAAATGAGATTAATAATAGAAGAAAAACTTACGAGAGACCGTATGCATAGAGCAAAATTGAGTTTTGGGATCCAAAATGAACACATTCATAAAGTATTTAAATATCTAAACAACACTTCATACAAAATACAATATCTAGGTATTTTTAACAAATAAAAAACAACTAGTATTAAAATTTATTTGTTTTTGAAAAAAAACTGAAACAACACGGGGGGCCGTGGCCCCCATATGACCATTGATGGATACGTCTCTGCATACAGGTCATTAGCTCCAACTCTAAGTGGGGCATCCCACTAGTGGACGATGAGTTTATGAGCCCCGTAATTAGTCGCAGCGTGTTCCAGTCTCGCCGAATTACGTGGTCATCAGTGATTGGCTCAAATCCTCCATACCTGGTTTTGCTTGTGTCGGTGCTTTGTATTTTAATTTTTATTAGCTATTATTGGTAGGACTGTTTTTCTGTCTTAAGAAAAGATTCCATGTGATGTGATCCAGGGGTGAGAATGTACATGCAAATTTGGGTATAGAGAATTTGAGGATATACTTTATTGGGTTGACCCTATTACGTGAGAGGATCACGCTCTCGGGAAATTCCTATTTATTATCCAGAAGGGAAAAAAAGAAAAGAGAAATGCCTATTAATATTTGGACGACACACATGGGGAAGCGGGGGCTGCTGTGAGCAAAATACAACAGCTTGCAACAACGCATAATCTCACCGTCCAAAAATGTTTTTGTACGTTTCCCTAGAAGAGTTTTTTAAAAATCTGGACCATTAATTATCAAGACGGACGATAAGATAAAACACAACTGCACGCTACTGTGTTTGAAATTATAAGGACCAAAGTGAAAATTAGACCAAACTGCGAAACTTACCGAAAATAGATTTCCGAAATTACTACTAACACAAATGTGCCGCTGATTTTGACATAATTATCGAAGATGCCACTACTCGATTGTTTTATCGAGGAGTGATTAGTGAAAGTTGAGATTTCAAGATTTGGGAACTTGACGCTCCAACACAAAAGGAAAAGAAGTTTTGAAATTATGCTTTATTCGTTTTGATCTTGACAAAGGATATTTAGGGGCGTTTACACTAATCAATAAATTATGGACCACAATTTTTTGATTTTGTCGTTATTTAAAAAAAATTCACGCTTGTTAGTTTTGCGTCAAACTTTTATGTATTATAGGTTCGTTTCGACGAGAGAAATCGAAAAAGTAAAAAATTATGACCCTTACATGAATATTTTGTGAAATATCCAAGAAAAAAATTCCAGATTTTTCTTATATATTTCACAAAATACTTGGGTAAAAGTCATAAGTAATTTTTTACTTTTGTCGATTTCTCTCATCGAGACTAACCTATAATACATAAAAATTTGTAGCAAAACTAACAAAAGTAAATTTTTTTTTAATAAAGAAAAAATCAAAAAGTTGTGGCCACAACTTGTTGATTAGTGAAAACGCTCCCTACTCAATCATCGTCAATTATTAACTCAAAGATTGTTAAACGGGCATTTTTATTTTCATAATAAAAGTCCAGTGTCTCGGCCCCATGGTGTTTGTGCTCTTTGGATGGGTGTCGTCATTAACTCACAATTGAGATCCAAAACATTCATTTTATTTGGCTCGTTGAATTAATGACCATGTCGAAAATGAGATTGATCGGATATAACATAAACAAATCACATTTTTCTTGAAGTTTATTCTTAAAATCACGACGGTCAAAATCTTGAAAAGAAAAAAAAAACGTGTTTTGGTCATATCACTTTTGATATCTGGTCAATCTCGTTAAACATGGCCGACAAACTTGATGAGTCGAACATCAACGATTCGGATTACAGTCCTGGGCTCAGGACAACACCAGTCACAAGGACGCAGCAAAACCTCGGCGGAGCCGCGGAGGTTAGGGTTTTGATCCGTCCTAAGATTTCAAGTTCGAAACTTACGTATTATCAACTCTTTTGAGCGTAATCCATACAGGTCATTTGCTCCAACTTCAAGCGGGGCCTCCCGTTAGTGGACGGTGGGTTTATGACCCCGTAATTTGTCGTAGTGCGAAAAAAAAAGTGAGCCTCCAGTCTCGCGATTACGTGGTCATCAGTGATTGGCTCAAATCCTCCGTACCTAGTTTTGCATGTGTCGGTGCTTTCATGTAGGAGTAGTATTTTAATTTTTATTAGCTATCAAATCAGTAGAACTGTCTTTTCTGTCTCGAGAAAAGATTCCATGTGATGTGATCCAGGGGTGAGAATGTACGTGCAAATTTTTTTTTTTATATAATCAAAAGGGTGGGAGGGGACGACCAGCATAGCAACTCCTCTTGGGCGTGACCACAGAGGCTCCCTACCCGCCAATGGAATGTCCGATTCTAGCCATAACTACCGTCCGGGAGGACGGACCGTCATCACGGCACCATTTTAGTGCACAGCTGGTGAAAAATCTCCCCTTTTAATCCGCAGACGGGTTTCGAGCACCTGCCGGGACTCGAATCTTCATCTGCGTTAAGAGGAGTAATGGCCCTCACCAACTGGGCTACCACCTCGGTGGTTGTACATGCAAATTTGGGTACGGAGAATTTGAGGATATACTTTATTGGGTTGACCCCAGTACGTGAGAGGATCACGCTCTGGAATTTCCTATTTATTAAGTAGAATCCAGAAGGGAAAAAAAAAAAAAGGAAGAAGAGAAATACTGCCTATTAATATTTGGACGACACACATGGAGAAGCGTGTGAGCAAAACACAACCGCGTGTAACAGCGCGCAATCTCACCGTTCAAAAGTGTTTTGAACGGTCCTACATGAGTTTTGACTCTTCTTTGGAAGAGTTGTTTTAAAATCTGGATCATTAATTTCTAATACGGACGGTGAGATGTAGTACAGCTACACACTGCCGTGTTTGCTTCCTGCAGCCCCTCCTTCCAACACACGGATGCCACGTGATGGTGTTTCAATCTTGCCCCCGATTGTTCCATCGTTGGAGTTTCCTTTTCCCATTTGGAATTAATGGCCTGCAAAGATTAATTTATGAAAAGTAATAGGAATATCTAATTTTTCTCTATGTGTCAATATTTTGAGCACCAATTAACAGAAGAAAAAAAAAAAAAAGGAGTTCAAAGAGATTCAAGAAACAATTTGAAGGGATGCGAATTTTTGAATTGTGGACAAATACATAGTGTGAATTTTAAAATACTCGCACTATGTATATGTACATAATTCATAGTCAATATAAAGCTTATTTGATAGATCTCATTGAGTAGATTTCAAAGATATAAGTTTCATTTAAAAAAAATGACCTTATCGTTTTGTAGTTTGTAATGCAAAAAAGAAAAGGAAGAAATGCTTAAGTAAAGGACAGGGCAAAACGGTAAAAGTGCTAACTAGACAAATATTTTTGTGCTTGACCTACTCAGGAATAAGTTTCAAAAACAGTAGTGGACAATAATTTTGTGAAATAACACATATACTAAACTTCTATGCATGGGTTAGTCCTATTTGCTATCAACTCTTTAGCGTAAGTTTGTATGAGACTTTGTCTAAATTTTAAATGGTCTCTATGTCAATAGACGATAAAATTAGGTTTTCAAGAAACGAGAATCAGTCAATATGGGGTAAGCTAGCCTAGACATCTTGAGTTGTCAACAATAACCTCTATAAGTTAGCGCAGTTGGCGCCGCCTCAATTAGGAGCCTCAACTAATTCTTGATCTTGAGTTCGATTATCACTGTGTTCTACTAATTCTTGAGCTTTAGTTTATTCATACATGATTTTGTCTCAATTTTAATCAAAAGTGCATCTCATTAGGAAATCAAGAATTCAAATCTCCCCACATGCATATGTAGGTGTGCTTCCCTTAGATGAGCTTTTCATTTCTTTCTTTATTTCTACCATATAATGTGCTTATTTATTATACATTGGTAGAGTTTTTGAACTTGATTTTTTTTAATCCGAGTTTTTGAACTTGATTGTCTTGTAAACTCTCACAATTTATGTAGTGTATCGAATTTGTACTTTGTACTTATATATGATGTAAATAATCTCTTCTATCGATCGAAAAACAAAAACCCTTACAAAATTGATCTCCAAAATAATTCAAGAGGTGTTTCCACTAACAAAAAAACATTAAAAACTTAACACATTTTACCATATCGTTTCCACTAACATAAAAGTTTCAGCATTTTATCATCTCGTTTCCGCTAATAAAAAAGTTGTCAACAAAAACTTTTTTAACTACAGTAACTCTACTTACAAGCCCATCATCAACTTATTCACTACCGGAACACAACCTGACATTTCTCAACAACTTATTCACTACCGAAAACACCTAACAACTTCTCAAATACAAATAAAAATCTACAAATTTTTTAGTACCGAAAACACCCTCTCAAACTAGATAGGAGTACGATGATGCCCATGACTTTTGTGATACAAAGCCCATACGATTCTCTCAACATCATCGGATGCGGCCCACTTTATTTCCTACTTTCCTTTTTAACTTCCCTCCCCGGTTCAACGGCTCAGGTCGATTGCGCCAAACGAAACGGGAGCAAAATTACGGCCTCATCACTTCCTCAACCTTGGAATTCAAAATTTTGTTCTCACAAGTATATAAAATCCTGGTTCCGTCTATGAGGATGTGTGGTTTTGTATAATAGTGTGCTTAGCTTTTTTAGTGGATGAAATTGGCTTTTTATCGGTTGGGCATGCACACTCCTCGTTTTATATTACATGGACATCCTTATAATCTTGTTCCGTTAGTATAATGTACATTTATATGCATGGGCGGCTCTACCATTATCTCACGAAAAAGCTAATCGATGGCCTTACCGATTTTGCACTGACGGCCACGCGGGACCCACTTAAAGTCTCGAACGAAAGATTCGAGCCGTAAAATAAATTTTTTTTTTAAAAAAAAAACCGGGTGGCCTTGTGTAAACCAACTCAGTTCGATAGGTGCTCGCTCAATCTTCCTATTTTTCATTCAAATTTCAGGAAGATTGGATGGAACACCTACACCCCAGTCCCCAGTTGGTTTACTTTTTTAAAAAATTATTGAAAGGCTTGGATTTTAGTGCGGGACCCGGAGTGGGCCCTGTGTGACTGTCGGTGAAGAATCGATAAGGCCACCGTTGGTGACTGTAGAAGGACTCATTATCTCACGAGGTTGAAGCAAATTAAACCTTTTTGGTAAAAAATATGCAGTTATGCACTAAATTCTTTCACAATTTTTTTGTATAAAATTATATTTTTCTTTAGCATTGTCTGCATTGAATTATTCTAACATAGCCTAAGCAAATGAAAATTCATTTGAGTTTGTGATTAAGCCTTGTTCCGTTAAATTTCTTATTTTTTAAGTACTTATTTTTCCTCTTTATGACACATGTCATTCTCTCGTAATACATCACATTTAATTCAAAGAATAAGTACTTATTTTAGTTAGTGAAAAATATAAGCTCAATAAAAAATAAAAAAACTTAAACTAGGCTCAACATAATTTCAACCAAAATAGCTATGTTGATTTTATATAGAAATTTGGATAAAAAAATTTCTCTACGTTTTTTCACTAATCACTATTAAACCAAATTTTTGGAGCCCCTATTTATGTGGGGTTCAGCTCCCGTCCAGTAAGCCCTACTGTCCAATTCGGCCAGTCAGCCATTTTCTGGCTAACATCGGTTTTGTTTCATGATCGGATCCGTTCATATTGTAGATCTTGTTGAGACACGTAATCACGCCAAAAATCATATACATCGGATATCGTTCAATACACTATCGTAATACATTTATTTTGGACAAATTGACGAAAGGGGTTCCAATCCAGTGTGGGTACGTATTTTTTTCCAAAATAAATGGATTACGATCGTGTACTAAAGAATATCCGATGTAAATGATTTTTTGACATCGTTATACGTCTCGACGAGATCTACAATATGAACGGATCCGATCATGAAAAAAACCCCGATGTTAGCCGGAAAATAGCCAACTGGCCGGGACTGGACAGTAAGGCTTACTCGACGGGAGCTGAACCCGTTTATGTGTGCATTTATTAAACAAAAATAAAAATAAATACTAGTTGTACTTGTTGCCCTAGCACCAGCCAATAAATTTCACTTCCTTCTTCCCCGCACAAGTCGGTTGCGCCAAAACGAAACAGCAACAAAATCTCTCTCTCTCTCTCTCTCTCTCTCTCCCTCTCTCTCTCCTCACTTTTCACTTCACTACAAATGCCTCTAACCCAATCTCGCTTCCGCTAATGGACCAACTCACCGATCCGACTCGTCCGAAACCAAACCGCCAAACACGCTCCTCCATCGTCATCGACCTCAATGCAACCCCTTCCTCTTCCTCTTCACCCTCGACCCTACCCCCACCCCCCTCCCCCGACGCCGCCTTCGCCGTCGCGCGCACCTTCCACGGCGCCCCGACGCCGCTGTCCGGATCTCCGGCGAGGATTCCCGGAGGAGAATCTCCGTGCGCCGAGTGCGGCGAGACGGAGGAGGGGGAGGGCGGGGGGGTGGTGGTGTGCGACGGGTGCGAGCGCGGGTTCCACCTCGGCTGCTGCGCCGGGATGCGGGGGCGGGAAGCGGAGGAGGCGGCGGAGGAGTGGTTGTGTGGGGAGTGTTTGAGTAAAGGAGTGGTGAGTAGCCGGTGGAAGCTGGGGTTGAAGGAATCCGAGGGTTCGGGGCAGAAGCGTAGAAGAGTTCAGTCTTTGGAAAGGTACGAATTTCGCGCGTTTGTTCTGTTTTGGTAGTTGTAGTACTGATTTTGGTGGGGAGTATAGTCAGTAGTGGCTAAGTCACATAATGCACGAACATGTTTTAAAAATATTCCAAAGCATTAGAATGCACGTGTGCGTGCAGACCGTGAATGAGTACGCGAGCGCAGAGTGAAGATTGAGAGTAGATGGAGGCCACTCCCAACGTCTCTGGACTCTCTAATGTTGTCGTCAGCCGCCACATCCCGGTTATTTCCAAAGTACTTGAATTGAACTCTGAGTGCGGAGCGAGGGTTGAGAGCGGAAACGGAGGACCCTATTGAAGGATTATGTGACTAAGGTCAGTGGCAAACTGCGAATGCCAGGATTTGAATGTACTTAGCAGTGGCGAACCAGTGTATATCTTTTTTGACGAGTAAAAGATTATATTACCAAAAAGGCATTAAGGGAATGCCGCCCATATACAATTGAAGGCCACAAGACAAAATGGCCCTATACACTTACACTCCTATTAGACTCAAAAAGCTCAAACCAATCTAAAAATTGGTCAAGAGATGGAAAAAACGTACCAGTGTATTTCTGCATTGACATTAAAAACTATACGCCATAGGTATATATTGCTACTTGTTAAGCCAGGAAAAGAGATGAGATTGACAGGCTGCCCGTAGATTGACACATGGATTATTGACTCCACTTGACCTATGTATGACATAAACTTGACACGACATCTCCAGGGGTGAGGGGTTTGCTCACTGGCTCATTTGGAGGAACCTTAGCTTGCCCCCATACTCAACCAAGCACCAACTCCATACTCAATGAGCGCCACCTCTCCGTCAATTAATGACTCTGCCCCGCCTAGGTTCGACATTCATCCCACTGAGCGGCACTCAAACCTCCCTCGGAGCAACCCAGGCTGAGTGCATGGCTTAAAGACCCCATCAGGATCATCCTATAATTTGTGGATTGGGTGTTTGAGTTAGGGAGATTATCAGGCACCTTGAGCCTCAATCTATTGACGGATTTGCACCCTAACCAAATTCACAGAGAGACACAAGACACAAGGCGTTGACCTAGACTCACACCTCGTCGGTTGTATCACAAAAGTGTATGTAGCCATCTGCAGCTCGTCGAACCCCAAGGCTATCATACTTTCCCATTGCATCCTCCAATATGATCACAACACAGGTGTAAGTTGGGTGAGGAACCTTTAGGTTGTCAAACTAAGGGGACATGCCACCTATGCCTAGCTGAGTTGGCTCCCCCTAGTTGTAGTCACTTTGTGCCAATAAAACTAGATTTTTGTAGTCTGTTCATCCTCTATACATAATGATCCAAGTGTGCAGTTATATTGATTCTGTTTTGTGTAGTTTGGGGTTTTTGTGCAACTTAATATATCAAGTTCATTTGGTCGATTTTGACTTGCTCCTATGTTTTACCTGTGATAAGTTGTAAATGAGCAGTCAAGTAATTGCCTGATTATTTGTTGAGTAAGTGGTTGTGTGTTGAATTGATGGGTAATACGTACCATGTTTACTGGAGTTTGGATGTAAATGGTATAAATGTAATGAAACTCCTAGGAACTCTTTTAGATAATTGGATAAAGCATTTCGAAACCAATGGATTCATCAAGAGCTTCATGGGACAGACTTAGGGTATTATTCAACCAAACAAGCCTCATCAAATGGTTCAAATTTCAAATGGGTGGGGAAAATAGGGTTGACTGGGATGCCATTTGCTTAACTCCGGAACCTCGCCTTCGATAAGGTTTGAAACCCCAAGCGTAGGGCTAAGTTGTTGGAAGCATAATATCCGGAAGTCCGGGATCATACCCACAGAGAATCGTATTCAGCTTAGATTGGATTGAAGGTTTATGTAATGGATGGTGGCATTTGAGACGGCCAACTGAGTTTTTCCTTTGAACGGAGTAAAAACTAAAACGAAAGACTAGAAATGAGTTTTAATGAACTTAAAAAGGCAAGTCTAGGGATCCTCTTTCCCGTGACAAAGGCCGTTACCCAATTCTTGATTATAACTCAGGCTAGAGTCACGACCGCGCGCTCTTGCCCGGAAGATTTAACTTTAAAACTACGTTTATCAAAAGATGAGATTAACCGGAGGCGAACCAACTTGGTTGAAGACTTTTATCAAACACATAGGAGGCCACAATCCCTCGGTAAGCCGCTTGCCAAGACCGCTTGACTAAACACCTTACCGAGTAGTTTACACCCCTAGTTTAGACCAAAAATACAAGTTAAGCTCTATTCCAAAAACCATGATTTAAAGCCCGAAGATTCGAGAATCGAATAACCACCTAAGTCCTTGGGAAAGATTAGCCCAAGATTTAGCCAAACGACTACTCACACATATTGAAAAGACTAGAAATTATGCTAGGAAATGTAAACATATTAAACCAATAGAATCGAAAACGAACTTGATATTATAAAGGATCTAAACCGTAGCAACAACTTTAATACTTGAAAAATTAACAAACAACTTAAACTTACCAAGGTTCTTAAAGGAATGAGGCTAGAAAAGCTTGAAAGCTCAAAAAGACATTAATGGAGGAAAGTCTAAGTAAAGTAATTAGCTAGGTAACAAAAGAGGGAGAGAGGTGGTCCTATTTATACAAAAGTGACACTCTCTCTCCTCAAAAATATCTGAAATACGCATAAAGTGGAAACTTGCCACTTAAAGAAAGTTAACAGATGTCAAAAACGTAAGTCGGTCAACCCCCGTATCGATACTCCTTCACTGTATCGATACCGAGCTGCGTCATCTGAAACCCAGGATTCTTCGTAGGTGAACCGTATCGATACGCTCCTCTCCGTATCGATACGCTGAAGCCTGGTTTCCCTCTGTTTTCAAACCGTATCGATATGCTGAATCCGTATCGATACCGTGTCTTCTTCAGGCAGATCAAACCCCTTGAGCCTTGTCTTGACACCCGACGGCTGAATTCTTCAAGGCCTCGCCTACTCGCTTGCCCTCAAGGTTTGTCCAATCATCAAAACAAGCCCTTTTATTCGCGTATAACCTGAAACGCTCAACAGAAAACCTTACGCGCAAAATCACTAAAAACGACAACTAAACAAAAACCAAATGACATAAAACGGGACTAGGCGCACCAAATATCTACAATATTGGGTGCTTATCACCATTTATTTGTTGGGTAGTCAAGCATTAGCTATATTTATCTAGTTGGCTTCTTGCCATCTTGTTTTTTTTTTTGTTTTAAATTAAAACCTAAGGCTTAGGGGTAGCTTGTGTTTTTGCAAATAGTAGCACTGGAAAAGTGTTTTTATACTTTTTGAAGCTCTCATGCATTTCTTTTCGTATTGTACTCGGTTATATTTTTAATCATTAATGATGAATGAAATTTTCTTTACCGATTAAAAAAAAAGCCTCATCAAATCATCGTCTAGTCTCTCTCTCTCTCTCTCTCTCTCTCTCTTACACACACACACAAATACACACACACTCTCTTTCTCTCACTCCCTCACACTCACTCTCACTCCCTCACTATTATTGATTCATTTTGTTTGAATCAAGCCCTGTCATATCATAGTCAGTATCTAGTTGTCCGAATGCTAATCTTGGATCTGCAACACCAATCGGGTAGCAACCTCACTTTTTACATTTCAATTAGCGATTTTAGATTCTGTACTCTTGTTATGGTCTGTTGCCTATGTAAATCCAGTTTGGTTTGGCGTTGGATTAAATTATGATTTTCAACTACCTTTAGGGTAAAAAAATTATTGTAGCACATTTTCGTTAGGTAACTCTTGCTTTTTTTTTTTAGATGATGTCTGTTGTTGATGCTATTGCAAACATTTTCTATTATGGTAAATATTGGTTTCCAGGATAAAATTTGTTAGTTGGGTTCTTTGGGCTTTCATCTTCACGTAGTTTCAATGGATGCCCTTATATTTTTCTTTGAAGAGATTGGAAAGGTGTCTGATATGTGATCTGATTTGTGTTTCTTCCCTCTATCACGTGAACTGCTAGTTTGCCTTGTTCTCTTTTGCACCTTTTTTGGCTAGAAATTGCTGTGTCGTTTAAAGAAGATTTTTGATACCATATTTGGAATTGATGCAATTCAATAGATTTACAGGTTACAATTATGGAATGGACATCTGAATGCTGCCTTAAATAAATTTCAAGTTTTGGACTAAATTTTGGCACCAATTGACCGTTGAAATTCTCCGTATTTTTTTCCCCATACACTGTATCTATTGTTGTGCAAAAAGTAAACTTACCTTGCAGTTTTGTCACCGCAGGAACAAATGTATGTGAAAAACCAAATCTTTAGATTTGATGAACTGAAAAGATGGAAAAAAAGGTTTAAATTTTTTTGTATTCTTATTTTCTTTCCAATTACCCCCGCACCATAGTATCTTAGGAGGCAATAGATCATATCTTCAAACATCTCTGCAATACAGTACCTGCACAAATTTGGCCCGCAAATAGAGAAAAGGCTGCGCGGGAGTAGAATGTTTTTATTTTTTATGCGGAGTTGGTAGTTGGGGAGGTTGGTTCAAGCATTTATTCAATATTTTTATTTTTTACTTTGTGGTCTTTAGATAAGATGGACATAAATTCCCAATATTCCTTTTACTCAAGGAATCTGAAAATCTCATGTGTTTTCGCATTTTTGTTTTTGTAGCCCATCAGTACATGGGCTGTATCCCCTTGATGGCTTTTTGATATTTGTGTGTACTATCAAATTTTTTTAAAATTCTCACACATTGGCTAAAATATGTAGGGATCTGAAGTGGGACTAACATGGGATGGGTTCTTAGTTCTTGCATCTAGTCTTAAATGGTGAGTGACGGGCATGATTTTGGCTAATGAGTTTGTCTTCTCTAATTGTTCATGGCAAATAACTCCAAGAAGCTGCAAGTACATGAAATTGGGGAGGAAGCTGCGTACTTAAATGCAATACGCACTGTAACTGATATGTTATTGAGTAGGTTAAGGTGGACCTTTCCTGTTTGCTTGCGAGAAGGGTTCAGCTAAGCTATCTTTCTATCTATGACTTGAGTTTATTTCTCACGTTGAGTTTCACTTTTTTCGCTCCTAGTGTTTCCTGATTGGTTCATTTATTGAAGAACTTTCTTTGAGTGCTAGTATTTTTGAAGTGTTAGAAAGTATTACATTTTATTTTGGTTTTTAGAAAGCACCCAACTAGTTTTAATTCAATTGGTGGCAACCAGTTTTGGGGCCCAACATTCACTGTATGAGAGAAATGGATTTCGGTGTCAAAAAGCACTGGTGTTGTAATGGCTGCTGTCAAATACTTTGAGGATGTATTGCATCACACTCACACCGTGGCTAGATGTTGAGGAATTTGCACTTCCTTTAAGAAGGCTTAGGAGTAGTAATCATACAGCTACTACCCAAGGTCCAGAATCTGAGTGAGATGTATTTGCAGGCTCTTAGAGAGTTTATATCTGAAAAACATGGCGTTCTGGAAGAAGGTTGGGGTGTTGAATTCAGTACATCCCAGTGGTGAATATATCCTGTCTTCTATGCTCAGATGGGAATGCTTGTTATCTTGGGGGGTTGTTCAATAGCAGTTTTGTAGAACCTGTTGCGAGAAGCAATGATCTGCTTCACTGCACAAGAGGTCACGTTTAGCCAGAAGAAGTGTTTTTTTGAAAGACTTTCAATGGCTAATGGCGTTGCTGAAAATAACAAAACTTTCAGTGGGTTGTGTGAGGATTTCTCATCTGATTTTCATAGTGGGCCATGCAAGTTATAATGTAGAAAAGACGGGAGCTAGACCAGAAGATAACTGTGGCACTGGGCCTTGGGAGTTAGTAAACTGAGTTCGTTTTTATCTTTATCACTTTTTTTCTGTGCAAGTTGGCCCTTCTTCTTTTAGCCAGATATGAGCTTATGTATGTGCATGGCTATGAGTTTATAAAGGTCTTTTGTGTTCTTCAGCTTGCTTTTCGTGCCTGATTTCACGTCTGCTTTCTTTTCAGGACAGGCTTCCAGTCCAGTATGAAGATTTCTTCGTTCTTTCTGTGGGAAATGTTGATAATAGACCATCTTATCATAATGCCAACCAGATCTGGCCTGCAGGCTATAGATCCTGCTGGCATGATAAAGTTACTGGGTCCCTCTTTATCTGTGATGTGTCGGATGGTGGTGATTCTGGACCTGTTTTTAGGGTTAGCAGGTGCTCCTGCTCTACAGTGCCCGTTCCGAATGGTTCAACTGTCATCTTTATGCCAAATCTTGGGCATTCTTATTGTGAAGACAAAGAGAAAAATGACGATTTGGCTTGTGTCAATATGGACTATGACGAATATTGCAGTGTCCAGATGCATCTCTTAGATGCTTCCCCGCCTCAGGAAAATGATGTTTTATCATGCCTTGGCAGTTATTCTGATATATCTTCTGATGTTCAGGCATCCAATTGCTTGCAGCTTGAAGCTTATCCCCTTCATAAAGGCTTCGGGAATGGTTTATCTGATACAGAGGGTGTAAGGGACGAAATTGGCGAGTTCTTTGTTGAAGAGTCATCGTCATCTTCAGCATGGAGAATGGTGGCCAAGAAATTCGTTGACACTTGTCGACAGATATATATGAAGAGAGGTACTCTCAAGTTGTTCTGTGAGCATGTTGTAAATGAAACACCCTCAACTTTCCTTGATTGTACATATGGAAAGGACGAAGGCAGATTTACCTCTTTGGCCAGATTTTTTGGTTCTTCACGCTCTATCAAAATCCCCTATGTTATCAAGGATACCATTGCATTTGAAACTGGATTCGAAGTGCTGTTGAAATGGCTGGACCAGGATAGATTTGGATTAGATATTGGATTTGTGCAAGAAATTATAGAACAGCTACCTGGTGTTTGTGCCTGTTTGCAATATGTATTACTAAAGGAAAGGATTAACTATTCATCATCTATAACTGTTGGAAATGGGATTCTATTGGTGAAGACGAAGGATGGTGTTCAAGGCAAGGACGAAAGAGCCAGGTCAGACATGGTTGAAGACCCTTGGACTGAAAGTCGCTGCCTTCCTCCGGGGAAGCCAGTTAGCTTAAAGCTTCCTGTTGAGATTGTAGGTGATGTTCTTCAGGTATGTTCATACTCTTGTCAAGTGTGTTGAGTGAAAGCAAAATTTTCTGTATTAATGAAAACTGGTATTGTTCATCTTCCCAGGTATGGGAGTTCCTGTGCCGTTTCTACGAGGTTTTGGGTTTAGAGGACCCTTTGTCAATTAAAGAACTTGAACAGGAACTTGTTTGTCCATGGTTTAACGGCCTTAATCTCCTAGAAGAAGTTGGAGGGAAAATAGGAGAAAGATGTGATGTAACTTCTCCAAGAACTGTTGGTTCAAGCCAGCATATTGTACCCTCAAGCACTGAATCTGGTGCGGCAGTTACCATAGAAAATCCAGATGCATTCATAGGAATGAAAACAGAAGCAACAAAGGAAGCTACCGAAGCTAGAATGGAATCAGATACTTATTCCAGGTGGAAGGGTAATGCTTTAATTATGGCTTATCGCTCGGTGTTGAAAGTGCTAATATCTGAGCTCCAGTCCAAAGTGGCTGCAGTGATGGGCCCAAAGTTTGATACTGGAGAGTCAAAGCTTAAACGGGGAAAAAAGAAAGATATGGATTCATCAGTTGGCAAAAAGGGCACCAAGTTGAATATGCTTCCTATCAATGAATTAACCTGGCCAGAATTGGTTAGAAGATATATTTTGGCTGTCTTGTCCATGGATAGAAACATCGACTATCCAGAAATAACTAGTCGGGAAAGTGGCAAAGTGTTTCGCTGTTTGCTAGGTGACGGTGGAGTGCTTTGTGGGGCACTTACTGGAGTTGTGGGGATGGAAGCAGATGCACTGGTAAGAGTGGATCCTAGTTCTTTATTCTTCATTCTATTGTCTAAATGGTGCCTGAGTTTGTTTAATGTTCTGAGTACAAGAGCCTATTGTTCTTGGAAGAGGGTTTTGGTAAACACAGGCTAATTTGTTGGATAGAGGAACTCTTAGACATGGCGTCAAACCATTTCCTTTTGACTTAGCAGTGGAATCTGAAGTAGTGGATTTGTATTTGATGCTATTGACCTTAGGTGTGCTACAAATGAAATATGGTGCATGGTTTTGCTGGTTTTGTCCATTCAGTGATGGAAAACCGAAATCGTGAGTTCAGCGTTATGCTAGGTTTAGTAAAGATGTTTATCTGCTGTGAATGTAAGGGAACAAGTAAAATTGACAGTTTTGCTTCTTCCTCTTTGTGCATTTAGTAAGTTGGCCTCAATCATTTTTTTGGGACTTTGCACAGCTCTTAAATATTATATCTGTTTTTCATGCCATTGATTTGGATGAAATTTCAGAAAGAAATTGTTTTCTTTTTCTTTCTTTTCTTTACCGAAAGAAATTGTATCAAACGTCTACTTCTGTTTCTCTTCGCTTCTTGGATTATATTTGGGGTTATAATTACTATAGAACATTTGTTGTGATTAAACGGTTTGATTCCATGGTAGATGCTGAAATAAAAAATTACACTGCTTACTCGTTAAGTTCTTTAGATAAGTAAGGTAAATGGACATTATGGTCTCCATTAATAGAGGCTGCTGGGAGGGTAAAACTTTTTATAGCCTCTTATAGACCTAACCTTCTGTATTTTTTCCAAAAGTCGCTGCTCTTAGACTTGATTCAGCGTTTCCACTTTTGTCAAGGGAGCTTTGACAATTGCACCTACCGATGCCTTTTATTCAGACATTGTCACATGCCAAGCGTTCGGATAAAGCACTACATCTGAAATGCTCCTTATATGTCTAATCCTTATGCGCAAGTTTCTGTCTCCATTATAGCTGTATCGATTCTGTTGCCCTCGCATACAAAACGCTTTTAATTTTGGATGAGGTTTTACTTCTGTTATCTTTGAATCTTTTTTCACTATTTCTGGTCGGTTGGGGAAGAACTCGTGCTGATGAGCTGACTTGGGTTTCTGTTCAGTTACTTGCACAGGCTATGAAGAATATTTTTGGTTGTTTGAGCAGAGAGAATGATATGCTTAGTACAGATGATGGGGGATCTGATGCAACTGGTGCTTGTGAAAGCATCGCTCTGAGTGATAATAATATTCCTGAGTGGGCACTGTTGCTGGAACCTGTTAGAAAGTTGCCTACAAATGTGGGAGCTCGAATACGGAAGTGTGTCAATGATGCATTAGAGAAAGGTCCTCCAGAATGGGCAAAGAAAATATTGGAGCATTCAATTAGTAAGGGAGTTTATAAAGGAAATGCTTCTGGACCTACAAAGGTGATATTATCTATTATAGCCCAACTTCTGTATTATGATGATGATGAAATTTTTGTAGGATGGATAATCTGTTCTATTAGTCAACCAATTTCCAGCTATTAAAGAAATTCTTTGTGTACCTCACTTGATAATTGTTTTCTACTCTTAGAAAAAAGGCAAATAGTGAATTAATTTCGTTTATTATATTCACTCCGTTTGGTTTAACACTTTGAGAGTAACTTTTAACTCTCGGCACAGTTTTCAATAAATCTTTCTCCCTATCTCTCTCCACTCATTACCACTCTAACTCTCAAAAATAACTTTCTAAAATGTAAACCAAACAAAGCGATTGTATCGGGTTAGCTTCCAGCTCAATGCCTCTATACACTTTCTTTTGTTGTTTAATTCTATTCTATGGATTCAGGAATGGTTCTGTTCCTCTCTTTTTTTTCCTGCAAAGAGTGATCGCTAGTCAGAAATTTTGTTGCATCTTATGTTTTGTCACCATGTTCCGTTGTATGTTTTTTCATGTCCATTGAGCTCTTTCTTTGTAACTGAAGTTTGGTACGCTAGTTTTACTTCAGGAGCTCTGAAGTTTGAGTGACGCGTAGTTTTTGTTTTTATTTACAAGTTCCTTAGCGTGTCCGAATCCTAAATTGAACATCTTTCTAACTTTGTTTTGGGTGTAAACAGAAAGCTGTAGTTTCAGTGCTAGCAGAAGTCCATGGTGAAGGGATGGCGCATAAACCTCATAGGGAAAAAAAGACGAAGAACTTCGTATCTATAGCTGATATGATGATGAAACAATGCCGTATTATACTACGTCGAGTGGCTTCAGCTGATAGTGAAAAAGTTTTCTGCAACTTACTGGGGAGAAGACTGTTAACCTCCAGTGACAATGATGATGAAGGGATTCTTGAATCTCCAGCTATGATTTCACGTCCTTTGGATTTCAGGACGATTGATTTGAGATTGGCAGCTGGGGCCTATGGTGGATCTCATGATGCTTTTCTTGAGGATGTTCGAGAGGTCTGTTTCCCTTTTTAACTTGGTTTGATTGCAACCTCTTCTGATTGCAAAAGTTGTGCACCATCTTAGTGAGGTTTTCTACGAGTAATGGCTTCTCTTTTTTCCATGGATTATGACTCTATGAGTACATCGTTAGTGCCATATGTCATAGTCTCACTGACCTCAATTGATTTGGATACAAGGCTGAAGATATTTTTGTTGGTTTAATAGTTGAACTTTATGTTGTCTGGGTATCAATTATCATTTTATGTTGATTTAGCAGCGTATCAATGAGCTTGTGTGGCAACTAAACCCACTGTTTTCTTGATTTTGAACCGCATTGTATTTGCGTTATGCGTGGTATTTTTCAGTCAGTTTTCATTTCGTGTTTCTAGTTTTGTTTTCCTATGTGAACTAATGTTTTGAGTGTTTGCTTTGTATAGATAGATCTTTTTGCAGTTTAAGTATACTTACCTATCATGAGAACTGATCATGAACTTGTTTCAACCTATCTGTCTGCTTCCCACAACACGAAGTCTTTTGATGCTGGTCATTAATTAACAGTATTGTGCTTGCTTCAAACTTCACCGCCTTTTTATTTCTTTGGTCTTTAGTTTACTTTCTGGTGATATTTGTGTGTGTGCCAACTTACATGTAAAGCATTCTGACTTATTTGTTCAACTGGCAGTTATGGACCCATTTGCGAACTTGTCATAGCGAGAAGCCTGACTTGGTTCAGTTGGCTGAGACATTATCCTCTAATTTTGAGTCTCTCTATGCAAAGGAGGTTAGTTGAATTTCCCCATCATTGCCCCTCCTTGAAACAACAAATCCCCTATCATTTCTCTCGATTCCTCATAATTAAAAACTATTTACCAATCAAAATTGAATGGAGAGAATATCATCAGATACAATCATAGTATCATACAATTGAAGGAATGCAGTATGCTTTATTAACATATGTGATACCACGTCTCCCCTCCAATTTCACCCATAAATACTTCTACATAAAAGCAGTATAGTTATGACCAAACTCCGATCATATGCAACTGCTGTTGTTACTTTCTTCTATACGGGTGAAGGTGTACATTGCACATACGTTTTTTTTGTAAACGATTTGTAAGCATGTTTGCTACAAATGATCAAGTTTTTTTTTTTAGGCGGTGAACTAATCTGTACTTTCGAAAACATAGAGGGGGAAAAATAAAAGCAAGATGCATCTCTAGAGCATAAATTGCAACGTAAATACATGGCCAATATTGTTTGCTACCCTCACCCTTTCCTTGCCTCTGGTTCTTCCTCTCCACTGCTAATCTAAACCTTTCGCTTGTGGACCTTGCTTTTTATGCTTCATAGCTTTTCTTGAGAGGTTACTCTTTCTGATGCAGGTTGTTAGCCCATTTCAGAAATTTGTGGGTTATGCCAAGTTAGGGTGCTTATCTGCAGAGTTGAAGAAGGAAATAGATGATTTTCTCGTCTCTTCAAGTGAACTTCCCAAAGCCCCTTGGGAAGAGGGTGTATGTAAAGTTTGCGGTATTGATAAAGATGATGTTAGTGTTCTCCTGTGTGATACTTGTGATGCAGAATATCATACATATTGCTTGAGCCCTCCACTTCCTAGGATTCCTCAAGGAAATTGGTATTGCCCATCTTGTGTCGCCAGCAAACATAATGTTCAAGATGCATCAGAATGTATTTCAATCGTTCCGTGTAACCGGAAAAAATACCAAGGAGAATTCACCTGTGTTTACTTGGACACACTTGAACATTTGGCGTCTGTACTGGAAGAAAAGGAGTATTGGGAGTTCAGTGTAGATGAGGTTGGTCTGTTTGTCCTCAATGATAGCTTTTCTTCTCATAACTTGTCTTCCTAAATTTTGATTTGTCTTCATTTTTCTTTTTAATCTTAGGTAGTTTTGAGTATTGTGATGCTATGTTTGGCCCAGTACTTGCTTTCATATGTCTTGCTATTTATTAACTGTATTGTGGCTGGTTTGGCAAATAAGCCAAATGGCGCTTCTTTTTTTTGTTGTTGTCTTTATTCAATTTTTTTGCTGCAATTGTTGGTTTCGGGTCAAATTTTTGTGGATTATTGGTTCGTCTCAACGATGGGAATCAGAAAGGAAAAAATTATGCCATATTTGGTCTGAACCTACTGTGCATTGCGCTTGTGGTTTTACAGTTGTATATATGGGTTGCAAATATCTATTGCTGTATTGCATTTTTAGGGATTTGCGATACGTAAGTGGCAGATACCTGGCATGCTTTGTGAATTTGTTGGTGCTTACATTTTGTTTGCTTCATTATATTCACTTAATTTCGTCCCCTTTATTGTGAATGCAGAAAACTTTCCTGCTTAAATTCCTTTCCGACGAGTTGTTGAACTCGGTTCTTATTCGTCAACATCTTGAGCATGGTTTAGAATTGTCTGCTGAATTGCAGCAGAAATTGCGATCTGTTTCCATGGAATGGAGAAACTTGAAGTCCAAAGAAGAAACCCTAGCTGCAAACCTTGCAAAGACTGGTAAATGTCCATATTTCAGAAGTTTGGAGGAGAAGTCTGCTAGTAAAAGCCTAAGTACAGAACCTTTGGATGCTGAAGATCGCCTTAAAGATGGCCAATTATCTGGAAACTTTTTGCCCCCCCTGAATGACATTGACAAGGATAAACTGTTCAGACAGAAGGAAGTGCTTCCATCAAATACTCTTCAACAAGAAACCAATGGCTTGAGTAGAAGGAACAGTTTCCATGGTGGCATGAAGCAAAGGGATGATAACAGCCTTGAGTTGAATTCAGTTAGGAATGAGATTTCACATCTGCAGGGCTCTGTTAGAAGCATAGAAGTGCAACTATTGAAGCTATCTTTGAGGGGGGATTTTTTGGGTAGCGACTCGGCGGGCAGATTGTACTGGGTTTTGGCCAAGCTGAGTAGACATCCGTGGGTGATTGTGAACTGTAGGGAGATGACACCATACATGCATGATCCCAATGATGCTAATACTGCGTGTTTTCCATGGGTTACTTACCAATCTGATGCAGAAATTAAAGGACTAGTTGAATATTTGAGATGCGATGACCCAAAAGAAAGAGAACTGAAAGAATCCATTTTGCACTGGCTGAAGCTGAGATCATTAGACTCTGAACATAATGAAAACCAAAGTCAGGATGAGCCTCAAATGGCTTCTTCTGGGTCCACAAAAAGGGAAATTTATTTGTATTCTGAATCGTTGGTCACGAAGGCAGGCAGTTTGCTAGTGAATAAATATGGTCCATGGTCTGAGCCAGACATCATTGACCTCTTGAAGAAGCGGGGAAGAAAGATAAAACCCAATAATGAAGACAAAATGTTTAGGTGCTACTGCTTAGAACCTGTGTGGCCCTCTAGATATCATTGCATTTCTTGCCATAGAACCTTCTCCAGCGAAGTGGAGCTCGATGGGCATAACGATGCTGCGTGCAAATTAGGTATACAAGCCTCCAAAAAGAGCAAGCAAAATAGTGCTTTAAAGGGTAATGTAAGGTTAAAATCTGGGACTATGGAGCAGGAAAATGGCTATTATGAGCTCAATTCCAAGTTGATTAAATATAAAAATGATGGACTAGTATGCCCATATGACTTGAAAGAGATATGCTCCAAGTTTGTGACAAAGAACTCTCTCAAGGAATTGGTGCAGGAAATAGGTCTTTTAGGTTCTAATGGCATTCCAATGCTTGTCCCATCTGTATCTCCGTATCTTACTGATCCTACACTGATGGTAGTTCCCCCTAAAGTAGTTGTAGTTGGTACGGGTGAAGAGCCTAAGACTGATGAACAGAGAGTTTTTATAGCTAATGCGGAACTTGATAATAGTTCTCCTAGAGCATGTGCCGCAAACGGATTCACTGGATCACTGAAATCAGATAAACCGGCTTTTGGATCCTTAGAGCAGAAAGATGGAAGTGTGTCAAGTCACAGTTTAGATCCAGCTCTAGGTAACTGCTGTGTCATTCCAGAGTCTGCACTGAAGCCGTTAGTTGGCAAAGCTTCTGTAATTTTAAGGCGACTCAAAATTGATTTGCTGGATATGGATGCTGCGCTTCCTGAAGCAGCTCTGAGACCATCAAAAGTGCATTTGGAAAGGAGATGGGCCTGGCGCTCATTTGTTAAATCTGCAGATACCATACACGAGGTCAGCCTAGTTAAAATTTTTGTTGGGTAGTCATCTTCTCAATCGGTACTAGTTTTCCAGTTTTTTCAATTGCTGATGTACTAGTGATCTTTTACCGAGAGTTATTACTGTTGGTTTTAAGTTTTTCTGGCTAAGGATTAGAGCTTTTCTTTCCATAGTTATTTGCATTGGTTCCCTAAGGTTATTCAGAGTAGTGGGTGCTGCTAAATTTCTGGAACCATGAAGGATAGATTGCTATGCTTTTAGTACAAGGTTCAAACTTTTTGAGTCGGACATCCTCACCATTGTAACACGAGTGATAGAAAGATGGTAGTAACATTTAACTTCCAATTTTAATGAGTTATTCATCCGTAAGGTGAGCAGTGGGATATTGGTGAAAGAAGCAGTGGCTAAAGTTGACGCTTTGATATTTCAAGTGCAGGCAGTTATGCTTAAACTGAGAAGAAGATAAAACAATACGGGAAAAGGAAGAAAGAAAGGTGGAAAATGAGAAAAAGAACTCTTTTGGCCTTTTGATTACTAGAAAACCTTCAAGGAACACTTCATTCCTTACACTAGCAGATAGTGAGCCTTTCTTGATCGGATTCCAAAACGTAGGAAAGAACATCTCTGAAGCAAAACTTGTCTCTTGGAGTATATATATCTAATGAAACATTTGTTACACTTATTTCCCATCTCCTATATGTCGACTTCCTTGCTCTTGTTTTTCGTGATAAATCAGAGAAATGGAAGTATAAATGTGTCAGTCTTCATCTAGCTTGTGCGTCAGTGTGTATGTTGCGTTTATAAAGTCTATACATGAAGTCAATGGTCATTTTTCTCATCATTCCTTTTTCTCAGATGGTTCAAGCTGTGGTTGCATTCGAGGACATGATTAAGACAGAATACTTGAAGAAGACGTGGTGGTACTGGTCGTCACTGTCGGCTGCCGCCAAGATATCTACCTTGTCTTCCCTTTCTCTGCGGATATACTCCCTGGATGTTTCCATTAATTATGAGAAGGGTTCTTTAAATCTAGACAAACGTAAACTCAGCGGCAACAAACCAGATCACAAGCCAGAGTCTGTATCAGGTGCAACTGAGAAACTTCAGCTAGGCAAGAAACAACAGAAAAGAAAAAGGGAACAACTAGAGGTTTGATTTTGGATTTTTTTGGTTCTCTAATTGAGGCGATCGAAATTCGATGATTGCTTTTGCTGGAACTTATAGAATCTGAAGCTGTCAAATGGGATTGAGGACAAAACTGAGGGCTGGGAGCGAACGGCTAGAATGTGATCTCCTTATGTACATATAGAGAGGAGAGGCAATATTGGTTAACCTCCAGATGCTGATTTTTTGAAGGCGGATTTTACTGATAGTATTTTAGAGGGAGAAGACTACAGAGGAACAGTTGCATGAGAATGCATAATTTTGAACTATTTTCTGTAGTTCTCATTTTTGGCAGCTTGATGGATGTTTTTGTGGAATATTTTTTTTGAGTCAAGATGTTTTTTTTTCTGAATAGAATAGCAAGATTCATTGATAGAAACTAATGTAAAGAACAAAAAAAGGAATGGCAAAAAGCAAAAATGGGTGTTGCAGACTCTCTCTCTCCCTCTCTCTCTCTCTCTCTCTCTCTCTCTCTCTCTCTCTCTCTCTCACACACACACACACACTCACACACCCCAACAGAGTTTGTGCAGATTAAATGAGTTGTGATCAGCCAAGGTGCTAGAGGCAATTTGGTAAGCTTTGGACTTGCATATCTTTTTTCGGTTTTACAAGGCCGTGTGGTACTCCTTGCAAATAAAAGATTGCCACTTCAATACGTGGGTCACTCCTTATTTTTCAACTACCCAACAAAAGTGAATTATACGGAGTAATGTTCTTACGGCATGATTTGTCGCTACTTTAGTAGTTGGGAGTACCACATAGGCAACGCGGTACTTCAGGAACTATGAATAGTTACTCATTGTACTGTGTATTTCGCTAAGGGTTTTTTAATTTTGTTTTAATTCAAGTAATTTTCGCGTTTGTTTGTTTTGCGACAAATTATTTGGTCCTTTTTGGGATTTGTCTTATAGAACTAATTGAGATCTATATCAAACAAGATCCATATTGGATATAAAATTTATTATCAATTTAAAGATATAACTCATTTTTTATCCGGTTAGAATTAAACGAGGGACTATTAAATCCGGACGGAGGGAGTAATTTTTTACTTTTCTGATTCCTCTCATCGAGACGAATTAATAATCCACAAAAACTTGTCGCAAAATAAACAAACGCGAATTATTTTTGAATAATAATAAAACGAAAAAAGCTCAAAAACCCAAAAATCCCTTAGCGGAACCTAGATGGAGTAGCTTTTTTCTGTCACAAAGAATAAATAAGATTTTAAGGTGGTGCAATCTGCCGTGGACTCTAAAGTAGAGTCATTTTCTGCTCCGAATCAACCCCCAAGAACAAATCAAATATCAAACCCTTTTCCCCTGCCCTTCCGGAAAAGCAGAAATGGTGGATTACCCACTAGTGTCCATCTTTTTGTCACTGCTAATAAAGAATTATGGAAACCGATGGGTTGTCAAATGAACAGCCTGGGTTTCTGGATCAAGAATATAGTCAGGAGAGAGAGAGAGAGAGAGAGAGAGAGGGGGGGAAGAACAGATTCAAATGGGTTGAAGTGCAACTTGGGGAGTGGTGATTAGTGACGGGAGCTTGAATCCCATCACATGGGTGTGTCTTTTGATTGGACCTCAGGCACGAGAACGAGCCACGCAAGGGTCACAGGAAGGTTTGCCCGGAGGTTAACTTCAGGACTCCGAAACTAGTCGAGGTGTGCGAATGCCGGCCCAGACATCCGGTTATCAAAAAAAAAACACAAGCCATACAAAAGTGCTCTTACAGAGACGGCACCTGGAGATCTAGATAGTTGAACCGATATTTGTTCAGATAAAAACATTCTCTCATATCGGACTACCATGAAATTTAACATGCATACGCATTTGCATGTGAATCTATAGTCCAATGTGATAGGATATTTCTATCCGAAGCATCACTTTTAATTACAAATAGTTGTCTAATTAACACCTAAAGATATTTCTATCCGAAGCATCACTTTTAATTACAAATAGTTGTCGAATTAACACCTAAGGATATTTCTATCCGAAGCATCACTTTTAATTACAAATAGTTGTCGAATTAACACCTAATAAGCATCAAATTATGTTTCCTTCCAAAAAGTTCCCACCCCTAACCACGAGAGAGGATGGAGAGAAATTAGTGAATCACTCAGTCATAGTCCATCGTGTGGTGTCGATCTTTCATTTGCGAGAAATATTGCATGGACATGGCAGTGTCAAATGGTACTTCGGGAGAACCCAATATTTGACACTCTTTAACATATCGTCCTAGAACCGATATCCCCGACTCCTGAATAATTTCATTATTTTGTGTTATCAGCGAAATTTGACAAGTGAGCTGTGATTGAAACTGTCAATTTGGGTCATTTTTTATCTTCAAAAGAAAAGATAAGGATGGAACAAACACTGATTGGAGGAGTGATGCTGATGATGTACTTGACAAGACCACCTTCATGCTAGAAAGGCCTACAATTCCATCTTTTTCTGCTATCCTGTCCAATTTGCCATCCCTTTAAAAAAATTTCCAGTGCTTCGACGGGTTTTCGGCACAGAAGATTCTGCCTCTTCCTAGAATGTCTCGAGTATTGTTTTCGGAGCATTGAATAATCTTTTATTATTACGTGATGAGAATTGAGTCAAAAGGATAGGTCGAGCAAGAGCATCACAACGAGGGACTTTTTTACAACAACAATGGACTTACTTCCTCAATTTATTAGAACTGAGATGCGACGCGACGAGACAAGACGAGACGAGAATATTCAATTTATTACTATCATTTGAGTTAATCTGAAAGGACATTTTAACGTGTCTAACGATAAATCAAGCTAAGACTAGAGTAGCTAAGAGCATCTCTAGCGCTTCTTTTCAGATTGTTTTGCTGAGCTGAATAAGAACCAACACCCTTGCTGAAACCCTCACTACTTCTCCTTTTGCTGCAGTGACTCGTGGGGTCATCTGAAAAGAAACCCTCGTGTGTGAACCATGCATTCGGCCTAGCTCTCCCTCGATTTGATCTACTTGACTCCCCCTTGATCCATGATCTTTTTACTCTCCAACACCAATTTAACCCCGGACTTCATCGCACACACTCCATCGATCGAGAACCAACCCCTTTGCTCCATCGAGAGCCACCTTGGATTTTTCTTGCTCCACCGAGAGTCTCCGTGCAAGTCCACCAAATCAGTTTGAGTCCCGCCCAAAGATGCTGACACCACTTGTTGGGAGTCTGATGCCTGAGGTCTTCCCGTGTGCGCACAGGCCCAATTCGTTGGGAGTGTCCGCAGAGTCCACACCACATCGCCTGAACCCAATATACATTGAATGACCCATATCCACTTAAAAGGCTGATGAGCCATCCAATTGTATATTAAGGTCCAACTCTTTTTCTGTTTATCCGACGTGAGACTTAACATTTCACCTATGTTCCTAACATCTCTAGCAGCCCCTCTTTTCAGATTCGAAGGTTTTGCTGAGGTGCGGAGCTCAAAATAAGAATCAACACCTTTGCTGGAACCCTCGCTACTTCTCCCTTTGCTGTAGTGACTCGTCACGCTCCGCGAGAGATGACATTGAAGACAAGGTTTCCGCACAATTGGTGGCGATTTTCCAGTGAGGGCTCCGTCACAATCCGCGGTTACTCGCCATCCTTTCTCACAGCGAGTTCATTTCTTCGGATTTTTTAGTAACCGATGTCCGGTTAAGTCCAATGGATGAGAAATCGCTTTGTTGTTTGAACAAGTAAAGCTGAGTCGGGAGATGAACTGAGAATGGGGTGGGTGTTGAATGGCCATTTTGATTAGGCTGTCAGTGATATATTTTGGAGCTAGCTAAAATAGAATTTGGCATTTTCGGTAGACTTTTTGGCTAGGTACTGCTGAAGATGCTCTAAGAAAACAATTACATCACTTTTTAATCACTCAAGCCTCGTTTGATTCGGAAATTAGGCGCCTAGGATTCGACTATGCGCGCTTACAAAACACAAAAGGAGCTAACACACTAAACAATTAAACGATTCGTTTATTGTCTTAAACAAACAGCACTTAACTGATTTTTATAAATTCATTTACAACCATACCAGGGGGCACGATTACCCTTTGGAACTTCCCATGGCGTACCATACATTAGGGTCGCACCATTCCTACGTTAGGGTCACCACAATGTCATCAATCCAGGGCCCAACAGGTCACCCTTGCCATAACTATGGCCCAAATCACAATTTCACAATTTCATAACTCCAACACTTCACCATTTTTCCATTAACTCAGCATCGTCTATGTGAAATCTATTCGCATACCACCCCATGTCTCTAGGGTCCAATTTAACATATCAATCAGAAATTGGAATAATAGATAAGCAATCAGAATAATAATTGAAATAAACAATAAGCATAAAAATCACGTAACCTTTTAATGCTTATGAACAGTGACCAGTGAATGTTTTCGGAAAAAACTGGGTTTCGTTCATTTGATTCTAATTTCGATTCTTTTTCTTTTTAATCATAAAAACTAACATCTTAGCACGTTAATATACTTAGGGGGAGATAGGGATAGCAATTAATCTATGTGGAGTCCGGTGGGTTTTTGTTTGGCGACGAAAGATCGATATTCTAGCAGTAAATTTGGACTGGAATAACTTGACCAAACCTCTGCCGTTTTGGACGATTCTTGTGTCTAACGCGAAGATCTTGAAACGCTCTACAACTTTCGTGAAGAAGTCTAAGCTCGAAGTCATGTGTGCTGTCTGGAACAGAAATCCGAAAATTTCACTGAACTTTGGACGGCTATAACTCTATCAATACTCGATCGTTTGGAGTGATTCTTGGGTTGACGACATTAGCTAGGAAGAAACAGGCTGTGAACAGAGGTACCTGATATGGACGAGAATGGAGTTGGTCTTTTGATTTTTGTGGAGTAGCGTGGTGCCCTAGGGTCGAAGTAATGGGATATTTATAGGAGAATTTGGATGAGGAGGTAAGTTTGAGTTTTAATGGGATTCTAACTCTTGGGCTTTGAGATGGACGAAAAATAGGATTAGGGAGGAAGTAGAGATTGAGTAGGAGTAGGAGAGATGGGAGGAGTTCTAAACATGCATGCAATAATAATAATAATAATAATAATAATAAAAGAGATAAATAAGACGTTTATTGTCTTAAACAAACAGCACTTAACTGATTTTTAAAGAAAAAAAATCAGCTATTGATCCAACACACAACTTTTATTCAGCAACCATAGCCAACCATTCACTTCTTTCTTTTTGTTTTCTGTTTTTTCTGCAACATAGTACAGAACCATTTTGGTAACATGATGACTACAAAGTTGACATACTACATATTTTTAAGACCAGACCCACGAGACGAGCAGCTCTCCGGCCTCCTCAGGGTGTTGCTCCACCACCGGAAATGCATCAGTGAAGTAACCCTCTTCCTCTTCTGATTGGAACCCATCCATCGGGGCTACATACGGTGGGTAGTCGGTGTTGAGGAAGTACGAGTCACCACTGTCCATAAGCTGCAGGACATCCTCGTCCACAACCGCACTTCCACTGGTTCCGGTGCTCAGGCGATCCTCTGACTTTACATTCATTTGGAGGGGTGGAAAGTCGGGCACATCCTCCGGATTCGGGTCTGGTTTTTGACCTGATATTGGTGCTCCAGCCACCTCTTCTGCTTGCAGCTTCTCGGTCAAGTAGACAACCTGATCAAGTCTTAGCAAAGTGAGATTCACACCCCAAAAGCAATAGTAGATAGTACTAAAATTCCTGGAAGACCCTAGTGTCAAATCTAAAATATATTTCACTTTCTTGAGATCTAAGGTATATTCCTCTTAGACGATGAAATCCACTTTTAAATTCGGGGTGGGGTTTAGAACATATGCTGTTTTCCTTTTGATATGTTCCAGATAACAGAATCTATCTGTCGAGCTAAATATTCCAAAACACACATACAGACACACATCTACATATTCGCGGCTAAGGAAGAGTCTCATAGCTAGGAGTCTAGGACCCACTACAAGTAGGTCCCAATCATCTTCCGGCAGGCAGGCGCGTGCATGAGATTAGGATTGAGTTGTCTGATCCAAACCTCAGCTTAGAACTACAACTAACAGTACAAAAAAAATTGGTTTAATTTGAAACTATTTACGCTTCTTTTTCTTTACGGTAGCATCAACTGTGTAAAAGACACACAACTGCAGATACAAACAACAGTGGAAACAACGGCATGACAAAAACCTTAAGAATTGGCATTGAAAATAGATTCATGTTGCACATTTTTAAGTTCATATCCGAGTCAATGATTAGCAACTCCTCAAGTCTTAGTTTATTCATAGCATTTGATTCGATGGCAAACAAATCCAGTCGCAAAAGCATCTGCAGATCATGTTGATAACAGTGTAAAAGCGTTAAAAGTAAAACTATGTGTGCCTTTTTAGGTTTTAGAAAAAAAAGGCTATCGAGCTATTCATTAAAAAATTTAACGAGGATTTATGCGGTTAAGGAAAGATTTACACAGTACAAAAATACCTACTCCAACAGAGGATTACATGAGGAAATATAGTTAGTGACCGGCTAACCTTAGACCCTGGGCTTAGCCCAAGTGGTCTACCATTGTGATTAATCTCCAGCGATGAGGTTATGGGTTGGAACTGATGGAGCAACGTCTACCCTTCATAGCAGTCTAATCTTCTAACATCCTATCGTATGGCAAAAGGAAAAAGAAATTGGCCTATTTACCTCAGCTTTGAGCTTCTCATTCTGCTTGCTAACAGAGTTGTAGTCAGATAAAAGGGATTCATACGATGACTTGAGGCGATCGAAGTCTCTTTCAAGCTGTTTGGTCTTCCACCTTGCACGGCGGTTCTGGAACCACACCGCCACCTGCCTGGGCTGCATCCCCAGCTTTTGTGCCAGCTCGGTCTTGTGCTCTGGCTCCAGCTTGTTATCTTCTTCAAAGCTCTTTTCCAGCAGGTGTACCTTCAATCAACAGTTAAAACCTTAAGTCAAAAGTTAGCTATTTATTAACCAAACAACGCTGCCAATCAAATCACAACCAAACCTCCCACTCCCCTCTCTACAATATCTTCACTAATATGGATTGCTTGTATACCCATATATTAAACAAAGACACTGCTATCAAATCATAACCAAGTCTCCCCCTCTCCGCGATATCTTCACGAAAATGAGTTGCTTTTATATTCTCTTTTTAAAACCGAAGTGCGTCCAATAAATCGAATACGCCATCTCGTCAACAAGCATATGGAATTTTTTAAGTGGGTAAGTCACTGTCACTGACCTGCTCGGGAGTGAGGCGGCGTTTCTTATCCGGCGACTGCTCGTCATAATATTCCTCGTCGAACAGTTCCTCCGGCGAGCTGAAAAAAGGTCGCCTCTTCAGGGTTTCCCCCACACTCATCACCGATTGTGTTCCTAAAAACCCACCACATAACTCTATTATGGAAACAAACTATTTTCTCAAAAGAAATCAACCCAGCATCTGTCAAAGAATAAAACTAGTACTCTATATTATATGGAACCACAGAAACATAGGGTTGATTGTTTCTTGGGTCAAAGGAAATTTTTTAACTGGATTTATACACAAGATCTAACCCAGGTCTTTGTTGAACACAGACTTTGGAAGACTATTACTCCAGACTTTGTAGTAAATTACAAACATTTTATATGAACTCCACACTTATATGTGCGAAAAAAATCAGATTGCTCGAACATCAATAACCCCAGCTTATTCTTACCAAAAATAGTTGGCAAGTTGGCATCCGTCTAGGTAAGAAAAAGCAAACCGATGGAAAAAGTACCCGATTATTTCTTAACATCATAAACCTCATACTTGCCATCGGTTTTGGTACGAAAACATTAATCCGATGATGTAGTTATTAATGTCCGATCTACTTAGAGTTCTTGTACTGATTAATTCCTCAGCGGGCTTAACATCATAGTGATTCGGGTCATCGAAGTGGGCCAAGTGCAAATAATATGCACAGAGAACACATACAAACATAATAAGGAAAAAGAAGAAGATGATAAATTCTAGAACCACACTCTCACTCCAAACACTTCACAAACACCACTCACATTGATCCGTGGGTTCCCATGTGAACGTGAGTGTGCGTAGAAGAGTTTGCGTAAGTGTGTGTGGTTGTAGAACAATCGGAAGACAATAATTTGCTCCTGTGTTTGAGTTCAAGTACGATAAGCAAATTGCAAGTAGTAAGCAATTTAACAGAACCAACATGAGAGTATCCGTGTATGAGATAATACACCCGTCTCAAAAAGATTGTCCACAAAACGAAAACATAAAAATAATGTATTTTTTCGAGAAAAAAAATACAAACTTTTTGTCTAGTTACTGAATATCAACGGATTTTTTTGAACTTATGAAAAAAAAAAAGTGTGAATTCTGCTTAACAAAAATGTATTGAGAACTTAAAAATTTACTATATCTTTATCAAGAAAAAAGGAAAACATTCAATTTTTTAGTTCATTAGAATAACTCATCGGTAACTAGTTACCTCTAGTAACTCGCGACAAAAAGTTTGAACAAAAATGCATTTATATTTAAGTTCTCGTTTTACAGGCTAAACAATTTTTGCGAGACGGAAGCAACAAAAATAATAGTCTACATGCTTGTCCTGGTGGACAACGCCAGAAACAACTGCGTCCGGGGCCGTATGATGCACATGAACTCATGTGATCCGAAAGGCCTTAGATGCAGTAAGATCTGGAGTTGTGTCCATACAAAAAAAACTCCTACTAAAATGTAAATCACCTCGAAAAATGGGATCGCAATTCCCGAAGAACAACGTGTTCCCGTATCCCGATGTGTCGAAGAACAGGCGGCCAGAATCCATACCCCAAAATTACAGCAAAAACCCAACAATCCAAACCCAAGAACAAAGATCAGATACAGGATATCTATATATAGATATAGATGTGCGTATATATACAGAGGGCGGACGTGATGTTAGAAGAGCATGGGCTTGTGGCGGAAGAAACTGGTGCTCCACAGAAGCCTCGCCGGAGTTTGCAACGGAAATATACCAACACCCATAACGGTAAACCAATTTTTATCCACCTCACCGTCAGGAATTTCACGGCGGAGAGGAATTCTAGTGGAATGATGTGGGATTTGGGAGCAATCAGAGCTTATAGTAAAAGCGAGCCAACAAGGTCAAGAAATTATGAAAACGTACTACTACTAAATCCCTCTCTCTCTCTCTCTCTCTACTTTGACTGTATTGTTTCTTGTCGGAGAGTTTTTCCGGCTAAAAATGGGAGAGGGGAGACCACCGCGTTTTATATAGGCAGTGGTTCCTACTAAAATGATTCTCCGGCCCAAAAATATTTGCCCATTTCATTCCGGAAAGCGATAAAAATATAGGAGTAGTAAGTTTTTACGATAATTGATCCAAATTTTTATTTATTTATTAAAAGAACTCATTAATATTTAGTACTTAAAAGGCAAAAAGTTTAAAAATTTTCCAATAAAAATGTATTATTTTTAAATTTTCGTTTTACAAACGGGAGAATTTTTGTTGAACGGAGATATTACTTGAATAGCCCTCCAGAGTTTACTTTTACGAGAAATGACGTGGATATTTAGGTAATTTCAATTCAAAGTATAATGAAGGGCAAATTTTGCAAAGAAACCCAAGGTTTTACCGTTGTAACATATTAAATCCTGCACTTTCAATTGCAACATTTAAAGCCTTTTGCTTTCCAAACAAGGACAATCCCCCATCCATTAAGATCCATCTAAAGTAATCTAACGTGACCAGGCATACACAATACGTTGGGTTTGTGAAGCCTGATTCGATTTAGGTCACGTTTCGTTGACAGTTCGAAGTTCCAAATGCATCACAGAAATAGAAAATAACTCTATTTATGACCAAAAAAAATGCAACCAACATTGCATAATATAATTTAGTATAACTCTTACATTCATTTTCGATGTGACTTGCTCTCTTTGGCTTGAGCAGTTTTTAATTGAACCGTTCATTAAATCTAATCTAAAAACTGCTTAGATCAAGCCTTTTCCGGTCATTCATTTTCGATGTGACTTGCTCTCTTTGGCTTGACTGGGCAGCTGAAGATGCAATCCCCTTTTCCTTGATAAATTCCTTGTAAATTCTCTACTATGCCCATAACAACCACACGTAAACCATTTCAATCTGGTGTTCTTCCTCTACAGTTTATAGGGATTCTTTGGCCCATCCGAGTCTATAAGTCTCTATTTTTGGGGTCTGCTAATAGGTCTTTTCAACTTTTGGGGGTAGCGGAGGGTCTAAACTTGTCCTTGGAGCACAACTCTCTGCCATTGATTGGGCTCATGAGACGGTTATAGAATCTAAGGTATGTTTCGTTCTTGAATGCATCACGCTCGTGTTTCCTCTTTAAAAACTAAGGCAGCTATCCCATGGTCACAAGGGATTCCAGTTATGCACCAAAATGAACATACATTATTTAGAACCTTGGTTGGACTTCAATCTCTGGCCTCCAGAAATGTATATTGAGAGATGTACTCATTGGTTCTCTTCAATTGAACTAGCCAACCAATGCTACCCTCAATTTTCAACATGGCATGTTTTCTTGCTCAAAAATATTTTATTTTAGAAACATCAACCACCAAGTCTTCCCTCATATAGCCCTTGAAGTCCTTTATTTTCCAGCTTGGGGTGGTCCTAAACTTCTTCAAATACCTATCATTTAACCATGAGTATGTAACTTGTCTGTTTTGGAAAGACTTAGAGCAACTATGTTCATCTTTGTTGCTCTTCCCTTGAAATGCACTCTCAGATGTTGACCTACATGCATACATCCTCCATTAACATCCCTTTACACAGTTTGCACTCACTTTTTCATACTCACTCTTTGTAAACTTAACGACAAACCCCCTTTATGGCATACTCCCTAACAACTTCTTTAACCTGTGTTGCATTGTCAAACTGCAATCCAACTTCAAAATACACCTTGTCCATATCGGCCTCAAGCTTGAAAGTGGGATATTTAGTCTTTGGCTTGGGGTTGGGGTTTCCACCTTCATCGTCAAACTCACTTGGAGTTTTCATTTCCTCTTCATAGGAAGCGTAGCTCATTTCTTTCGCATTCACATTCGTAGCATCGATTTATGCAAATATGGGGTCATCAACCTCCTCATCAAATACCATCATCCTTAAGAGGGTCGTCCTCCTCATTAGTATCCTTGAAGTCATTATTAGAATCATCATCTTCACTACAAGTAAACCTAGACTCCTCACTCTCCTTCTCTTCCTCATCTACTGACTCATTAACTTCCTTATTAGTAAGTAAACAGGATGGGGAATGTCTACATTTGGAGCAACATGGTGATCTACGGAGATGCTAACTAAATTTGATTTCTCAAAATGACCAACCATATCCAATACATCACTGCATAAAGTTCTCAACCTAATGACTAAATCTAAATTGGAAATCCACTAGTGGAGAATTTGTGTGTAGTAATCCTTGTTTCTTTAACCATGTACTTCATCTCAGGTATGCGTAGTGTGTCCACATCAACATTAGGAAATATTTTAACCTCCCCCACTACATAACCCTTGATAGGTGTTCCAATGACGTTTCCATTGTGTTGGATAACCAATTTGACTCGGATGTCCTCCATCATTCATACAATAATGATATGGGACTACAAGAGAGGGAAAAAAAGGGCGCGTGCATCAATAAACAAAGACTTCCAAGACAAAAGAAAATCAATAATAAGAAAAAAGAAAAATATAATGCAACAATAAACAAAACAACCAAGGACCACAACCTCTGCGTGTGCGTGTTGACTTTATACATAAAAAAAAATGTACCCATCTTTATACATAAAAAGAGAAGTGAGTTACATTCAATATAGGGGAATCAAACCACAGATCTCGAATATAATACAAAGTGAACCACAAACATATCCACGACACACAAACAAACGTATAAATATAATGACACAGACCCAAGTGCAACAGATCAAAATATCACCAAATAAACTTTTAACACAGCGAGAAAAAACAAGAACGGACACTCACCAGGTTAAGAAATGCTTACCCCATAATTTCTGATGAATCTTGAAGCCACTTGCAGAAACCTTAGCTTTGGAGTTTGCCTTGATCGTCTAAGTGCAAGAGTGGTGTGAGAAATGAAGGTTGTTGTGTTTAGAGGGGGGGGAGAGACTGGGGTTCTGAATGGGGAAACATAAGGTTCTCAATATTCATATTCCTGCCATTGGAATTGGATGAGGGGTTAACGAAACTAGACGAAGCATTAACTAATGTTGAGGATCGTAATCGAAAAGAAAGCTCAGGGTTTTGTTAAATGTTCAAGTTAAGAGTCCAGGGTATAATGTGTTACAAGGTTGAAACCCTGGGGGTTTTAGCTAATATCCCTTATAATGAATGTCTATTTAGAAACAAGATCCTCTCTAGTCCTGTCTGATCCATTTCTAGACCCTTTTCGGGTCGATTTTGATGAACGGGACCGTTTATATTTTAGACCTCGTTAAAGACATTAGGCACGCCAAAATTCCTTTTGATTGGATGTTGTCTTAATATAGTTTTGAAACACATTTATCTCAAGAAAAATAGATTTAGAAAATATTGCAACACTACATAATAACCCATTTTCTTTCCGCGAGATAAATTATATTTCAAAAATATACTAAATGATATATGATTAATAGGAATTTGATATGCCTAATGTTCTTGACGAGGTCTAAAACATCAACGGTTTCTTTTATCAAAACTAATCCAGGAAGGGCTCGAAATTAACCCGGACAAGAACGTCCAGTCCCTTGGAGAGGATCTTGTTACAAAAGAAAACCCCCTTTATTTTATGAAAGCATTTCTAATTTTGAACCCTTGAAGATAATTGGTAAAGTATGTTCATAATTGTAAAAATAGAATGTGAAAACTATTTTTTATCATGAAAAGAGTTGATAATAATTTGGAAATGAACAACTTTATCTGTAACAACTAGCAATGGTTTTAGATGATTATTTCTTTTCTCGATTTTGTTTCTTGTTGAATGTATGCCCATAATCGTGATCAATATCACTTTAATTATTTTTTATCCTTTGATCCTATAATAATACATAATTTTTTATCCTTTGATTCCATAATACATAATTTTTTATTTATTAATTTGTACACTCCATTTAATTATATCATATCATATCGTATCATATCATATAGATTTGATTTCTCGTTGGCTGTATGCGCAACGTCTTGAGTACCATTTCAAGTGTTATTTTAGTATCCTTAAATTGCATCATACATAATTTCATTTAGTATTCGTAGACTCCATAGTCCATTAATCCTTTACCTTTCATATTTCCTTATTTTGCAATCCTTCTAGAAAATAACACAAAAAATCCCACGTGCGTTTTAGAGTATTGAATTCCTTCTTTGCTAAGGTAAGAGACTGTGTTAGTGGAATGTGTCTTTTTGACAATATTCTTAATGGAAAATTTACTACTATCTTTTTCCACTTTAGAGAAAGGAGGGGGTGAGAGGGGCAGGCAAACTCTAGGAGGGCTAAAATGGGTAGAGAGAAGTTGGGGGAAATGAAAAAGCTACAAGTATAGTATAAATTGAAAGGTGGGAGGGCACCTGACGAGGAGGAAGAATAACTTTTAGGATATGTTTGGGAGTGTGCACACCGTGTGTGAATGAATGGATGACCAATTCCCATTTTTATTTCTCAGTAAAAAGGGTCGGCTAGATTGCACCAGCGTAGCTACCCACAATTAACTAGGAAACCCATCCGACCTAGAATCTTCAGACTCAAGCCATAATTGACCTGTCCGGGGAGAAAATATTGGTCCGCACCACGTCGCGGACTCCGTCACCAGGCCCCATCGAAGTGCAAGTTTAGTTGGAGCTCCTTCTCATAACCATCTAGTCCCAAGTATCGAACTCAAGATCAACGTCTTTATGAAGTGGGACAGCGTATTGTTGGGGCTGATCACTAACAAAATTATGTAGTGGTGCTTCCTTTCACGAAACGCAAGGAATACGGTACTACTCCCGATAGATATGTATGGATGACATTCTATAAGTTGCCGACGATGTCTAAATTTGACAAATACGAGTAAAAGAGTCTTTTATCTTGAGATGCCAGCCGTCACAACTTTTTGTTTCTAATTTGAGTCAAAATTTGTGACAAAAAACTTGATTTGGGTAGGAGCATCTCTAATGACAAAACCCAATTTTCACCCAAATTTATTACTCTCTCCGTCCCTATTTAAATGACTACTATTTCATTTTGGATTGTCCCAAAATAAGTGTCCACTTTGAAAAGTTAATTGGTAAAGTGGAGGTAAAAGTTAATGTGGAAAGTATAAAATGCAAGATAATTTTGGAAAGTAGAGGTAAAAGTTGATGTGAAAAGTGGAGAGAAAAGTTGATGGAAAATGTAAAGTAGAGATGAAAATTGACTCCTAAAACTGCGTAAAATTGGGACATTTAAAAAGTGACGGAGGGAGTACTTGGCGTATGTGTAAACAAGAGAGAGGAGAGAATCAGCTCCGGAGAAGCTCCTCGGCTTTGGCAAAGCTCTGGCGTTAGATCGAAAGGGCCGGTGAAGCTCCGACAAAGCGCTCTCTCTCTCTCTCAAAATAGCTGTTGAAAAAAATGGATTAGGCTTTGGATTGTCTCTCATTGGGGGATACAAAATGGTAAAACTCCAAGACGATTACACATTTGGGTAGGCAGTCCCCTTCCACTAAGGGATCCCTCAACTTACTAAGTTAAGGACCTCTCCTTTTCCGATCGAATTTTGATGATCCAAACCGTTCAATGTGTTCAGAACGTGATTTTAAGGGTACCCTTCAAAAATCAGCTCAAAATATGACCGGAAAGTGCTTGATCCAAACAGTTTTTCATAAAGCTTGATAGGAACTGTTCTATGTAAAAATGTTTGGATCAAGCACTTCCCGATTATATTTTGAGCCAATTTCTCACGGGTACCCTTAAAAACATGTCTTAAACAAGTTGAACGGTTTGGATCATCAAATATGATCCAGAAAGCTCCAAACTATGAGGTCCTTAACTTAGGTCCTTATTAGAAGCTCACTGTTTAGGTAGGTAAGCATTGGAGATGTGGATTTTTGATGATTTCACCCAATTTTGAATTTGGATCTTAAAATGGGGAAGAATTGAAGATGGCTTTATGATCTTGGAGTTTGGGGACGAACCCATAAAAGCAATTTCGGTTGGGCCAAAGTGGGATAATACCTCGAAGTGCGGTGAATCTTGCGCGTTACGCATATATGATCGAGGATGTTTGGCATTCCATATTAGATGCACATAATGTCCGTGGTTCGCGAATAAAACGGCAATCCATTGGTTCGATGAGGAGCGACATCATTTTTACATTCACAAGTTGTTAGTAGTATTTATTTAGGTCTAGACAGTAAACACCAGGTTGTATATTCGAGCTTATGCAGCATCATCAACAACCAGCTTACTGGTAATCCACTGATTCACTAACGTCACAAAATAAAAGGAAAGCTCTTATTTTGTTACCTATCCAGCTGTTGATGCCAGTCTCTAGCTTGCCCAGCCCACATTTGGAAGCTCTGAGGGATGTGATTTCAAACACAAATTCCATGAGGCCGATACGACACCGTTGGAAGGCAGAGAAAATTCGGTTTTGTTGGATCTCCATGTATTGTGTTAGATTTAACACCTTGTTTGATGGAAGTTTCCGTCTATAGGGCCATTAACGTAATAAGGAGATCTGCAATATGGCCAGGGACGGAACTACATGCAAGGGTGGGGGTGCTCGGGCGCTCTCGCTTTGGTTACTACCCCTACATATATGTATGTTTATTGCAAAAATATAGTAACATTCCCCCCACAACGCCCAATGTAGTAAGATTCCGGGATCAACTTTTAATTTTCGTCACCTTCTCTTTGAAAATACTGGTTCCGCCACTTAATATGGCTTACCATGCCAGGATATCATAGTTCACAAAGTTGGTCAAATTTCCCACCAATAGAAACAGTAGAAATCATCGACATATGAGCACATCTAATAGATGTTCCATCCCATCCTAGGACTGGATACTCATTAACTTAAAGGAACTAGAAGGAAAACAAAGAAAAGCTTTACAACATCATGGCCCTAAAAGAAACATCCTTGACTTAAATTACCTTCAATTTGATGATGCTTATAATTTTGCATCAAAAATTTAAATAGTTGAATCTGCCTTGAGAGGAGTAACGTAGTCAAGGCCCTCGGTGCCTACGGAAGCAGAAACATCCTTGAGACTGATCGAGAGGGATCATACCTCCACCTTTCGATGTGTCTATGGCTTCCAACATGGGAACTACCTCGTCCATCTCTGGCCGCTTGTCAGGGTTAGCATCCCAGCAGCGTTTCATTACATTCGCAATCGAGCTTGGACAACATCGAGGTATCTCTGGCCTCAAATTCTGTCATTCCATATAGCATGGATTTGATGAAAAATTCAAAGTGGTTTTGATGAGATTTAACAGTGGCGTGCATGCACTGTTTTCTGTTTTCTGATGTTTTTAGGGGAACATGGAAAACTTGGTTTGGTAAAATGTTTCTAGAAACTGTTGCTCAAATGCTTTTCGGAAGAAATCCATCCGTTTCACTGTGAAAAGCAAAATGGAAAAATGAAAGCAGAGAAAAAAACTGAACACCAAACAGAGCCAAAACATTTTGTTTTCCTCGTATAGTCAAAATCAAAATTCCAGCACATTCACATCAGTATGCATGTACCTGGCAGACAACAGCTGATGTCACTTCTGAGAAACTGAGGTCAGGATACGGCATGTCACAGCAGTATATCTCCCACAAGCAGATACCGAAACTATATACATCACATTTCCTGTTATATGGGTTGCCATTTAGAACCTGTACCATTTTCCAAGCCAATATAAGAAAGTGGAAGAGGATGGGGAATCACGGTCATCACAAGCCAACGTGCATTATCATTAGCCACCCACATGGTCTAAAGCAGAAACAAACATCGTTGCAGAAAAAAAGCGGCAAACTTCATCACTTTTGGGGTTGCCAAGGTGATCCAAATTGCCCTCCCTAACTATGATGGAACTTGGTGTAATCTGACACTTGCTTAATAATAACTAATCAAGTGAATTTGGTCAAAACCAACTTCCATTGAACCGATGGACTTTGTCAAAACACAAAAGTGAAGCTACTAAAGTTCTATTAGGACTGCAAAGTAGTTCCCAAATCTGTATTTCACGAACTTCCAATGCACGTCAAATTTCTACAACACAATGAAGTAGTGTAAAATGGACTCCAATCCATGGCCGGCCTTATAGAACCCCTCGGCACTGTGCAATCACTTGTTAGCCAGCAAATGCCACTACGATTTTTACCATAAGGTGTAATTTGCATTTTCATATATGCAAGCCTGCACGCGCACACACAGAGAGAATAGTGCATACCTCAGGTGCCATGTAACCAAGGGTTCCCGTTTCGCCAGTCATGTCATTAGGATTTGAAGCCTCAACACGAGCAACCCCGAAGTCAGCTATTTTAACTGTCCGCGTCTTGTCCAGTAGCATATTTTCTGTCTTTACGTCTCTGTGAACAATCTTCTTGGAATGAAGATAGCTTAACCTGTAAACCATTGGAACAAAGGGCAGTTTCAGTAATTTTCAAATTTTGAAAACATCGTCTGTTTGACTAACTCTACAACATTTATGAAAAATGATATTACTTTCAAAAGCTTGAAAAACAAGATACAAACAGAGGGAGTTAGAGAATTTTACCCTCTTGCAAGATCCAGCGCTAGTTGAATGACTACTTTAAAAGCTAGCTTCCTTCTTATACTTTTGATAAGGAAAGATTTCAGCGTACCCCCAGGAAGGTATTCAACAACGACACAACAAACATTTCTAGGCATGTCAATATGACCATTATCTGTCTGTATGTTAAGCTCTGGTGTGCCCAATGTAGCCCCTATGAACTGCAAAAGCAATCCAACATGAAAATGGTGAGTGCAATTTTCATGTAAATACTAAAACCCTTAAAGTAACATGCCCACCCTTTAGCAAACTTCTTGTCAAGTGAGGCTAAGCCTAGACACCCATTTTGGTGCTCAAAGGTTCCAGATTTCCAACATCACAATGTCATATGCCCAGTGACTCTCAAAGACAATGGCCTTTTTGTTCTTGTTAGAAAGATTAAAAGATTCCAAAACAAATAAACATGAGGCGGGTTAGGTTTGTCCAATGAAAAGAGATACCAATGGTTAATAATCTAGGAAATATGTTGCGCAACACCGGTTCCCACGCTGCAACTCCTTTCCTCCCGATCCATGTCATCTAGTTGACTATGCATGCAGTAGAGAGTGGAAGTAAAAACTTCGAAATAGTTGGAAATATGTGACAAATCTTGAACATGATGGTTCTGCTTAGAAAGAACAATTGCAAATAGAGGGAGCCGAGCTATGCTGTGCGTCATGTTTCCTTTCACCTATCATTTTTAGCGAAGTTAGTTTCCACTGCCCTGATTATGTACCAAATCATAATAGATATTTGATTCTAACTTATTGTCCCACAAGCAAAAGTTATCCCAGAGTATCATACAAAACAGAAATTAGCAAAATCTAAAGCTTTTCCTAAACTACTTGAAGCTTTCTACACCTCCAAAGAAAAATGGACAATGTAAACACAAGCGAACAAAGTTGAGACATAATCAATACCTTTGTTACATTAGGATGATCGAGCTTGTGCCACACAACCACTTCTTGTGTAAAATCTGCCCTGAGTGATGTTATTTCTGCCTCTGTCCTTTGACCCTCTTCTCCCCAATCAAGAAGTTTAACTGAGCATGAAAGGAAGAAAGGGACTTAAGTTAATGAAGGTGGCAGCAAAGATCTTGCATTAGCTTTAAACCATAGGTAACCAGTATAATAAATGAGAAGAAAATCTTATCACATAGCTAAAACAATTGTCCACCTGATCTAATAATGATACGGCCTGATTAACCAGTTAGTTGCAACATGGTTTTGGTTCAACTTTTGAACTTCAGTATTCAATTGGCATCTAAATAGCTAGCAGGACCAAGGCTTTCTTAATTAACCGGGTTTCCGGGCCAACTTGATCAAGTTCATTTCCCAACCCAATCCATTAGCTTTTACTCCATTTTTAACTTTTTATCCCAACGAATGTGACATATGAAATGAGGAAACAAAGCAATCGATGGGGCACGAAAGCTCAACGAAATAGGAGCATGACATGACAAGAATCATTGAAGCTTTCCTATGCTAACTGTAAACTCACACAATTAGTAATGCTAAATTTGAGACAGATCCATGACAGTGACAATCAAAAGCAGGATTTCATATTTAAACCAAATAAAAGAATGAGTGAATATAACAACTATCTGGGGAGAAAAGAATTAAAATGGATGGGTGGAAATTGGGCGTAGAGAGGATGCTTTTTCTTTTTTTTTTTGTAAATACGTAGGGAGGATGCTAATCAACAAGAAAAAAGGAAAAACAATTGCACAACATTGGGCAATTTTCCCCGGATAGTTGATCAACAAAGGCTTTAATAAATGAAATGATGCCCAATTTTCCTACCTACCCAGAATTTACACCACACTTTGCTTTCTGGGTAATTTTCTCAATAAAACTTTTGGCTTATCTATAACTATTGAGTTGCTTAAAACTTCACAAAGAATTACTTATCAAAAACTTCTACACCGTCCTATCCCAAGCTACAAAAAACAATTACAAAGACAAATTTACATAGAAAATGGTATAACAATGTGAGACAAAGATTACATCTCAACCTCAACACGAAAAAGAAAATAGCCGGCCACAGAAAAACACCCAACAACATTGTGCAATTACAAGCTAAATTGAAACAAACAACGAGAAAATACCGGTATCATTTCATTCGTAGATAAAAGCGAAACAAGAATGCTACGGACACAAACTTCTGTGGACACACATTTATTCAGAGGAGGTGAATGTGCAAGGGCCCTACGCCTACTGTGTGCAATGGCGGAACTGGGATTTATTTTGGGGGTGCCAGGACCGAGTCTTGTCCGCTTCCCTACATTATCTCTTTTAATGGATGTTCATTGCAGTGTGCCTAAAAAAGATGATCAGTGGAGAAAAATCAATAATGTGATGAGTTCTTTTGACAAAATGGGATTTAACGCAACATAGAGTCAAATTATACTCTTGATGTGTAAAGAAGTCATACAAGGGAAAAGTATTATCCATGTCGTTAAAAGGGAACTCATTGAAAACATTCCAATTTAGGGGTGACGAGGTGAGTGAAAGGTTGGGGCACAACCACAACCCCCCACCTCGTTAAAAGGGAACTCATTGAAAACATTCCAATTTAGGGGTGACGAGGTGAGTGAAAGGTTGGGGCACAAACCCCCCCCCCGGCAAAATGTAAGCTATGTCTGCTTGACTGTGTGAGACCCACGTGCATCGTACAATTCACTACTATATACTCTCTCTGTTCTAGAAAAAAAATATTCGGTCCGTAAAATAAAAATTTAAAAATAATTGCACGGTTTTCAATAAATTTTTCTATCTTTCTCTTTCCGCTCATTACATCAAAAAAAAAAAAAATTTCTCAAAACCAAACAAAATGGGTGTACTTTTTTTAAAAAAAAACTGAACTTTTTTTCTTCATAAATTGAAAGAACCCATTCATACCTAGGAACTTAGGGGAAAAAACTTAAATTTGTCATGACAAAAATGCACTGCTGTTTTTAAGTTCTCATTTTACGGACTGAATCATTTTTTACTTAATTTTGTTTTTATCCCCTAAACTATCCATATTTTGTCTACTTCACCCTGAACTATGTAAAACAACAAATTTGTCCTCTCAATTATCCACATTGAAATCTATTTCGTCCAATTTCTGTGTAACATTGCTCAAAATCGAATGGGTATTTCCAGAGAGAGAGAGAGAGAGAGTGGGGCACCTGCAACGTCAAGGCCGTCATAGAAACCGCGGTGGACGGTGCCGAAAGAGCCGCGCGCAATGACGGACTTGATGATGAGCTTGGAAGGATCGATTTCCCATTCCTGTCTAGTAGTGGGCCTCCTCACATTACGGTGACGACGACGATGATGCTCTTCTTCTTCTTCTTCTTCCTCTCCTCCTCCGTGTTGTTGTTGCTTCTTGTTCTTTTCCATAGTCCATGCTCTGCTCAAATGCCTCTGAAGTTGCTCGTCTATGCTCTTCAGATCTATCTGATCCGCCCTCACAAACCCTTCATTGCCTTCCTTCATCCCCTCTCTCTCTCTCTCTATCTATCTAGCTACTAGTATATGTTTGGAGTATTATTTCTTGATTGATGGATTTTAATGAAGGGGAGCAACGGCCGAGACAGAGTAACTGCCGCTGTTGGGAGTCTGCAGCTATTTCAGAGCAAAGAGTTAAAGGTTTGTTTGGAACAACAAAGGAAAGTGAAGTTTACAATTTGAGAAAATTTACCATTTTCTTGTTTGGTTTGTGAAAATGCTACGGGAACCGACCAAAAGGGTACCGACGGTGCACCAACCGTCAGGCGGGGTCCATTTCGGCGCACGGATGATTCAAGCCGTTTAATAATTTTAAAAATTGATTGAACCCGTGAAAAATCAGCTTAATTGAATATGTATAAGTGCTCGATTCAATCTCATGGGCCTACTCGTTTTTAAAAAAAAATTATTGAACAGCTCGGATTATCTGTGCAGAATTCAAAGTTGGCCCTGCGTGCCGGGGTGTGTCGGTGGCCATACTCGGGTTGTTTTGTTTGAGAGTGAAAAGAAAGAGATGCAATTAATGCTTTTCTTTTGTGGCTTGTTCTTCCTAAATTTTCGTATTTTTTTCGGTATTACTTATTCTTTGTAATTTTTTTTTTAGTTTTTCATGATAATTTTGGGATTACTTATCCATTTTGACGAAAGAAATAAAATATATAAAAATATGGATCAAAGTTGGAAAAAATTTACTATGACACCAAAGAGAAAAAGACAATTTTTTTTTTTGTCTTTAGTGAATTTTGGTTTTGTTTTTGGTGTTAAAGGATGAAATTAACACTGAAACAAATATTTAAAAAAAAAAAAAAACAGTGTTGTCACAAGAGCTCTAATTCTTGCTTTACATTTGAATAAGGTGTTCTCATGGTGCGTTAATGTCGTATAGAGCGCTTCGGTAAATTCTATTGAGATCTCATCATCATGATATGAATAAAATTTTAAAACGTCTAATAATACAAATCTATCATGATTGTTTAGATCATGGTGGTGATATTTTAGATGAAATACCGAGACGCAATACACTCCGTTATAGCACACTATTGGGAGCCGTTGTCCTTTATGTTGTCGCTTTCCGTTCTCGCTCCCACAAATTCTAATACTCTTAGCACATTAAACTTTGGTACTATTTTTAAGTACATGGTTATTTGTCTCTCGCTACTCTCTCTCTCTCTCTCATCGAGTCATCGTCATCTATGAGGGCACAATGGCACATGGATCTCGAAGTCCGTTAGGTGTTTCTTGACCCACCTTGGTCTCCTCTACCCACTGATCTTTAATTTACTCTCTCTCTCTCTCTCTCTCTCCAACGTGGTTCCGATAAGGGTCACGTATTGTGTACTTTATTGCAATAATGCAAAGTTGCAAACACAACTCGGGAGTGATTTTCGCACTCCTCAAGTTGTTAACCGCGCTCCGATCATTAAAGGCGAGAGAGGCGGAAGGTTGCCAACAATGAACCAGTAAGGGAAGTGCGAAAATCAACTCCATATCGATTTTCCCACTCCCAAAAGTACTTATAATTTAGGGAGTGCGAAAATAGCTCCATATTTATTTTTGCACTCCCCTTGGGAATGCAGTCAACAATTTGGGAAGTGTGAAAATTACTTATGAGAGGTGCTACAGGCACATCAGGTGTGACACACCTCAGCCACACCCCTTTCACATACAGGTGGGACCCGTTCCAATGGGACCCACCTGTATGTGAGAGGGATGTGGCTGAGGTGTGTATGTGAGAGGTTGTGTAAGTTGTTATGTTTGGATCGTTGTGTGAGTAGCATTGTCCTTCTGCTTATTAAACTCTTTGTTCTCTAACTACTTTTGCCTTGATAGTTTACATATCAAGAATCAAAACAACATCATGCGGCTAGGATTGAGGATGGTGTTGTGCAGTGGTGTGCGCAGCACCGTGCTGCGCACATCCTCACCTCACTGCATAGCACCGACCCGAAGTCCCAGCATCAACTCGAACTGATTGCAAAAGGCAGAAGTTGAAAAATATGAAAATGAAAAGTCATTTGTGATGAGTAGAAAAATGCCAGTAATGATTCGTTCGTAGAGCGGTATATAACTCCAATATACGTGCTATATACGCAAATAAAAATCGTTAAATTTTGCATAGGAACTATAAATTAGTATAAACCGCGTAAAATATTGTGCATAAAAAAATTGTTTTTTTTTTTGGCCTTATCCTTAACTAGTTACCTTAACGAACCACAACAGACCCTAAACGTTTGCTGGAAATTCAACTGTGCACAGATGAGTCGGTCTCTCTTACTGTCTCTGTTGGTGATTCTTTCGGTTTGGAGATATATTTCCCGGCTAGGATTTTGTCTCTGTATTTGCTTGTGGTGTGTTTGCAAGTGTAGTCGACTTTGGTGGGTTTTTTAGTCCTTTCCTGTAATCCTGTTAATCTTGTATCTCTGTTCCGTTTGGATTTCTTAATGACGATTTGCCTTTAAAAAAAAGGAAAAAAAAACCCACTTGGGACCCTTACTAGAATATATATCCTATCTTAGGCCATGCATGAACTAACTGCACAGAATTTGTAAGGAATGGCTAAGCAAGAGTTTCAAGATTTATATGCATGTTAGCTCATGTGCAATCAAAGATTGTGATTTCTTTTTTGCTTTGATGTGGGGAAGAGATTATAATTGTCTAGGCCATATTTGGGAAATTCAATTGCATGATTGTACGCTTACAAGACAAAAACATTCACGGGGGATAGGTGTTAATAATGGAGGAATCATAGGAGTATGAGTTAGGAAAGGTTAGATGAGGGTGAAATTATACAATAGTCTTGGAGTACTGCCACCTCACAAGAACACGTGGTTGTAAAGTGACTCGGAATATCACGTGGCGGTACTCCCGGACTATTTCATTTTTTTTCCTTGTACTTGTATTTATTATTTATGTGATGTGAATGACACCCACTTTTTTTTTTTGTAATGTTGGGTGTTCCGAGTTAGCTTTCACGAACCTCGGACTAGTCCCTACATTCACGAACCTCAGACTAGCCCCTCCCACAGCCGTTTCACATGCTTACGCGTGAGGGTAAGGAGGCCCCAAGAGTTGTTGGGAAGAGAAATCGAACCTGGAATCTTAAGAGAGAGTAAATCTCCAAATCTCAGACCAAGATCACCGGGCAAACCCCTTAGTTGAGTGACACCCACTTTGTTTGAAAAAACAGATAATTTACACGGTTTGTAGGGATTGTTTGTATGGAAATATTCATGGGGCCCCAAGAGCAGTAGGCTTAAATCCCATTGCAGGGAAAAGGATAACCCAGAGTCACATGCAGTCTTTCCTAACGAAAACTAGTTGACATGCTCTGCGATGCTTGTTTTTGTGTTTTGTTTTCTCTGTCGGCAGCACTATGATCGTAGTATTAATTTTGGGAATTGAATCCTCTTCAGAAATTGTCTCACACAGTTGTCGGAGTTGCCTCACAAGTATAAGTCCCACGAGAAACTCGAACCGGTGAGAATATCATGCATTGTGAGGAAAGTGTTGGACTGTCTGGGCAGCTACTGGAGAGAATTTGGACCCTTAATTTTGGGACATGTGAATGTTGTCCAATGCCAGAAGGGGATTCTTCAAATCTTGTACGCAGATATGAACAATTTCTACCAACACAACATGTGAGGACTCACATCAATATACAAATGAAAGTTTCCAGCCAACACATCCAATTCCAAAAATAGGATGAACAATATGAACATAGTACTAAAGTTATTCTATCTGATTTACAATAAGTTAGGCATTTAAAGTTACGCTCAACATGTCATTCGTAACATAACATGCGACTATTTTCAAATCATCATCGAAACCCACAGTAACATTTTCCTCGATGCATTTGACCAACTAACTGCAGGAAAATCATCCTTCATCTTGTTCTACAGTACAATCTCAACAATTTTCATAGTTGAAAATGCATGGTTTGTTTCTATGATAAACTTGAACTCTGAATCCAATTTCGATTCAAGAAACTGAGAATCATTAAACAAATTCTTCAGATTAACAACGTGCATTTCGGAGGAATATCGCAAAATTGTAAGATCATACAAAGGTCAAGCATACACTTCCTCACACAAAAAGGAATGTGCTATTCTTTTTGCAGGTCCATTAAGTTATTCTGAGATTGATGAAGAGAAAAGGGAAAACTTTTGGGTTGACTCTTCCCGGGGTCCAGGATCTGTGACCATGTCGATGAACACGAAGGCCCTGCTATAGTGGAGTAGCAAATCCTGTCAACACACGCACAAAAAAAACCCACATTATGTTGCTTTATAGAAGTTCAGATGATTAACAAGCACTTCACAACAGAAGTACAGAACAACTTATCTTCTGTACGTGTGCTAGCAGAACTGATACAAACCCATACTTCCTTGTTAATAAAGTTTCAATATTTTTCTAAGATTTCAAGTTCCGACAGTTGTAGGATCATGTTCATAGCAAAAAACTTCTCAATTTCCACATTACTACAGCAACTTTAATTTCCAACTGTCCAAGATTTCAAGGAAATACTAAAGCATCAAACGCCATATAAGATCTCAATTACCAACATGCAGAGATTGCAAGAAAACACCAAAACACTAAGACTCTTTCTAAATTAAGTGTTCATAAAACGTCTCTTCTTCCAGTTACCAAAAAAGAAGAAGAAGAACTTCTCATCTTCCACATTACTATCTTGTTTGCTCCTATCTTTGCACCCTTGTCTTCGATAGACTGATTACATGTAAATTAACAGAAGAGAATAAATATCCTACATGTGCATATGGAATTCATCCATGCCCATCTTGTTTCAGCTTTTGGTTTCAATAATCCTTGACATTCTCGGTTAAATAAGGCAGTACACGAGAACTTCAGTTTCTAATCCTTATTCATCATGATTCATCTAAAGCCATCTGGTCCTCAGAACTTGCCAGCTAAAAATTTAAAACCATGGGCTTTCCGCTTTCAACAAGTGGTTTTTAAGCAATTCACCACTTTCGACATGCTGAACTTGAGCGTGTAACTTTGCTTGGAAAGCAGTTCAAATACACTGCTAATATTCAGTACCAACTGTTCAAGGTTTATTTATCTTGTTTCTTCTAAGAAAATGAAGGTTCTCAATCTTGCTAGAACAAAAGCCTTCACCAAGGTACAAAATCATCAGGTCCCATTGTAAATCAAGTGAATGCTGGCGCAGCTTTCCATAGTCTCCATCACTATTGATTTCACTAAAAGAAACCATGATAATATCAATCGATAGGAGGCAGAAGTAGAGTTAGATAGACAGCCTTTGTATTACTGCATTGTGTTGCTTGAATGTAAAAGTATGACGGGTTTTCCCTTGAAGTATAGATATACAAAGCTGGATTCCTCCTTTCTCAATTCCAGAAACTTGAATGTATGCCTATCTAGAATATAAACTTTTCTCTCTACACTTCTTTGTATTCTCCTTATACTTAGAGCTTACTATTGAAATTCTTACAAAAACACAAAAAGATAGGGAACCAACATATACACAACCTTATTTGATGGGTACCCAGCCCCATCTGAAACAGGACAGGCCCCACCAGAGTGAAATAGTGGGCATAAATCTTGTTATGGACTGAGCAGCCTCCACTTAAATATCACCCTTGTTGAGGTTCTATCTTAAAACTCCATCGGATGGTCAACAAATAGTTTTAGATAAAACTGAATGCAACTTGACACCTTTCCCTTCCACCAAATGTTATCCAGTGTGAAGTCATTTATGACAAGAGGATATGAATAAAACCCCATTTTCTGAATAACATATGGTAATGTACAAAAAGGGAACACTACGATATATGAATACTACAACTAAAGGATTGTAAACGTCCTTCAAGTATCTATGCCAAATTCATTGAACAACTCTTCGGAAATGGATCTACCAGAATAGGGAGGTACCTTCAGAAAGACAACCCCATTGGCCAACCTTTGAAGACAACATGGAATTAAGCAAGGCAGAAGCAGTAGCAGAGTGCAGAGGCATCAACGAATCTCCACAACCCAATTCCACTGGCAGCCTACATTCACCATTCACAACCCACATCAGAGTAAATAAATAACACCAAAAAAGAAAAAGAACTCTGCTAGCAGCCTAGCACCCTATTCTAAGATTACAAGAGAGCAGGTTTTAAAAAAGGCCATTATGTATCATACCGGCCGTTAGGTAGCAGGATTATGGACCTCAGACGTATCAGCCATTACGTTTTTCAGGCTGTCAAATTTAAAATTTGACAAAATATATGGCAAAAGTAGTGGTTCCACCCCTGGGTCAAAGTTTCTTCCAATAATGACAAACTATACGGAGCAATTGCATAAGGATCGAAACCTCCTACGTGCTATCAACTCCTTTGGGGCAAGCCCATACGAAGCAATTGCTCCGGCTTTAATTGGGCTCACCGCAAGTGGGCGGTGGGTTTGGGCCCCAGGATTACTCGCGGTGCGCATAAGCTAGTCCGGACACCTGAGTTATAAAATAAAAGTAATGGAAAACTATATTTGGCGCCAAATTTGGCAACAACTTACGCTTTGCCAAATCTGCCATATCTTCCAGACCAACAGATGTGCAATTAAAAACGAAATGATTGTAATTCAATAGTCTAAATGAGATTGTGCCAAAATAGCCCCAAACTAGCAAATGGGTGCATCAAAGATTAAATTTTTTTTAACTTTTCGATATTATAGCAAGGCATCAAAATGGCTTTCACGAAGTTATTTTTGGCACCCACAGGTTCACTTGCTCTAATGACCCATCTAATACAATTACCCAAATACCCGTAGTACACATACAGAGAGTGTGCATATACATACATATGAACATATGGTAGATATGAACCTGGTGGAGGAGAAGTGACGGCGGGGGCGAGAGAGGCGAGAGGAAGGAGCAGGATTTGATGGTGCTAGTCCACCGACGTTAGATGTTCCTGAAGAAACCGACGGCGGCGATTGGGTTTTCCCGGTACGACTCAGGGAGGCTCTAACAGCTGCCGTTGATCTCTGCAACAGCCTTCTCGTAGAAATGGACGCCATTTTCTTCTGCTACTGATTTTTTCTTGCTCTTTTGCACTTGAAACCTCAAAAATGATTTTCAAATTCAGAGATCTAAAACCCTAGTTTATCGGGCCGGGTCAAAATTCGAGACAACCAGGCCCATTAACTGAAAATTGGGCCAATCGGCCTGGATTGTGCCTCTCAGTTGCGATACTTGGTTCAGCCCAATAACGACGAACTTACATGGAGCTGAAAGCGAGACGAGTAATAGCTTGTTCAATAAATTAACTCCTTTTTATGAGATGTTGAAACTTGATCTTTCTTAATAACCACACTCAAACGAGCTTGAGCAGCTTGGCTCGGCTATCAAACATTGAATATGCTGTTGAAGTAGATGAATTTCTTTCTTGCTCATTCAAATAATCGTTAGTCGCGTCTTCATTTCGCGTTAGCCCATACTCGACAAGTCTATTAACGATTCAATAGTACGAGATTTGTTTACCATTTTTTGTGAAATTTATAATCTACCTTTCGTTTTTGACTTAACCGCATCGACAATGGTATTCGCATGAGAGCTCTATACATGTAAAAACAAGAACAGATCATCCTCCTTTTGCCAAACAAAAAACATGTCTAAGAAGACCTGAGCTGATTTGCATTGAGTGAGCCATGTGATGGAAAACAATGCGCTTGTAGTATCATTTTCACTTCATGCATCAATTTTTTTTTCCAGAAACATGGAATCGACAAACGATTTCCCAAAACAATGTCTTCAAAAAGAAAACAGATAACAACTCCCCTGAGGAATGTCTACAAGATGTTACCCCAGTATGCGGAAACTGTTTCCTCGAAAGAAATAAAAACACGTAAACAACGATTCCAACAACAAACAAATGAAAGACGAGGAATAGAACACTTCAACTGCATTTGCACAATACTCATGTAGCAGTAGTATGTAACATCCATAACAGAAGGAGAAATCCATGTCTTTATCTTAACATAAACAAGCTACCAAAGCATATTCCTTTCATCTCATCTGATTGTGATCACAGCAAGTGGTAGGATTCTTTTACCCTTTTTTCTTCTTTCCCCCACCAGCTGCCTTGACAACCCACCAAGGGACAATCAGATGGAGTATTGTTGTAGACCTAAAGATTTTTCTTCCTAAACAAGAACCCCAGGCATCATATGCAAACAGGATGACCTGGAAACAACATAATTATCACTTTTCCACTTCTTGCCTGATTCAGTTGTTTTGGCCCGAGAGTAGTCACAGTGACCCCCATTTTCCGTGGGTCACTCTTCCACCACATTAACGAGTTCGTATTCCACCAACGACAGATTATTCTCCTCATTAACAGTGAAGCTGGCTGGTTCAGTCACTTCTACACGACCCCACTTGTCCACCGCAAGCCTCATTGAACCCTTGAACATGTCAATTTTCGCGTTGCGAAGAATTACAGTGGAATCAGGCTTCATCAAGTCAACTGCATATAAGGACACACAAAAGTTAAACTCAACCAAACTCAGCAGAAACTTCACCTAAAAACTATAAGAGGCACATCACATCCTATGCAATTCTCAGTGTTTGGGCTAAAGTTCTCTCCGAATAGAAATTTTCTGTATCATTCTGAAGTTTGCAAGGCAAACACAAGTGGAACTATCCATTCTTCAAAATCAAGCAAATGTAGATTCTGCTGTTACGATGGAAAATAAGCCGTTGTCAGCAGATAGCTGATTAAGAGTCATTATAAGGACCCACAGAAGGCACTGTGAAACTAGATTGTGAAGGCAGTTTGGCATGTATATCAAAGGGCCCAAGACGCTGCAACAAACTAACTTGGTGAATGTGTAAAACGACAAAAACAAGGAACCACCAACCACAAATGAGCAGCAACAACGGAATCATATGGCCAGTAATTGCACATGGCATAAAAAAAAGACAATAATGGCAGAAGAAAGACGCATTTTACCAATGCTAACTAGCCTTGTTGGGGTAAACAAGATAGATTTTCCTCTGATATTGCATTCCAAAAGAGTTAAGAAGAGGCAACATCTCTGACTCCCAATGCAAGACAATAACTAACAGGCTAATAAAACAAACGAAGAAACTTCAAGAGAGTTGAATACTACAAAGCTCAATGCTATATATAGGGGAAAAAAGGGGCTCCGCAGAAATAATTCCTGAAGCTACTACCGGTTAGGAAAGAAAAGGCACAACAGATTGGCAAGAATGGGAAACAGTCCTTAGATTTGCCATAGTCACTGACAATGATTTTCAAAATGGTCACAAGAGGAAGAAAAGGAACAAACAATACCAATGTGATATACCATGAACAAACCACACTGGAAAGCCATACCTTGGTCATTCCTTGCAGTAAACAAAATTGTCCCAGTTTCATCCCCAATCAAGCACTCAGCAATCCTCATTTGGCGCACTTGAGGGCCATCTGGGCGGCCTTTCTGCACTACCATATTCGCACTAACAACCTTCACGGTCAGATTATGTCCAGTGGTTCCAGGGCGCAACTGATCAACCTTAGTAAACACTGGTTTCCTCATAGCTGATTTTGTTTCAGCCATTCCTAACCACTGCAACAACATCAAATAACAGATTAGTAATGTTTCCCTTGAAAAGTTACTGGATTTTGAATTCCTCATTCTCAAAGTGCGAGTTCGGAACTATTCCATGCCACAGGTTAAGCAAGACAGGAACTTAAAAAACAAACAAAAAAACCACAAGCACCACCAAGAGCATATACTGTATAAGGAATTGCAAGAAAGAACAGAACTGATCTTCACACGTGATGGTTATATTCAATGAATACTAGCCATATGATTTAAAACAATCATCTAATTTAGCATTACGTCAAAAAGTATTCCATCAAAGATTGCAATTTGTACTGACAACAGCAAACCTGCTACCAAGATTCAATTTTCGGAAACTCGTATACATACCTTAAGAAGATGAAACAAAAGCTATACAATTGCCCAACACATAAAAAAAGGGGCCCAATTATGAACAATTATAACAAATGACTATTTCAAAATAAAAAAATCAACAAAATAAAAAAAAAACTACTCCGTACATCAATAAGATTCAGATCACATAATTAAGTCGGATCACAACAAAAACTACATTGGATGCCGCAAGATAGATCGAAAAAAGATAACTGAACACATAATCCCAGCGAGTGAAAAATCAAAAGCTCAATTTTTTTTATGTAACACAGGTATCCGGGCAGCTTAAGCGCATATCGACTGATCATGTGTGACCAATCCCACCGTCAGAGCCCAATCAAACCTGGAGCAGAACCCGTACGGACTAGCCCAAAAAAATAGCAAATTGTCAACATGGTTTAATCATATTCATTACAATGCAATTGGGGAATCGAAAAAAGGAAAAAACAAAAGGATCACGACATCTGGCTAAAGCCAATAAACGAAATCAAAACCCTAATCTCTGGATCGAAGACGGTAATCAGATCGATTTTGAAACAAAAACCAATATTGATGCAAGGCGATTACCTTAGTATGCTATCGATCGACGAGGAGCAAAGTGGAGAGAGAATTGAAGAGAGAGAGAGAGAGAGAGAGAGATCTGCTTTTTCCAGTGTTCGTGAAATGTGTATGGTGACCGTCGAAATCGCATTTTCAACGAAAGGCTAAGCGGTTTATAGCCGTTGATCTCCCCGAATTTTTAGAACTGATCTGGACCGTTGACGTTTTAAGTTAAGGGTACGGCAAACGCGTTCGTCGTCATTCTTTTTCCTGTTTTGGCAACCACACGCATGTGTGTTGTTTTATTTATTTATTTATTTTGTTTCAAGATAACCTTTTTTTTGTTTGGGAATGTCCTTTTTTTTAATTATTTCTTTCCCTTTTTTTTTAACCGGGTCTCCGGACAAGTTTGCGTATAACTCGATTGATTTCGGAATTCTGAAGTTAACGAGTTGACAAACACTGCTTAACAGTTTTTATGTGTCGAAATCTGAATAGGAGTAAGAAAAATAGAGATTGTTAATAACATAATTTACGTATATGAAGTCAAATGAGAGTATGAATTCAAGTATTTTACCAAATTTTCAATTTTATATAGCACCAAACTATTGGGATTTCAATTTTCATTATAACAATCATTGTGGAAGTAGCGCATAAAGTGCACTATCTTTACCACATATTTTTTTCCCAATAGCTAAAATTTCCTCATTCACTAATCCGAATTTAAAAAAAAAAAAAACCCGTTGAAACGTACAAAAAATATTTCAAGGGTTTTTAAAATTCGATTTCGTTACGAAGCGAGATGAACAAAAAAGTTATCAAGTCATGTGCATTGCACCGTATGATGACGATAAAAGCTTGGAGAAAATTTCCTGTCAGAAAATGAAAGCATTTGTGTTATGAATTGGCTCTCTGCTTAATCGCGCAATCGGAATAACTTCAAACTTGTTTCCAACATTTTTATTTCAAATGACTGCAAATTCTCTCAGCATAAGTGACACCGCTAACAACACAATCCTCTGTATAAAAAAACAACATTTTATTTTATTTTTGATAGGCAACAACATTTTATTACAAACCAAACCGAGCCTTATGTCCCCATCACTTGGGGTCGGCTACATGAAATAAGAAATTATGGAACAAACACTCAAGCTGCAACAACATTTATTTCATAACCACTTGAACTTAAAAAAAACACACTTATTCTTAAGCTAATTGATTCTTGGAGCGCAGGGAACAGACTCGGCTTCAAACTCGGATGCAACCAGGTTTAACGGTATTGGCTTGCGAGTTCACCCTCCTTGACAATGTAATTCTGAGGAGGAAACTCTTCTCCCTTGAAGTACCTGTCCAGCATGTCCTTAACTCCTGCTGCATATCGCAACTGCACAAATTTCCGTTCATTATTCAGTCGCAATATAATGAAAACAAGACGAAACAAGCAATGCTATTGAGACAAATATAGAATTGGGATGGTTTGCGAAAAGACTTCGGTTACCTGTGCATCGATGGTAGTGCCAGAAATATGAGGAGTCATGGCTTGGTTTGGCATGTATCGCCACGGATGGTCCTTTGGAGCTGGTTGAGGATACCAAACATCCCCACTGTAACCTAAGAACCGAAAACCAAGATCAGTACACTAGTCAAACGATGGACAGCAAGACCGAGTTTGTGTTTGGATCGTGGATTTGTAGAGGTGTTTATGGAGTAAGGATACATCTTTTACTTCCCTAGCATTTTCATCCTTGATCCATCTTGCCTGTGTCGTTGTATTTAAGTCAATAATCTCGGCCCAAAAGAGTTAGATTTTTGTACTTAAGACTGTCAGAACGTCACCAGTGAAACGTTGAAACCATATTTTCTAAAGGTCTTACCAATATCACCGATGAAATTTCAGTACTAAAGTCATTTTGGAGCCACTACTATTAGAAAATATACATCCATCCCAAGAGATTAAAAATTCAGTTACCTCCAATATGCCCACTCGAACAGGCATCTACAACTGCTTGTGTATCCATGAGTGCTCCTCTGGAATTGTTCACAATTAGAACTCCCTTCTTCAACTTAGCGATCCTTTCCTTGTCAAACATCTCTCTGAATCGCAACAGCAGAACTCCGTTAGGTACAAATTTGTAACTACACAATGACTTACAATATCGTCGCTGGTGGCCTAGTCCCTGTAAACTCTTACTCACCAAAGTCAAGAGGTTAGATCGATTCCCTCGACAAGATAAAACTCAAATTTTATTAGATGCCATGGCCAACAGTAGTTTCAGATGCGAAGTGACTGCAAATTCATTAGTTATGCGATTTACATCTTTGTTTCAATCTGGCCATCGTCGTTCAATTTAAGATAATGAAAAGATGAATGCTTCAACGGTATATGTGACAGTGCAATTCGGCTCAAATATAAGGGAGAGTCCTTACTTGGTTTTCTCAGTAAGCGGTAAATTGGTGACAACTACGTCACATTTTGGAAGCATGGCATCAAGATCCTCCTCAAACTTAGCACCCGTTTGATTCTCCAATTCCGGGTCCATCTTGATCCTATCATGGTACAGAAGATTACAGTTGAAAGGCTTCAACCTTTGGAGCAAAAGCCTACCAATACGCCCACAGCCAACGGTTCCAACAGTCTTCCCTTCAAGATCGTAGGCTCTATAAGCAATAGCGGCAACATTCCATTCCCCGTTGACAACCTGACGGTATCCAGGCAAGAAATTCCTAGTGAGAATGAGAATCCTCATGAGCTGATCCTCAGCGACCGAGACTGTATTGCTTCCAGTGACTTCCGCGACTGTTAGACCAGCAGCGGCAGCAGCCTTTAGATCGACATGGTCCGAGCCTATACCGGCTGTCACCACCAGTTGTAAGTTTTTAGCCCTCTTGATCCTCTCTGCAGTGAGATAGGCCGGGTGGAAGGGCGTTGGGATGAGGACGTGCATATCATGAATATGTTTCTCTAGTTCTGCAATGAGAAAAAATAGGGTTAGTTTCAAACTCCGCATTGGTTACTTCATCATACAACTTTCTGTTTCCTTAACAGACCCTTTTGGTGAGAAAGGGGTAGACAAGAAAAGAGAAGACAAAAAATCGTTTGCACGAATAAAAGAGGTGAAAATGTTGAGAAATGAAGAAAAAATGGTAAGTTTCAGCAGCCCTTTTTCTTGATCTTCGAATTTTGGTGAGATTTAATGAGAAACCATAATCGCTTCTTTTCTCACCGTTTCTCATAGTACAAACTACAAAGGTTCTGCGAAAGTATCAACATTCTCAGAGCAAATATCAACTTTGGTCGAAATATTTACCACAATCTGGTCCATCTTTGTCATCAGTAACAATGTATTGGTGGCCTTTGGATTCCAACCAGTCCCGAATGCCTAAAGCTCCTTCAGCGCAGCCGACGAAATTGGGATTCATCGAAGCATATTCATTCCCTTTGTAGAATACTCCAACTATCTTTTTGCTCCCAGGAGAAGCCTGTGCAATGTAATACAGATACACATGACCACATGAGCACATAAAGCATATCTCAAACACTGCAAGCAATTCATTCAAGAAGAGCTCTCAAAGCATACTCGCTAGGCAAACTGCAAACACCGGGGATGCTGCTTGGCAGCTCCCTGCCGAGCGGCCGATCCAGGCCGTTCACCTCGGGACAGACGGCTCGGACCGAATCTGAGCGTATACAAATCTGAACCGTCCATTGCTCGGTTAAGATCCGAGCCGTCGACTGCCGAGATGAGAGGCCGATCCGGCCGCTTTGCACCACTCTTCAGGGAGATGCTTGGCAGCATCCAATACTTTCTTCTTCTTCATGCATGTTTATTTTTGTTATTCATTTTCTAGGTTGGGTTTGGATTCTGGAATAAAGTCTCTGTTGGATCAACCCTTTTTTTGGTAAGTTCGAAATGTAAGGGTCAACCATTTTGTTTTCCCGTTTCGTCATGATAAAGAGAATCTAAAATGAAAAACATACGACTAAAAATCGAGAAAAAGATTGAAGAGGAAATTGATTCTAAAATTCGTACGAGAAATTAAATCTTTTGAACAAATTTTTAAAAAGATCCCTGAGAATGAAAATAAGTCAAAAACCTAAACACTAAAGTTCATTTAGTCCAAACTCCAGCTAACGCCCTGTTTGGAACTTATGAAAAATTAAAGGCAAGGAAAAGAGAATGAAAGTTTGGAGGAAAAAACCACTGTTCACAAAGTTTAGTTTGGTTATTTTCTTATCTCTTTCCTCTCAAACCAAACAAAGAAAGAGGAAAATTCTTTATTCTCCTTTCCTTTCCTTCTTTTTTTTTTGTTTCCGTAGGTTCCAAACAAAAAATCACTCAACGGACTTAACATGTATCTATTCAAAATATGGCATGGAATCTTTTGAATCCAGAATTACGCAATCGAAGTAGACAAAATGCGGATAGTTTGTCCGTTACGAAATTGGAAGAAGCTGGGATTGATTGCTTGCTTTTACTTACGTGGAGACGCCTGGTGGAACTCGAAATCCCCGACGACGCAAGAGCTTGAATTGTGGTTGAGGCAGCACGCTTCATCGCCATCTCTCTCTCTCTCTCTCTCTCTCTCTCTCTCTCCTCTTCTTGTAGAACTCCAAACAAACTGCTGATCAACTCAGGGAAAGCTCTCTCTAGCTGGGTTTGTTCTGTTTTGCGATTTGTAGTACAGTATTTTTACTTGTGAGTTTGGAAGATGGTGAAACTCTGTCAGTCTGTCTCACCTTTTATACTAGGCAATTTCTTGACTCTTGAGAGCTGCTAAAAAAGAAAATCAAACCTCCACCATTGGAAGTTGATGATGCCGATGGGGTCCAGCCCCCCCTTATCATGCACGTTCCTATTTAACCAAAAGAGAAGGGAAAAAAAAACGGAATGGGAGACCCTGTCAAGCAGGGGTGCTTGGCAGGGCTGCCGAGCACATCTCGGCCGTCCAAAAGTGTTTTGGACGGTCCAGATGCAAAGGTACCGAACGGATTTTAAAAAAAAGAAAAGGAAAAGAAAAAAAATGTTTCGATCTGGGCCGTTGATTCCGAGATGAACGGCCGGATTGATCGCTTGGCACCCGCTCGGCAGGGTCCCCGGGTCCAAAAAAAACACTCCACTGGCCTTTGGCCTTTCGCGCTCAAATATTACTACTGTGCTTGGTGGTTTCTCTTTCAGCGGCTTTATCCACCCGCCTGTCCCTTTGGCCCCCTGGCCCGCCTCACCCAACATATGTATTTTTAAAATGAAAGAAAAGACCCTTTTGTGCGTGAGAATCATTAAATTACAAGCAATGTTTTAGGGAGAATGAGGCGTGTTTTGATAATTAATATCCGTTAAGGATATTTTTAGTATTAATAAATGTTCTCAGCATGTCCTTGGCGAATATTAATTATCAAAACACGTCATGGGCCGTCATTTTCCCGATGTTTTAAAAATCGGACCGGTGAACGAACCGGAAAAGGGACCGGGTGGACGGGTCATCGGTTCAACCGCAGTCCTAATTTAATTGTCATACTTTTCAATTGATTATATCTTATAATTTATAATATTTTATGTGATTTTAAAAACATCGTATTGTAGAACAAATCGAGATCTATCAAACAAGATCCATATTGAATATAAATTTTTTTACCAATTTAAAGATATACGAAGTAATTACAAGTTTTTTTTATCCAGTTAAAATAGAACTGAGACAAGTAAATTAGGACGGAGGGAGTATGAAAAGGAGTTGTGCTAGGGACAAAGAAAATGGATAAAGAAAATACCCTTAAAATATATATGAACGGCTCAGATTTACTATGCAGTAAATCTAAACCGTTCATGTATACTTTAAAGGTTTTTTATTTGCAGCATTTCTCATAAAAAAGAATTAAAGGAGGATAACCACACCAAGGTAATGGGCAGGAATGGTTGTGCTGCCATTATTGGTGGCCCCACCATTTGCCAGCTTTTTGGCATATAAAAGGCAGTGAAAAGTTTTTGTCCTTGAAGGCTCCATTGGATGCGGCATTAGATTTGGAGGTACTCTATCCGTCCCAAATTTTTTGTCCGGTCCGTAAAATGGAGTGTTAAAAATAATGCAATTTTTTCAAGAAAAAATTTAAACTTTTTTCACAAATTAAAAATACTCATTGATATTTAGTAAGTTGTTGAAAAACTTTTGATTTTTTCTTGCAAAAATTGTATTATTTTTAACACTCCGTTTTGCGGACCGAACAAAGAATTTGGGACGGAGGGAGTATTATGTAAGAAGGAGAATTAGATAGTATGAGGTATTATGTAAGAAGGATGAGCCCACATTGATGTGACGGAGGAATTAAATAATACTTAATTTGAATGATGGATAAAATGAGGGGGTAAGATTGTTTTGTAGTTAAAATGAATGAGAGGGGGTATTAGGAGGGGGAATTCCACAATACCGGCTCAAATCCTAACCATATGTAAGCCCCCTTGGGGGTATTAGGGGGGGTTATGGAGGAGGGGGTATTATCAAATCCCCCTGGTTTTTGTTTTCTCAAACCATGCCATAAAACCAGTCCCACGAATTAAAAAGGGGGATTGGACAGTACCCCTTCAAAGTGTGGCATCCAAACAAAACATGGAAGTTTAGGAATCTTGACCGGCTTGGGTCAATAGAACCGTGACCGGTTCAATGGGCCAACGATTCAACCGGTCGCTTTTAACGGTTTTACTAAAATAAACCAGTTTTCAGAATGTAGCGGTTTTGTGGTATGTCCGGACCGGATCATGGTCTGGTTGACGGCCCAACCAGTCGGACCAGCCGGTTTTCAAAAAATTGATTACAAGTGAACCTACGGAGACGGAGAGATGACCGAACGAGTAATGCTACCGGCACAGATTGAGAAGAACAGATCTAATGTATAGATGGTTTTTGATCCTACAAATATGGTTGAAGTTGTTCATTTTGAGGGGAAACATTCAATTTTTCTTACAGTAAAAAACTAGAGGTGATGAGACCATATAAAATTTGTTCCAGTGGTGACCATCTCCTTGAATTAGTTACTTATTATTTTGGTTAGTTACAAAGAAGTTCGTAATTAAAGTACGCAGAAAACTGTTGCGAGTTGGTCTGATTAACAATGAAAACGTTAATTGAAGTGTGCATTATAAACTTGTTGACGTAGAATACGTGGAGGCCTAATTTCATGATCAACTGGACCGATCGAAGCCTCGGAAGTCCAAACGATACTTAATTGCAAATTACCCGATTTGACAAAATTCAGATGAGCTCCGATCGGGCTTGAACTTGATGGGTTGGACTTATTTTTTGCGCTGCGGTGAAGACTCTAAGTCATGAGCCCTGGTGTTTTTTGGTCCAATTCCTTCGTTTAGGCCTTCAATTTGATATTTTTTCCGTTTTAGAAAAGTTTTGAGACGTTAATAACTCTTAGTCCGTAATTCCTTATTAGTTGGTTCTTTTTGGGAAAGTCCTGTTTTTCTATCCCGTTATCAATTTTACGTCTTTCCCCAAATTTTGGGACATTTTATTTTCCGGCTTTATTTTTTAGGGTTTCGGATTACACCTTACATAAAGGCTTGTAATCTAATGTTTTGATCAGTTTTTCCATCAACAATATCCAGAGTTTCTTTCTATTTTCCTAGTGCGCAAGGTTTGATCGTGGACTCGAGTGTTTATCTCGTTCGGAATAGTACGCTAACTATTCTCTTCGTGAATTCCGCAGCGTCACTTGCTTACTTTATTTCCCTACTAGATTATTAAGGTATAGATAAATATGGAGTATCCGCTTCGGCTTTTAAGTAAAGCCCCGTGAATCAACGGTAAATTTACGATCCCCAGAATTAGTCGAACTACACGAAGAAGGGAGAGTAGACAAATATGCTTAACGACACATGGCAGAAAACCAAGTCGTGCCTCTCTACCCCTTGCCCCTTGGGCGTTCGCGGGAGGACAATTTCCCACTAACGGGGGTCCGTTAACCGAAAAACAAACAACCTCGTGCTTCTATACCCCTAGGCGTTCACGAGGGGTCAGTTTCTCTTGACGGGGTCCGTTGGTCATTTTCTCTCGGGGTCAACTCGCCAAACGCACAAGCAAGCACACCGGTAAAAAGATTACGCGGGTAAAAATTATAGTACTGCTACTCACCGATCGGAGATGGAATCCTCGCCGGAATCGAGACCGACGAAGTCTCAACACGAGCAGTGGATGGTCCAGCACCGCGTCTTCGAGATCTACAACCTCTTCGTCGACCTCCCCCACAACGCCAAGGCCGTCTCGTAAGCCCCTCGCTCGCTCTGTTTGTTTGCGTTGGGAAACCTAGGGTTTTCTTTTGATCATCATGCGTCGATGCAAGTCTCTCGGTTTAGGGGGGGGGGGGGGGCTGTTATTTATACTTTCGCGTTTCTCTGTGACAGTACGTTGATTGTGAGGGTTTTTGGATGTGTGAATAGGTTGGAAGTTCAACGTGACAAGCACATCGAGTACCTGACTAAAGGTCTCAGGCAACTCGGTCCCACCTTCGCCGTCTTGGATGCCAAGTATTCTCTTTAAACTTCTTGATCTCGTTAGTTTTTTTTTATAAGGCTGGAATAATAATCTTTGCCGTGAATATGATTTATTTGTCAAGAAATCGGCCAAACAGACAAACACAAAAGTGAGAGAACGATCAAGAGAACACAAGACGCATACTCCCTGTAATGTTTGTCCGGTCTGCATTCAAAAAAAATAATAATTGAACTTTTCTTATACATTAAAAGAACTCATTGATATCCAGTAAACTGTTGCAAAAAAAAATGAATTTTTCTTGAAAAAATGTATTACTGAAGTTCTCATTTTGCGAATCGGACAAACATTTTGGGACGGATGGAGTAGATTTTTACGAGATTCCCCAATTGTGTAGTTGAGTACATCCACGGCTTGCGCCAGTTTTTGCTATGTAAAAAATGGAGAATAGGGCACAAGTTACATTGTCTGCATATAGCAAAAGCAAAGTATTTTACATTATAAATAACGGTAATACCGGCCCTGAGTAGGTTTCATGTCGAACTCCGATTAGTCAGCGGCGAATAGACAGAATCAGGCTTCACAAACTTAATATGGTTGCCGATATATTAATAACATGGCATCGTTTTACAGCAAGTTTGGGATTGTCTTTCGGTGTTTTGAGTTCTGTGGGATTTCATCATTTCCATGTCGACTTATTTCTAAATTGGATGTTTCCAGTCGGCCTTGGATTTGTTATTGGATTCTTCATTCTATTGCTTTATTGGGCGAGTCCATTGATCCAGAACTGGAAGATTGTGTTATTGACTTTCTATCTCGTTGTCAGGTTTGGAATTTCAAACGAATCTAATTGCCTTATCGTGTTTTGAAGTACTTATAAGCTGACTCGCTTCATTACTGTTATGGATGTATTATAATTAGCCCTCGTAAAGAACTCGATGCTTTGTTGCCTTCAAGAAATGCCTTTGCTCACATTAAGAGACATTTCACTAGCCTCCTTTCTTTAGGTTACAGATGGATGTTAAGTTGATTATTCCACTCTTGATTTCAGTCCATCTATTTAGTGTTTGCAAACATTAGTGCACTGTTTCAGAACACCGATTTCTAAGTAATTCTTGGTGGCAGATTGAGTGATCATCTCTGAACTCTTGCTTCTTGTTGGAGAATGCCAAGTCTAATAAGGGAAATAGTACTTGGATGTTGAGAATAGACAGGACATGCATCCACGTAGCATAAATCTAGTATGTGGAATAAAAACTTGTTTAGATGAATCGAGTTTGATGTCTCCCACTTTGGCAGAGATGTATTGTCTTTATGGTTGTTATATTCACTGACCTTGCCCTCATGGGGCTCTGAATATTCTTTTGGTAGTTCACCAATCTTCGTTCCCCTCCTCCGCACCCCCCGCCCTCTTCTATTTTACCTGGGGACCAGAGGAATGAAAGGTTTTTTTTTTTTGAGATTGTAATGGCATACTCCCTCTTTAGAAGAAGACAAGTTCTCTTATTACTTCCAGTTGATTTGTTTTTATGGCTCCTTCGGTTAGACGAGTTATGTGATGTTAATTATTTTCAGTGTCTTCCGGATATATTGAAGTCCTAAAGTTTTGTGTTCTTCAATTCTTATTTTATTATCCTCTTATACTTGCAGCATCCAGATGGTGGATATGGGGGTGGACCTGGACAGGCAAGAAGCATTCTACACTTTTGGGAACAACAATTTTGATCTAAAATTCTAAATACTACATTTTTTAAGATTGATGTTTTAATCAAGTTTTTTAGCTACTAGGTTATTGAAGTACTATTTTTGTTTGCAGATCAGTTTCATATTGTATGTCTCGAGACTTTCTGTAATTTGATTTCTCTCTAAAGCTAGTGATATGTTTGCAATTTTTCTCAGTTGCCTCATCTTGCAACAACTTATGCTGCCGTCAATTCGCTTATAACTTTGGGTGGCCAGAGAGCACTATTATCAATTAATAGGTGGTCGATTCATACTACTTGTGCTATTACATGCCTGAGCCTTTGGCTTATTCACCATGGATAATTTCTTTTTTATTGTTCACAGAGATAAATTGTTCACGTTTCTGCTGCAAATGAAGCATGTAAGCGGGGGTTTCAGGTGCGACATCAAACCCCTCTCAGTATGTGTTTGAAAAAACATGAAGTTGTTTCTCTGGCTATATTTTGTTAACCAATAATTTTGACATTCCATCCTGAAAGTGCCAACTGCCAACAACTAGGTTGCTTTCCATGTCACATGAATTATAAAAGATTGGACAAGAACTTATCGGAAAACGAAAAAAGTATAAAGAGCAGCCAAGATAGCTGGCAGCCAAGCACACATATTGCGCACTAACTCTGCGGAATCTATAGGAAACATAACCATTGGCGGTTTTAAAAAATGGAGTAGCCAAGCATCTTATCGGAACTTGATTCCTTTGTGGACCGTCCTGCTTTATTCCCTCCAAATACTCCTCGTAAGTAAGAGCTGCACCATAGAGATTCCTTAATTTCTCCTTGTACCAGTCTTTTACCAACTGCCTACCCATCCCACCTGATCTTGTCATGGTCCAGACAAAATACTCAAGAGCATTAGGCGTTACCTCTGGCAAAACTGGCGGACATTTTCTTTTCATCTTTTGCACTTGTAACCACATTTTGCCTCCCCATATTGTCTTCCATATGGAAATAACCACTTTATAGACTTGCATGCATGTACACTATATTGCATTTGGTTGAAAGAGAGAGGCTCAGAGGCCACTCACCATCGACTGCTTTTTCTTATGATCTCTCCTCAAGTGGTTACTGCAGAAGGCTTCAATTTAGGGCGCTCAATTTTGTTACTCCTGAAGGGAATACTATACCATACCTGTAGGAAAGCTTCCGTTGACTCCACTTCTTGATCATGTGCCCTCTACTAATTATAGAGGAACACACATGCCATTTCTTGAAGGTTGCACAATCTGCTCTACACACTGATTAACAAAAATCTGATGAAGGTCATCTTCCTCTTTTAATCTAAACCCAACACCTTATGGCAGGTTCTTAATTGACAGAGAGAGCAATTATTAAAAGTCATGATTTATTCAGAGACTTAAATAGGTCATTGGTGCTATCTCCTTCTACCCCATTTGCAGACTTGAAAATTCAGGATGCAACTTTAGTAAGAACAGATTACAGGGAGAGTTCATGGACATGATAGTTCTGAAAAAGGTGAAACTCAATAAGCAGGATTTATGTACATTTCAATAAGAAGAAAGAGTTTAGAGATTGTGAGAGAGTTATACGAAGAGTATATATTCAATAATTTTTGTTTACAAAGAGTATATATTCGATTGTTTGGTGTAATCTCATTGCGTAACCATGAATTGCTTTTCAACTAGGATGCATGATGGCGGAGAAGTAGATGTCCGTGCTTGCTACACTGCCATTTCTGTAAGTTCAGGTTATCTTGGCTTCTCTGTGTGTGGGCATGAACATAAATGTGCTTTAGTTTTGTACATATGCATCTTCGTATCAAATGATGGGGTAAAATAGTCAATTCATATTGAGTCTGGTAATCGACCGATAGCACTGGTGGTCAAGCTTCTAGCACTTAGAATATCTGAAGGGCTAATGCTATGTTTCGTGGTTAGAAAAATTTCCTTCATTTTACGTAAATTTTCTGCAGAAAGTGTTGGGAGATGAAGCGGGAGGAATAAGTATTAGACAAATGAAAATTTAGAGAGCAATATAATACAATGAATGACTTTTGATGGGGGCAGAAGGTGATGATTAATTTCCTTGCAAGTAAAATGTGATGACCAGCTTGAAGGATATGGTGCTCATGGATAGAAATTAGAGCTCTTTTCCGTATGAAATCAGAGGGAATGATTTTTTCACTCCACTTAAGCACTGTCAGATTCCCTTTCAATTCTGCAATTTTTTTTGAGCAATGATTAATTGTTAGGGTTGTTTTGTAATTTACGTATTAAAACAAGAAAAGGAGTGTAGGTTAGTTATGTATAGAAGTGGAGTGTGGAAATCATTACAAGTCAGAAAAACTGAGTTAAAATGCAAAAGGCCACTATGATCTGCCTTACGTATGCTCAGCTGTGCCCATATTATAAGAAACTGGGTTAGTTATGTATAGAAGTGCATTATGGAAGAGGGATATCGTGTAATAGGAACTACAAGCCACTTTTGTGTCCATATTATCTCTTTGATTGACATTGTGCAAACATTTTGTGGTTGTCACTAGAGGGATATAAACCCCGCTAAGTCATAAAAATTGCGCTTCATTTAATTAGGAGATTGTCTACTTATGCTTGTTTACACCGGTTGGAGAGTTTGCATCGACTACTGAAAGCTGAATGCGAGTACAAGGAAAGATCACTTCCCTCTCCCATTTATCGATCAAATTTTGGAGAGAGTGGCCGGCCATGAGTTTTATGCGCAAGTCGCGGCATTGCCTACTTTCCTTTTTTGTGCTCATGTGCCGTTTCAAGTGTACTTCCCATTATGCTTTGCTAGTGCACGAAGGCATTCAAGCCGAACGACGATGCACAAAGTCGTAGTAAGGAATTGTACTTCAAGGCGGCCTTTACGATGCATCCGTCGTGCAGGCTAACGCCAAAGACACGTGCCTTTGGGGGCCAAATGGCCCTTACTGCTATACTCTCTCTATCTTTTTCTCTGAAATCTCTCTCTCTCCCCCTCTCTCTCTCCCTCTGTGATGGAAGGTAGCACTGGATCACACCAATGCGTCACCGAGGATGCCTGCTTGACACAACGAGGTGCCAAGCTTTCCGAAGCAACAATGCCATAGCCAATGGAGAACCATCGGCCGATGCTCACCGCCTAGGCCAACGGCCGCTCCACCCAGGCTCACGCCTAAGGTTTTGCAGCGACTGCTGTGCCCTCCTACTCATCGAGGCCTGGCACTTGCCCCGACGGCCAGGTGTGTTCCCTTTGGGAGATGCCTCATTGCTGAGAGGTTGCCAAACCCTCGCGTCATGTCGTGCATGCCATTCTTTGTCGCGGGCTAGCTCATTGATCCTTAAGTATCATCAATTGTGGTACCTCAACTACGACCCCAGGTCAGGCGGGATTACCCGCTGAGTTTAAGCATATCAATAAGCAGAGGAAAATAAACTTACAAGGAAAAGCGGGTAACGGGTTCTGACGGTTTTGGAAAAATTGGAGAAGACGACGGAGCACGGACGCTGGGGTTGACTTGGGGTGATTGGGGATTGGTTCGGAGGTGCTCGAAGTCTAGGAGGGCGCAGCGGTCGCTGCAAAACCTTAGGCGTGAGCCGGGGCGGAGCGGCCGTTGGTGTGGATCTTGGTGGTAGTAGCAAATATTCAAATGAGAAATATCCGCCCACGCACTTACCCGCCGATGAGGCACGGGGTGAGTGACGATGCAATGCGTGACGCCAGGCAGACGTGCCTTCAACCAAATGGCTTCAGGCGCAACTTGCGTTCAAAGACTTGATCAATGAGATGGGCGGCAAGCGCCAGCCGATGGATCCAACTTTCTGCTTGGGAGGCCCTGGATCCACAGTATGAAAAGCATCCCCTCACTAATGCGTCACTGAGGACGATTACCGGAGGGACAGTGCCGTAGCCAATGGATGAGATCCATCGGCTGGCGCTCCCCGTCCATCTCAATGAAATAGGCGCTGAACGCGCTCTTTGTCGATCTTCCCTCGATTCTTAGCATCGACTAACCCTTGTGCAAGTGCCGTTCACATGGAACCTTTCTCCTCTTCGGCCTTCAAAGTTCTCATTTGAATATTTGCTACTACCACCAAGATCCGCACCAACAGCCGCTCCGCCCAGGCTCATGCCTAAGGTTCTGGAGCAACCGCTGCGCCCTCCTACTCATCGAGGCCTGGCACTTGCCCCGACGGCCAGGTATAGGTCACGCGCTTAAGCGCCATCCATTTTCGGGGCCATTTTTGGTAAGCAGAACTGGGGATGCGGGATGAACCCGAAGTAGGTTACGGTGCCCAACTGCGCGCTAACCTAGAACCCACAAAGGGTGTTGGTCGATTAAGGGACAATGCCATAGCCAATGGATGAGATCCATCGCGCTCGCCGCCCATCTCATTGAAATAGGCAACATGCTTACCTCTCTGCAAGGAGGCATCCGTACTCTGCCACTTACAATACCCGGGCGCATATTTAAGTCATCTGCAAAGGATTCTACCCGCCGCTCGATAGGAATTGTACTTCAAGGCGGCTTGCACGACACATCCATCGCGCAGGCTAACGCCAAAGACATGTGCCTTCGCGGGGAAGGTGTATCCCATTTAGGTGAAAGGCTGTGTGAACTTAATACCACTTGTGTTTGTTTTCTAATGTGTACAATGCCAATTGCTTTTTAATTTTTCATCCTGTCCTGAGTTATATGCTTGTAGATTGACTTATCAAGAGAGGAGAATGAATGCTACTGTTCATGATCTGATTCTACACTATTGCCTTGTGAATTTGTGGAATCTTCCAAATTTAGCACTGTCAGATGGTTTCATCGTATGCCTTCTTGTAAACCATATTGTGATCATTGTCAAATGGATTAATGCTGTCTGTTTCTGTCCATGTATCAAAAAGCAAAATGGTTGATTTTTCTGCTTTTATGTATTCAGTAATACTCCTTTTTGAATCTCTTATTCATGGCTTCAACCTCTTTTCCCCCCGCCAGGTTGCCAGTATTTTGAACATTTTGGATAATGAACTGGTTCAAAATGTCGGAAATTATATCGTGAGGTTGGTTGCAGTTCGCTTTTTTTTCATTTTAGATTTATCGAGAAACATTTTTTACATTTTTTTTACATAATCTGTCCTGGATGAAATTGAGTAATTGACGGCTGAAATAAGTTGCGTCTCCTTGCAGCTGTCAGACTTATGAAGGAGGTATTGCTGGCGAACCAGGTTCTGAAGCTCATGGTGGGTATGTTACTAAAAATGTTTTCATCCGTCATCGGCAAACTTTATATTATAACTGTATGATATGGGTTATTAAACTGATTTTTCGTCATTCTATGGAAAATATTGGGTTGAGATGCTTTTACTTGCTTTTCCTCACAAGTTTTGGTCATATCTATTTAGGTACACCTTTTGTGGGCTGGCTGCAATGATTTTAATCGGCGAGGTCAATCGTTTGGACTTGCCAAGTTTAATAGTAAGATCACGTTATCTGTCTTGGGATTATGTATGAGCTTTCATCAGTTCATTCTTACGGTGACTTTTTTCATGTTTCAATATGGTGTCTCTTTTTCCTATGGTATACGTGGTCAGATGCTTCACTTCGGTGTTGATTGTGGGCACGTGGTCAATAATTATTACCATTCCAATCAACTTCACTCTGACATTTTCAACTGAGGAATATGGTTATAGTCTAGCCTGGTATATAACGTTGAGCTCTTTTCCTAGATGCTTAAACTTCTGGGACCATTGGCGACCTAACATTGTGTCAGAACTCTCGTTCCAGGAGGTCCTAAGTTCAAGTCTTGTTATCCGTTTTTTCCTCTGTCGTCCTCTTGTATGGAGGGGATTCTTTAGAAGAAAGAATGCCTCTGCCAACTAAGATGGACAACGGTGTATAGTTTTCAAAATATAGAGGATATTCTTCAAGTGTATTTGTATTTGGCTCCTCTGCTTCACCTCAGCTGGCAGTGCCAATTGCATTGGCTTTTCCAAAATGAGAATATGGACAAAGTTGCTTCTAGGATCCTATCTTTGAGGGGTTTGGCAACAGAAAGGCCATTTTGTTTCTAAAACTTAGGGGGTTGGCAATGGAAGGGATATTTCTTCTGTCTTCAACTCTACATTGTCCTTTTATGCGATCTTACCATTTCGTGTGACAATGCGGAGTGGATTATCTTGCTTTTGTACCAGGATTGGGTGGTATTCAGACAAGGAATAGAGGGTGGATTTCAGGGTAGAACGAATAAATTGGTTGATGGCTGCTACTCCTTTTGGCAGGTGACTACAGTTCTTTTTTGCGTCTAGATCATGTTCTTGTCAGTTTTGAAATAGGTTAGTAAACTAGAAAGAGTGAACAGGGGGGAGTGTCTGCATTGATACAAAGACTACATTCAATTGTTGATGAACCATTGATGCCATTGGATGCTGAAGATGACTGTAGTACGGGAACAGAAAGTTCTGCAACTTCGGATGTGTGCGATGGTGAACAGGATTTGGAAGGGAACTTATCTCATGCTGATGATACTTGCCATTTAAGGCAGGAAGGTATGCTAATTTGCTACAGTGAGGATGCTTATTGTTATCTTTTCATCAAGCTGGGTTAAATTTCTCCATTTCTCCATTTTTCCGCTTATCTTTTATCGTCAACTAGAGTTCATACTTCTCGAGACTATTAATTATGTGTCTTCTTTTGCTGTTCCTATTCATCGCCTGCAGGAGAACAGACCGCGTGCGATCCTGCTAACTTTTTCAATATTGGTTTGAATTTTATTAGAGGACATTCCAAATTAGAACCTCTTTTCCACAGTGTGGCCTTGCAGCAATACATTCTTCTGTGCTCTCAGGTACTCCCATTCAATTATTCGGACTTGTTGGTCCTCCCTGTATGCCTACGATGAAAGTTTCCTGCTTTAAGATCATGTGTGGTTGGTTTATTCGCGTAACCAAACTACGCATCTCTAACCTCCTTTCTTCGCTAGAAACGGGGTCGACATATTGGACTTTTGGAGAACTATTTTTTCACATCTGTGTTTTGTACTACAGCTAAGTTAGGTTTGCATTGTGTGAACAAATTTTGGATAAAACCCATGTTTCACTTAGCAAGCTTGGTTGTCTTGACTTTGTGTTTGTATAACTGCTGATTTAAAAAGTGAGACAAGACTTTCCTTTATTTTCTTTTTTAAATAGAAGGTTACTCGAGATAAGAGTGCAGGATTGCATATCTGAAAAGAGGAAAGGGTAAAGAACCAAAACTAAAAATAGCAACATCAACATCAAGAAGTCCATAGTGAAACAAGAGATGTTTTAGACCAATAGTATGGTTTTGCCGGGAATCAACTTGTTCATTATTTTAAGACATTATGTTCAATCTGTTTGTTTCTTTTAACACCTAACAAAAAGAAGGTGTTTCATCGCTTGCCTCATGCAATATCTAGGCGTACCAGTGAGCGTCGGACACTATTTAATCATCCTTTTGAATGGGAACTGCATTGATAGATACCTTTCTAATTCGCAATTACATGGGTCCTTGCTTTAGTGCACGAGTGTTGGATTTTAAGATTGTGGCTTTTGCATGCTTCTCGTGCTGTCTATCTTCTGTTTCTGTGAGTTGAATTCTTAGTAATCCTGCAGGAGGAAGGAGGGTTCAGAGACAAACCCGGCAAACACAAAGACTACTACCACACGTGTTATTGTCTGAGCGGCCTATCGGTATGCCAGTATAGCTGGTCAAAGAAGGCTGGTTCTCCCCCTTTGCCCGGGATGGTACTTGGTCCTTATTCCAATCTCTTGGAGCCGGTCCATCCTCTCTTCAATGTCGTCTTAGACCAATTCTATGAAGCACACGAGTTCTTCTCAAGGACCTAGGTTTCTTCTTTTCTATGTTAATCATCAGGCCTAGGAGCTTAACGGGTCTCATACGATTTGTTGTATCCTAACGGGCAATGCGGACCTGTAAAATTGAAGTCGGCTCTGTATCTTGGTGATAATTTTTTTTTCTAACGAAAAGGAAAACCATAAGTTGTAAAGAGCCTAGCAAGGGGATTAATCTGATGTTCTGATGGTCTTGCCAAATTTCATACAGCCCTTAACCAGTGAGCTGGGCTCCACTTTACCTCTTTATGTTGCTTTGTTAGGTATGGCTGGGGCCACTTTGCTTTAAGAAGTGTAGGGAAAGTTTGTTTTGTTATTATAGGTGCTCTTTGTAACGCTTTGTTTGGATCAACATGAGCGCCATTTCAGGTTTAAAGAAGTGTTTTGAACAATTGATTTGGTTCAACTCAGTCACTCATTTAGGGAAATAACATTCGACGTCTGTAGCGACACAAACTTGAAACACGTTTTATTTAAAGAAAACGTAGTACTGTAACTTATAGAAGTATGATTTCGAAAATGAATTTTAAGACAAACGTGTGTCAATCTTATAGCTGCATATATTCCAAAGGAGTTGAACTGATGATAAAGGTCAAGATTTTATTGTCGACACCTCTTATCTGCTATCAACTTCTTCGGAGTTGGTACCTACGATTTTGTCTCGGTGTAATTGGAGCTCTCGTTAATGGACAAGGAGATTGATCTTCTAAAATCAATCGAGTCAGGCGTAAGCTAACTCGATTTGTGGACTCTTAAACTCTAAAAAAAAGGCTCCTGCAATGGGTATACCATTTGGTGTATACAAAATGTACACCGCTTCTTATGGAACCCACTTTGTGGTCCCACTCAAATGATTGAAGACGTTCAATTTATTTTAAAATATTTTTTACAGGTCTTTGTAAAAAATTAGCTCAGTCGGGTATTGGTCTTGATCAATTTTTGGCTCAATTTTCTGTCAGCAAATTGGGCATAGAATCGATCAAACCTTCACCGATATCCGACCAAGTTGAATTTTTATAGCAATTCTAAAAAAAAATAAAAAGTGTTTTAAACAAATGAAGCGGTTGTGATCATTTGTGTGGGACTCCGAAGTGGGTTCCACGGAACGCGGTAGACATTTGGTGTACACCAAATAGCGTACCCATAGTTTTATTGAAAAAAATCCCGGACCACTCATCTCTCACATGTGTGTCTGCCTCACATATTTAATTGTGAAGTCGGCCTTAATTGTGAAGTCAGCCCCACACATATGTGAAAGAAGAATGATCGGTAGAAGTCTACGTCTAACTATTGAATAGTATACGGATGTGTAGGAACCAAACGAGTAACTGCCAAAACCATCCTTTTCACCACATTTTACCACCCTTTCTTTCCTTTTCTCTACTCTTTCCCTCCACTCCAAGTCTCCAACCAAATGCTCCAAATCTCTTCATCATTGATTGTAAAACCCCTCCTAATTCCAAAAACCCAATGGAAAAAATCCAGGAAACGACCCACGACCATGACTCTACCAACTCCACCCCCACCCGATCCTTCCCTCCTTCACCGGACCCCTCCTCCCCGGCCCCGCACTCGCCGGCTGCCGAATCCTCCCTCTCCTCCGATCTAAGTCACCACAGCTCCCTGTCCCATGGATCCTCCCCAGAACAAGAAAAATCAAGAAAAACCGTTTCACCGCCGGCGAGATCCTCCCCGGAACAAGAAAAAACAAGAAGACCGGATTCACCTCCGGGAGACTCGCCGGCGAGGTCCCCGTCGCCGGAGCCGATGGTGTTCCGGTTTGCGCGGGGAGAGACGGAGGCCGTGAGGAAGGTGGATCCGGGATCGGCAGACGGAGGGGGACGAAGGGTATACGGAGGAGCTGCGGTGGAAGGAGGAGGCGGCGGAGGGCGGCGACCGAGGGCGGGGACGTCGAGTTTGAGGAGAGGGATGAGGGAGGAGACGGTGAGGAAGGTTGGGTTGGGGCTTAGGGTTTGTGGGTTGTTTTTCTGTTTGGTTTCGCTTGCGGTTATGGCTTCGGACAAGAATAAAGGGTGGGCTGTTGATTCCTTCTTCCGGTACAAGGAGTTCAGGTACTTCCCCAATCAGTTCCTTTCTTATTTAGAAGGCGAGCCGATCTCAAACGAGCTTTAATTGAGCCCTGATCTTGACTAGCTTGAAAGTTTTAAGCATTACAAGCCGAATGAGCCCAGCAGTGAGCTTCGTTAAGCTTCCAAAAATTATTCAAGATTGGTTTTTTTAATGTTAAAAACCAATCTCAAACGAGCTTTAATTGAGACGATCACAGACTGATCTTGACTAGCTTGAAAGTTTTAAGCATTATAAGCCAAACGAGCCGAGCAGTGAGCTTGGTTTGGAAGCTTAACGAGCTTCCAAAAATCATTCAAGATTGGTTCTTTTAATGTTATAAACCCATCTCAAACGACCTTTTTAATGAGTGAACTCGAGTGGTTTGGTTCGTTCATATGCCCTATTTCTAGGCGTCCCGCCGGATACTAGTTGATCACAGCCTGCCAGTCTGGCTTCGCCGGAGGGTAAGATTAGAAAGAACATTGTTTGTGCAGATCTCTTGACTTCCCAAACCACTTAGTGAGTCCCCAGGAGAACTTTAGACCCGCTGCGGATCTTGTGTTAGACACTGAGACTAATTGTTTCTAGCAGCCCCTCAAAGAACTAGTTGATTGCAGCCTGGCTTCGCTGGAGGGTAATGTTAGAAAGAACGTAGTTGCCACGACTCGAATGTTAAACGTTCTGGCCACCCAAGCCAAATGGATGTAAGCCATTTACCACTAGCATGTATCAATAGGCTACAATTGGTTGTCAGTCCCTTTATCAATCTATATATGTTCTATGGAGTTATTGATGATTTTGGTGGAGTTCAGGAAAAAAATTGGTAATTGGGTGATATTGATACAGGTACTGCTTGTCAGTGAATGCAATAGGGTTTGTGTATTCATTTGCCCAGGCTTCATATCTAGCTTACCATTTGGCTACCAGAGAGTACATTTTCCGGCACCCGCTTCGCTATTACTTCGATTTCGGCATGGATCAGGCAAGTTCTATTTCTCCATATATTATTATTGCCCCAGATCAACGTATAAAATTATTGCCCCAGATCAACAAGGCTGAAGCTCATGATAATTTTCCCATTTGGGTACTTTTTAGACAGTTTCTGGTCTTTATTACTCTTTAGTTACAACAATACTTCGATTTGGGTCCACTGGAATGGTGGGACCACGCACTTTGGGTGGTGATGATGGAAATTCCCTAGTCCAGCCACTCTATTTGCTGGTCTGTGAAATGTGGGGACCCATGGTGGTGGGCGGTGTGGTGAGGAAGTGTAAAGTTGGCAAAAAGAGACACTCACAGTCACTGCTTTCACCTTTTGAATTTGTTCTCTGTTTTATATTGGTGTTCCTAAAGGAAAAGAGGACTACCAGCTGCTTTCTAAAGCAGATAATCAGATGCCATCAAGAAATTCTATGGGTTTTCTAAATCTATAGGACTACCATGCATACTTAGCACTCTCAAGTCTCAACCATATTATCAGTAATGTGTTTCTGGGTTTCTAAGAAGCATGTGTACGGGTACGGGTATGCCAATATGGCAAAATCTTGAAAAAATGCAGCGTATTTTTACAATTTAGAGTAATGTATACACATAATAATTACACTTCAAATAAAGGAATGACTTGAGCAATTAAGGATCTAACGTCAAATAATAGTTTAATGCCAAACTTGAGGTACAAATCAATATTGTATTCCATTATAGTACTAAAGAATCTTTGGACCAAACTCATAGGATCCAACCTTTGATCCTACAGTTTTGCTACACAGAGAAAAAAATTAAGTCTTATCAACTTATTAGCTTAATCTTTGTGTTGAACGGCTTGATAGACATTGAGCTACTTCTGGGGTACAACAAAAGTCATAGAGAGGAATTTAAGTACGTGTTTCGGGTACCCGCTGCGTATTTGTATGTACCATGACCCGGAATGTTACGGGTAAGAGACTAAGAGTACAACAGAGTTTTAAATGTAGCCATGCTTCATAGCTAGGTTATGAGCATTATATGTAGAACTAAACTGTAGTACTCTTTTGTCAAAAAAAAAAAAAAAACTGTAGTACTCAATTTTTGACATCAATGCCAAAGGTGGGTGGCAAATTATCCGCAAAGAGGATTCTTTGGTATGAATCATAAGCTTCAAGAGGTTGTCTATACGAGGAAAGAAAATAGATGCCACGCACTGCTGCATATTAGTACCATGCTACAAAACGTACTGTTATGTGACAGATAAACTTCCCAGCTTCCCATGAATACTGTCCAATGAAAGCCATTGCTTTTGATTGAAATCACTTTAGGACTGCAAGCTTTTATAACAGTTAACTGTGAGTAGAGCAAAACCACCCTCATATGAGTAGTATAAGGGCTAAGGTATTCAAAGGGTCTTACGGCCTCAGCCTCCACAAGGCAGGCTAAAAGAGTGATAAGCTCCGATGAACAAAAGCAGCAAGAGAATGGCACGAAATACTGGAGCAAGAATGTGGCGAGAGCAAGACAAGAACTCATACGATATATATTGGCTAGATCAATTAGTGATGAAGAAAGAGAACAAAGACCCTTTCCGGATCACCCACCACTAAGGATCAGTCAACTCTCAATCATTTATGCAATTTTTGGTAGATAATTGGTGAAGAAAACTGGAACTCTTACACTCACCATATACCAAATTCGTTCTCCAAATGCTGAGATTACATATGGAGTACAAATGTGTATGTTATACTATTCACGAAATAACACCCACTTTCTTTCTTCACTAAATTCTATGGCCACTAATACCATTCACACCATTTAATATACTTCCAAAAAGACAACTACCACTGGTACTTCCATGAGCTAAATGTAAAACCATCACTCCCAATTAGGATCTAACATAATTTATATCCAACATGCGTGTCACCTTGTCGTCGAGTCGACATGATCTTTGTTAATTTGGGTTTGTTGTATCTCGTAATCTTGTGATTGGTTTAATAGGTCTTTTCTTTAATGGTTCATATTGTGGATTGGGTTGGACCCCATGACTATTCTTGGATAGCTTGATATCTTGGTTGCCCCATTATAAGTTTTGTGGAGAACTGGTGATTTAGCAGCTACCACTTGGTTTTCCATATGGTTCTGCTTGTATGAGTGAAAATCAAGGCTTTGTTGTTTGAAATGGCAGATATTGACTTACTTTCTCATGTCAGCATCATCATCAGCTGCCACCAGAGTTGAGGATTGGCTATCTAACTGGGGCCAAGACAAGTTCCCTGAGATGGCGACTGTATCTGTGGCATTATCCTACCTGGCATTTCTGGCCTTTGCCTCAAACTCTCTCATCTCAGGTTATGCCCTTTGCGCTTTCAGATCTACGTAATTCTATGACCTCCACATAGGTGATCTATGTACTCCTTGTATTTATGCCCTTAGCGCTTTCAGATCTACGTAATTCTGTGACCTCCACATAGGTGATCTGTTTACTCCTTGTATTTACGTATCTTGATAAATGCTGTAAAAAGAAAGGCGAATGTCGTAGAAATTCTTATTATGTTGTATAGAGAAACATGTTTGGATTAGTTCGATCATCTCTTGGTGACAGTTGTCGTTTGTACTGTAATTTTACTGCATCAATCGCTTCTAGTATATGATAGAGATTCACAATTTGGGATATCAGTTGTGTGTTATTTTCTCATATATCGACATTACCAGTCCCTGTTCCCCCTTTTCAGATGGCATGGTCGTGTTTCTAGTTCCCTTCTAGATCGAATGTTGAGTAAAGGTGTACCGCATTATATTCTGTACTTTAGATATTGCTAGTGCTGCTGATTCAGATCTATCAATCACGATATCAATGACAGTAATGTTAAGCATTCCTCAACATTTTTTTTTGGAGCCAAAGCATTCCTCAACACTAGACATTCTTGCAAGTATTTCAAATCCAATATGTTTCCATTTTGACTGTGTGGGCACCCGAGCCCTTTATACACATGTTTCCCCATATCCCTATTTGAAGAAATCATCTTAAAAATTATGCTAAAATCCCATGAATGACGATAACCATCTCGGTTAGGCGGGATGGGGTGCCTAAAACCTTATCCCATAACTTGGTTCCCGAACCAAGATAATCTCTAGTAATGAAACACTAGTGGTCTTGAAAACTGTACGTTGATTGGTTGTTATGTTGACCTTAATGGATGAGACTAAATTAAGAGAAGAGAATATTACCAAAAATCGTACAGTAAGATGGCAAAAAATGAACTTCTTGATCAACGTCCGGATGCTCCCCTCATAGCATGAATTTGGCGACTTTAGCACAATATTGCTGCAAAAAGAGCTTTCTCTTGATCAAAGCTTCAAGTATCTGGATGATTTGGAGTATGAATAATGGGATTAAGGCTAGGATTTTTGGGTTTCTAGGCTAACTTTTCGGTAGGATTCTTGGTTTTGGAGTGAGCATGGAAAGATAAAGGCCAAGTATAAAGAGTGGCGTTGAGAGCTTTTGGTTTGGATTTCTCCTTGGTTTTCTTGTTGTGTGCTGATCCAAGAGGTTTCCTCTCCTATTTATAGGCAAAAGAGAAGCTTCTACCCTCGAATTCCCACCCAGAATTCATCAAGAAGCTCTTAAAACTTCCATAATCGGCCCATGCTGAAGCTGCAGAAATTGTTTGTTTTCAAGGTTTGGACGTTGTTGCTGCCAAACTTTAACATCGCGGCCACAAGGCTGAAAAAGTCTGATTTTTGTTGCCACAACCAGGCAAATTGTGGCCGCAATATTTGATCTTATGGAAGCTTGTGGCCGAAGGTTGGAATTGAAGGCCGCAACATAGAAGCTTGTGGCCGAAGGTCGGACCTGAAGGCCGCAACATTGGACTGACTTCCCACTGACTTTTTGGGTCAGAAATTGGGTTTTCAAGTTGGGCCTTTTGAGATTTGGGGCTTTATTAAGCTTGGAATACTTCCATTTAAGTCCAAGAATAATTGAAATAGGTTTAAAAAAACTTTCAAAAATCGTTCGAGTGGAGTGGCCCAAGATGTTTTTCTTGCAAAAGTAATCCAAGGCAAATATTTTGAAAATTATTTCTTTGAGAACTAGTTTTATAAAATCGCTCGGAGGCCCTAGGTCCCACTAAAATTGCGATTTTGGCATGGTAAACTTCTCAGTGAACGGTCAATGGGTTGGAAAGGTGATAACAGAGGGAATTATCCAAATCCTTGAAGCCAAGATCAACTAAAGAACTTATTTGGAAATATGATCAATAATCTAAAACGTGGTGTCTAAAGACTAGTGTGAGGGTCCATTAATTTTAATTGGGCCTTCAAATTGCCCAATAATCCAAATGCTGTGGTTTTGTTACCCAGTGGAGGGCTCCGGGATTTGGGCGTTTGTAGCCTCCGGGCGGTTTTTTTTTGGTTCTATATGAGCATGAGATTGTCTGTTGTTAAAAAAAAAAAAAAAAGAGACTGCCCAATAATCCCAACAGTCCAGTTCAAAGTCTCCATGGGAAATGGGAATCCCAACCTCAAGCAAGAAGCCTGAGTTTTATTTTAACAAAGAACTGAGTCCAAGGAGGGAAGGTTTTGGTTACATGTAATTGGTGACAATAGATCTCTGTATCAAGATCAATGTTTATGAAAGATATAAATCGCAAAATTTTCTATTTTGAAGTTTAAAAAGGGTAGTATTTGACGTTTAATAGACTGTCGATTTCGCAACATGAGATGAAGATCTTCATTCTATCTTCGAATCGTCGACCATCAAAATCGTCGAAACTGAACCCTTTTACAAGAGTAGGACTTAGAAGTCATCAAACTTGTGTGTTAAAAGAAGAAATGCCGTAATATATCAGATTGCAGAAACGGAAGATCAAATGCCTTACTACAGGGTCTTGCATTACAGGATCCCCGGATCCATATTTAAGGGAATAGAGATAAGCCAATATATCAAGTTGATGATCGAACTTCCAGTGTGATAGACACAACTACCATCTAGAAGACCTTTCTATTATCTTTCACATGGAGGAGCTTTACGCAAACAGTCTTATGGTAAAGAACTTCTGCGACGCAACAACTTCATAAGCACAAGTTTAGCGAGTTAGATTCGTATACTTTGAACATGAAAAATGTTTGAGTTTTCCAGCAAATGGAAAATATGGAGCAAGTTGAAGGATGCTGGAGATATTTTTCAAGTTACGAAGCGATCATCGCAAGCCATCTTCCTTGACTCTCGGACTCCACATTTGGTAGATATGTGTTTCATTTTGGATCTTCCTCTGCCTATATATTCTGCAACCTTTCTACAGATGCAAATTGTAGCAGAAGTGCAAGAGAGCGAGAGGGATATCGGATGGGTTTTCTTTTTGCGCGTTGGAGATCGGTGAGTTGAACCTATCTGTATCTCCTCCATATGTTGAAATCTGCCGCCCGGGAAGGTAGGAAATTGCTGAACCACGTATGATCGTTATTCCTGTGTGTTCGGGTGCGTTTGTGACATGCGAGTTTGATTCTTTATTTTCTGGGCTCACTCCAAGTCGATTAAAAGTTGCTGAAGAACACATGCTGAGATGAAAAACACGTACAAGGTCATCAAATACCTTCGCCGATAAGTGAAAATTATTCATTACGAAGTCTCACGCACTAATAGCATCAAATACCTTCACCGATAAGTGAATTTCGTTACGCGTAGAACATATATCATAAAATGGAAACAAAACAAAGTTCCATTTTTATTTATTTATTTATTGTTTCTGGAATCATATTATTATAAGCTCGATCACTAGCTAGCTCCTGAAGTTTTCGTTCCCTCTGATATCTATGGCATTTTTTTTTCGAACGAAAATCGATCTTCTTCATCCTCTGGAGTCCAAGCACCAACAGTAGTAATCAGACCTCGAGATTTCCAGCATTTCCTCCGGGCTCATCCTCTCCAGTTCACCCTGCCTCCACTGTGCAAAGTTGTTCCTGTTTTGCGGGTCGGTAGCGAGTGGGTAGTCTTCCACTTCGTGATTTTGGGATCTCATCCTCATGTAAAGCCTCATTGTAGCAACACAGTCTTCATATGGATCTTGAATTCCATTTTGGATATCATACCTACGGAAAAAAAAGAAAAAAAGAAGCTCCCATTAGGCTTTCAAATACTTAAATTTATTCCGGGAAAATCGCGTTCATCGCCCTGCACTTTACGCGTAATTCCACTTCCGTTTATATGACAGTGAAAAATCTTGTACTATCTTTTGTCAGTTCGCGGCTGTTAAATTCATGTGGTTATCATGATATGGTTTGGCAACACATTAACCTTTCAAAATTTTATCCTTATTCACTATAGTCCCTCATAGTTACGATTTTTTCTGGGTCACGTGACAGTCAAGCGATGAGTTTCCGTCCATTTTCTATACCATTGATGGATGGGTAACAGTAACACTGCAACCTGATCAAAAAGCTGTAGGGTTGTGATTAAATTTGATTCAAAATGCAAGGACCAAATTGACGATCGGGGTAAAGCACAGGGGTGCAAAGTGCATGAAGATTGAGGGGGTAATTACCCAAGGTATGCTTTTGTTAGGTACTTCAGAGAGTTGCTGAGCTTGCTTGTTTTCATCAGTGGAGGATATTCTGCTGTGTCCCTGCCAAACAATTAAAGAGAAAAAAACTCACTGAATTTGGAATTAATAAGTGTTGAACATGGGCTCGTAGCAGGGTTTTAAATAAAGGCCGTTACGTAATCGGCCGTTCAGTAACGGGATTTCGGACCTCCGATACCTTTATTTACTTAAGTATCGGCCGTTACGGACCGATACGGTCCGGTATATGGCTGCGTCACCGATACCGTTACGTTTTCCCAATAGCATGAAAGTGACTGGCATGACAGTCCTGTGGTTTTCTTGAGTCAAGTTCACATTTGGTGCCAAACTGCTTTTTTCAAAGATCAAAATATATGGGATTTTTGCTGGATTGAACGAACTACCTGATTATGATTGCAGGATATTCCAAGTCTAAACACTTAAGATCATGGTCCAAGCCATGGCCCACAAGAATCCTAGCTCTTCCACCTTTTGACCGAATCTTCCAGATTGGTTCACCATTGCACAGAAAATCCTGGATCTTCCTCGACACTTGCCTCACCGGCATTGCATCTCTCAAGAACTCCGGTCGAATCCCCGTTGTCTCATACCTAAAAAAAAACACACACACTTGTTTCGTATTCGATCGATTGGATTTAACTAGTTAGGTATGGAACTTATTTTGTACCTATAGTTGGTGACCGGAAGAAGAGGCTTGACATAAGTTTGAAAGATGATGTTCTCATATTCGTCGGTGAGGCATACCCTAGCACAGAGATCCAAGGATCCATCGCTGCCACCACCGACCATTTTGCAGCCGAGTGCAACCACCTTTGATCGATTGTTTTCGATCCTCATGTCATTGGAAATGCCTAGGTTAGCCATCCGATTGAATAAACCCTGAAAGGACGTCATTAAGGACGTTTATTAGAATCAACGAGCTGACAGTCGACTTGACATAGACTGACCAAGCACTGGCTAGTCAACGCTAGAACGGACTGTCAGCTCGTATATCACTACTCAAAACAGAATAGAAAGAAAGCTGTAATTTGTATTTATACATTTCCGCGAGAGAGTTGGCAAGACTCCCGGTGGTTCCTAAGAGCATTTCGGCTGCCAAAGATGCCTAAGCAAATGTCGCATCCCCGGTCTTTGAATATCCTCTCACACTCCGCCTTTGGCAATGGCCCTGAGCACGAAAAAACGAGAAACATCACAATGAAGATAGATTCCAAGAACAACAACAAAGAAAGATCTTGTGAGATTTACGGGAGTTACCGATGAGATGCTCTCTCATGGACTCGAATGATCGGGAATGTTTGCCGCAAACTCCACAGGTGGGTTCGTGAACCGAGTGGTACGATGTCCTCATGTGTTCCACCAGATGCTCCATTCTGTTGAACTGTCTGTAACATGCAGCACACTTGTTCCTGATTACAAAAGTCACCAGTTTAGACTAAAGTTTAGCAATGTTCACAAAAGTTACTAGCATACGCCGGTGCCTAAAATCATGTACCATACATGTTAGTACGAAAATTCTGTTTGTGAGTTATTTTCCGATTTGAATACGCCTCAGAAAGACTCGTATGTTTATATTGAATGAGGAGAGAGAACGTACCGGAGGGAATCCGAGGACTCCATTTTGTCTCCCAAAGTAGCTTGTGAAATAAAAGAACTCAGAACCCTGTATGCTTGAAAGAGAGAAGAAGGTTTGAGAGGACCTGAATGAAGAAGGTGAGCAGATGCAGGTATTTATATTGGAAGGAGGGATAAAAGGAGAGGAAGAAATTCTTCCAAGTTTAGGTCAGGAAAATTTATTCCCAAGGCCCATTCCAATTACCTGGAGTTTGGAGTCTTGTGCATGTGGGATATAACAAGTTGACTTGATCTTGTAGTAACATGATGACTTCATACAAAAAAGAAATTGGGTGATCACCTAGTAGGAAGAATGTAGTGTGTGGCACTAGAGTGCGGGAAGGTACGCGTAAACTGGCCCGAGCACCTGAGCTATCGGAAAGGTTTGTAGAGTGTGAGACCAGCCGAAGTAATGCAGTTATGCTAATGTACAAAATTCTGAATATAATTTTAATTTTGGAAAAAATCACAAACTGTTGTTTTAAGAACTTTGTACACATGCAATGCCCTTGGATAGCGAGTTTAGGCATTATCCCGTGTCATTTATACATATACAATATGTTATGTGTCATTTTGTCTCTTAAAATATCAAGGCTTCAGTCCGGAGACATCGGATAATGTCGTCATTCAACACCCCAAAGACCCTTTAATTTTTTTTATAGGGAATCATCGTAAATTCGTGGCAATCCAAATTCTTGGGGCCCACATTTTGACTAGAATATTTTTATGTTTCTACCATGTTCTTCTCCCTTCTTCTTTCTGAGTGAGTGTGTGTGTGTTTGGTTGATGTTGTTGGTTTTGCACAGTGCTCAGGTGAGTACTCCTGCAACTCTTTCATTGCCATCTCTATCTTTTCTTTTGATAAGAACCATATGTGCCTAATAAGTCGAAAAAAGGAAAGAGAGGGATGGAGTTTCTCTCGCTTTTGGCATAGCGGGCTCCTAGTGGGGGGACTCGCATGACGCCACAAAAATTTTACTCCCTCCGTCCCGATTTGTTTGTCCCCTTTTTGACTTATGTATGTCTCAAATTGACTGTTCAATTTCAAAATCAATAGATTAGATCACGTAAATTTTCAAATCAATGGACAAGATTTGGTTTTCTTAATAAGTTGGAAATCCGAGATTGGACAAACAAATCGGGACGGAGGGAGTAGGAGATTAAATTACTTCCATCGGTGGTGGAAACGGTGGGTTTTTCACCACCGCCGTTGTGGGTCCTACCGTGCATTTATTGGTGAACTGAACCATTTTAGTATCTTGTAGGGTCTGCAGAGTAGCATATTAACGCAAAAAATCAACTTGATCGGATATCGATACATGGATCAAAATTAGAATTTTGATTTGTAAAAATGGATGGTCATGGACAATTTAATTTGACAGAATCAGACCGTTCATTTCATGAACTGAAATTCAACTTTTGATGGATCTATCGATATGTGATCAAACTGATTTTTTGCACGTGAATATACTACTAAGTGGGCCCTACAAGATGAACGATTCAGATTATAACATTAAATGCACAGTAGGGCCCACAATGACTGTGGTGGAAAACCCACTCGGCGGAAAGAATTTAATCTCAAATTTTAGTAACTCTATCTACCGGTTCTTGTACGTAATATTTTTTCTTTGATAACTCAGGTGTCCGGGTCAGCTTACGTGCACCTCGCTTAATCATGGGTCCAACCCCATCGTCCACTTGCGAAGAGTCCAATCCCACTACCCGCTTGTAGTATTATGTAGTTAAAATATTAAACCACAACATGAACCTGTAAACTTTTGACTCCACAAGATAATGTAAAATGGAAGATTTGGATAGATGGATAGATACAGATCAGGTTCAAATTGTTCATCAGATAATGCGTGAAGGAGTGTTTTTTTTTTTTTTTTTTACCTTTGCACGTTTATTTGCTTTCGGCAAAAGAATAATGTGATTGGACTCATGCACCTTATCTTTTTATCGCTCCATATGTATTATTACCACACCAGATAAGGATTTTGTCGAGTAGAAGCATGACAGTAAATTGGAAGTCTACTATTTCAAGCTCACGAGTTTGACTTTCACTGACAACAGAAAGTGCCTCGGGCACCGGAGGTTGTTGTGTGGAATCGCCCAAACAAACACAAACAAAAACAAAAACAAAAACACGAAGACTATATCAAGAACCACGATACAAAGATTTTATCTGATTTTCTAAGTGGGTAATTGGGTTCATCCTTAGCTCACACAGGTTTTCACTGCGTATCAAATGAAAAAATGGTGTACAGTTACATCAGCTTCATAAAGCACACTACCGTGATATACCATTGTTTGGGTTTCGAGGTAGTCGTCATCGAACCTCCACCGTGGGCGCTGCTCCTGTACCCCGCAATCTTATAAGGTAAATTTAATCCCGTATAATCAGCAAATAGCAAATCAAGACTGAATCAGACCTCATAAACCCATTAGAGGTCGATTTACCTGGTCGTTAACTCCGAGCTCCCAAATCAATCGAAATTTGTAGAAGTTAATCCCTAACACTCATCGAATCTATTGAACACCGTTACCGTACGGACAACTGTAGACAAAAAAACCAATCTACATCTGGAGAGAGAGAGAGAGAGAGAGAGAGAGAGGGTTTGACTTTAGAAAAACGGGGAACGTCAGCAAGTACTATCTTTTTGACTGGGGTGGGGGGTCCAGAAGATTCCTGCTTTGAAGATACCCGATACTACTAGAAAAGACTGAAATAATTAACAGAATATTTCATAGAAATTCTGGTCCCCATAATTTTTTTTTGTTTTTACAGTGATTGGCATTAGTGTATTCGCATGTTTTCCATTTCAATCACTCTCTGTATCGAATGTCAAACCCAAAAGCCAGCCAGCCAGCCCCTGGGATTGTGTTTTTCCATGCTAGAAACCTCCACAAGCCCAAAGCCTCCTCTTTTCGATGGTGCTAAGTAGAAGGGCCGTCGCTCAACGAATAAAAGTTACTCCAGGAATACAAAAATTTCATGTGACAATTTCTAACAATCAGCTGAGTAAAATGTACGTTGACGAATTAAATGCACGTTGAGGTACACAAAGAAGTGAGATTATTCAGTGCTCTTATAGCATTAATTGCTCCACTTTTAAACGATAGTTGTATGTATAAGTCATACATTGTGAGACCCATATACTTAATTTGTTGTGAAACGTGGAACAATGCTGGTACTAGATAATTTCACGATGAAAAGGGTAGGGTAGGAGAGAGAGAGAGAGAGAGAGAGAGAGAGAGAGAGAGAGAGAGAGAGAGAGAGAGAGAGAGAGAGAGAGAGAGAGAGAGAGAGAGATTCACTAAAAAAAACTAGTAGTAAGCTAGCTAGTGTGTACAACTCGTGGCCACAAACCCTCATCTCTGCTTTTGAGAAATGAAACTCAAACCGCAGATTCTCTTTATCTAAACATCCGCCTCTCTTGTTATATGACTCTAAATCTGAGTCCTGAGTGCGGTCGGTGAAACAGACACACATATACTGCTCGACGAACTTTATCTATTTCATTCCTCTTGTGATATTTTATCATTACTAATGAAATACTAGTATTACTTTCTTTGCTATTCAAGGAATAAAAAAAAACAAACGGTGAAAGGCTAAATAAGAAAATGGCTTGACAATTTTAATAAAGCATCAAAAGTGTTAGGATCCAGGGAATCCAGCACATGAATTTGGACCGTTCATGGACAGTTTCATGTGTTGGATTTCCTGAACTATACTACTCATCTAATAAGTATCACATCAAAGTTTTGGGCACGCACCAACAAATAATTCACTTAGATCGATACTCTTCATCCCTCCGGTTTAGGAATTCAAGCACCATCGGTCCTTAAACTTGTTTTGCTAACACAATGAAGCAATGATATAAAAAAAAATTGGCATCGTCAAATTAAGTGAATATAGTACTTTTCCCCGACATCCATTTCTCTCATCTCCCTCTCAAAAACTTGAAATGACAAAAAGGAAAAGAGAAAGGTGGATTAAATTCTTAGAACCTCAAAATGGTCAAAAGGAACATCCCTAGCTTGCACGTGTATAGCTACTTGTGTGGTGGGACAGTTTGTATATCTGGCCTCCACTTTTACTCATGCCATGTAATTTTTTTTCTCAATATTGTATACATCAGCGGAGTTTGGAGCGGGGTGTCAGTATGTTAGTCCAAAAGGGGTTTTAGAGACTATCGAATCCCAAACGCCCATAACGGGACTCGAATCCTGGCCTCCCACATAGGAAGGACCAGGAGATGCCAACTGGACTAGAGCCCATTAGCCATGCCATCTCATTTACTCTGCCTATTTCTTGCAGGTATTATATATAGAATATGTGTTTTTTCCCCCTCAAAATGTACGTACCATGTGCTTGAAATTATGTATTCGAAAGTAAAAAATTTCAACATATGTGCATGTATTGATAGTTGATATATAAACCATGTAGAACATATAAAATTGTCATAGAGAGGCAATTTGTTTTATGTAGGATGAAATTTTCCACAATAGAATTGATTTAAGATATACGAGTATGTATTTTCCTAGTTCTTGGTCCGAGTCTCCCGTGCCAGATAATTAATACGAAAGGAAAAGAAAAGAAGTTTTGTTAACTTTCCTTTCGGAGGATGTTAGTCGTAAAATAATCAGTATGATGTAGAATTCACTACTATTATAAATGTAAACAGGGATCGATAGTCTTTTTTCTTTTGTACTGAAAAAAAAAGGAGGAAAAAAAAATTCTAATTAGAAAGGAATATTTGGATGTAGAAGGAATTCTAATTTGAAAAACTTGAGAGCTGCCGTTGCACACACTCTCTCTTTTTTTCTTTTTCTTTTTTTTTTTTCTTGAAATACATTCAAGAAACCTAATCTGACCTAATTTAGGAGGTGGAAAATAAGACCCCACAATTGATTAGAAGGTGGAAAAACCTAATCTGATGACCTAATTAATCTAGGAGGTGGAAAAACCTTATCACTTTGCTTTGATCTCATCGTATTCACTTTATGAATGGTACTCGCAACCTCTTTGTGGCTTGGATTTTGGTTCAATCCTCGATGTACCATTTGTCGAGTTTTTAATAAAATTTTCTTATCTATATTAAAAAAAAGGGGTACTCACAAGCTATACTTTGACTGAGGAATCTTGAAAATTTTACATAAATTGAATAAATAGCACCAACCATGCATGATATGTGGCTCGGCTCTGGTGACGTACTTTATTATTCTAAACAAAATCGCTTATCTTTGTAAAGTCATCAGGCCTACTTTTTTTTTTTTCTATAAAAAAGAGTCTGGGCTTTGGGTTTTGTCTTTATTAAAATTTTATAGAATTTGTTAGTTTTGCGTTTAATTTTTATGGATTATTGGTTCGTCTGGACGATAGGAATCGAAAAAGTAAAAAAATTTGACTTTTACCCCTTTTTTATTTTTAACTTTTGGATATTTCTAGGAAAAAAAGGGGTAAATATAATAATTTTATACTTTTCTGATTTCTTTTGCCGAGACGAACCAACAATTCACAAAAATTTTGACGCAAAACTAACAAATGCAAAAAAATTAAATAAAAACAAAACACAAAACTAAGAATACGTACATTTATTTATTTAATTATTCTATACTCTCGAGGATAGACCAAGCTTTGCTAGCCTTTGGTGCCATTGATCCCGAACACCCCCATATGCTCGCAAGAACTAAGATGGTGCATGGTTCAATATCCAATGGCCTTTTCACAAAATGATTGCCTCTCGGCCCTTTCCTTTCCATATAGTAGCTAGGCTAGCTCCATTTTTCACAAAGTTTTAAAAAAGTTGAAACAGAAAAAGGAGGGGAAAAAAAAGGGTTCACATTGTCTCTGGTCTAAGTTTTGGACTGGACGATACAATCCAAGCAAATATTCTTTCCGGTAAATATCCGATACGTTGGTATAAACAACGGTTTGGATTCACTCAGATACTCTTCCCGGTAAGAATATCTGAGGAAATTCAAATCATTAATTGCAGCAATGAAAGGTCCAGATTTGGACTATTTCGTCCGGTCTAAATCAAGGAACATAGAGGATCCAATTCGAAGAAAAACTTATGTTTGACTACTTTGTAAACAGAACAAAAAAGCCCATAAACTTTGTCACACTCCTATATGCTGCATGGCCACAATCACATCGTGAGGATTATGATCACATGTTTTCACTTTGACTATATTCCTGATCTCCAGCCCCCACTTGTTGGTTTTTCTTACTTGGGGATGGATGGAACCAGGGGCGGAGCTATCTGGTGGGGGAGAGGCACGTGCCATCCCGTTTAAAGAGCACTTTGGCAGAGTTGGTTGATGCGTGTGCCACGTCCAGGACCTTGATCACGCGAGTTCGATTCCCCCAGGCGTCAATTTTCTTTTCCTTTTGGGAAACTATTAGAGCACTCTCTCTCTCTCTCATTGTAAATTTTTGCATACAGGTCACAAGGTATTTTTCACTAATTGAAGAGGCGAGTGACCCATTTCAACATTAAATTTTTCCCCCAAGTTAGTACGATTTTTACTGTATTTTTCTTTACGAATATTGGTGTGTGTGAATGGACAGATAAAATAACTTCACGAATATGTCGATTTTCATATTTGCATGAATAAATTACGGGGTACACCTTTTTTTTTACACTTGGAGTGAAAGGAGGGATTCCCCATTGCCTCTGACACTTTTGAAACTTGTCTATTTAGTTATTTTTGTGGTGTTTGTTAACAGAGAAAGCAGTTAATGTTGGAGCTATTTAATTTTATTTTGTGATGGTGCTCACATATAGGGGGTTGGGGTAGGTGCCACCCGCACTTTCGAACACATAATTTTTTTTCTTTAGATTAATGTGGTTCGATTAGGTATTTACGAGGATGCAAAAAAAAAAAAAACTAATTCTTTGTACATATAATGTAAAATTTGCTATTTAGAGAATGGTTGGTTTGGATTGAGAAAAATTAGTCGTAATGTCTTCCATTTGAATACCAGAGTTGGAGTAAACTTGTATTCCCTCCGTCCCGATTTGTTTGTCCCTTTTCACTATTTGGGACCTCCTACAAAATTGTCAAACAAACACCGGGACGGAGGGAGTATTTCACAAAAAAGATCCACAACAAAACCTAATTTTATGACTTCCTACTTAATTTTCTTCCTCATATCTTTTTTTCTGCACAACATGTAACTAGAGTGCCACCCTGCGGCCGAATCTTGCCTCCGCCCCTGGATGGAACCCTTTTTTCACTCAAAAATATGCTCTCCCGGCCAACCCAAAAAGTAGTCGAGATCGAAGTGAAAATATGTAGAGCTGTTTTGTAGGGTAAATTTGAAAGAGAGAATATTTTATTATAATTCTTTGGAATTTTGCATACAAAGATCAAAATGATCTGAAGCAGTAGGAGATTTACATGTAAAGAGTTATAATTATAGGCTAGTGATTTTGCCACACCCTGCAAGTATATTTTTTGGTGCAAAAATACACTTGCAGGGTGTGACAATAACAAAAAAGAATGTGACAATAACAAAAAAAGGTATGACAATATCATTTCGCTAATTATATCGGGACATTACGTCAATTATGTTAGGTCTGCAATAACTAGTACTCCGCACGACTCAAGAAATAGCCACGTGCGGAAAAAGAAATTAATTAACAACTCAAAAAAGATACTACTTTTTACTTTTGAGTCCACATTTACTCTTTCATAGAGCATAGTTCTCTTTGCTTTTCAAAAAGTATTTTTCAAAAGATTCTTTCTATTTCTAACATTTTTCTCTATATCTCTCTCCACTTATTATCCATACTATTTTTCAAAACACAAACCAAACACGGTTATGCCAATGAAATATTGCAATGTGGCATTTATTTGAAATTTTATGGAGATCGCAGGTTTTTTTGCCTCATCAATGAGTAGTTTTTTAGTGCCGGGTGGGCACGGGTCACGTGGTGCCGAGCACCATTTCGGCCGTCCAAAATTTGGGCTGTTCAAAACATGTTTGGACGACCAAGATGCGTACTTGACACCACGTGACCCGTGCCCGCTCGGCACTGAAAAATTTCTCCTTATCAATGACCTGGACCACCTGGTCTTATGTCCCATGATGATCTAATAACATGGGAGTGCATCTAGCTAAAATCACGGGAGAACATAAGACAACTATCAAGCCATGACACATGCACCCAGGGGTGCCCCAGTTGTTCGGACAGATGCTCAGGTTTTGGGAGGCTGTGACTGGTGTGATCGCACTAGCTTGCTCCCTCGGGAGTTTGGATTGCACACTCGGATCCATTTAATGGTCTGGGTGTAGAACTGTTCAGGACCACGCTAGTGTGCATTCCCTTTCATATTTTGGGTCCAGTACCTCTGGTAGTTCCACTTCCTAATTAGTTGTTTGGCTCAATTAATTCGTGGAGTTGTCTTTCCCTTGTATCCATGTGCCTCCGCCTCTACCCATGTGCCTCTGCATCTGACTGTTGCAACACAACTTCGCCGCAAACGAGGAGAACACTATACCCAAAAGTGGAGGTACTAAGGGACTGGTGGGGCCTAGGCCCCTCCAACTTCAAAAAAAAAAAAAAAAACTTTTGGGTCAGATGCTCGTATCCAAAAAAATAAAAATTTTGTTTTACTCTTGAACAAATAAAACAAAGCTTCCAAACAAAACCCTCCCGTCTCATTCCATCGTTTTTGATGACTTACGAACTCGGCGACTCCTGTTGCTTTTCGTATTATTCTTTGATTGAACAGGCTTAAAATTGCTCGATTGAATCGGCTTCAATGTTCGATTTCAGCAAACAGGTGACTGTATATATCGAAAGGGAAATTGCGATGCATTTTAGTTTAGAGTCAGTCAATCTTAGATGATTTTTCGAGATTTGAAAACACGTCGGTTCCACTTTGATAGATTGTTAAACTACTTTTTGTTCTATTTTGATGGATAATCAATCTTGAAAAAGGTATTTTGGCTTATCATCTGACTATGGATATTGGTAATCGTTTTTTTTTCTTCTTATTTGTTGAGTAAGTAATATAGAAATATTTGACATTAAAAAATTTTCCGTTATAACTTGGCCCCCGAAATTCTTAATCCTATTTCCGCCACTACTATACAACATACCTTCATGAATTCAAGGTTGACGTTTGCCCATGTGTATTTCGTGGTTTGAGTGACCTCCGACCCCATAGCAAGTTGTATCTCAATGTTGGTGGTGTTGTTGAAGATGGGACTGATTATCTGATATTCAGGGAGTGCAAGTTATTTATTTATTTTTATTTTTTCCTCTTTTTCACAACTGAAATTTTTGTTAGTTGGTGTATATTATTCAGTGATACTTGTGAAGAGCGACCTACTTAAATCAAACCACGACAACCACTTCCCAGTGCAGTTGGTATGTCATCTCTTCCCTAAGGGGGAGGTCCTGGGTTCGACTCCGTGCTAACTCTAACATCCCCACTAACCCCGCTGATGTATGACGATTGAAAAAAAAAAAAAAATCAAACCACATTTTGTGAAGGTTTGGGTCCGACCCAATAGAAATCCTTAATGGGTACCGACGGGCTTTGGACCGATAGTGTATAGACCGCCTTGTGGCGCCTAGTTAGAGGATCCACACAAATAATCGAAACCGTTCATTAGTTTTATGACAATTTTTTCGAGTAGCCTTGTAGAAAAATTAGCTCCATTAAATAACTTTAAGTGATTCATCCAATTAACTTTAAGTGTACGTACATGAGTGTATGTACCTATAGAAGCACTCATAAACGAGTCAAGTTTCAACGTAGTTTTTAAACTTCCTTTGAGGTTTTAAATTAAATTTGAATAATTACCCAGTGGGGCCAAACAAGCCTTTAATTGTCTATGGATGTATATAGCGTACTTCAGAAACAGCCTAATGATCCCAAAAAATCAATACAATGTAGGGACCTACATAGTCCTAATCATAGCTCCAGATCCATTTTTGCAAAAAGTCTTTCGCCTCGGAGAGAAGCATGATCAACTACCAAACTCCAAAGCTAATCCCAAACCGCCACGTAATAGAGAAAAAAAACACATCGAAAAGTTCAAGAACACAACTTTTGAATACAACTTTCGAGCGCAATTGTGTTTGGAGTTGTCCGATGTACGTGGATCCATATACATCAAACGGACCGAGATGCAGTTGTGCCCGGAATTCGGTCCGAGCCTGCCGCGTGGCGAAATCTTAGTGAAGCTGTTAGACGCTCTCCATCACCGACGGACGCAATTAGTAGTCTTTACAATGAAAAAAAGCCGTTAAACGCGCCAAACAATACCCAGAACGGAAAACAGAAATATGAACACATCAACAAAATTGCTCCCAACAACAAAAATAGCCAAGCCTTATTCCGCGGCCTCAGGCGGTGGCTTGTGGCGGTGGGAGAGACGTCGCTCTCGTTCTCTTTGCTTCAACATTCCACCTCTCCCCACCCCCAACGCGAGATAGTATAATATATTCTGCATATATACATAAATACATACATACACAGATTTAAATTCTCAATTACCCATTTTGTCATCTCTCTCTCTCTCCCCCTTCAAAACCTCCCAATCTCTCTCCTCCTGCATGTACGAACAAAACCCAGTGAATACAATACCTGGGTTTTCTCTCTTTTTGGTGGATTGATGATTAAGGTGCGGTTAAATGAAGGATTCATTGATGTTCAAATTTTTTTTTTTTATTTTAAATTTCAATTTCCATATGCTGTTCTTTCGTGTTATTTTACCTTCATTGATGGAGTTTGTATTTTTCTAATGAGATAAGTGAATGCGAAAGTCGATGATTTCAATATGTTGTGGTTTGTTTCTTTTCTCTGTTGTATTTGGCAATAAGAAAATTTTCCAGAGGAAATAAACTTATGAATTGAAGAACAGAATTTCTATTGATTACTATCTTTTCATCTCTTTCATGAACATGCCACTCCCGTAATTTAATTCTAGTCTTGATTTTATTTGGTTACTCTGGACTCCAACCGGGGCAGGGTCGCAAGAAGATAATATATTGTTTCTTCCCTTCGAGGTCTCAGGTTAAAAGCTATCGACACTTGTAGAGTCGGTCCATACAGAGTTTTGTACCAGTTTTAATCGGGGTTCCTGGCAGTGGACGATGGGATTGGTCACCAGGATTAGCACGCTCCTAGTCCGGGCATCCTGAGTCATAGAAAGAAGGAGATAATCCAACATTTGTACATATTTTGGCTTGTGGGTGCGTATAGATTGTAGCGAAACTTGAAGCTTGAGCTCATACTGAAATACTTGAAACGTCGGGAACGTATTACGTATCAAGTGAAACACGTAAATCTAGTGCTCTGTTGTGTTTTTGCTTTCAGTATCTCTATCTTGTGCATCCATATTCTTAGATTACGCGTTTGGGTTCTGCAAATCCTAATGTGAAAGCCAATGAAGATTGAATATGCGTACTCGCGTGATCGGGCACAAGATCACTTGGGTCTCGGAGATCGCCATCGGGATTGTTTGTAATCTTCCATTCAATGTTTGTTGTACAAAATTGCCATCTACATATAGATATAGCCTCTTAGGTATGTAGCATGTACCTAGACCATTAATGCAATGCAATATTTTACCACCTAACATTGATTCCATATTACCATTTGTGGATAATATTCCTGTTGCCTTTCGTTCCCATCTTTATACTTGCAAGTTGCAACTACAGAGTCAATTTTAATTTCCTATTCCCTTTCACTCAGATGCCTGATTTGGCCATGGATGGATTATATGGAGAGAATCCGTTACAAGAACCAAGTGAACCCGGCATTCCTTCCAAGGAAATTTTCACAGAGAGGTCTCCTACAAGTCCGTCGAGTACTTGCAGTCCTGAGAGTGACTCTATCGATCTAGCTATGGTTGGAGGTTTCGACACCTCTATCGACCATTTGTATCACAATATCTACGAGATGCTGAGCTCCGATCAATCCCCATCGAGGCGCAGCTTTCTCTCTTACGGTGAGGAGTCAAGAATCGATTCTGAATTGCGATTTTACGCTGGAGGTGATTTCGGAGTGGTGGAAATAACAAAACAGGTGGTGGTGGAAAATAAAGAAGCAGAAAATTTGTCTAAGACACCAAATGGAACCAAGAATAAGAGTGCTCAGCCTAAGAGGTTCTCTATCTTGGCATTGGGCTCTGAAGCCAATGCAAAATTGAGTCCAAAGGGTAAATCTTTCCGCGATAGACCTCTTACTAGTAAGAGGAATGGGAAGATTCCCAAAAAGCCAAATGCGATTTTGTCCATGAAAATTGACAGAAGTAATCCCCAAGTGCAACATGGTAATGGGCATTCTCTTGAGGCACGATATCTTGGACCATATTTGCTTAAACAAACAAGGCATCTGATTTTGTCAGGTGAAAATCCTCAGAAATCTCTAAAACTGGCTCTTAAAGCATTGAAATCATTTGACAGTTGTGCAAATGAAAAACCAAATTTAGAGCTAGTCATGTGTTTGCATGTCATTGCGACACTGTACTGTAGCCTGGGCAAGTACAACGAGGCGATTCCTGTTCTTGAGCGTTCAATTGAAATTCCAGTGATCGATGAAGGCCCAAACCATGCACTTGCTAAATTTTCAGGGTGCATGCAGTTGGGAGATACGTATGCGATGCTAGGGCAGATTGAGAATTCAATACTGTGCTACAGTGGGGGTTTGGAAATTCAAAGACAAGTCCTTGGCGAAAAAGACCCTCGACTTGCTGAGACTTGTCGATATGTGGCTGAAGCCCATGTTCAAGCATTCCAATTCGACGAGGCTGAAAAGCTTTGTCAGTTGGCTCTTGAAATCCACAAAGAAAATGGCTCCCCAGCTTCTCCTCATGAAGCCGCGGATAGGAGACTTATGGGACTTATTTTGGAGTCAAAGGGAGATTATGAAGCTGCACTTGAGCATTATATTTTAGCAAGCATGGCAATGTCTGCAAATGGGCAGGAAACAGAAGTGGCTTCCATTGAGTGCAGCATTGGCGATGCGTATTTGTCTTTGGCGCGATATGATGAGGCTATTTTTGCTTATCAGAAGGCACTCACGATGTTTAAATCAACAAAAGGAGATAACCATCTTTCCGTTGCCTCAGTCTTTGTCCGTTTGGCTGATTTGTACAACAAGGTTGGAAAATTTAGAGAATCCAAATCTTACTGTGAAAATGCACTTCGTCTTTATGGAAAGTCGGTCCCTGGAAGCCCCTCGGAAGAGATTGCTAGCGGACTCATCGATGTTTCTGCTATTTTTGAATCTATGAACGAACCGGAGGAGGCACTCAAATTGCTCCGTAAGGCTTTGGATGTATACGGAAATGCACCAGGTCGGCAAAACACAGTTGCAGGAATTGAAGCCCAGATGGGGGTACTTTACTATATGATGGGGAGTTACTCAGATTCTTATGACTCGTTCAAGAATGCTATATCGAAGTTTCGGGAAGTAGGGGAGAAGAAATCTGCTCTCGTTGGTGTTGCACTGAACCAAATGGGTCTTGCCTGTGTGCAGCTTTGTGCCATAAAAGAGGCTGCAGATTTGTTTGAAGAAGCCAGGAGTATTTTGGAGAGCGAATATGGGCCGTATCACCCGGAAACTCTAGGGGTCTACAGCAATCTTGCTGGAACTTATGATGCAATGGGAAGGTATTTATTTCTTCCATTTATCTTAATATATAAGTTCTTTTCTATCTTGTGAAATTCTGATTATAAAGCTTTCAATGAACGCAGGTCAAGCGATGCGATTGGAATCTTGGAATTCGTGGTGGGAATGAGAGAGGAGAAGCTTGGAACAGCAAATCCAGATGTGGATGACGAGAAGCGAAGGCTGGCCGAGTTATTAAAAGAAGCAGGCAAAGTCAGGGGCAGGCGCGGCAGGTCACTCGGAAACCTTCTCGACACCAACTTGCGCGTTTTCGCAAAAGATGGCACCAGGGTTTCATGATGCCGTTGCATATCTGCTTGCTTGGATGTAAAAAATGTGAAATCAGTCGTTGTTTTGAGGGGTTGGTGAAATTCCCATGTCATTGTCCTCTTTGTATAAAACTTACTATTATGGTACTTCAATAATAAAGGAATGGTGGAATTTCAGTTTTCCATTGTTGTTATACCAAACAAAATCCCTGTTACTGAACTTCCACTTCAATCTCCAATACAAGGTGGAGATGATGACTCCTTATCGCCTTGTTTGATAAGATGTCATGAACTAATATCAATTCAAAGTATGCATAGGAGGGATGCTACGTAGACAGATAAATATAATGAGGGGCTCGATCGCATCGGGCGGTTCTAAACACGTCATCACTCACTTTGTTCGGATATTTTAATCTGTCATGCAAAAAATAAGCTCAATCCCATATCATTAACTCATTCTCGTAAACTAATTTTTCTTTTTCGTTTTTGTGTGTTTCGTTCGTCTTTTCTAATTTTTTGTTAGATTTGCCTGATTTTTTTTTGGATTAATCATCCGTCACGACAAGAGGAGTCTAAAAAGTAAAAAAAAAAAAATTATGATCAAAAGCAAAAAAAAAGTTCACTAAAGACGAAAAAGTATCAAATAGCTGTCTTTTTGGTCTAAATTGTCGTCTTATATAAATTTTTTCCAATATCAGTCCATTTTTATTATACTTTTTCAATTCCTGTCGTCAAGACGAATGATTAATCCTAAAAATTACAAAAACAAAACAAAAAGTTACAAAAAATAAAAAATACCGAAAAAAGTAATGGACAAATAAGCTTACAAGAACACACTACTTAATCGAATAAGACACTCGATTTGATTTGGTTGGGTTTGGTAATGATTTGGACGAGATTAAAAGGTCATGACTACTATGATCACATTTGTTGCCTATTTTTGTGAATGGAACTCAGGGCTCCACATGTCTCTATCTATTGCTTTCGATTTTTCTGGCAAAGGGAGGTGCTATATATATATATACACACTTTTATTAGGTCAATAAAACATAGGTGTACAAAAATGGAATACAAAAGAGTGGGAAAATATTAAAGGCATGCCCTAATCCTACCATTTCGGAGCTACGAATTGACGGATTCATGTGTGGGGTCTATTGTTAATTAAGCAGATGATCCGAGGATCCCCTGTCCGAGTGAAATCCGGACAGGGGCCTGTCCCAGTCTTCCGAGCCGTTGATCTCGCAAATCAACGGTTGAGATCTGTCGAGTTAAAACGACGTCGTTTTGAACCAAAAAGTGTTCGGTAGATCTCAGCCGTTAATTTGCGAGATCAACGGCTCGGAAAACTGGGACAGGCCCCTGTCCGGATTTCACTCGGACAGGGGATCTGGTCTCGATGAATTCATACTATTTTGTAGTTACGAGGTGGGTGGGATATCCAACGAAGAAGACCGAATAACTTCCAAAAAAATGCAAATTATGTTAGTTTCGTAATACGATATCGAAGAGGCAAGGACGGAACCAAAATTTTACCCTAGCAGTGGCGAAATATATACTAAAAAAATTTAGTGGTGGCGAGACTATATAAGTTGGGCATAATATTTTTTTTTACATATAATAATTGCATTTTCTAAAATTCTTGTCGTGACGGTCGTCGCCATTAGACCCCCGGTCCCATCCTTGCGAAGAGGGTTACCCCACATCACGAGAACGATTACATAAGTTTCTTTTTGTTTGTGGGCTGTAAAAATTCATCGTACGTTCACGAAAGAAGGAAATCAAAATAATTGAATTCATTTTTTAACGATCAAGCAAACAATTAAAAATGTCTTTTTAGACAACCCATGTGGCTTTGCTAAAAAAGCACACACATAATTTTCGTATGTAGATCAAAAGTTAAAAAAATGTGCTTTAAATTAAGGTCCAAAATAAAACTTCCTGATAGGGGTGATACCGGTCTGGTTTCAACCGGTTTTGGCATATTTTTCGGTCGAAACCGGTTATCCGGTTTGAGATTTTTAGAAACCGGAACCGGTTGACATAATCCGGTCTGGTTTCGACTGGCTCAACCGATTTCGGTCCGGTTTAACCGGTTTTCATTTATGGGCCATATTTTGGGCCTAACACATCAAAAAAATCCACAATTCAACCCACAAAATATCAACCAAAAACCCATAATTCAATCCATTTTTTTGGGCCCAATAAAAAAGGATCAATTTTGAACCCAATACATAAAAAAAACCCATAAAAACATAATTAAGCCCATAAAAACAGTTTATATATATATGATTGATTTTATATAATAAATATATTTATTAGACCAATATACATATATATAACCGGTCCGGTTTCAACCGGTTTTTAAAACACATAAACCGGATCGAAATTATTTTTCCGGTTTATAAAATTTTATAAACAGGAACCGGATCGAAATTATTCAACTGGTTTAAAAAATTCAGTCCGGTCCGATTTTTCCGGTTTCGATCAATTTTTCGGTCTCGATTAACAACCCTACTTCCTGATCTAGATACTCTCTACGAAAAGGCTATGACGTCCTTTCATTTCTTTCCTCTCACTTCTTTTTTTCTCGAAAAGTAGACTTGCACGTAAACTAGCGCAGACAAAGAGAGGGGATTGGCAGTCGGCCAGTTTTCGGCCCATTTCGGATTTACTTTTATGATAGGAACCATTCAATTCGTAGTAGAACTCCTCGATAACTTGAGCCATGCCAAATATTTTGTTTATCGAGTATGAATAATAAGAGTGCATTTATGTCTCCGAATTGAAATTGGATTTGGCCAAACTCTATCAAACACATTTAATAAAAAATAAATCACTCCGATTAGATATTAATTAGTATTCGATTAACATGAATTTTGACATAGCTAAAGTCTTGATGAGTTCTACGACATGAACAACTCTGATCATGAAAGTGAACCCGGCATGTACCGAAAACCGGCTACGGTGCAGTCCCTGCGACAAGCCATGTCCGAAAAAAAAACTTGTGTAGTCTCTGTTTCTGTTGTTCATCGTACGTTTACATAAAAAGATTAAAGAGGAATCACAAAGAAATTGATGAAAAAGTGTGGAGACATCACTTTAAAGTATGTATAGATTCCACTATATATCATATATATGTTGAATGGTGGTAAATTGACTCAATTGGGTTTGCCAATATGGCAATTATACAGTTTAACTCGGGGCAATTATATAATTAGTTCGAATATACTATCCAGGTCGATAGTGTATCCGCCCTCTGTATTCCATCGACAAACTGGCCGTTAGTGCTTAAGACAAGCCTGAGCGATGGGTACCGGAGGGTCGGAATGGGAACCATCGGCAATGAGCTTTGCTACAATTCTGTTGGCAGCCTCTGTGTAGTGAATCCCATCCCAGCTAATGTACTTCGACGGATCTTTGCATACTGGTCCGGTGAGCTTCGCACGTTCGTAGTTTTGCGCATAGTTTCCGGCAATTTCTAGGTCTCTCGCGCCACAACCAATTCCCGGAGCTCCGCAGCAGTACTTGAATGGTTCATCGAATCCTGAAATCACATCCAAGGAAAATTAGAAACAAAATCAAAAAGAATTTTTGCCTTTTGTACTCAAATTCATTCGCGATTTCGGTTGTGTCTAGTGGTATTGCAATTGACATAAGTATTTTAGCTAGGGGTTCTAACTCTAAAATCTTAATTAACAAAACGATGTCTGAGAAGCGATATAAAACTGCTACTAGTCCAGTGGTCACTGGTCAGCAGTGACGTATTCGGAGGTTCTGAATTCGAGCTGATGGACTAACATCGACAGTGCTTGTAATAATCTAAGTCGAACCCGGTAAGACTACTTGGGTTGGTTTATAATATACCTTGACTGTTTGGGTTGACAAACAGAGAGTATTTAGCAGAGTAGACATCCACAAGGGTAATGGCTGCGCCTGGGTACTTTGCCCTCAGCTTGTTAACCCTGTCCTTGAGTTCATCATTGAACTGCTGAGCCACATTGTTGGAAGCTTTCACGCAGCCGTGCTCGTCTGCGGCGGCACATGGAGAACCGTCTTGCTTGCATTTCTCCAGATGCTTCCACGCCAGGCACCCGAACGGGCCCGTGTTGTGGATCCACAGGAACTTCGCTCCGTTGCTCAGTAGCCGCTGCAACCATATAAGATCACAAATCAAGACGGAGAGAGAAAGAGAGGAGGAGATCGGCGGACCCTAAATCACATACATAAGTTTCATTTCTTGGGTTATGTTTAAAACAAAATAAAAACTAGCTTATGTACTAGGGTCTCAACAATACTCCAGGTTCGGGCGTTGAGAACAATAAGATGGATGCTCGTCTATCCAAAAAAAAGAGATGGATTCTCAATTCAAATTTGGTAAATCAACTGATGTTAATCCTTTCAATCCTAAAAGAAGTTATGGCCAGAATACAGTGGAATAGTTATTGGATTCTTTACCGGTTTTGGGGTTATGTTATGTTAATTGCTATGCTTGCTTGGTGACACTTAGAGGTCTTTGAGATGACATGTTTAAGTTTGTTGAACATCATTTAATACCTTGTTAGCTCTATAACTTGATATCAAATGGTTGTAAAATGGATTAGGGGACGTTTGGTGGCCTTGTTAACCTTTGGGCATGTGTTAGCTTGGTAAAATGTTATATGGTGTTATCATACATTTGTTTGATCATTCCAATGGAGAAACATGCTAATATGAGTTAGCCTATGACTAGGTAACGAGCTGGTCAAATGGGAGGTGTCGAAACCGTAAGTTTGACATATTCCAGTCGAATCGAAGGTGAGTGTGTCTGATATGGTTCTTCTCAATAAGATATTGCTGTGATGGTGAGTGTATATCTTGCTAATAGTTTTTTAGCTTTCGATATGATTATCGTTAAATAGATAATGCAGTGGAGGTGATTGTATATCAATGATATCACGCTAACCGAGATTTAGCTATTAATATGGATATATGTGGTGGAGATTGTATATCATGCTATTGTTGTTTAGCTTTTGATATGTTGTGAATGTTAGAATGTGAGGCACACCATGTCGTAAGCCATATCGTTCAATGGACGATGGTTGGGAGCATGGTGTGTGGGACACGAGATTTGGATGTGATATGCGTGTTTGATAAATGTGCATGCTAATGGGTGTTGTTTGAACCGCCGAAGGTTAGCGTGTGAGGCATACCATGTCGTATGCCATGCCGGCTAATTGTCGATGGATGGGAGTATGGTATGTGAGACACCTCTTCTTGGGTACATGCGATGTGACAGACGTGTCACTGCATGTGATGTGATTATATTCATGTTGTTGTGCATTAAATATTACTACTCTGTTGGGTGGTCAGGTTGGTTATAACTGTTGTATACATTCGAGTATTTCAGTTACGTTGGTGATGTGTATTCTTGTTGATATTCCTTCGGGTATTGTGATATCTTATCGAGCAATTCTATGTCTCACACACTCTGATTTTCTTTTTTGGATTGCCAAATAGTAGATGGCTTAGAGCGGGTCCACTACCGGTCAACGTGTTGAGGTGTATTCGAGTGTTAGCTTTGGGAGATGTTGATGGTCGAGCTTGTGTAGGTAGTTAATGAATGAATTGATTTGTATAAGTTGTAATTAAGTCATCTATATAATATTACAGGGAAGTGTTTGAATCCAAAAGACAACCAATGGTCCAAAATTGTCCCCTCTATAAATCTAGATCGTTGGTTGTTCAAAATGGCAGCTTGGTAAATACTTAACATTTTTTGAGCATTGCCAATCACACATTCCCTACCTAATTTGGAAATCTGATTTCCAAAGACCCTAATTTGAGCAATCAACACCTTGATTTCCAGACCCTAATTTGAGCATTCCTAATTTGGAATGGAATTATAAGAAGTACGGGCTTCATAGCCTTATTAATAGGAGTTTTTTTTTTTGTTGTTGTTGCCATAATCGTTGCCATTAGGAAAACAATCAAGCATATTTTTTCATGAAGTATGATTTTGATTTAATTTTATTTCCTTTTCCAAAACCTAATTTTGTTACTTTTTCCTTTTGGTTCAAAATTTGAAACCTTCTGCAATGCTGTGTTTTTCTTTCTCTCTCTTCCTTGATCACTTTCCCAAGTTTAACGACGGTAGTTCCTCCACTCCACAAGCCAATTGTTCTTCTACATAGGTTTGCACCTTCTCTCTCTCTCTCTCTCTCTCTCTCTCTCTCTCTCCACTCCACAAGCCAATTGTTTTTTTTTTTTTATCTCCCTCTCTCTCCCTAATCGTTTCTCTTTCTCTCTCTCTCCCTAAATGTTTTCTTTCCAATTCTCTTTTCCGTCTCCCTGACTCTCACCCTCTCTCCAATTCTCTCACCCTCTCTCCAATTCTCTCACCATAGGTATGGCTTTTTACTTCGTTTTTTTCTAGTTCTTCATTATTGTATTATTTTTGTCCGGTTCTATTTGTTAAGTTCAACTCCAAAAAATTTCAATTACGCTCGGTTCAAATCAGAGTGACGGCTGTACTGACTATAATGTTTGAATCTATTTTTTTTTTGAGAACATACAAGGAGGGAGAGGGTTTCAATTTGAGCAATTCAAAAGTGCATTGGTAATGAAGAAGTTCATTCTATAGGATTGAAATGAAGAAGTTTTTTTTTTTTTTACCCTCACAATAAATAGGATTTGGAAAAAGTTTAATCATGATTGCCCCCACATAATGATTTTACTTTTTTTCTATCCATTTGGTTATGAAATTCTACGACTTTCAAGTTATTTGCCATCATCGAAATCGTGCATAGCACGGGTCTTTTCGAACATCTATACAATATGTAGAGGGGTTTTTCATAAATCCCGTGCTATGTACAGCTAACTACAAAATGCCAAACAAAAAAAAAATTCAAAAAGAGCTAACTATACAAAATATTCTTTTAAGACTTTTTATATCTACATTTCAAAATTGTGAATTTTTTTACTATCACAAAATATCTGCGGGGTTTTGAGTCAAAACATATGAAAAAAATTGATGCACTAAAGGAAATACGTAAACAGTAACGAAAGGTAAGACTTTTTTCTTCCAGTGGTTTCAAGAAAAAAATTGAAAAAGTAGCTATTTCTATTATCGATCATTTTATAATAGTAGTTCACCAGTCAACTTGAAGGTTTGGTGGTTGTGCTTTGACAAGGTAAATAATTGAAATATTTTGACGGCATAGATAAAAAAGGGGTAATAGCCGATATTTTCCTGCCTATGAATTTGGATAATAGCCGATATTTTTTTTTAAAGTATTCTCCTTTGTTTCTATTTAGTTGGAGAAATTCAAAGCAAGTATTGTGTCTAATATCTTTCTCAATTTTATGGACGTGCATATGTGTTTATTATTCCTGCTCCACAACCTATGTACCATGAACATTGTGCCTCTGTGGTAACCTTCGTGTTAAAAGTTGATTGGTCAGAAGAATGTTTGCACATTTCCAAAGGTACTAAGTTGTCCTTCTCCTTCTATTGTCACATCATTGTTAAAGCATTGTGGAATGGTCCAATAACATTTTAGTCAATTTAACTTTATTGGATTTTTAATACGCGTGTTGCGTGATTTATGAATTTTCAACAAATTTTACCTATGCTTTGCTTATTTTATTTTATATGAATTTACTTTGCTTTTGTCCATTTTGTTATGAAACAATACTTTAAGTTGTGCAGATTGAGTAAAAAAAAAATTGAAACATAATTTTAAGATCTCGAAATTGGTCTGTAACTTAAAATGGTCACTCTTTTAGTGCTAATAAACATTCGTCACAAGGACACCAAAATTATAATCAATATCACATTACTCAAACTATTGGTATTTACAAATTGTATCAATAACACATTACTCAAACTACTGGTACATCTGTGTTTTTTGATTTGATCAAGATTTATGCGTTTGCGTTTGTTCTATGCATCTTAGTTGGTTAAATTTGTTGTTCAATTTTAATTTGTGTGTGCTGAATGTTCGAGCCGTGCCTTCAGGTACGGGCATTCGCTAGTTGGTGGATATGTTGAGGTATAGAACTTATTAAGTATTGTAATAGAGGTTGTGGTTCTTAGTTGTGCGTGCTTGTGATTGGTTGGTCAGTACGTTGACTTAATTCTGTTTTATTGTGAGAAGTCTTTTGCTGGGTGTTTATTCTGTCAGGTTGTGTTGTTTGGTTTGGTCTTCTGTGTGGAATGCCACGTGGCCGCACTGACTTGGGCCCACTTTGGGTGCTGTTTGAGGGGCGGGGCGTGATAATACGCATATCCGGTACTCACCTCATGTGAGATGACGTTAAAAACAACCATTGTATCCAAAAAATTCTTCGAAAAAGTGGAGTTTGATATTTCATTTAGACTATGTTTAGAAAGCATTGCGTTACTAGTCCTTTTATATGTCCTTACTTCCCGCTTGAGAAATTGTAAATGTGCATTTCATAAATTTATAAACCCCATTCAAGATAGAATAGTGACGACAACAACTGTATCATTCATAGAATCATAATTTTATTTTCAATGTTCTTGTTGGGACCGAAGGACATATCAATGAATGGACAATAGCTTGATGGCATATATTAGACGTGGCAATCTCAATCCATATGTTGTAACCTGTCCAAATCCGCTCATTTATAACCCAACCTAATCCGTCCATATTATATAATGGGTTCATATGGGTTGAACCCATATTTATATGGGTTCAAATGGGTTCAATATGGGTTGTACTTAAAAGACTCAAATTAACTTGTTTGCTTCTGTCACCGTGTCTCGCTGTCTTGTTTCTCGTTGTTCTTCTTTCCTTTCTATATCGCTGGTACAGGAAAGGCAGCATGTAATTCTTTCCTTTTTACATTTCCAGCTACTAGTATAAAATGATTTCAATCACTGTGTCTCGTTTGTCCTTTATAATGTGCAACCCAACTAATGGTCAATTTTCGGCCTCATTTTTTTAGGAAATTCAAACACAACATAAAAACACCACTGAAAATTTTTGGTGATTTAAAATACGATAGAAATGTCAAGGAATTCAACGGATTGTTGCAAATCAGGATATTAAATCCACTAAACTCTAGCTATAAACCATAAAAAAACTTCACATGTTTTAAAAGGTGTAAATTTTTTATTGAAACTCGTAAATTTTTTTAAAAGGACAAAAAATAATTCAAAAAGCTGTCTTTTGATTTTTTTTTTCTTTTTTGTCTTTTTAAAAAAAATTTATGAGTTTCGATCAATTTTTTTTTACTTTTTCAGTTTCTCTCGTCAATACGAATCAATAAGTCAAAAAAGTTTGACACAAAACTAACAAATACAAAAAATATAAATGTAGACAAAAAAAAAAGGTTTTCTTGGTTGTTTTCTCTCAATTCATACGAGATCAGGGTATAACATAGTTGAAAAAAAGTTTGAATGAAATGAGAAAAATGACCAAATTAAAAAGACCCAAAAAAAATACCTAAAAAGTTTGCCAAATTCACCCTAACAAAGATTTGTGCACCTTTATCAGATTTTTCAAATTTTAACATTAAATGTGTACTTTGTTACGTACTTCATACTCTATAGAATTTTGGCCACGTACTGATTCATAGCAAAAAAAATCAAGCCAGGGTCATTGGCTCTTTCCTCTGAAGTAATTGTCATGCATGCTACGAATTTTCCTCCTACCATTCAATGCAATTGTCATCAAACGACCTAAGACTTTTCAAGTCTTTCTGTTTGAGTACTTTGTAAACCCCTATAACTTTCCACATAATAGTGGGTCCACACGCCCTTGAGAGAACTCACTCTATGGCGATCATTCAACAATCATTCATAACCACGCCTATGGCAAAGCATGTACGGCTGAAAGTTTGAGAATAAAATCCTTGTACAATTCTTAATCATAATACATGATTGATTAAATCACAAAAATGTGTAGATCAAATTTTCTATATCAATTTGAAGCGAACTGCAGTTTTTTTTTTTTTTTGAACGGCAAAAGAAAATTTTATTAAACTCGAAAATGGTATTTTGAGTAAAAGGGAAGGGAGAACCAGAAAGTTCAACCCAACCCTACAAAGATAAACAAAGACAAGGTACATAAAAGAAAAAATACACCCAAATACTCCTAAATAATGAGACGTCTAGCACCATCAAGATTTCTTTTAATATCTTCCACCGTATACACCTTGATATCAAATTTGGCTTTGATCCATAAAGCTGCCCTTGTTTTGGTTTGCTCTACCACTTGGTTACGATCCGCAGCTTTATTGTTGAAAATAGCATCATTCCTTGCAATCCAAATAGACCATAATGTTGCATAAAAGCAACATTCTCACATATATTTTTCCAAATTTTTGAACCCAGACGAAAACCACCAGGAAGATAAATCCAACAAATTTGAATGAGCCACCCAAGTTAGGTTCCCCCAATCTGCTATTTTTGTCCAAATATATGTAGAAAATGGGCAAGAAAGAATCACATGTATTGGTGTTTCCAGTTCCAGTGAACAAAACGGGCAAGTCAATGCTTGCTCGTCCAATCCCACAATTATATTTCTACTGCTCAAAATTGACCTTGTCGCAATCCTGCTCTGACATTAATCAATGTCAGAGCAGGATTAATGTCAGAGCTAATTAAAAAAAAAACTCTAGTTGCAACATTAATCAATGTCTTATCTTTGTTGCAACAACTCAGCCTTCTTTTTGGGTGTCTCTTATAGGGAGCCAGTTAGGAGTGTACCATTTCACGCGGCCAGTTTAGAGATGTTGAAGTTAGTAGAAATGACGCAGTGGAATTCATGAAGAGAATATATAGTTGCGTACTAATCTAAACGAATAAACACTCGAATTCACAAGCACAACTTGCGTACAAAGAAAATAAGAGAGAAACTCTGAATTTTATTGTTGTAAAAGATTTAATAATTGAATAGGTTACATCCCTTTTTATAAGACCCTAACCCTAGAAATCCTACTGAAAAAGAAATCCAAAATAACGCCAAAACAAGTGGCATTAAAGAAAAGATAATTCCTAATTAAATAAAACAAAATCCTAATTCTTGTAGACCGAAAATCCTAATAAAGTTGAAAATTAAAATCAAACCGAATACTGAAAGTACTTATGGGTCGGCATTAGGAGTCAAGCAAGCTAGAGTCTCTCTCCCCTTTTTAGTCTTTACGCTTTAGTCTTCCTCTCATACCCGGGGGGGGGGGGTGGCGATGAAGAGGCTTAATATTGGCCACGTACTGATTCATGGCAAAAAAAATCATGCCAGGATCATTGGCTCTTTCCTCTGAAGTAATTGTCATGCATGCTACGAATTTTCCTCGTACCATTCAATGTAATTGTCATCAAACGACCTAAGACTTTTCAAGTCTTTTTGTTTGAGTACTTTGTAAACCCCTATAACTTTTCACATAATAGTGGGTCCACACGCCCTTGAGAGAACTCACTCTATGGCGATCATTCAACAATCATTCATAACCACGCCTATGGCAAAGCATGTACGGCTGAAAGTTTGAGAATCAAATCCTTGTACAATTCTTAATCATAATACATGATTGATTAAATCACAAAAATGTGTAGATCAAATTTTTTATATCAATTTGAAGCGAACTAGAGTTTTTTTTTTTTTTTTTGAACGGCAAAAGAAAATTTTATTAAACTCGAAAAGGGTACATCGAGTAAAAGGGAAGGGAGAACTAGAAAGTTCAACCCAACCCTACAAAGATAAACAAAGACTTCATATTGGCCACGTATTGATTCATAGCAAAAAAAAATCAAGCCAGGGTCATTGACTCTTTCCTCTGAAGTAATTGTCATGCATGCTACGAATTTTCCTCCTACCATTCAATGAAATTGTCATCAAACGACCTAAGACTTTTCAAGTCTTTCTGTTTGAGTACTTTGTAAACCCCTATAACTTTCCACATAATAGAGGGTCCACACACCCTTGAGAGAACTCACTCTATGGCGATCATTCAACAATCATTCATAACCACGCCTATGGCAAAGCATGTACGGCTGAAAGTTTGAGAATCAAATCCTTGTACAATTCTTAATCATAATACATGATTGATTAAATCACAAAAATGTGCAGATCAAATTTTCTATATCAATTTGAAGCGAACTAGAGTTTTTTTTTTTTCTTAAACGGCAAAAGAAAATTTTATTAAACTCGAAAAGGGTACATCGAGTAAAAGGGAAGGGAGAACCAGAAAGTTCAACCCAACACTACAAAGATAAACAAAGACTTAATATTGGCCACGTATTGATTCATAGCAAAAAAAATCAAGCCAGGGTCATTGGCTCTTTCCTCTGAAGTAATTGTCATGCATGCTACGAATTTTCCTCCTACCATTCAATGCAATTGTCATCAAACGACCTAAGACTTTTCAAGTCTTTCTGTTTGAGTACTTTGTAAACCCCTATAACTTTCCACATAATAGAGGGTCCACACGCCCTTGAGAGAACTCACTCTATGGCGATCATTCAACAATCATTCATAACCACGCCTATGGCAAAGCATGTACGGCTGAAAGTTTGAGAATCAAATCCTTGTACAATTCTTAATCATAATACATGATTGATTAAATCACAAAAATGTGTAGATCAAATTTTCTATATCAATTTGAAGCGAACTAGAGTTTTTTTTTTTAATTTCTTAAACGGCAAAAGAAAATTTTATTAAACTCGAAAAGGGTACATCGAGTAAAAGGGAAGGGAGAACCAGAAAGTTCAACCCAACCCTACAAAGATAAACAAAGACTTAATATTGGCCACGTATTGATTCATAGCAAAAAAAATCAAGCCAGGGTCATTGGCTCTTTCCTCTGAAGTAATTGTCATGCATGCTATGAATTTTCCTTCTACCATTCAATGCAATTGTCATCAAACGACCTAAGACTTTTCAAGTCTTTCTGTTTGAGTACTTTGTAAACCCCTATAACTTTCCACATAATAGTGGGTCCACACGCCCTTGAGAGAACTCACTCTATGGCGATCATTCAACAATCATTCATAACCCCGCCTATGGCAAAGCATGTACGGCTGAAAGTTTGAGAATAAAATCCTTGTACAATTCTTAATCATAATACATGATTGATTAAATCACAAAAATGTGTAGATCAAATTTTCTATATCAATTTGAAGTGAACTGCAGTTTTTTTTTTTTTGAACGGCAAAAGAAAATTTTATTAAACTCGAAAAGGGTACATCGAGTAAAAGGGAAGGGAGAACCAGAAAGTTCAACCCAACCCTACAAAGATAAACAAAGACAAGGTAAATAAAAGGAAAAATACACCCAAATACTCCTAAATAATGAGACGTCTAGCACCATCAAGATTTCTTTTAATATCTTCCACTGTATACACCTTGATATCAAATTTGGCTTTGATCCATAAAGCTGCCCTTGTTTTGGTTTGCTCTACCACTTGGTTACGATCCGTAGCTTTGTTGTTGAAAATAACATCATTCCTTGCAATCCAAATAGACCATAATGTTGCATAAAAGCAACATTCCCACATATGTTTTTCCAAATTTTTGAACCTAGACGAAAACCACCAGGAAGATAAATCCAACAAATTTGAATGAGCCACCCAAGTTAGGTTCCACCAATCTGCTAAAAATGGGCAAGAAAAGAATCACATGTATTGGTGTTTCCAGTTCCAGTGAACAAAATGGGCAAGCCAATGCTTGCTCGTCCAATCCCACAATTATATTTCTACTCTCAAAATTGACCTTGTCGCAATCCTGCTCTAACATTAATCAATGTTAGAGCAGGATTAATGTCAGAGCTAATTAAAAAAAAACTCGTAGTTTCAACATTAATCAATTTCTTATCTTTGTTGCAACAACTCAGCCTTCTTTTTGGGTGTCTCTTATATAGGGAGCCAGTTAGGAGTGTACCATTTCACGCGGCCAATTCAAAGCTGTTGAAGTTAGTGGAAATGACGCAGTGGAATTCATGAAGAGAATATATAGTTGCGTACTAATGTAAACGAATAAACATTTGAATCCACAAGCACACCTTGCGTACAAGGAAAATAAGAGAGAAACTCTGAATTTTATTGTTGTAAAAGATTAAATAATTGAATAGTTTACATCCCTTTTTATAAGACCCTAACCCTAGAAATCCTACTGAAAAAGAAATCCAAAATAACGCCAAAACAAGTGGCATTAAAGAAAAGATAATTCCTAATTAAATAAAACAAAATCCTAATTCTTGTAGACCAAGAATCCTAATAAAGTTGGAAATTAAAATCAAACCGAATACGGAAAGGTAATAATTCTAACCTAAACAAAAATATTCCTAGTAAAAATCTTATTCTAAAGCAATAGAAATAAAATATAGAAACTCTCCAATATTGTCATACATTAGGAAAATCTTGGAGAAGAAAGATCACTTAGTGAGGAAAAAAAAAAAACGCTTGTCTCAAGTGTCGAAGATAGAGTAGCTAGGAATTTATATTAGTTCAGGTCGAATTGAATAATTCATTCAAATAAATTAAAGGCAACCCAATAAAAATTATAAACAAAATACTAGAAGTGGAAGGAGGAGTTAACATGCAAGTTTTGGGAAACAAGGTAAGATGTATTGAAAGTCTCGTTATAGAATCTAAGATGATGCTTGTTCTTTTGTAAAGTGTGGTCTTCTCTTAGGCACAAGTGTGAGTTCTCAATCTTCCACGCATTTGGCGCGAGTGGCACCAGGTCCTCTGTACCCCCTTTTTATGTGTTTTTAGCCGTCTAGATCATGCCTCGAGATTTCCATATCTTATGCTGTGTTTGGTTTGTGTTTTGAAATTTTTTTTGAAAAATAGTGGGGATAATAAGTGGAGAGAGATACAGAGAGAAATGTTGGAAGTAGGGGAATTTTAAAAAAAATGCTTTTTGGAAAGCAAAGAGAACAAAGCAATTTTCACGTGATTCAAGGGCGAGAAATACTTGTAAAGATGGGGAATATAAACACGAAAGAGTATATGGTGCCGGTACGACTACCTTAAATTCAGCCCATGGCCTTTTGATCACCCATAGTACGATTTCCCCGACCCTAAAACCTTTCCCCTAAAATTAGCGGAAGTTTTCCCTCCATTATTTTACCCGCATATATATATCCCAATACGCCATTCATTGAGCTGTAACCCTAATTTTGACTGTCTATGGAAAAAATCCCAGTACCTTTTTCACAGTAGGAGCCGATCATCATTTACAGTGGTCAATGGCATCTGATCTTGGAGGTATGATTCCTTTGAACTTTTTTTTTTCTCGGTAATTCCTTTGAACTGTTGAAAGCTGTAAAGTGAATTATTAGTATTGTTTGACTATTGAATGCTTTGTTGGTGGAAGGTGGAGTAATCAATGGTCTGTGGGTGAGGTGGGGCTTTTGACACTTTGCGTTGTTTGTCTGTGAATGTGGTCCCAAATGCATACTTGTATATATATATATGGGGCCCCTATATATATATATATACACACACACACATACATACATACACTACTGTGCACAGTGGCGGACCCAGGAATTTGACATAGTGGGGGTACCAATTTTTTTTGTAACGCCTGTAGAACTTTGAGCCACTTAGAGGACCCAATTCAAAGCCATACAGCCTTTCAGACAGAAATACAGAAGCCTAGGAGAATCCATCTGACGGCCGTAACATCGATCTAACGGCCATAACATCAATCCCTCACCCGAGCAACCTGTTGCCAGCAAAATCTCCCTGAGAGATCAATCTCTCGGCCGCAAGATCTATCCTTCGACCGAGACATCCATTCCACGGCCGTGACATCCTTTGCTCGGCCGCCAGATCGACCTTTTTCCAGACTCTGGAACGTTCTGTCAGACGTTTGGTTTGATCCAACTACACTACCTTTCCGATGTGTTCGGGCTACGCTCAGAGATCACGACGTAGAGTTAGAGATGCATTGCAATTGCAATTGCCATCTCGTGATTTGATTGGCCGGAGTGAGTCATCCCTATGCCTATATAAAGGAGCCTTTGGGCTCCGAAATAGACACAAAAATTATCAGAGTACACACTCTCTCAAGCCTCGAAACTCTGCACAAATACTCCCTCAAACCCACTCTTCAAAAGCCCTGACCTCCCGAAGGTAGCCGTCAATCCGGCAATCAAACCCCGAAGTTCAAACCCTAACTCTAGGGTTTTCAATCAAGCGATCAGTCAATCACCATCAAATCCGAAGCAATCAAGCAACTGAGGGATCAAGGTGGTGAGGCCCAACGGCCTCTGGTTTGCCTTATTTACTGTCCATTTTTACTAATCGTAGCATTTTGATTATCCATTAATCTTTCTGTCTGGTGTGAGGAAGAACACCGACCGGGGCTTCGATCCCTCGGCCGGCACATCAAACCAGGAGGATCCCTCGGCCGTGACATCCATTCACCGGCCGCGGGATCCATTTCCCTGGGACATTTTGTTTGTCTTTCTGCTTTCTAATGCATGCTTCAATTATCGCACTGGCTCACTTTGCTTACTGTTTAAAGGAATAAACAAACAGATTATGTGTTAGAATTAAACAAAACATCTATACGTCTTATGTTGAATGATTATGGGCCAGTCTCACGACTGGGCAAAGAGGGGTGCCTAACACCTTCCCCTTATTGTACTTTTGGCTCCCGTATCCAGAATCTCTATCTATTTTCCCAGTTTTAATAAACTGGGTGGCGACTCTATTTGATGATAACCGTTATCATGTGGCGATGTTCCTAGCCATGGGAATGTCCATGATTTTGGTTTATGAAGTGAGCAACCAATCGAGCAAACATAACGTGATCAATCTGTATGGCGATGCCCCGTTTGGGAGGTGTCTACAACGCCGTAATATATGAGTTGTATGTTAAGCACATTCACACCCAAATAATTTTAATTAGCATTCATGATAATGTAGTAATAATTTTAAAGTATATATGTATTTTAATAACAAGCTACTTGGGTAAACTTGTGCACTTCGACTATATGCGTTAAAACAAAATTATCACATGTTCATCATCTATTTTCCTATTATTAACTCTACAAGTACAAGTTTCAGGGATAAAAAATGTACAAATACAATATGCGGATTCATATTGAGTACTATACAAATGATTGGAGACATTGGGGAGTGAGGGAAACCTTAGTTGTGAAAGAGTTCTCCGTGAAACTGCTGGGGGTTAGGAATTGGAACCAAACTGCCAAACATGCTGACTCAAATTCGCTTTCTAGTGGATTTGGATTTTGAAAAAAAATCAAAAAAAGTTAAAGGGAGTGGAACTCGAACTTGCGCCATTCCTTTCCCATGGCCTGTCACCTACCACTGCACCAAAGTTAACATCTTATACATGATAGCATATCTAATATATATACATAAATAATCGGGAATTTTTTTTTTTCAAAAAGGGCGTGGGGGCACGTGACCCCACGTGCCCCAAGATGGGTCCGCCCCTGACTGTGCATATGTCGGCCAAAAAAGTGGTTGAGAATAGTAAATTAGTGTTTTGTTTTGTATCCCTTGACTTGTATATTTTAATTAATTGTTTACTTGGTACTTGTATATTGAAAAATTTCATGCTAAAGTTTTATTTTTTTAATTTGTATACTGGATATCCCTTGACTTATGAGTTTTAATTAATTGTTTACTTACCACTTGCTACTTAAATAATGAAAATTACATGCTAAAGTTGTTTATTTTTTGATTTGTTTACTAAATTCTTAGGATGTCTGATGCAATGTTTGTGTTTGAGGTTCACCATGGGGGTTACTTTGAGAATGTGCCAGCAAAAAAGTATTCAATGGGCAAGGTTGAGTTCATAAGAAATGTAGACAAATACCTAATGTCGTATTTTGAGCTGATAAGCATGATTAAGGACATGTGCATCCCTATCCATTTTAAAAAGCAAAATAATATTACAATCAATCTAAGTTTCGCTAAAAATAGGTTCACTTTTTTCAATCTCTTAAGTTGGGCGGGCATTAGAATGTTCAAAACGATATTGGGTGGACGGACTTATATAAAAACTACTACAATTCTTATATAAATTTAAAACCGGCCCTCCTACACGATTCCTTGTAAGAATTAACGAGTAACACACATGAAGTAATTGGCTCTTTCCTTAGAAATAATTGTCATGCATGGTACTAATTTTCCTTCCTTCTAATGTACGTCAAGATCGAGAAAGGAAGGGGAAATTAAAAAAATATCTCTCCCATTGTTTGGTTTGGAGAGAAAGAGAAGAGAAAATATAGAACGGTAAATAGTACAATTTTTCTCTCATTTTTCTCCGATTTTCATTTTTCTTCTTTTCTCTCAGGTTCCTTAACTTCCAAACAAATACTTTTCAAGTTTTAAAGTCTTTCTCTTTCAATAATGGGTAGAGTAGTCTTATATGGGGGACTGACCATTTTCGGGGCCCACTTCAGGGCTCAGTGCAAATGATCTAAACCGTTTATTATTTTTAAATATTTCTTTGAATAAGCCTACAAAATTTAGGTCAATCGGATAACTATAAGTGCTCGATCCAAGGTTCTAATTTTGTTTCAGAGTTTAGGATCCTTAATTCTGAATGAAACATTCGACATGTGGATAATGCACTTACACTTACACAATGGATCTAAAATTTTCTTGGAATAATAAAAAATATTTAAAAAGTAATCAACGGTTTGGATCAATTGTGTACGTGTGCGACCCCAAATTAGAACCCACAATTGACCGGTACCCCGTCGGTCCCTGTAGAAGGACCCATGTCACACGCCCTTAATTAAGAGAACACACTCTATGGTGATCAATCAACAATCATTTAAAAACGCACCTACAACAAAACATGAGCCATAAACCATAAGGTGTTTGGTTCACTGACACAAACCAGGAATGGTCTAGTCCTTATAGCTTCTCTTAAAATAAATTCACAATAATCATAACAACTAAGGGCCAGAAAAGGCGATGTCATACGCTTTTGGTCAAACTTGGGCACTGATCACTTGCTCATTTGATTGGTGGACAAAGTCCATTTTCCGATTCCATAGATTCCGCAACGATACTGTACGAAGGGGTACAGCTAGAGCCTTTCGACGAGAAAGAAACTCTTGAGACAGGCGTAGCATCGATGGTCGCGACTTGGGCTTAGGATCTAAACATGCAAATGCCATTGTAGTAATTAGGACGATGTCCCCCGCAACTATTGGATTAGTTGGAGGCAGAAGGCGTGAATCTAGGACATCAGTTGTCATCATGTTTTCGCTAGGAGGCGACGTCAAGGACGATAGGAGCTCTCCAGGATGCCTCCCCATGATTGTTTCTAGTGCCACGACTCCAAAGCTATAAACATCGCACTTTTCAGTCACAACCAAGGTATATGCGAGTTCTGCACAAACACAAAGATCGATTTTAAAAATAGCTGCATGAGTTTGCTTCAATAAACATATTTAGTACCCGTACCTGGTGCAATATATCCATAAGTGCCAGCAATTACAGTTTGGTTCGACGAATCGGGATTCAGCAGTCTCGCAGTTCCGAAATCGGCAACAAAAGCCTCGAGTTGAGAATTCAGTAGAATGTTGTTGCTGGATATGTCTCGATGAACAATTGGCGGCGTGCAATCATGATGCAAGTAGGATAAAGCATGTGCCAGTCCTTCAACGATGTTTACCCTTTGGGTCCATCCAATTTCAGAAGCTTCAACATCGAATCTAAGAGCACAAAACAAGCTTCCTTTTTCCATGTACTCGTACACCAAGAACATGCATCTGTTGTGCAAACAAAATCCGTAAAGCTTCACGATGTTCTTGTGTCGTACATTAGTCAACATTTGGATCTCATTCCTAAAACAATGGTCAAAAGCAGGGTGCTCTGCTTCCAGCCGATGAAGTTTCTTCAAGGCAACTACTTTGCCGCTTGGCAATTGAGCTCTGTAGACGCTGCCATATCCGCCTGTTCCAATGCAATATTTGATGTCGAAGTCATTCGTTGCTTTGATGATATCTTCATATGCAATGCTTCCATCGTAATTCCATACGGAGAAAATATCCCCATGTTTCGTTGCTTTTGCTTCACCTTCAATTTTTGAAGTCTTACGGAAACAAAAGCACACAACAAACACAAGTAAAGCAAGGGAGACTATGACTGGGAGAGAAATGGCAAGACCAAGTTTTGTTATTCTCTTTCCTTTATTGGCCACGGAGGAAAAACAATTATCGGAATAAAAGAATTTCCGACAATCCACATCTGGACACGGGATTTGACAGTCGAGACGATTGTATGACAAGTTGAGAGTACTTACGAACCTAAGATTATACGGGATTTTCCCAGAGAGATTATTCTGGGAGAGATCTACGTACTCCAGTAGATGCAAATCTGCAAGTTCATTGGGAATGGTTCCAACTAAGTTATTTCTATCCAACGCCAAATGAGTCAAACCTGACAAATTCCCTATTTCTCGGGGAATTGGACCATGAAGGTTGTTATTGCCCATATCCAACGAAGGCAAACTAGATAACTGGCAAATAGATGAAGGGAATGAACCATTGAATTGATTTGAACGGAGAGACAATTGGGCCAGATTGGATAAATGGCCAATAGATGAAGGGATTGAACCATTAAGGATGTTAGAACTCATATACATCAGCTCTAAATTCTTTAGGCTCCCTATTTCTGGAGGGATTGAGCCGCAGAGTTGATTTGAAGTGAGATACAAATCGGTCAGATTGGATAAATGGCCAATAGATGAAGGGATTGAACCATTAAGGATGTTAGAACTCATATCCATCAGCTCTAAATTCTTTAGGTTCCCTATTTCTGGAGGGATTGAGCCGCAGAGTTGATTTGAACTGAGATCCAAACGGGTCAGATTGGATAAATGGCCAATAGATGAAGGGATTGAACCATTAAGGATGTTAGAACTCATATACATCAGCTCTAAATTCTTTAGGCTCCCTATTTCTGGAGGGATTGAGCCGCAGAGTTGATTTGAAGTGAGATACAAATCGGTCAGATTGGATAAATGGCCAATAGATGAAGGGATTGAACCATTAAGGATGTTAGAACTCATATCCATCAGCTCTAAATTCTTTAGGTTCCCTATTTCTGGAGGGATTGAGCCGCAGAGTTGATTTGAACTGAGATCCAAACGGGTCAGATTGGATAAATGGCCAATAGATGAAGGGATTGAACCATTAAGGATGTTAGAACTCATATACATCAGCTCTAAATTCTTTAGGCTCCCTATTTCTGGAGGGATTGAGCCGCAGAGTTGATTTGAAGTGAGATACAAATCGGTCAGATTGGATAAATGGCCAATAGATGAAGGGATTGAACCATTAAGGATGTTAGAACTCATATCCATCAGCTCTAAATTCTTTAGGTTCCCTATTTCTGGAGGGATTGAGCCGCAGAGTTGATTTGAACTGAGATCCAAACGGGTCAGATTGGATAAATGGCCAATAGATGAAGGGATTGAACCATTAAGGATGTTAGAACTCATATACATCACCTCTAAATTCTTTAGGCTCCCTATTTCTGGAGGGATGGAGCCGCTGAGTTGATTTGAAGAAAGATTCAAATAAGAAAGAGCACTCAAATTCCTGATAGATGAAGGGATTGGACCTCCTATATTATTTTGAAATAAGTCGAGGTGGACTAATCGGGTGAGGTTTCCCAGGGTAGGGGGTAGAACACCGTGAAGATTGAAAAGGCTGTTAGAAAGGTCAAGGTGGGTGAGCTTGGAGAGAGTCCCAATTTCACCCGGAATTTCCCCACTTATGCCAGAGTGACTGAGATCAAGATATTCAAGATTTGGCAAGGAAGACCAATTCATGTTTGCAAGATTTACAAAATATAAATGATGAGCTTCCATCCGAATGACACTTCCTGCGCCATTGCAAGTGATGCCTGCCAAGTCGCAATGATTTGTCGAAGAAAAGTTTCCCCACCAACCGCTATTAAGCAGAGCTTTTGCCTCTGCTGAAGATGAAAACAACGGCGATGATGATTCTGCGGATGACGGAACTAAAACTAAAGCTGTCATGCTTATAGCTAGGAGCATAACAGAATAAACAGAAGAGGATATGGTATTATTCCACATATTTTGAAGTATGTGTTGTTTTTGTATAGTAGCAGCAAAAATATTGAGCAATGAATGCAGAGAACAGTGCTCAAGAGGCTTTTATAAAATAGTTTTTGGGTCGACTTGTTGACCCGGACACTTGGAGTCAAGCAAGCCAGAGTCTCTCTCACTTTTCTAGTCTTTAGTCTACCTTTCTAGGCTAGTTTTGGCTTAATAAGTGAAAATGATTTATTTTTTTGTTTTCATTCATTTTTTTTTTCTTATTTGTTGATTTTGCATCAAGCTTTTGTGACTTTTTGATTCATCTCATCGAGAGAAATTGGGAAGATAAAAAATTATTATCGAAACTCATAATTTGTTGAATAAAGACCAAAATAAGTCATTTTGACTTCAAATCATCTTCTGTTCCAATTGAAGAATCTTTCTGTTTTGTAGCAGGAATTTCCACCAGGATCTTTCCACAACGATAAGCATAGTGTGCCCCATATTGAACGTTGGAAACGCTTAAGAAAATAGGTAATTCATGTCTAAAATTTTTTGCTTTTTATTTTCCGTAACAGTTCGAACTGTTACTCTCGAAACCTTTGAAAACATCGCAAATCGTTAATGGAATTGAAAAAGAATGTAACAGCTAGATGACGGAATCGAACAAATAATGCTGTATTCATGAGTCTAAAACACTAGTTGATCACCTCAAAGTCTTCTGAAAAAATGATCATGATGTTATTATTTGATTGATTGATAGTGTACTATGATTAACAATTGGGTAACTCTAGAGTCCACAATCATGATCCTCGAACCCTTCGTCTCGTAGAACTTGCAAAGAAGAATATGTCGTAAAAAATTAGTTTGATCGAGACAAGTGCGTGCGAACAATTTGCACTTTGTAGGCGCGTTTCGAATGACTGTTTGATAGAGTGTCACAATTGATTGCGCTCTGTTGATGTCGTGTGTGTAGACTTGGAAAGTGCGCAAAAAGTTATAGGGAAAGTGAGTTTAACACTACAACAATAAACCATAAAGATCACAACTATTGGCCGTGATTATAAGTTTTTCATCACGCTCCTACTACTGTGGTGGATCTGGGTGTGATTGTAAGTCACTCTCTTTTATCACGGTTATAAACCGTGATTGAAAGAGAAAAACAATCACGGCCAACAGGCGTAATCGTTTCTCTTTTATCACGGTTATAAGCCGTGGTTATTTCTCTTAAGACGTGATCGCTTCTCTTTTCTGGGTGTGATTGTAAGTCACTTTAGATCACGATCTATAACCGTGATTGAAAGTTTAAAATAATCACACCACAAACTGAGATGGAAAACCATTGCACGTGATCTTTTCTTTGTATCTACTAGACCATCTTTTCTTGTCATTGCCAAGTTTCAAACCCACGCGCCATTGGTTGATTTCCCAAGCCCTTACTACTAAGCTAGCCAAGAACTTCTGTTACATCAGGAAAACAAAAATATTTATACTTACTTCCTAAAGTGAGAAATTTTTTTTTTATAGCATCCCGTTTATTATTTGTTTGATCAAATTTTCACAAAAATATACAAAATTCGACTTGCACAAGTACGCATCGCGTGTGCTCTGCCCCCTTTTGAATAATTTTGGGCCTCTCATCTGGCCTCCCTGAGGCCTCCATGGGAAGAGAAGGTGACCAATAGCCACCATAGTCAAGTCTATGCGGGCCCAGAAAATTAATGGTGATAATTGATTGAAAACTCCCGTTTCTTCCCAATGCTATGTAGTAGGAGTAATAATTGTTATATATTCCATGTTTATTGGCTGCACATGGCCGTTGATACCGATCAATTTTGGCAACTTCTGCAAATCATTATCATCAATCATCCTCCTTATGGTCCAGACAACTGTAGAACTTCAGTACATGTTGGGTTGTGACCGGGACCCGAGCCCAACGTCAAGTCTACCCCTCCATGTACGATAACTTTTGGAAGCCTTAACGTGTGATGGAAATCTCATTGTTCGCATTCAATTGATCTAAAGCTCGTGACTTCTTCTTTTTTTGGTCAATCAATAGTAGAAGAGATCATTTTTACATCAGATATGAAGTACAAAGTACAAATCCGAGACACTACATCAATTGTAAGAGTCCACGAGACAACCAAGCGCATAATTTAATATCTAAAGTTAGGTTTTAATTAACTTAAACCCCCGATTTCCGACAAGCGTAACTTGTGTACTATCATCCAAATATCCCAACCAGATGGGGACACACATAAGTTTTCCCAAGAAACTTAAAAGGTGAGTAAAGCAAAACATATAAGTTCACAGTTTTATATCTCTTAGACTAGTTGTTTAAAAAAATTAAAAATTTCAAAGTATGGAGTAAAATTTAGGCTTCAATATTTTATTTCGCCACAAGAGTCAGTCTTTTATCACGCCGCAAGAGTGAGATCATTTTTAGACTCTAGTCTTTTATCTTGCCGAAAGAGTCAGTCTTTTATCACGCCGCAATAGTGAGGTATTTTTTAGGCTTCACTCTTTTATCTCGCCATAAGAGCGAGGCCTTTTATCTTGCTTTTTTCGCACGTCAGTGATTTATCACGCTACAAGAGTGATATCTTTTTTAGGCTTCGGTCTTTTATCTCGCCAAAAGAGCGAGATCTTTTATCTCGCTCTTTTTCGCATGTCAATCTTTTATCACACCGCAAGAGTGATATCTTTTTAAGGTGTCAATCTTTTATCTCACCACAAGAGCTATGTCTTTTATCTACAATCACAGTTTTTAAAAAACTGAGATAAAATATATTAAGCGCCACTTTTTATCTCAGCTTTTGACTTAAACTGAGATTAAATGTTTAGCTTACAATTTATTATCACACTTTTACTAAAACTGTGATCTTTGTGAACCTCCTTTGTGTGACCTTTATCTATTATTGTAGTAGTGTAACATATAGGACCACACATATGATACGCGGTATTTAAGAGAGAGACTTGACTAACTTGAGAGGACCGCAGGGGTCAATTGATCACTATTATAAATGAGGCTAAATTCGTTGCATGCAAAGAAAAACATCCGACGACTTTGGCTTGACTCACTGTTTTTGGATTAAAGAATCAGTGGCCAACATTTTGGATGCCTTTTGATCTAATAAAATTACAGAATTTGGATTAAAGCTCCGCCAAGGGATTCCCCATCCATCTTCATGGTTTTTATCTAGCTCAAGTAGTTAATTAACCAATTTCGAATCACTGATACTAATAAAAAAAACACGACCATAACTATACTCTTTGTTCCCACTATAACCGAAAATTTCCACCGTCAACATAAGCACAACAAAGATACAAAGCAGAGCTTGATTTGATGGATGATTCTTGAGGTGGCAATTCCAACCCATATTTTAAAATCCGTCCAAATCCGTTCACTTATAACTCAACCCAATCCGCTCATATTGTATAATGGATTTAGGTAGGTTGAAAATGAGTTCAATATGGGTTATAATTAAAAGACCCATTCACTGCACAAGAGTGAACCAAAGCCCGATACCTAGGTTCAATTGTATCTTTCTCGATCGCCTTCATCTCCAGCAAAGGAAAAATTTCCCTGTGATTACTTTTACGGGTTGGGGTTAATTTTTTTAATTAGATTATTATCTAAATTAATGTTTTATGTGAAAGTTTATTAATTTTACAGTAGATTTATGTGGATATTATTGTTTTGACTCAATGAAAACAATTATCGCGAAATGAATCTAAAATGTAAAAAATTACGATCAAACATTAAAATAGTTCATTGAAAATTGACGAAAAACTAACAAAGACGATATTTTTTGAATTTTTTTCGTTTTGTCCTTATTCAATTTTGTTTTTTTTTTGTTTTTGCATTTTTTTCGTTTTGCGACAAACTTTTTACCACTGTTGATTTGTCTCGACGAAAGAAATCAGAAAAGTAAAAAATTATGACTTATACCCAAATATTTTAGGAAGGGTAAAAGTTAAAAAAAAAATCACTTTTCCGATTCCTCTCGTCAAGATGAATCAATAAGGGTAAAATGTTTGTCGCAAAATGAACAAATGTGAAAAAATTTGAATAAGGACAAAACGGAAAAATAGCCCAAAAAATCCATAGCGGAACTTAGCCTGAATTCAACAGTAAATCAATTAACCAAGAGCAACTTGAGTTTAGAGTCTAGACCAGTAGATCAAGTGCTTCGCAGTGGGCGTGATCCTCTCCATCTTCCTCGTCGTCGCCAACTACCTCTTCGTCCAGAACGTATTCTTTGTCTCTCTAGATTTCTTCATTCACATGTAATTTGAAATCTGAATGATTTTCAGTGCGATCGTATTCTTCAATGACAAGATTGCAATTTTAGACGGATATTGAAACTTGATTTTTGCAAATTTTTTTCCGAAGGAGATGTTCCCAAGTTCTAAAAAATTTGTTTCCTCTGAAAACAGGAAAATAATTTTTGAATGCATTTGTGGATGCTATAAATGTAGCACCTATCCCCTTGCTACCATCAGAAATGAAAGAAGGGGGAGGGGAAGAAAAAAAGGGAAAAAAAAGAAAACGGGTTGGGTTGGGCGGGTTTGGGTTTGACTTGACCCATATTCGACCCGACCCGTTTACTATTTGACCCATATTTGACCTGCCCATATTTGACCCGCAACCCATTTCGACCCGCCCAGACCCGCCCATTTGCCATCTTTGTCTTACTCCGTATATGCAGAGGCCGGTCAAGAGGTGGCCGGCCGCCTTAGGCTCCCTAAAAGTAATTTGGTATCGAATATTTAAGCTTAAAAAAAAGAGTTACGTACCAAACTTGTAAGCCAAAAAGGAAAAATTAGGATCCCTTGTTCAAAATTCCCCTCAAAATGTCAGGGTCAACTATGATATCCGGGAAAGCTTTCCAATATATTATTATAAAAACGTACAACAATTCTAGGGAAATTAATGATTGAGATTCACTTTGATGTACTGTGGTACTCAAACATTCAAGTGAATCTGAAATCACTGATTTTTCTTTCGGAGACATTTTCGGAAATTTTTTACATAAAATGATTACACGGTTTGATATTATCTTCCTTGATGTACAAGGAAATTTTACCACGTACTGAAATACGATAGTCATACGACACGGATGTTCGGAAACTGATTTAGTCTCAACTGTGTTCAGAGTCATACGATACGCACGCGTACGTCCCACAAGATGCACATGAGACTCACAAACGTTGGACAGGAAAAAAAAAAAAACAACCACGTCATTGAACATAATATTATACATTAACACATGTTAGGCCAGTAGAAAAAAAAATCATCCATATCTATATATTGTGAATGACAAATCTATATTGACTCAAGGATTACGACAAGCCTCAGAAAGAGAAATTGGAGGGTCGGATAAGGAGCCATTGAGGATGAGTTGTGCAACGAACTGGTTGGCCTTCTCAGTGAAATGAATTCCATCCCAGCTTATGTATTTCGATGGATCTTCGCATGCACTACTACTTATAATCAGAACCGATCCAGCAACAGCAAGCTGAAGTTACATGGTCGCATCATATATCGAAGCCCTTTTTCGCAGCTATTTTGCACAAGCTTTCGCTCGCGAGAAATGTAGCCCAAAGAATTGCGAGTCGAATTGAAGACTTGTACTTGTAAGACAGTTACGACGTACCTAGATTCTTTGCCTGGGTGATGAGATTGTGTTTAGCTGCATACAAATCGACGTAAGTGAATGTCGCCTTCGGGTATTTTCCCCTGGCCTTGGAAACTTCCTCCTTCAACAACCCGTTGAATTCTTGAACCATTTCATCTCTAAATTTCGCACACCCATTTTGATCCAATTCACACCCTTGGATTGTGTTTAGCTCCGAAATGGCTCAAAGGATTGAGGGGGCGTGCCAGGACTTGTCGCGTCCAACGTGAAGGACTGGGCGTCCCTGTTCTGACTTCTAGATCTGTGAGGGCGATAGTGCTGCAACCTAATGGCTGGATTGCAGTGAAGGTCCGTGGTTTTGCCTCTTCGTGCGAGGACTTAATAATTTTCTAACCGTGTAGGAAAGAAAGTAACAACGTAGAATTACTTTACTATATCGTAATAATAAAGTAGGCCTCGTTCATAATGCACCAACTGGGCCTCGTTCTGAATTTTACCAAGCATGGCCCAAAGCTTACAAACCCAATTTTCAGGCCGAAATAAACTTAAAATTAATCGGGCCCAACTCGTATTACTTTGGCCCATTAGTTTAGATCCAATAATTCTTCAATTCGTGGCCCAATTTAATTAAACTTTTAATTAAATAGCCTTCCAACGCTCGTCCAGGACTGGGTGCCAAAAACGGGTGTAAACAGATTGCCTTCTGGCAGGACTTGACAGTGTGTGGCAGGCAACCGATTGGACCAACGTTGTGTATCCAGAAGAACATTGCCCCTTCATACTCATGGAGGATCTGCATAACAATAATTCTCAGGATTTGTTTGGAAGCTAGGAAAGGAAGAGAAAAGGAGAGAAATAAAAAAAATCTCCCTCCTTTTTTTTTATTTTAAAAAGTACATTTTTCTTAAGATTTTTCTCTTACTTTCTCCCTCAATCTTACTTTGTCTTAATTTCTTTTTGTTTTTGCAACTTCCAAAACAGTCCTCTCTCCATTCATTGTGAAGATTAGTAAAAGGGATAAGTAATAGAGTAATACTGTGGACGCGGTATTTGAACACAGATCCAGAAACATCGGTGTTTTAGAGCGTTTTGATGCACGTGAACCCTACGAGATGCATGTGAATATATGATATCCATACAAATCGGCTGGTTATAAACACATCTGTGTTATGATTTATGTCCAAATTGTTTTCCCAAGTAATATCGTAGTTGACTCATGGTGTGAGATTAAATGTAGGGGGGATGGGTGTATTTTTCATAATTGAGTAAATTACGTCAATTGGTCCCCATACTAGGAATTGTGTGTCACTTTGATTCCTCATATTATGATTTTTTCAGTTTCGTTATTGAAGTTTTCGATTTCAATCAAATTTGGCCAATTATTACTGTAGTGAAACACATGTATACCTATGAAACCTAACGTAAGCTTTATGTGTCTTTTTGGGAATAGGAGGGGCTATAGTGCACCCGCCGCACTACACCATGTAGTGCGGCCGATCCGGCCATCCATCTTGACACGGACGGTTCGAATTTAATCTGAACTCTTACAAATCCTAGCCATCCATTGTTCGGATGAAAATCCAAGCCGTCAATTGCCAAGATGGACGACCGGATTGGCCGCACTACATGTGTAGCGCGAGAGGTGCACTACAGCACCCCCGGGTCCGTCTTTTTGGTGCCTAATACGTTAGTTTCCATAATGATCGCTTACTTCTGGTTATTTAGTAAATTAGTCCAATCTCGTCCCTCATAATTTAACAAAACGAACACCCACCAAGTGATGTTGAAGATGCAATTTCTCCTGTTAAGGCCAATGTAAACATATCCGTGAGAATGTTCTACTTACAGATATCAATCTAGAAAACTCTGATATCATTTTAGGAATTGTTACGCTTCGGGCGTACTGCAGTAATAACATAGCATTTGTAGGAAAGTAAAATGTAGAATTTTCTAGATCATTCTGTCCCATGTCGATTATGTATAAAGCTTTTGAGAAGTCCTCGGGCCTCGGAAGTATGCTTTTAAGTGGTGATTCTTCTACGCCTGTCAAAATAATCGTACCCAATGTAAATGGCTCCCGTTTGGAGAGGGAAAGAGGAAGAAACGAAGAGAATCATTAGAAAATCTATGCATCCTACAATTTAGCATTCCTCGACCCCTTGCCGAACGTAGTTCGGTAATCGATTCCGTTCATTGTGTAGATCTCGTTGAAACATAAAATTGCGGGTTATAATCATGTTATCAATTAGTAAGTGATCAGAATACAAAAATAACTCATAACTGAATTTTGCTAAGTTCCGATCCAATGTGTGCAGAACTCAATTTCGATTCCTATTTGAATCACATATTGATTCGTATCCATCCAATCAACGTTACTTTTAAATTTTAATCCTACTAAGAAATTTCGACGAAATCTACAATATGAAAGAAACCGATTATGAAACTAGGTCTGGCAAGGGGCAAGAAACTCATGATTTGTATGCGTGTGGGAGAGAGAGAGAGAGAGAGAGAGAGAGAGAGAGAGAGAGATGACTTTGGTCCTTGAGTTGATTATATAGGGCAGTGGTGGGCGACTTGAACTGAATGAACTGAAAGACCTGGCCTCCAAGGCTTAACCCACTATCATCCTTCGCGATGTACTCGCCCCCCATCGCAAAATTAGCACCGTGGCTGAAATTTGAGCCGTACGAGTCTAGGTACGCACTCAAGAATGGCAAACCCAAGTGCTCAGCTGCAGTGAAATGGTAAATTAGTTGATGAAAATAGTGAAGCAGACTTGACAAACAGAGAAATATGAACAATTTTTTAGACAAATTTACGTACGCTTCGCTGTAAGTAAGTAAAATCTGACCGATATGTCTTGTTTTCCAAAGAATTCGTCCCAATCAGCATCATTTGTCTAGCTTACGGTAGAAGAAATTGCTACCTAAAGAGATTATTTGACGTTCTTGGAGTAATGTTCCTTCATATCTCATACAAGTGTGTGACAGTGTGAGGTAATTACGTCGGGTTCGGGATAGTAAATGTTTAGCAAGTTGCAATAATTTCGACAAACGAATTTAGGTTCGTTACAGCGTTATCTTTATGTGTTTTCCTGGGCATTTTCAGATTTCTCCATTAATAGCCTCTTAAGATCCTCAAGTTAACTTAGAGCAAGTTCATGCTCGTGACAAATCTCGTCATTGTTAAAATTTGGCCCAAAAATAGCGAATGACTCTCCATTGGGCCACCAAATTTGCCGTTAGGTTACAACCTTGTAGGACCGTCCGCCCTACAGATCCCCGAACCCCACCACTAGTCTCATGAGAAGAAAGACAAAAGAAAAGAGAGCGCGCAGTTATGAATTACTGACTTTTACCTATGAAATCAATAATGAGACGGCTGTCGCAGTATCTGCCAGAAGACTTGCCGAAGAAAGTCTGGCTGTTAGGCAAAACCAAATTATCCAAGGCAGCTGCATTTCCTCCGGTGTCCGAATTGTCGTCTCCGAAGCTGTAAACCGCCGGAAACCCGCAACCACTCCCTGAACCACCACCACCACTGCTGGCGGCGACACCGCCCTTATTTCCTCCACTCACCACCACAAAAAACAAAATCCCGAGTACCCAAATTGCCATATTATCCTCCTAGCCTTACAGCAACCTCCCCCCTTCTCTCTCTCTCTCTAATCTATCAGTTCAAAGAAAAAGAAAGTCGCGCGTAGCGTTTTTTTGGGTATTCAGATTTATATGCACAAGTGACTGAATTTTTTGGGTATTCAGATTTATCCGCAAATTGGGTTAGCAGAATGGAATTGAGAGCACGACATGTCGCCCCGTTCGCATTGTTATTACAACAGTTTGGTCAAAACCTACTTCGTGGGATGTTTCCCATTTGTTTTCCATTTTTACATTTGATAATACGAAAAACATACGGAAATTTGGACGATAAAGTTTCGACGATAAAAAATAAAAATGATGAAGATTCGAACCCCGGATTTATGTCTCTTGATATATTGATTGGATTCGTGCAAACCCGATCCTTGGGCACACCATGGGCCCATATCAATCGTTAAATCCAATCACTTTTTAGGCTCTTATGGGTAAAAAAAATATTCACCCAAAATAATAGGTTGATCCAAAAACCATTGTTATACCATATATATAGCAATCACTATAGAATAACTCGGATCATTGGCATGGCTCGGGTTCAGCTCGCAAGAGTGGTGTAGAGAATCTTCACGAAATGGAATAAACGCGTTGCAAAGCACATTCCTTATCCATCGACTAGTGCATGGTGCGGGCTGCTGTAAAAGAACTATAGCTTCATGTAAACGATCCTTCTGACATGTGACTAACAAAAAAAAGATTCGAGCACAAGAAACCTGCCTTCCGTTCCACATTGTCGATCGAGGTGGAGTGTTATTCCACGAATCCCACCAAATCTATTATAGTTATCAAACGAGGCCTTACGAGCGTTTTCTCCAAACTCAGATCTTTCAAGGATATCAGCCACCCTTCTTCAAAGGAGAACCACCAATAGAAAACAACAACTAGGTGCAAAACATACATACAAGTCCAATGCTACATAATGATGCAAATACAAGTTGACAGCTAAAAAGATTCCCAGCAGAGGACTTCAAATCTATATATTATGATCAATCTCGATACAGGAATGCAAATCTGCAACACATTTTCTCTCTTTATTTGTTGCAAGAATTATGAAGCAAAAAAAGAACAAGAACAAGAATCAAAATATATCAAACTGTGGTTACCCTAATACTGCACAACAAACATCAACCTTGTGGGCTATTCCCCGAATCTAACTTCGGAAATGCTAGAATGAAGATTCCGCAATCATCAATTGTGTTGCTTGTGAAGTTGGCGTGAACTCCATGTGCCATTCATGCGCGTACAAGGGAAGATAACCGTCGGAAGCCTCTTGCTTTCCTCTAGGTTAGGGAAATCGGTAGTGTAATGAAGTCCACGACTCTCATGCCTAGCTAGGGCACTGCTAACCACAAGCTTAGCACAGCAAAATAAGTTCCTCATTTCACAGGCCTCAAGCCCCACCATAGTCGGGTTCCACCCATGCTGAAACAAATAGGCTTCCCATCTCAACTCCAGCTCCCCAATCCTTTGTTCTGCGGTTTTCAGCCTAGTAGTCGATCGCACGATTCCAACATACTTCCACATGATCAATTGCAACTCCTTCCTTACCTCCTTTGTGTTCTTCACGATTTTTTCCAATGCATCTCTTCCAAGCGATATAGGCACGATTGGGCGACCCCACGCATCCTCATCATTAAGATCAATTTTAGTGTTCTTCTTGTGGTCTATTGAGGGTTGCACTGCTCTTCGAGCAAAAACAAGTGCCTCAAGCAAGGAATTGCTGGCAAGTCGGTTAGCTCCATGGAGGCCAGTGCAAGCCACCTCACCCGCCACGTATAAGCCACGCACATTCGTCTCCCCCTGGAGCCCGGCACGAACTCCGCCACACATGTAGTGAGCGGCTGGAACTACCGGAATAGGTTGGCGGGTGATGTCTAGGCCGTGCTGGAGGCACTCGGCGGCTATGTTGGGGAAGTGGGAGAGAATTTTTTCTCTGGGTTTGTGGCTTATGTCAAGGAGAACATACTTCTCACTGCGTTTCTTGAGTTGATCGTCGATGCTTCTGGCTACCACGTCTCTAGGAGCAAGTTCTGCCCTCTCGTCATAGAGAGGCATGAACCTTTCCATGTTTAGATTGTAGAGGATTCCTCCATCACCTCTCACAGCTTCGGTAATCAGAAAAGCATTTTCCCGGGTCTTGGATGGTTTGATGGGAAGGCCTTCGTCTGCCAAGGCAGTTGGGTGGAACTGAACAAATCTGGTAACAAAATAACAGAAAAACCAGAGTCACTAGTGCAATCTTTTCCAGAATTGGTCCAAGTATCCTACAAATTGGATGTAGTTCAAGATTTAACTTTGAAATAAAATCTGTGTTCTCGGTCATAATGATGGTAAGATGAATTTGATAATCGTAAACTCAATCTCCATTCTTTGATGACCAAATCATTTCACTTAAACCATGCAGATAATACAAGAACAGGTAATGTGGTTTTTAATCCATGCCATGTCGCATACTTTGTTTAGGATAGTGGTTCCCTTCGCACAACATTTTTGTTTTCAAAATATAATAATATGTTTGACATTACGATGACAGGAATTAATTAAATATTTCCTGCCGATGTATCAATTAGGACGTACTCCATGTTGGAAACAACAGCTTGAGCACGATGGGCCATCGCGATTCCATCACCAGTGGCTACCTATAAGAATATATCAAGCGAGTATAAAAATGGAGCTATGTATAACTGCCCAAAGAAAGAAATATATGTAAAAAACAGGACAGAAATGCAACTTGTATCTTCCATCAGCCAATAAGCAAATTCTTTCAAGTAGACAAGGTCATAGCAAATTGAAAGCTTACAATATGATGTGGATACAATACTTGCAAAAACAGGGAAGAGAACAGAACTTTCAGAACGTAACTTGGCATTACCAATCATAAGCGGATGGAATGTATAATAAGAGAGACTTAAGCAGGAAACCAATACTTCCAGAAAGGGAGGAAGAGCGTGAAACCATCGCAATTCCAATTTGCATATCTTTGACTGGAAAATTTTGCAAGAAAACAACTTGATGTTTACACTTAATAGGAAATTATAATGAAAAGAACAATCTCAAAGGGTCAACCTCTAATGCCATACGTTGGCTGTAAAGGTGCACTTCCAGACAACCCCTGAGAGAGATGTGTTTATGATTGAATTTATCTTTTGTAGATTAAATGAAGCTTTAACTGCTTACTTATTAGGATCATTCAGGAGTGCTAGTGATGAAATCATCTGCATTTGAATATCATTTCAATCAACTAGAAATCAGTTTTTTATTCATCATAAGTGCAGTAGTCAAGCCAGAAAAGCGAAGGTTTGCCTTCGTAACTATGGAAACAAATCAGATCAGCTTTCAAAATTGGCCATATCCTTTCCAACTATCACCATCTTAACACCCTCTAGCAAACAAGATGCTTGTATCTATGTTCATTCAGTGCTTATCACTCTAAATTCCATAGCTACACATTTTCCAAGAACAAGCACAAACTTGAAAGAGCTGAAAAAACTGAAGAAGACAACACTACCGGAGGATTTGTGGTTGACGGATAGATATGTCCAGCCCCACCTGATGCAAGCAAAGTGACCTTTGAAAAAAACCGTACAACCTACAAGTTCAAAGAAACAAAACAGTAATAGTGAAAGGTAAGAATCCATATTTGCAGTTTCCTAACGGAGAACAATGTAGAATCCAATGTTTTAACAAGGAAGACAAAGAATGCAATCAAGAACCACTTTCCTCACCTCTTGTGTTTCAGTATTCAATGTGTCAACGCCATGACAAACTGTGTCCGATCCATCCTGAAAGCCCAGCAATATTTAATTATGATAGTGAAATCCTGTGTACAATATCCAATCTTGGAGGGTCCTATTGACAGTACATATCTACAGCTAATAAAATTTTTACAAATTACACTTGTCCCCATGTGGTGATAGAATGTTATGATCAATATTATGGCATGTTCATTCGGTTAAGCCAATTCAAAATCAGAGTAGTTACAATTCAAGGAGGAAGCAAACCTGAGAAGTCAGCAAATCTACTGCAAAATGGTGTTCAAACATGAAAATATTAGGGTCATTGACAACTGCTTCCAAAAGCGCCCTCTCAATTTCTCTCCCTGTCATATCAGCAGCGTGAACAATTCTGTGGTGCGAGTGACCCCCTTCCCTCGCCAGATGCAAGTTTCCATCCTCTCCGTGATCAAATGATGCACCCATAGCAATCAATTCACGAATTCGGTCAGGTCCTTCGGTACAGACAACCTGGATAGAGTAACTAAATCTTGAGGCGGCCTCATTATCAACATTAAGTTGGCAGGCCTCGAAGTATTTGAAAATAACTACCACAATATTGGAAACAAGTTCTGATGAAATACAGTAGTTATAGGTCATTTATGATACAACTTTCAATTCCAGCATTTCAACTTAGCAAATATTGTATTCATATCATTAGAACCCAAAACGATATCCTACTTGTCCGTTGATAGATGGAAAGATTAATAGTTGCTTAAGATACTGGGGTTCTTTGGTCAGACCATCAATATCGCCATTGGTGGACTTTACCCAATTAAATATTGAGTATGTGCATCCAGCAAGCAATTTTCAACTGGATTAACAATGAACTGCACTACTATATTGCAGTGTAAGTGAGTGTGTGCATATGGCTGGGCCACCATTACAATTCTATCATTGACTTGACTACCATATATGCCTCATTAATACCATCACAAACAGCAGAATCACAAATGATACGAGTATAAATTGGCTGCAGAGAATTAGAGATATTAACACAACAAAATATGTTCCGTGGAAGAGATAAGAGGAAATGAACTTTAATTTCGGACATTAGTCAGAAGCTTACTCTAACGGTCTCCTCATCACATAGATAAGCCCCTGCTACCATCGTATCCCGCATGTGATTCTCCACTGAATCTAGAGGGCACAAAACAGCACTTACACCACCCTGGGCATAGTTTGTGTTGCTTTCATGAGGCTCAGCCTTAGTAATCACTGCAACAGTTCCATGTTTGGCAACTTCAAGAGCATAGCGAAGTCCAGCAACTCCGCTACCAATCACAGCAAAGTCGAAATACTTTGTTGTTCCATCCCTCAGACCAGATGCAGTGATTGTTCCAAGGGGCTTTGAATTCACGTTAATTGCAGAACAGGAGACGTTACATCGCTGAACTTTCAAAAACTTGGAAGCCCCACCAGATGACCTAGTTGAACAAAATACCAAGCCTCTAAACTTAGAATTGCATATACATGCAAAATGTGTGAATCCTCTGCTTTTGTGATGTAGAATTTAGACTATGACGAGGACTACAAATGCTTCCATGATGTACACATGCTATAAAGTGCATGCAGATTTAACTTTACAAATCAGTGGGCCAATCTTCATGTGTTCAAGGAGTATACAAAATTCTAAACTGCCATTAGTTGCCATAATCCCTAGCACAAAATTCTATGATAAAAATCAACAAATCTCTTTGGAGGGGTGTTTGTGTGCCAATACATCCAATATGAAAGCAAGAAACAGAAAAAAAAAAAACTGTCGGATTTCCTAAAGCATCCAGTCTTTTGCAAAAAGATTGTTAAATTAATACTCTGAACCAGAAAGTTGATATGATATGAGCTGTTGGAGCATCAAAACAATCATGTTTCCAGAAAAAATCAGTTCGCCCTCAAGCAAAACATATTTGGGCCAGGAAGGTATATCATCTCAGAATCCAATTCAGCACATGTGCAGTAAGCCAGTAAACACATGAAAAATAAAGCAAACAATTTACCATTAAACAAGGTAAATGCTACAAGGTTGCTCCTTATTACTTACCACAATAGATCCTTCTGTGCAAATCTCTGAAAAGTTACACCGGAGACCAAAGAAGTTTGTCTGCAACCTTGTCCCTTGCAGATCATCTCTTTAAAAGGCAGATTACTGCTTCCAATAGCTATACTAGCAGCCATTGGAATTCTCCTGCAAGGCAAGAAGAGTTTGTAAGTAAATACCAGATCATAACTTCTAGAAAATAAATTTCCTCATTTCAGCAGACATGCATGAAAAAAACTTGCTATTGTTATTTCATGCAAACTGAGCCTGTAACTACATCAACCTCAAAAAGCTTCCTTATTCGAATTCTCCATCATAGGCTGAGTTACTGAGAAAGGAAGAGGAAAAGAAGCCCACGCCCTTAATGAGATTATATTCTACGGTATTTTGCCCTCCGGAGAATGAAAACACTCCACAGAACAAAGTCATATAGTTGTATTTGTTGGGCTTGTGAAACTTTATTAGTAGCATTCATCGACTATCAAAGCCTGTTACGGTTCCTCGTCGATGTAAACGCTAGCATATATGATGTTAAGTCTCCAAGGAGCTCATGGTAGTGAAAACTTGTATGATTCGTGGACATAGGCAATTTTCCTGGATCCACGTATATAGGTATCGTGCTATACTTTACGTGCTATTGTGCTTTATTTTCTTCTACATGCATCAATTTGATTCATAGCCCAATTGTATTTCTCTCATATTAGTGGGTAAATCTTCTTCTCAAAGTGAAAATGGAAACTATTTCCATTGTAATCGGTTTGTTGTTCTTCCACATCTTCCTCCGAGCAAACAATTGGGTATGTTGAGAAATCAGCCAAACCAACAAGCACACTCGCGCAGAGAATAATCAAGAACAGAAAACAAGACAAAAAGATTTTTTTTTTTTTTACGTGGTTCCCTAATTGTGTAGTTGAGTACATCCACGGTTTATACAAGTTTCTACCATGAAATAGAATTGAAGAGAGTACAAGATACATTGGCTACTGCATGTAATACTTGTAACCTAAATCGAATCAAGCTTCACAAGCCCAACATGGTATTCAGAGAAAACAAGAGACAAAAACAACAAAATGTGACCTAAAATTGCTTTCGCCAAATTAAGGAATCAGCAAGAGATTAAAAATAAATAAATAAACTACATGCGGCAGAGAATCAAAGGTGTTTCAAAACTCAAAAGCCCAAAAAGACCTACTCATGTGGAAGGCACGAATGACCAAACAACTACCTAACCTATAAGCAATCAAAACAGAAAATTATCAGCTAAACAACCAAACCAGGATCCAGAAAAATTATGGTGAGGCCTTGAATCAAAACAGCAAACTAGTATCTGGATTTCCTATCAAAAAGGTATTAAACCCAACAGCAAGTTTTCCCACATGTAACTACACATCGAAACAACCCAAAGGAGTTGGCCTTGGCATCAGACTTAGGAATTTGCTCCCACCTTGGATAAGAAGATCTAAGGTTCGAATCTCAAGGGAGTCCCGTACCCGAGGGATGAGTCGAGACAAAATGTTTCGGACATAAAAATTAAAAAAAGAACACATCGAAACTTACTCTTAAAAAGTACCCTTTTCCTGATTAAAGACTCTGTTCGGAGAGATTTCTCGAAGCAAAAAATGCTCCGAGTTTCGAACCGAATTCTTGTCGCTCTTTAGAGGATCTGGAGCACAAACCTAAGAGAAGCACCACAGAGATTCAAAGAACACGAAATTTTGTTGTGTATAGACACATTCTAGAGAGAGAGGAGGCGGAGAGAGAGAGAGAGAAGGAGAAGGGGGGGATGGAATCCTACAATTCCGAGGCGCCACAGCTGACTTCTACTGGAGAAGCATTGTTGGAGTTCGCGCCACCACCCTCCATCTTTTCTTTATAATGAGCGCCGCTCGTTTTCTTTTCAATTCTCCGTGTCTTTATAGCCCCATTCCTAATACAACAAATTGGTCTAAAGTCCAAAAGAAGAGGTCACAAAGCAGATTTAGTTCAGCTTAAGTTTCAATGATGTGTAAAGTCTATTAATGAAAATATTTTAGAGTTTAAGGTCCTTGAAAAGACCAAATTGCCTTTAATGAGACAAGGGCCTTGTTTGGCTAACACAAAAAATATCTTTTTTCATTTAAATTGACTTTAATGAGACAAGGGCTTTGTTTGGCTAACACAAAAAATATCTTTTTTTATTTAAATTGACTTTAATGAGACACGTGCCTTGTTTGGCTAACATAAAAATGTCCTTTTTTTATTTTTTTTTTATTTTGACCGGTGTTACCGGCATTGACTGGTGTATCTATTCATTTTTGTTATATCTGTTGATTTTTTTTATTTTTTTGACCTTTGACCGGCGTTGACTAGCGTTGACCGACGTATCTATTCATTTTTGGTGTATCTGTTAATTTTTTTATTTTTTTGATCATTGACCGGTGTTGACGTCGACCGGTGTATCTGTTCATTTTTGGTGTATCTGTTTGGCTAACAAAAAAGACTTTGTTGTGGTTGTGGCTGTGGAGTGGTGGTGGTGGTGGTGTGGTGGTGGTGATGGAGGTGGTGGTGGAGTGGTGGTATAGGTGGTGGTAGTAGTGGAGGTTGTGGTGGCATGGTGGTGGCGTCGTGATGGTGGTGGTGGTGGAAGTGGTGGTTGAGTGGTGGAGGTGGTGGTGGATGTAGAGGTGGTGGCATGGTGGTGATGGAGTGGTGGTGTAGGTGGTGGTGGAAGTAGAGGTTGTGGATTTGTTTTGGTATATCTGTTGTTGATATATCTGTATCTGTTTTGTGTTGGTGTATCTGTTTTGGTGTATTGGTATATTTGTATCTGTTTTGTGTTGTGTTGGTGTATGTGTTTAGGTATATTTATATCTATTTTTGTGTATCTATTGTTGGTATATTTGTATCTTTTTTGGTACATCTGCTGTTGATATAAGTGTATCTGTTTTGCGTTGGTGTAACTGTTGCGAGTATATCTGTAAGTGTTTTGTGTTGGTGTATATATCTTGGTATATCTGTATCTTTTTTTGTTGGTGTATCTGTTTTAGTATATCTATATCTATTTTGGTGTATTTATTGTTGATATATTTGTATCTATTTTGGTACATCTGCTATTGATATATCTGTATGAAAAAATTTCATATTAGCACCTGACTTTTCACGCAAATCACACAAACACCTGACCTTATCGAAATATCATATAAACACTTGAAGTATTAAAAACACTCATCAATTAAACTCCTACTGTCAACCTTTGTCCAAAAATAAACAGAAAACTTATTTCTCTCTCCAATTTTGCAAGAGAGAAGTCGGAGCAAACTCCAGCAGATATTGTTGGTATATTTGTATCTGTTTTGGTACATCTGCTGTTGATATATCTGTATCTGTTTTGTGTTGGTGTATCTGTTGTGGTATATCTATTGTATCTGTTTTGGTGTATTTGTATATGGTATATCTGTATCTGTTTTGTATTGTGGTGGTGGTGGTGGCGGTGGTGATTGTGGAACTGGAGTGGTGGTGGTGGAACTAAGAGATGGTGGAATGGTTATGGAAGTGCTAATGGGGGTGGTGGAGGTGGTGGTGGTGGAGTGGTGGTAGAGGTGGTGGAAGTGGAAGTGGAAGTGGAGGTTGTGGTGGCATGGTGGTGGCGTCGTGGTGAAGGTGGTGGTGGAGGTAGTGGCATGGTGGTGATAGAGTGGTGGCATGGTAGTGGTGGAAGTAGAGGTGGTGGCGGCGGCGGCGGCGTCATAGTGGTGGTGGTGGAAGTGGTGGAGGTGGAGGTAGTTGCATGGTGGTGATGGAGTGGTGGTGGAAGTAGAGGGATTGGTGGCATGGTAGTGGTGGTGGTGGAGTGGTGGTAGAGGTTGTGGTGGAAGTGGAGGTTGTGGTGGCGGAAGTGGTGGTTGAATGGTGAAGGTGGTGGTGGTAGCGTGGTGGTGATGGAGTGGTGGCATGGTGGTGGTGGAAGTGGAGGTTGTGGTGGCATGGTGGTGGTGGTGGCGTCGTAGTGGTAATGGTAGAAGTGGTGGAGGTGGTGGCGTGGTGGTGATGGAGTGGTGGTAGAGGTGGTGGTGGTGGTGGAAGTGGAGGTTGTGGTGGCATGGTGGTGGTAGAGGTGGAGGCGGTGGCGTTGAGGTGATGGAAGTGGAGGTTGTGGTGGCATGGTGGCGGTGATGGTGGCGGCGTGGTGGTAGTGGTGGTGGAGGTGGACATGGTGGCGTGGTGGTGATGGAGTGGTGGTGGAAGTGGAGGTTGTGGTGGCATGGTGGTGGTGGTGGTGGTGGTAGAAGTGAAGGTTGAGTGGTGGTGGTGGAGGTGGAGGTGGTGGAAGTGAAGGTTGTGACGGCATGGTGGCGGTGGTGGTGGCGGCGTGGTGGTGGTGGTGATGGAAGTGGTGGTTGAGTGGTGGAGGTGGAGGTGGTGGCGTGGTGGTGATGGAGCGGTGGTAGAGGTGGTGGTGGAAGTGAAGGTTGTGGTAGCATGGTGGTGGTGGTGGTGGTTGAGTGGTGGTGGTGGTGGAGGTGGAGGTGGTGGCATGTTGGTGATGGAGTAGTAGTGGAGTTGGAGGTTGTGGCGGCATGATGGCAGTGGTGGTGGCGTCGTGGTGGTGGTGGTAGAAGTTGTGGTTGAGTGATGGAGGTAAAAATAAAAAATAAAAAATCAACAATCAACAGATACACTAAAAATGAACAGATACGCCAGTCAACGCCAGTCAATGGTCAAAATAAAAAAAATATTAAAAAGTCAACAGATACACAAAAAATAAACAGATACGGCGGTCAACGTCCGGTTGACTTCTGAGGGTATTTTTGAGAAACTGATTGCCAATTGTCCTGGAGACTATATGGAAAAAAATAGATGGACTAATTATGGCATAAACCCTTAGACTATGTCCTCCTACTCAATTTACCCTTCCTAATAAACTACTCCCTCAGATATAACGTAAGAAAATATTTATGATAATTTGTGGTAGTAATTTATTAAGGTAAAGAATTGATAGCAATACTATTTTCACCGCTCAACATTTCATCGTCCATCTCGATAATTAATAGTCCGAATTTTAAAAGTTCTGAAAGAATTTTTTCCTAAAAGAGTTTTTTAAAGTTCGGACGGTAAAAAACTGTGAGATTAAAAGATACGAGAGAGCGGTAAATGTTACTCCTATACTTTTTGAAAAATTGAACACCTGAAGTGAGGGGTCCACCAGGTCATCACACATCGAAATTTTGGGTTTCGGGTCAAATACGAAAGTTTGAACCATTCAATCAATGCACAACCAAAAACACACTTTGTTAACCCTACTGCTTCTCTAGCTCAGGTGGTATTCTCACCTTCCTCCCTCAATTGAGACAAGAGTTCGAGCCCCGCGAGAGGTGAGGGTGGAGTTCACGGCTATGAATAACCTCTGAACCCTTGTGAATTAACTTACTAACCCCCTTAATTAACATCTCGCCGATGTATACAATGTGACCAAAAAAAAAAAAAACCTACTTGCATACAAGTGGAGTGGGGTGCAGTTTGTGCCTCCCTTATACTCTGTACGTGGACATGGTTCGATTTTCGTAAGCACTCATTCCCTCCCCAAGTCCCCTATGACAGAGTAGATTAGAATTAACGAATGACAAAAAAAATCCCTACTTGCATTAATTTAAGTATTTTCTCTTGTTCTAATGCAACTCATACAAGATTTCGAATCTCTGTTCTCCCTTTTAAAAACTCAGGTATCTGGGTTAACTTACGCGCACCTAAAATAATTTTGGAAAACCAATTTCACCGCCCACTTGCGGAGGTCCCAATTAAAACCAAAACAAAGCTTTTGTAAGGACTGTGCCCGAAGAAACTGATAGCATATTAAAGATTTTGAACCTAAAATCTTAAAAAAAAAAAAAAACCCCTCCCAGAAAGTCTACACCCACCGTTGCATTTCACCGCTCCACCCACCGCTTGCTGACATGATGGAGGGCCCAAAAAAACCCACCAACACGTCAGGGATGAGTGGAGCGGTGAAATACAGCTGTGGGTGTAGACTAGTCTCAAGTCAACTCCCCAAGTATTTATCACTAGAGACCCTTGGGTTTCAAATTTCGGTTTTTACAGAAGGCCAGGAGTAGTCAAGGTCGAGAAATTGGGGTAACCACAAAACACATTCAAGGCTCCATAATTCTTTCCTCGGTCCAACGAATAAGGTCCCCTTTTTACTAACAAAAAAACACTAAAATTTAACGCATTTTATCATCTCGTTTTCATTAACAAAAAAGTTTTAGCATTTTACATCTCGTTTCCACTAACAAAAAAATTGTCAACAAAAACTTTTTTTTTGCTACAGTAACCCTACTCACAAACCCATCTACAAATTTTTCACTACCGGAAACACCTCCTTAACTATAAGTAACCCTAACTTCCGCTTAGCTTTTTATGGATTATTGATTCGTCTCATCAAGACGAATCGAAAAAATAAAAAATTACTCATTCCGTCTCTTTTTAAGTGTCCTGCTTCGTAATTTCAACTTATTAAAAAGACATCATCATTACACCTTTCACATCAACTTTTACTTCCACTTTCCCTCATTATCCTCTATGGAAACATCATCATTACATTTTTATTCACTTTTCAAAATGGAATCTATTTTTATGGGCAAAATGAAAAATTCACCAACTTTTACCCACTTACTTTACAAAATGGACACTTATTAAAGGACAGCCCAAAATGGAATACTGGACTCTAAAAAAGGGACGGAGGGAGGGAGTATGTCTTTTTCCCAATATTTTTTGAAATATTCGAGGACAAAAAAAAATAAAATTCAAAAATCTTAGCGTAACTTAGCCTGAGTAGGGATCATGGAGTAATTATCAAGAAGTAATCAACACTGCTATGTTTGTTTCGAACTTTTGATAAACCGTTCCTACATAAACTTTGAATAGAAGGTGGCTAGAATGACACATTTGCATATATTTTCATGCATAGAAATAGGGAGAGACAGGGATCGCTGGGGCTCCACATGGCAATGCGTCTGGGGCATTGAATATTCGCTCTTTAGTTACATACTTATAAAAAAAAAAGAGGTGAATATTCAATTGTGGTATCATTTTTTCAACTTCTTAAAAGTTAAAACGCAACTCTCTCTCCACCACATGTGTTGGAGAGAGAGAGTTTGGGCTCCACAGGGTAATGGCTATAGGGCTTTGAATATTCACTCCTTAATTATATACTGCTTCTAACAAAGGTGAATATTCGATTGTGGTGTCATTTTTTTGATTTCTTGGACCACACGTGTGGTGGAGAGAGAGTCGGGGCTCCACGTGGCAATGTCTGTAGGGCATTGAATATTCACTCCTTAATTACTTATTTTTTTTAAAAAGTTGAATATTCAATTGCGGTTTCATTTTTTCAACTTCTTCAGGTGACCTATTTTAAAAATATTTTGTGAAGAAATGATAGAAAAATACCACCATGAAGACCGAGTTTGGTTGTGAAGTCAACTTGTAACTAATAACCGACAAAACTTCATTACATTTATTGAAATGATTTCATAATAATGGGATTATGCAATTCCAATAAGGCGAGAAATTTTAGGGTGCCGAATGGAAACTACGTGGCGGTACCCGTTGGCGATCTCAGCCGTCCAAAACGTGTTTTGAACGATCCAAATTTATTTCCCCTCTCTCCCCTCACCCGACCACTTTTTCTTCTCTTTTTCTCTCTCGAAAATTCAGATCATCCAAAACTAGTACCTGCCCGGCACCCAAAAGCATTACTAAAGTGGGCCCACGGAGAATTGGAACGACCTCTATTCATAAAGAGTGGCCAAGTTTCCTTTTCATGAGGTCCAAGGGCCCAGCCCATGGGTGGCCTTTTCAATATTCAGGGGTGACAAAGACATTCGTCGGGTCTACTGTGTCCGTATCGTATTATTTTGATACTATTATGTAAGTTAAAATACGAATCTTTACGAAAAGATTTCATCCATGGTAATACTTATTCGACGGGTGTATAATCGTATCGTGTTTGAGTTAACATGATTGACACAATAGATTGCGGCACCAGTAAAGGCCTCGTCAAAAGTATGTGACCCTCTTTTCATTGGTGGGTGGCACCGTTGAGTCGTACTTAGTTCATGTCATGCTATTCTAAGAATCGTGCAATGAAGACTGTGAATCAAAGATTCAGTTTGCGTAACAATAATATGTAAGTTAATACTAATTAATTCGATAGGTGTATCGTCGTATTGTATTTGAGTTGACACGACTAACACAATTAATAGCGGCATCTTTAACGGCTTCCAAATTTAAAAAGGCTAGTTGGATATCTCATGATTCTATTTTACAACCCCTAAACAATTAATCTTAGATTCAGTTATTAAAATATAGAGGGATGAGATCATTCCCATCCCACGTATAATTTTACATACATGGGATTCACGCGAATATTTGAAGCCGTTCAATTTGCTTAAAACATGTTTTTAATAGCTCTTGTGAAAAATCAACTCATTCGAATATGAGTAAAAGCTTGATTGATTCATTTAGTTTTTATCCTGTCAAATTTAGAGATATATACCGATCAAGCTTTACTGAAAAAAAAAAAAAGAAGGAAAAAAGAACTACAGTATGAACCAAGGAAGAATTCTCTTGTGGAGTTTCTTCGAAAAGGGAAAGAAACCAACACGGAGAGTGATGAGGATCCTGTGGCCCCCAAAAAAGGGAAAAAAAGCAAGATTGGATTTTTCAAACTTTATTCAACAACCACCACAACAGTCAGTGGAGGAAAACAAGATTGGATTTTACAAACTTTTTTTAGGATCCTTCTTCCTGGGTTCGGTCAGAATTGGGGGATGGTACTGTGTAGTGGTGTGCGCATTTTCGAGTCGTCGGATCGTATATTCGACGGTTAGGATCTCATCTCATTAATGAATGGCTTTCGATCGTTGGTTGCCAAAATGAGATCCAATCCGTCGAATATACGATCCGACGACTTAAAGGTGCGCATCACGGTACACCGCACAGCACAGCAGCAACCCGAAGTCCGGTCAACAAAGAACAAATTGGATTCCAATCCCTCATCCCTTTTGTCAAACTTTCTTTGTGCGGAGGACATGCTATTGGGTCCACCACTCCAATTTGATGAAAGTACTACTTACTATATAACCCATGTTGGTGTGGTCCTGAAATATATATGGTCTAATTTTTCAGTAATCCCAGAGCACGGTCATGGTCATGTGATAGCTCCGAAACACTCTAAAATCATATGTTTTCGTTGAGTTCATGATTGGGCTCATTTGATAACAGTGATAGATGGATGGGATTCGTAAGGAGATAGGATTAGGATTGGGATTCGTAAGGAGATGGGATTGATAATGAGTATGTTTGTTTGGGATGGGATTATATGATGGGATTATTAATATCATGTATGTTTGAGATGGGATTAGATGATGGGATTGGATTGATATAAGAAATTAGTAATGAGAAGGGATTGGTAATGTGAAGGAGTTGGGATTGGACTATTAATACCCCTCAATACCAAATCCCACGGGGTATTAGCAATACCCCCTATAACCCGGATTATTAATCCCATCGGACTACTAGTCCAAACCATTTTTGGTTACCAAACAAGGTATTAATAATACCCCCACTCTACCAATCCAATCCCAACCCCTTGGAGGGTTATCAAACGGGCCTACTTAGGCCTCGTTTGATAACAGTGATAGATGGATGGGATTCGTAAGGAGATGGGATTAGGATTGTGATTCGTAAGGAGATGGGATTGGTAATGAGAATGGATTGATAATGAGTATATTTGTTTGAGATGGGATTATATGATGGGATTGGATTGATAGAAGAAATTGGTAATGAAAAGGGATTGGTAATGTGAAGGAGTTGGGATTGGACTATTAATACCCCTCAATACCAAGTCCCACGGGGTATTAGCAATACCCCCTATTACCCGGATTTTTAATCCCATCGGACTACTAGTCCGAACCATTTTTGATTACCAAACAAGGTATGAATAATACTAACACTCTACCAAACCAATCCCAACCCCTTGGAGGGTTATCAAACGGGGCCTTAGTGTACAGGCCTCACATAAATGTGTGGCCGTGTGAGGCTTGAATGATTTGGAGCACCTAGTGACAGTGCTCAAGGACTACTGAATTACAAGTACTCTAGAATACGCCTTCCTCACACCATCACTGATCCACATATATATATATATATTGGTATTGCAGGGTAGTGTCCCTACAGGCTACATCCCCTCCCATAGCTTTTTCACTACGTATGAGGTGAGGTGACTCTAAGAGTTTTTTTTTTTTTTTTGGTAAGGTAAAATTTTATTAAAAAACCCACATTACACAATACAGGGCATACCCCAAAACAACAAAACAAAGGGGCATTCCCCAGGAAGAGACAACACGGCACAAGGCCAACCTCCTATCTCAACAGAAACAAGAAAATAAAACAAACAAACAGAAATTAAGAGAAGACCCTGCTTGAAATGTTCCAATCCCTACACAGCAATCTATTGTCATCAGACCGCCTAATATTTCTCCAAGAGCTGACATATCCACGAATATCCGAATCCACAGCATGTATAATCTGGTTTGGACTAGACCGTATGGCTTGGAAAATGAGCCTGTTTCTCTCCTTCCATAAATGGTACACAACTGCAACACAAGACAGCTTGACCAAAAGGCTTCGCAAATTAGCACCACCCCTATGAACATTGACTCCAAGAGTTGCTGGCTAGGAGAATCGAACCTGAGATTTTAAGAAGGAACAAACTCCTAAGTTTTGAACCAAGACCACTTGGCCAACTCCTTCGGAAAACCTAACTTCTTTGTCATGGCTATTGATACAATGATGTTATCCTTATCTAAGTTTTTTTACTCTGAAGAAGATCCTTATCTACGTTGCATCAAAGAATTAAATGATCAACTGAGAGCAAGTCCACCGGCTTATAAATTCCTTGTCATTTTCAAAACCAATAGAAATCTTGGTAAAATCGCGATTCGTGTGTGCCCAACAATCAAATCGCTGTCGATCGAAGTCATTATTTGCAGCAAATTTGGCTTTGCCAAAATTTGTCATATCACCTCAAACCAATCGGTTGCGACAAAATTAGAGCTCCAAAACCAAACCCTCTCCAAACTCAATCTCACGTCGACCTGAAGGGGGAAATCTCATTGTTCTGAACACAATTTTTTTAAAAAAAATTAAAAAGGTATAATAATCAATAGATGGACTAAAAAAACAACCGTGACAAAGCTATTTTGGCAACAATAGATGGACTGGACTTGTTCTAATAGAATGAAGTTGGGTCAAGGTCGTAGATAGTTCCTTCTACTGGCTTGCTCTTTATTTGTTTTGATAGGAAATCATTCATTATCTTTTATGACGTTTGAGGCGACTTAAATTGATAGTTGAACAAAAAATATTTGGTGACTCTCTAAATGGAGATGAATCCCCATATATTTAAGATGTAAATAACTTACTACGGTGTCGTTCCGCTTTCTTTTTAAATTTTTTTTTCAAAAACAAGGTAATTTCAAGCTCAAATATAATGAAAATGAAAATTAATTTTTTAATTTTTTTTTTGCACCATTTGAAAGATCTCAATGAGATCTATCAAACAAGATCCATATTGGTAGAAAAAATTTTTGCGTAAATACATGATTTTTGAGCTTGAAATTATCTTCCTTTTCTAAAAGTTCTTTTTCTAAGAAACTAGAACACACCCTACGTATATGTCTCAATGTCTGATGTAATTGAGACAAATTTAAATGTGTTGTCAATGCGTTTAAATTGAAACAAATGTCGGATATGTTTTTATGAAATATCTAGAAAATATAAGTTTAAAAAGTTTGGAGAGAAAATTGAGATTTGGAGAGGAAATGAATGATTCTTTTTCACAAAAATAGTGATTCCATAAATGCAGCTTTTGAATAATACTCCATATGTTTCAATTTGTTTGTCCGTTGTTCTACTATACCTGGATACAAATTTGCTTTTTTTAATTGATCTTATTCTTTGGATGCAATATGAACTTTATTTCATAGACGTCAGTTAGTTCTATTAAATAAAGATCTAAAAGGCTGTTGATTTTGACACTCCCTTTTTTATTAACGCCACTTCCCTACAAAAATACACTTGCAGGGGAGTGGCGTTAACAAAAAAGGGAGTGGCAAAATCATTTTCCTTCTAAAATCGCATAAAACCTTATTAAAAAAATTTCTTAAGAAACGAGATTAAGGTACTTATAATTTATTTAGGTTCCCTTGCTTGTTTAGAAGTGATGAATGCAATGGATTGAGTTAAGCAATTAGCAACGTATAAAGAAATAACATATAATGAGGTCCCGTTCTACTCTACTAGATATGTCATTCTCTCATAATACATTATCTTTAAACTTATTTTAGTTAGCGGAACGGGACCTGAGTCGTAATTCATAGATTCTGACACATATTCTCCTCCATAACTACATGATCTTATGAGATTGTTACACTTAATCTCAGGTCACATGAATGTGTGATTTGGAGGGCATTGGGCCACTGCAGCCCACCCTGTAATTTTCTGTATTTAAGGCATGGGAAGAAATGTCTGTATGAAAGTCCAAGAGAAAACCCAGATTCTCTTATATAGGCCCCAATGATAAAGACCCATTTAGTGCCATTGGCTGCCCAATGGAAATATGAGATAGTAGACCCATCTTAATGAAAACGAAAAGAATGACTATACATCAAATGTGCATACTGCACGTATATACGAATTTTGGACCCATCTCGGATCCTACAAAAATGATCTGAGCAGCTCGTTTTGTTATAAATGGTTTGTTTAGGGCCCTGAAAGAAACCAACTCAATCAGATATCGGTAAAGACGTTTACATTTTAAAGCAAAATTGGATGTTTCGTAAACGTCTTTACTGAGATATCTGATTGAATTTATCTTTTTCAGGGACCCTAATCAAATCACGTGAACAAAACAAGCGACTTGGATCATATTTGTGAGTACGACCGATTATGTCTCAAGAAATATTCTCTAAATTAGCCACATTATAAACAGACAATGATATATGAAAACAACTTGATTTTAAAGTCTTCATCAGTAATTTTGCATCTCAAAAGTAGAAAAATATATTCTCAATAAATAACCAAAATACAAAACTTATAAACTTGAATCTGGTTTTTAAATCCTAAAAGCCAAACACCTTGAAAAGGCTTGGGCCGCCTATTGCTCGAGAACTTACACACTTCGAATAGCTGCGGAACAACTAAATTTGGATTCGGATACAATATGTGAATAATACTTCGGTGACCATCTTTGAGTAAAATATGTTTTGGGTACCGTGTCATGTGTCACCAAATATGTATCGGTGGAATACGCCTGATCTGTTATGTAATGGAGCACATTCTACCAATATTTTGGTGACACGTCGCATGGTACTCAAAGATGGTCACCATAGCAGTACTCATTTGGATATTGGTCCAAAGCATTTTTCGATTCCTCGAAATTCGAAAACCATTTTTCATAGCAACATAAATACAGCTAACAGGGGAAAGAGAATAGCTAACGCATGCATGCAGTTTGTGTGGAGCCCACTCACACTCGTGAGTCTGGGTGTATACTTGGGGAGAGATAATTCAGTGCCTCTGTGGTAAGGACACGTGGTGTCTCAGCTTCTCTTTCCACCACACATTCGTGTGGGCTCCACAAACGTTGTGATGGAGTCCACACAAATGTGTGATAGAGAGTGGCGTTGCGGCACCACGTGTCCTTGCCCTCAAGGCAATGAATAATTTTTTCGTACTCGAGTGTGTAAATGGATGCGGTTGTATCATTTTTGTTTTTCATTGAAGTGCCATGTCACTCGATTCCGTTTTTTCGAAAGGCTGAAACAGTCGTTGAGAGCCGAGAGAAATGGGCGGGAGGGAATCCGAAATCCCCTGTTCCCAAACAAACCTCCTCCGTCCTCCCAACACTTTCTTTCTCTCTCACTCCTTTGATTAGTTCTTCCATACAAGAGAGAGAGAGAGAGAGAGAGAATGTGGTCCATGTGGAACTGGTTCACGGCCGCCAAAGAACCTCCACCACCACTGGTGGTGGTTCCGCCGCTGTTTGACTTCCCTCCCCTCGCTGCCCGCACCAGGTTTTCCTTCACCCCAACCTTCGACTATACATGTATCTCGATTGCACGTGATTTCGTTATTGGACTTTTTCGCTGTTGGGTAATTTCTACATACACACCACCTATTAGAGTGATTCTAACAATCTGAATCATTGGCGGCAATCTTAGAAATGAGCATTTTTCTTGAGAAAAATGGATGATTGAATTTCTTCCCATTAATCAGAATTGATTTAATTTAGGCGCTCATCAAGATGTGATCAATTTGCTGTTTTTTTTTTGAATGAATGAATGAATTACATGCCTGGAGCTACAAAATGAATGGCTCAGATTGTCAACATAGATTGTGGGACCCCAAGTGACTGAGTGATGTGTTTTCGAAATGGTGTGTACGTAGCAAGGCTCTTTCCCTATTTTGCTATATTCTGTTGCTACGATCGAATAAGTGTTAAGTTGGATTTTAGATTACTCTTTTGCAAACTTTGCAACTTGTAATTTAAAATAATTACCCCAAAAAAAAAACTTGTAATTTGAAATTGGAAAGGCCATGGTTTGTTTGTTCAGACCTCCAACCGGTTGAGCGAATGTTCTAACTATGATTGCAGAATTAGACTTTCCACAAAATATCCTCAGTTATGTGGGATCAAAATGGGAATGGCGTTGTTAGATAATATCAGTCTCACATTGATCGGGTAGGGATTCTGCGGAATGGGTGGTTAGTTAATAACGTAATATAATGTTGGGACATCTCCACCTAATAACTTAAGCTGGATAATAATTATTCGTCAAATGGCCTACTAAACCAAAGTCCATACTAGAAGTACCTAAACCTATTCCCTTCATATTAAAATCAAGCATTATAATGGACGGAGACGTTTATGAGTTTATTTTGCTTTGCTGCTGCTATTTACATTTGTCGAATCCGTGTTATTAGAAACAGGCATTGCTTGATTCCTAGTTTGTTTTTTTTATCGAGTTTGGTACTTCTTTTAGTTATTGTTGACGCACTTTTCTCCAAGAAGCAGGAGAAACAGAGCCCCAACGAGCAAATATGGTCCAAGCAGTTATGTAGAGATGTTTTATGAGTAATCACTACGATATCCCTGGTGTGGTGATGCAGGATGTTGGAGTCATCCTACAACTTGTTATTTGGAAAGCTTGCTTTGAGATGCCTCTTTGAGGATTACTTTGAAGAAGCTAGGCATTTTAGCACAAGGATCATGCTAAAGCCCATTGATGACCCTCATGTAGATTTGATCGCTACAGTATCCTTCCGTATGGTTACAAAGATAAAGCTAGTAGTTTGTTTTATTTTGCATGATTATGCTTTTTAAAAGTATAGCGGCATACCAAGAATACTGTTTTAAGTATCTCGATCGTTATACCTACATGATATTGGTGATACATTCTACCGATGCATTTGTGACACAACACATGGTACCCAAAATTTGGTCACCATAGCTTTAGCTCTGAAGCTGCTAGGCGGAGTTGGACACCATGCTTTTATAAACTTCTATTTGTGAAACAAATTATATCACTGTTCAAAGGGTATTTTTGGTTCAACTTCAACAGTGGATTGGCCATTGGATCAAACTATATATTGTGTCCCTTAGCATGTCCAGGTTTCAGGTCCACTTGAGCATAAGTCCGAGGAGAAAGTCGTAGGAAATGCACAATTCCGCTGGCAAAGGTAGTTTAGTGTCTGTCTTTATCATGTAATGCGCATCAACTGTCTCATTCTTCAATTCAGTTGAGATACTGATATTATCATTAGACAATGAGTGACGATCTATCATTTCCTCACAGTGATGTAGATGATCCTCACACATTTGTGGACCTTTTTGCATCAAGTACCGATCCGTAAGGAGCACTTCATTGATTTAAATTTGTTGGTATTCTGCTACAACTTATCATCAGTTGTTAATGTATGTCTTTGTGCTTTCATCATAGGATCCTACTAATGAGGTCATGTGCATACTACCCCAAGTATGGTTTTGGAGCATTTGGAATTTACCCTGTGCTTTTGAAGAAAAGGTAGTATCCTATTCCGACACTAATTAATGGTTCTATAGCTCGTGGGAGCAATGCGTCATCTTTGAATGGATTTCTGTCGTGCAGAGTTGCTTCTGAAGATTATGGTGTTATGGGCTTGAGATATGGCTCATCAAATCTGTCAGTTGGAGCCACAGTAATGCCTTTCTCTTGTATGTGACCTGCCTTGCAAGTAGATATTCTTTGTTGGGATTGCAAATGCTTAAATCCATTCATATGTTTGCATTCTACGGCAACTTTCCTGAGGAATGTTATCCTATCGTGGTTTCAAATTTGCTTGGAAAGCCATGTTATCCGCATTTCATTTAACCATTGCTTGGCTAACCTCTAGGGGCCACAATTTGTTCAGTGGACTTTTGGAATTCTGGATGTATCATTTACAGAAGTATATTTCAGAGATATGAACGATTGATTGTGAATGTGTTGCTTTGTTCTATCCAGCGGGAGATGAACTGCCAAAAAGTGCGTGGTTGGTTAGCAAGATGGGACGGCTAACTGCTGGGGTGCAATATGAACCACAATGTAAGCACTTGACACTTCATGTATCATCACATACCCGTTGGATGGTTTAGATAACTTGTCTTATGTTTAGTCTGGAAGTCTGCTAGAATAACTGATTATGAATGTATTATATTCTTATTTTTCTGGTGTACACTTGAACATAAAATTTCCTCGTAAGAACAACAATAAGCCATGTTAGATATCTCCGGGTGGGGGGGAACGAAGTTCTTAACTCCACTAGCGTAGAATTTGTTAGCTTCTGAATTGGGCTTTAAAGAGTTCACTTTCACCAACGCTTACATCACCCTTTTTGGAACCTGTGTATAAAGACGTAAGCATTTAGACATCGAATGCCAAGAGTTTGGTAAAATGCGTACCTGTTTGCATCCAGGAAAATGCCTTGCAAAATTTTTTTCTCAGGCTATCTGTATCTAATTAGCGGATGGTGTACTATGTTGAACCATATGCCTGATTCATCTCTGCTTATTTCATTTCACGTGTAGAATCTGAATTTACATTCTCTTGGTTAATGCAATTGTGCACAGTTGGAAGCAAAGATAGAGCAAGATACAAAGATTTAGCAAATTGGAGTTGTGCTATTGGATACGGACTAGGATCAGGCAGTCCTTTGAGCCCATCTTTTAATTTCGGTCTTGAACTTGCCAAAAGTTCTCAGGTTTGTTTCGTTAGAAACTCAACTACGGGATTAGTAGTGCAAGTGTGTCTGCAAGTTTTTGACTAGCATAACCATGATTCTTGTATAATTGTGGCCTTTTTTTCACTGATATCTTGTTGATGGAACCTGCACTGCAGTTCATTGCCTCTTTCTACCAACACGTGGTGGTCCAAAGAAGGGTATGCTTCTATCTCTCTCCCTCTCCCTAAAATATCAACAACAACAAAAAAAAAACAAACAAAGAAAGAAATTTTAGAGCGCTGTGAAGAGGCAATACAATGACCTTTTCTGAAAAAACTTGAATAGATTTGGAAGACGGTTAAGAGAATTAGTTGATACTGCATGTTGTGTACTAATAACACAGCTAAAGCGACATGGATATTAGCCTATTAGGTACGCAGTATAGGAGTATCTATTTTATGCTAATGTACCATGCACCAGATGAATGTGGGGAACCTAATGGAAACTGTCACCAAGAGAAAATTTGTGGCGAATAACTACATTAAACACCGAGGGAGCATATAAATGTGAAATATAGCTTACTATTTCAAAATTGGTTATGGTGAGAAAATTGATCATTCTCCTTTAGTGCTGAAGTTGAACCACTGTCCAGCTTCATTTGGTAAGCTTTTTATGCGACTTCAACAATTTTTTCAGAAGAGCGTCATTGTTTCCTCTCAGTGTTTGCTTGCAACAAGCTCATACTACTAACCATGGCTTTGAAAATGGTGTACATAAAAGCTGTTTGTTGCAATTACACAGGTGAAGAATCCACTCGAAGAAAACGAAGTGGTTGGAATTACCAACTACATAGATTTTGGTTTCGAGTTACAGACAAGGTACTTTTAAGTGATTGCTGCGATTCAATTAGTGCTGCTTGGAATGAGATCTAAAGTTGTCTAATCTTTCGGTAAAGGGTTGATGATGTCAAAACCTCAACGGCGAATCCTGATTCCACTTTCCAAGTTGCTGCATCTTGGCAAGCCAATAAAAACTTCTTGTTGAAGGTAGGGCTTTGTGATAATCTGCAGCTGAATCTACGGATGATTGCATGTTTAATAACCATGTTCATGCACCATCTTATCAGGGGAAGGTCGGACCTCTTAGCTCATCTGTAGCTTTAGCATTCAAGTCATGGTGGAAACCTTCTTTCACTTTCAACATTTCAGGTAACTGTAGATGGAATAAGATTTCTGAAAATAGAATTGTTGGGCTGCCAAAATCATTGAGCTCTCTCTCTCTCCCTCCTGTTTGGTTGAAATTTTGTGGTGACATTGTCAACTTGCCTTCTGTTTTACATCTAGATTTTCTAGCTTGACAGATTTTTGAAACTAGTTTTTGAAGCAAAATAATAATGTTGTCAATGATTTAACTAGTCTTTGTTCACAACTTCAAAAGAACGAAGTATTCACGTATTTGACGTCTCTCTGCTGATAAAAACGGTCCACAGCTACTAGAGATCGCGCGATAGGAAAGACAGCTTTAGGGTTTGGCATCCGCGTCGACAACGTTAGAGAAGCAAGGTTAGTGTATTTTCACCTTGTTTCCTTCAAAGTTAGGATTCCCATCTCTATTCATCAGTTATGATTGGAGGGCAAGCCCTGTGTTAACAAAATGAGATTGTCTTATTCACGGATGCTCCGTGAATAAGACATTCATGGAGGTGCGAGATCTGGGCCATCCGTTTCGACTTTGGACGGTCCGGATTCAAATGAAACTTTTCTTGGAACGGACGCACGCGATTCACCTCCGTAAATCCCTGTTCACGGAAGCTCTGTTAAGAAGATTTTTCCTTACGATGTCCTTCTTATATCAAATGCAGTTACCAAAGAGCTGATCCAAACTTTGTAATGCTGACACCAAACAAGGAGCATTTGGCAGAGGGCATTCAGTGGAAAATTGGGAAGAGACCTGTGCTTCAGTCAGATTTAAATTCTGGGAATTTTGATGGCATGCCCAGGGAGTTGAGACCTCTGGGGAAAATTTTGTAGTTAACACTGTTAAAAATGTTTTGGAAATTTCTGTTTCTGGCATGTTTGGAAGTGGGGCATGAGAACTCTTGTTTTCTTCCTGATCATTTGGGTTGTGGCATGTGGCAAGAATTAGACCAATTGATAAGGTTTGGATAGTCATGAAATTTTCCACTTTTTTCTGGCACAATGTAGAACTTTCCTTCACATGCCCAACAAATCATTTTGGGATTTTGGGACCGTTAAAAGTCAAAACGGTCTAGCTAATCCCCGCCCATTAGGTGGAGTACAATAAGCAATTAAGCATGTAATGACAAAGAAGTTTGGATATTAATGCATATTTCGCGAATATCAATTTTTTTTTTTTTTTTGTATAGGGTCACTTTCCAAATGATTTACCGCACTCCCCAAAATCAATTCATATTGATTTTGGCACTCTTCAAAAGTTAACAATTTGGGGAGGCAAAATCAACCCATATTGACTTTGACACTTTCCGGGGGTGCCGTTCACAATTCGGGGAGTGGCCCTCTGGACATATATACACTTCTTTCGGATATCGATACCCTTTTACATATTATCGTCGATTAGCATGTTCCGAATAAAAAAGTAGACAAACAAATGGGTACGGGAATTACTACAAGTTAACTATATAAACTAACAGTAACAGAAGTCCAATCTCTCTCCCTCCCTCTCTCTCTCTCTCTCTCTCCTCAGCAGCTGTCACAGTAGAGGAATGGCTGCACCACATTCCTCACTCATTTCCCCCCACTTCTCCTCCTCCCCCACCCTCTCTCTCTCTAAAACCTCCCCCAAACCCTCTCTCTCCAAACCTCTCCTCCTCTACACAAACCCTAACAACAACAACCGCATCACCTCTCTCCTCTCCGCTTCCCTCCGCACCCCCTCCTCCCCTCACAACGATCCTCTCGCCGACCATCGCACGTGCGCTGCTCTGGATTCCTTGCTCGTGCTCTGCGCCTCCGCAGCTCTCTCTTTCACTCTCTTCGTTGCCGACGCCAATTCGGCTTCGGCCTTGGTCATTGGTACGCCGAGGAAGCTTCAGTCCGACGAGCTCGCTACGGTTCGTCTTTTTCAAGACAACACGCCCTCCGTTGTCTACATCACCAATCTTGCTGCTCGGTACGGTTCTTAGCTTCGTATCGTGTTGAATTTGGCCCGACTTCTAGTTCTCGTTTCGGTTCATTATGTTTTGATTAAAAATAAATATATTGGTCGTCTTATGTGCTTTTGTATTTTTTGGTCACATTATTCGCACTAATATACGAATTTTTGTGGATATATAATTGGTTAATGGAGCTAGTAGTGGTAATGAAATTCATGAACACCCTGTTAAAATTTCCTGGAGCCGCCTGATGTGCTGTAATGGGTGTGTTTAGGCAGGATGTTTTCACATTGGATGTGCTGGAGGTGCCTCAAGGGTCTGGATCAGGTTTTGTCTGGGACAAAGAAGGTCACGTTGTGACAAACTATCACGTGATTCGTGGTGCATCTGATGTCAAGTAGGTTTCTTTTGTTCCGTTTGCATGATGCATTTTCTTGCATATTCCTTTATGTTTGTTTCTTAAAGTTCTGGACTAATTTCATATACTAGTTCCACCTTGTTTTTATGGCGTCAATTATTTTTTCCATGAATTGCGATAGGTTCTAGACTTCTACAGTAGTTTGATTGCTATGAAGCACTATCAGAAGTTATTTAATCGGAGATATGTTTGACTGCCTAAAGATCAGGGTCAGGCCATCAGAGGCAAAATAAGTGGTTTTCTTGAGAGATTAGTTTGCCTTTTCTGTTTCACCTGAATTAGCACCGACAACTATAGACGACACAACACTAAATGCTGACACGTCCATTTCGAAAACATTAAGGCAACAGATGCCTTGGACTGGGAAGAGATGTACATTGAGAGAGAGAGAGAGAGAGAGAGAGAGAGAGAGAGAGAGAGACGGGCACGGGTGGTGCGGGGCTTGGTGTTCATATTTGGGCTGTTCCAGGGTTGTACATAAGAACACATGCATAGTCTATGGGAAGAAGGGAAAGAGAAAGCTGCACTTCTCCCTTGAAAAAATTAGGCAAATTCACACCAAAATAAACTCGATTTCTCAAAATGTCAACTCCATCAGTTAAACATTTGCTAAAGCGTTTGTGGTTTTGTTTTGTCAAAATTCTTCTAGTTTAACTTGAACTAAGACTTCTTTGACATTTGGGGATAGGAACGATAACTAAGATTAAACATTGGAAAGTTCTGAGATTTGGATTGACTTGAATATTCTGTGCCTTCAAAAAACCATAGAGACTGTAAAACATAACTTAATTAGGTTCACACCAATTAAATAAGATAAAATAACAATCCATGTTCATTAGAATTACAAGTTATTGAAATACCCCAATCCTATTACCTCGTAAAAGAAATCGACTCATATTATCAGCTCACTTACCTTTGTTTGGATTTAGATAAAGATATTCTCAAATTAGCCCTTAGCGTGATTGTAGAATGTTCCAAGGCTTTTCCATATTTGCATTTTTCCATCTCTGTGAAAAAGTGATCTGGGCTTTTGTGAAGCAAAATATGCTACCAGATTTCTTCCTCCTTGCTTGTTTAGTTGAGCGGAGCTGGTATTGGATATCTGGGAACTATTTTGTACATACTATAACTGTATCTTCACGTCATTCCTGTTTTCTTGATTTTACCTTTTTCTTTGCTTTACACTTTTTTTAAGTTATTTGCTGCCATTATATGTGTATAAATTTTGTTTTCCGTCTTCTGAGATGCATGATTCCATCAGGATCATAGATGTCTAAACTTGATGACCTAGTACCTTTAATCTTATCTAAAAGTTTCTTCAAATCATTTATAAAAGTAATGAACTTAATGATTACTTATCGAAACTTATATTTTATAAGATGCTTAATGAAATATTGATTTAGCGTTGATTCCGTTCAGGGTCACTCTTGCTGACCAGACAACTTATGATGCAAAAATTGTTGGATATGACCAAGATAAAGATGTTGCCGTATTGCACGTTGATGCACCCAGAAACAAACTGAGACCTATACCTGTTGGTGTGTCGGCTGACTTGCTTGTAGGCCAGAAAGTATATGCCATTGGAAACCCTGTGAGTATGCCCAGCTTTTTCCCCCTGTTCTGTTCTGCTTCTACTTCTCCATCAAATTTTCCATTTGTGCTTATTATTGGGCCATTTAATTGATTAACTTTTTCACTTGTGATCGGTATGGTGTTAAGGATCTCTAGATGGGAACATGATGAATCTAGGACCTTAGAAAATTAAAACACGAAAATGTAAATTGAGAGGCATAAATTGGTTTACGTCATTTTGGTGCCTTATCTAACTGCCAGATGTAGTCAGGGATGGATCATCAAGATTAATGATGCTTGCTAGTATAGTAATTTTCTCTCGTTACCTTCAAACTGGCCTATGAGCCACTAAGGGAAATTATGATATTTATATACTGATAGTATATATTTTGGTGAACCTAATTGTCACACCAATTTGTCTCTTTTGACTTCTACCTGAATGCTTCTGCAGTTTGGACTTGACCATACACTTACAACTGGTGTCATCAGGTATGTTGATCGTGCAGTAAGTTAAATTGCATAGTTTAATTGGATCCGAATTGTCCGTGAATCAGTTCAAAGTTTAGAATTTTTAGCGGAACTGTTCAGATTTGGTCTTGTGAGAACTTGTGCTGTGTTGGTAAAAAATGTTGCTAAAAAGTAACTGCATTTCAATCCAGAACAAAGTCTGGAGAAATCATGAAATGCTGCCAAAACAAAACTGGATACATGTTGTTGTTGACCTGTCCAGCATAACGAAAGAAGAGACTGACGTAAGTAAGGTCCATTAGGGGGCAAGCTTTCCATTGTTTCGTAACTGTTAAGATTTTGGTGCCTGGTCTGTATTCTTTTTGTTTGCACTTCAGAGCCATCTCCAAGTAGCAATTGATGTACACGTGATACAGTGACTACTGAGATCAGGAAAGATTGTAATTGCAATCAACTAACAAAGAAAAATGCAGAATTTATTCAATTTACCAGGATAAAGTAGGAAAACTGAAGCCTACCGATTAACTTGTCAGTTCCATCTGTATTATTGCCCTCCTTTGATATGGATACATGTTATGATTATATTGGGCTGTGGTTTTGTCAAGGTTCACATCTTATTAATGCATTTTTAAGTACTTTGTAGTGGGCTTAGAAGAGAAATCAGTTCTGCTGCTACTGGACGTCCAATCCAGGATGTTATCCAGACAGATGCTGCCATCAACCCCGGCAACAGTGGTGGGCCACTTCTTGATAGTTCGGGAAACCTTATTGGGATAAATACAGCTATATACTCTCCTTCTGGCGCATCCTCTGGTGTTGGTTTTTCAATTCCAGTTGACACGGTAGGTTATTACTTTGGCCGTTTTCCTTCCGTAAGATTTTACAGGTGTAGGTCTGTATTAAGGCATCATTTGGAATTGGTGAGGAAATAGAAAATGCTCTCTCTCTCCCTTGCTTTTGGATGAATCACTTTATCTACATTCGTGTACATTCTGTAGGTAGGTGGCATTGTTGACCAGTTGGTGAAGTTTGGGAGAGTAACAAGACCGATATTAGGAATCAAGTTTGCACCTGATCAGTCAGTGGAACAACTAGGAGTTAGTGGGGTGCTTGTCTTAGATGCTCCTCCAAACGGTCCAGCTGGCAAAGCAGTATGCTCGCTTCACTCTTTATGATTTTTTTCTCCTGTAACTGAGATTATTTTGAATAGGTTCGGGGTGGAGTCTCTCTTTCCTTTTGCTTTTGACCTAAGAAGGTTCTTTTTTTTTGTGGGAAATTGACCTAAGAAGGTTGTGATGCACGTATATCGTTCTTTTTCTCCTGCAGGGCCTGCTCCCAACTAAACGTGATGCCTACGGCAGGCTCATATTGGGGGATATTATAACATCAGTAAATGGAAAGAAGGTCACTAATGGGAGTGACTTGTACAGAATTCTTGACCAGTGTAAAGTGGGTGAAAAGGTACACGCTAATTTTACCTTTTGAGATTGTTCGCAGTATTATTCACAGTGGTATTTCAGTAATTTAGTAGATACACGACATTGCCTTAACCACAGTAGCGGGGACACTTTGTCAGAAACATATACTGCTCTCACCATAATCAGGCTACAAAGGCTGATTCCAGGATCTTCTCGACATGGCTCAGAAGATTGCTATAATGTCCAAATTGAAATTATAAACTTCTTATCTAAGAATTAAACGAAATGCAATGTTTTAATATATTCAATCTTCTTTGCGCCCAGGTGATTGTTGAAGTGCTACGAGGTGATCACATCGAGAAGATCCCAGTATTGCTCGAGCCAAAGCCTAATGAATCATAATAGCTCAAATGAAAACAGCATGGAAATCCAGATACCATACAGATTGCAGACATGAATACTGCATATTGAATTCTGTGTATTAATTGTTCCACAAATATGGGCGTTGTACATATTCCCGCTATTGTGTACACTGATGCGAGCAAAAGTGATTCAATGGAACTGTTACAATATGTGTTTTTCCCTGCCAGTACAAAGGATCACTAAGGACGTGCCCAGGAAAGAAGGGCTCCCTTGAGTTACATGGCCTGCTTATTCGTGAAATGGACACAACTTTTAACAGTCGATCCAATGCTTCCTGCATCTATACATACATATACAGTATTCTACTTTTCTGAAAGTTGGGATCTTCAAACAAAATGATCCGAAAATAATGTGTCACATTGCTTCCCTCATCAACCTCGAGTGGAAGATGTGACTGTCCAGTTAGTAACGGCTGGAAGGCAAGAGTTTAGTTTGCAGTTTGCACACTTCGGCCTTGAGTTAAAGGGTAAGAGTATTCTACTTTTCGTTGTGGTTTTTTTTTTTTTTTTTTTTTAACATTTAACCCATCACGGTCATCGGATCACTTGCGTCATTTCATATTAGAAGATAGCAACACAAAAATACCGATGTCGAAAGGCTTTTTGCCATTATTATGTACTTGGAAAGCACTGAAGAAGACCTACGTAGATTGGAATTCTACATTACTTAAGTTGTTCATATGGACAGATATAGTGGAGAGAGCCTCATCTCTGCAAGGATGGCCTCTAAGCATTGTCCCTAGAGCTTCCAATGCAGTACAGTTGCAACATCTTTTACCTACCAAAGAAAGAAAAAGAAAATTGCAGTGTTGAAAAAGAAAATGAAAAGGAAGAATTGTGTTGTGAATTCGGTATGGAAGGTGCCATTGGTGATCTCCATTTTTATTTCTAGTAGATTTATGCTCATCAACTTAAATACAAATTACACTTGCAAGAAAAAGAGAGAGAGAGAGAGAGAGAGAGTTTAGGAGACAAATTAAGATAGCGGGGGTCACCGATGATAGATTGATGTTTCATACAGAGAGGGAGGGAGAAATGCCAAAGTCGAGCCCCCATAGCTCGAAAGATCCCTTCACGAAATCGTAGTAACCGCCTTTCAACGCGAGAGTCTTCTTCAACAACCCCTCTCTCACAAACGGATAAGTTAGCAGGTTTCCGAGCGATACATTCACCGCCTCCTGCATCACATTTTTACATACATCAAAACCGTGTTTGATTTTCAGAAATCGAGGATGGTTGCCGTTGCTGAACCATACCACATAGTTCCGGCGTTAAGAAAACTTATCAATGGTTCAAGATGGGGTGCCAAAAACTAACCTTTTCACAGGTAGCACATAGTTCTGGGAGTGGTGCATCCCCTTTTTCTGCTTTAACCTTGGTCTTAGCAGGTAAACCGATTTTGACCCAGTCCTCAATGAAATCACTGCATATTTCAAACAGCCAAAGAGGAAGAAATTACAAGTACATCTTAATCTAAGGTCAATCAGAAAACATAAGTGTTCGCATTCGAGGCGAAACTGTCTAAAAAGATTGCAGTGGCTTTCCTTATTCACAAAACAGTACATCTACCGATAAAAGTTAGTATACATCCAGGATGAATGCAGTGCATCGAACAACATTGCATTCATCCCGGAGAGATACGAATGCAATGCTTACGTAGAGGAGGTGCCGTCGAATGTGAATGACAAAAGCCCCTTTATCCCACCGCAGCTGCTATGCCCGATTACCACAATGTTCTCTACCTGTGGATCAATTCATCACAACTTTTTCCAATTACTTCCACATTTGTGTACTCGTAAATCACTTTTGTTCGCTATACGTTACACCGAGTAAAAGGGTATATCATCTAGTGACAATATTATCTAGCGATGATCTATGTAGCACCAACACTCCAAAAGGGCGCCGTGTCCACGTATTGGACACGGCGGGGACACGTATTGGACACGCCACAATAATTTTTATTATTTTTTGATAGGGGACACGGCGGGGACACGTATTGGACACGCCACAATAATTTTTATTATTTTTTGATAGGGGACACGGCGGGGACACGGCTAGGGGTTAAAATGTAATATTTTTAAAATTTTGGGGGTTAATATGAAATTATTCAAAATATTTGGGTTAAACTGTAATTTTTCCTTTAAAAAAATTTATACAATTTGTGAAATTATTCATATACAATGGTTCATAATTTTTTTTAATATATATGTACATATATTTATTTTTTATTTATTTATACACGTGGCGTGTCTCCCGCCGTGTCCGTATCTCTATTTTTTTAGAATTACCGTGTTCCGTGTCGTGTTCGTATCCGTATCCGTGCTACATAGACAATGATTATTGAAAAACGTCAATTTTGTGGCTTCAAATCTTACGGGGCGAACAAAGACGATGATTGAACAACACAAATTTTGTACTCATCAGTCAGTGCAGAATGATCAAGGCATTTTGAAGTTATTTCACTTTAATCAAACAAGCCACTATCTCACCATTAATTCTAGGCTAATTTTCTATATGGATTCGTAATTTGCATATCATTTTCCACGTATATATAACACTAAGCACGCGTAAGCTAACCCGGACACATAAGAGGCTGAGATATAAAAAAAGAAAAGGAAAAAAAAAAAGTTCACCTTGAGATGAAGAACAGCGTACTCGATGGCTGCACCAGCTCCAGAGTACTTAACCTGTTGCACCAAACAGAAACAAAAAAAAAGACAAAGAAATACCCATTTCGATAAATTCACAAGCAATCCAGCTACTAATGTTCAAAAAAATAAATAAAATTATTGTAGTAATTCATGGAATTCAACTACAAATACCTCCAAGTATATAGGAGGAGGGCAATGTAGCACTTCGGAACTTTGGATTGGTGCTGTGCTGTGAGGTGCACGCACCTCCGAGCCGTTGGATGCACGATCGAGAGCCGACGGCTCGAATCTCATCTTGGCAACCAACGATCGAGAGCCGTTTATTGTCGAGATGAGATCCAAGCAGTCGAATGCACGATCCGACGGCTCAGAGATGCGCAACACGGTACTGCACACATCACTTCACAGCACCACCCCCAATTCATGTAGTTTTTAGTAAGAAGTTACCTTGTCATAAGGAGGGACCATGTTGGCAACGTTCCGGACCACAAAAGCCTCCCCGGGTTGGAAATCCAGTACGTGCGATGGGCAGACCCGCGAATCCGAGCACGCAAACACCATAAACTGCGCGCCACATGCTAATTCATCACTCGACAATGCGATACACAACCTATATATAATTTCACAGTATGTACGTATACTCCAAAATCTCGATCGTCCATCTAGACAATTAGTAATAGTTTGGATTTGTCGATAGTGTTATAACGGACAGCTAAAATCTGGACAGTCCGATTAGTGTCAAGAAGCATCATTTGCTAGGTGCTCCCGACGCTCTAGAGCCTCCACCACGAGACATTCGCCCGGGGTTGGTATCGTGTTGTGTTCGTGTCGTGTCATCTCGTGTTTGCGTCAAAATTCTCTCAACTCTAACCCGACATGTTTAGTTTTTTGTGTTATCGTGTCCCGTCATATTCGTGCTCCGTGTCAAAAACAGCTGGTTCTAACCCGCTAACTTTGTGTCGAATTCGTGTCGGGTTCTCGTGTCGTGTCGAAAATTCTCGACCCTAGATAGAGACACTTGGAGCACTCTTAATTTTTTCCTATGCGCACAAAATATCCTAAACTGTTAATATTCCTTAGTAGGGCTGTTACGAACCCGACCGGACCGAAAAAACCGACCGATCGGTTCGGTCTTCGGTCGGTCTAGGAGCTTTTTTTGGTGTTTCGGGGTGGACCGAACCGAACCGAACCTAGGTCGGTTCGGTCTCGGTTTTCTGAAAATCTATACGGACCGAACCGAACCGAACCGACCGAACCATATATATTATATATATTTCTATAAATTGTTTTATTCTTCTGGCTCTTACTGTTTTGAATTGTTAACTGCAAAAAAAATTTTGAATTACGCTAACAACAATTACATAATCAAACAAAATTTTTAATTGTTAACTTTTGGCTCTTACTGTTTTTTTTTTTTTAGAATTTCATTGCTTGATTTATTCACGTTTTTGCAAAATTTTCCAATCGATTGCTCTTTGTTCTAAATTACTTTAACTCCTCTAAGTTATATACACTAGTGTAGAAGATATTTCCAATCGATTGAAAAAAAAAAAAGGAGGAAGAGTACTTGTGAAAGTTGTAACTCTCATGCCTGTTGTATGTTATTTTTTTTCAATTGGTGTTTGGAAAAAAAAAAAAACCCACGTACAATGGCCAAAATATGGGTGAAAAAATGGTCCAAACATGGGTGATTAACTTAAGGTTGAAAATTGCCCAAATATGGGTGAGAAAACATGTGAAAATGGCCCAAATATGGGTGAAAAAATGGCCCAAACATGACCCGTAATCTATTGTTAGTTTTTAAAAATGGACCAAATGGCCAACTAAGGCCCATTTCAGGCGGACCGAAATCCCCAACCGAACCGAACTCACTCCGAACCGAACCGAACCGAAATTAATACCGGTCGGGATCGGTCCCCGGATTATATACCCCGAACCCGATCGGGGTGCGGCAAATCCACCCTGAACCGAACCGAACCGACCGAATAACACCCCTATTCCTTAGTGTACCATTTTCTATAACCAAAAAATTATTTTCGAGAAAGAATCAATGATAGTCATTCAATCATGCACGTACTTTGGGGCTTTGGCCTTTGGCCAGTTCGGCATGTAAAACTGGATTTTTCCTGCAAAAATTAAAGTTATTTATTCGTAAGAAAAGCATGTTTCCAAATATAAAAGGCCGGTGATTTTGTCACTCCCTTTTCTGTTAACGCCACTCCCCTGTAAGTGTATTTTTGGTGCAAAAATACACTTGCAGGGGAGTGACGTTAAAAAAAAATATGGCAAAATCATTTCCCATATAAAAACCACACAATTTTTTTTTTGGGGGTAATTAAACCACACATTTATTAGTCACTAACCACACATTTATTAGTCAATATATACATATGAGAGATTCCGCACACCTTTTGCGTCCGACGGCCAGAGATTAGAAGTCTGCACGCGAAAAGCATGCGGAATCCCTCTCTAGAAGTGCCGTGTGTGTATATATATACATATATATATACAGTCCGGATCAGGTCAGGACGACCTGACCAGAGCTTAGGTTCGGACTTCTCCCACAGCCGTCGGATTGTGTTTTTGATGGTCCGGATGCACGAACAGTTTGTTCGCGCGAACAAATTTTCCGCAAATCTGGACTATTAAAAACACAATCCGACAGCTGTGGGAGAAGTCCGGACCTAACACTAAATCAGGGCATCCTGACTTGATCCTCAGTGTGTGTGTGTATATATACACACACACACACATACATAGCCCGTTTCAAATGAGGACCACCCCATTTTAAAATGGGGACCTTCCCATTTCTCCCCTTTTCCAATCGAATTTTGATGATCCGAGCCGCTCAATGTGATCAGAACATATTTTAAGGAACTCTAGAGAATTCAGCAAAAAAAATGACTAGAAAGAGCTTCATCCGAATAGTTTTTTATTGAACGGTTCAATAAAAAACTGCTCAAATTAAGCCCTTCCCAGTCATTTTTTTTGCCGATTTCTCACGGGGACCTTTAAAATCACATTTTGATCACATTGAGCAGCTCGGATCATCGAAATTCGATCGGGAAAGGAGAGAAATGGGGAGGAGTAAAAGAATTGCTCACTCATATTTCTCTCTCTTGAAGTATATGAAGCCGGTTTTGACCCTCTCAACCGGGTTAAAAGTCTCCTTGGTGGCCACAGCGGTTGTCAGTTCGGCTGTTATTTGCTGGATCTTTGCCGCTGCTACTGGTGCAAGCTCACCCTTCTCACTGTCCATAAAAATTACATCCAAAAATTTATGATTTCTTCAACCCAATGGAAACAATATTTGGGCCATCTTAATATTGATTTTTTTTTTCTTTTTCAAGAGAAACGCTTTGGACGAAGATCCAGATATAGATGCGTCCGTAGCCGTCCAATGTACGTGTATGAATTCTACGTGTGTTATGTGAGGCCCACGTGCATGCATCAAACAATTTTGGACATATCTGTGTCCAGATCTGTGTTCGAAAATCTATGTCCAGAGATGCATTGGTTTAATTTCATTGGACTCGTGACGAAAACGAATTTGAATTACCACTGCGACGAAATTTCTAGAGTCGTCACTAGTGGCCAATCAAAAATGAATATATTCCCTGTATGGCTCATGAGAGGCTAAGTCACCTGAGAAGTTTCTTGAGTCCTACAATGGCCTCCTCGTATGAACTCCCCATATCTTCTCTCTGCAAATCAACAAACAATAATCTATAGATACTATTAAATAGGTGACAATATAAAAACTAAAAACGCCCCGGAGACATCTATAACGAAATCCTCCATACTAAACAAACTCCCGAGTCACAAGCATTGCTTTCGCTTTCCTATCATTTGGGTTTGACTTTTCTTTTCTTTTCTCTCTCTTTTGCTTTTTGTTGTTTATCGATCATGATCATTCTCATGGAACCTCGCAATATATTCGACGATAAGTAAGTGTAAATAATATAATTGACATTAATGCCTAGTTTCCCGAGTTCGTGTTTCAACGATGCGTACGTACAACCAAATATGATTACAAAAAATGTATATATGATTGCAACAAATATATTTGACAATGCCTAGTTTTCCTAATTTTTTGTGGAAATTTGATGGGGGTGTAATGTAATGGACAAATATCGATCGATGGTTCAACTAAAATTAACAAAAAGCTCTAAAAACCCACGTTGGCTTAGAAACAACATAGAAAATTTTTGTTTTTATTTTATTTTCCAAATTATAACTAGATGTCCAGTCCAGCTAACATATGGGCGATATGCATATACTACTAATACAAGTACGTGTACATATTCACAAGAGCGAAATCAAGATCGATCTTCATCCGTGAGACAAGAGAACTTGTCAAAGTTTGTATATTCCTTGCTAATTATATATAATGCACCAAATGTAATATATAGTAATTCTGTTCTTATAAAATGCCCCAACACAGCTCCGCATAAAATGCAAGAGGGAGAGAGGATGGTATTAATACCCTAGAAGGGGTGACAATGGGGGCGGCGGTAGCGAAAACGGGTTCGTTTCGGATGAGAACCGGGGGAGGAGGAGAGGCGGTAGAGTTAAGCCTAGCGGTTATAACCGGAGGTCGGAATACAGCGGTGCTGGTGGTGGCTCTCTGGTGGAGGAAAGAGAATTGGGATAGAGGAGAGAGAGAGGTACTGAGGCACGAGCCGTTGGTCGACATTGGCACCAATGAGCTACAGACTTGGGTTGGCTTTATAATAGTTAAAAAAATGGGATATTATTATGCCACTCATTCAAAATCCCCTCACAACCCCACCCCATGAATGCATGCAGTGGCGGAGCCAGAATTTTCGATAAATGGAATCGAAAATTTAAACTATGTGTAATTCATGAACAAAACCCTTGATTTGTTTTGAAAAACGAACAAACTAGCACTATGTTTGCAAATTTTGTGGATAGAGATTCTATTTTGACTCCTTTTTTGTACAAAACCCTTATATGGACTGGGGCAAAAATAAATTTTAAAGTGGGGTCAAATTAGTAAAAATTATACATATCTCTATGAAAATTTGACAGCCAATGGGATCGACTGTCCACCCTTGTCTCTATGTTCCTCCGCCATTGAATGCATGGGATAATGAAAGCGAAAGCTTGAGAAACCTGAGCTTCTTCTTCGCTTGCCATGCAGCTGATCGATTATGTCTTTTTAATTTTATATTTTGTGGAGAAACCTACGGTGTTTCATTTTTCTTTATCACTCGGTATCCGGCCGGCTTGGATCGACTAAATTGGGGACCAATTTCACCGTCATCTACTAGCAGATCCAATTAAAATCGAGGTAAAATCGTGTATGGACTGCCCAACAAGGAATCGATCGCATAAACGCAGATGGTTTGGCCAAATGAGCATGAGAAATCAAATATTTTGTATGAGGCAAATGTGTTCGAATCTCACAGAAGTCAAATATTCCAAATCTTGGGACCACCGGAGGTTTTGTCCGGTCGTTAATTTCAAAGTCCTGAAACTAATCGAGATGTATGCGCGCAAGCTAATTTGGACATTTGGTTATAAAAAAAAAAGAAAGAAAAGGAATTGATAGCACACTGATGATAGTCGAACTCGATCAAACCCCAAGCCAAAGACTTTATTGTTAACACATGCTACCATTTTAAAAATAATAATAATTAAAAGACTTTTTATTGTGGCAAATAGGTCACAATCTATGCATGCATGTTACCAGGAAAAGTGGCCCGATGCATGCAATAACTTTTCCCCACGTCCCCAAAGCGGTCAGATGCATGCATATATCTATTTTACCGGGCGCTTTTAATTCTCGCTCTCGCAAATTTTAATAGTTTTTGATATGTTTTAAAGATGTTTTCACATTCACGCTCATGCATGCGCACACAAATTATGTGACTTAAGTCTCAACATCGAAATTATTAGTTACTCCATATAAAGATTTTTTTTTTACCACTCATGTACACCAGCTTATTTATATCTCGATTAATCTTAAAAGACCAAATTAGCTGCATAATGTCGTGGAAAAATTGTTTGACAAATCTGAGAATGTACTATATTGCTAACATTTTTTTAAAAAAAAACTGCTTAAATTCGTTATTAAATCAAGAAAACAAATGTTTTACAAAAAGGGTGAGATTTTCTCAGATATGACACGGTTCTACCTTTCCTTAATCTAGTTGTTCTATTTGTGGCACTAAAATTCTAAAGAGAAATTCTATGTACACCACTTTAAACAAAACTCAATCCGGGACACAACTGTGTCTCGATCGTTCGACGCACATGAGCCCACAATCGGATACAGTTATGTCTGGAATTGTGTTTCAAAGTCGTGCGTAGACTTTCTGAATTCAAAAAATCTGCAAACCCAAAAACTTTTAATCATTAAGGTGGAGATGGGAGATGAATGGATACAAGAAAATGGTGGACAATATTGAAAGTGGAAGTGATGGGTGATGGGTGATGGGCATGCAACTGGTGAGATGGATAATGAAGATAAGGCTTTATCTCTAGAACATGGTTCTAAGGTTGTAGTGTGGATCAAAACTTTTATCACTCTATCTCTTCTCAAACCAGTAACAATTATAGTATTTTTATTTTTTTTTGCCTTCTGGTCTGACAACAAGATCTTTGGAGTGGTCTGAGATGGGAATGAGACTGATGGACTTTTCTAGCCATCTTGTGAGCCCTAGCAACATCAGAAAATTAACTATTATGTGTTGTTTTGCACCGTCTCATAGTGCTCCGGGATCTTTTCTTAAATATGCATTTGAGTGGATTCCACCAAAAAGTGTATGGCTCGAATCCCGATCATACCTCGATGGCACCATGTGTGTTGTAGCAGGGTCAGAAACCTAGCTATGTGACGGTGCTCCAAGAGCATTAGTAATCACTCGTTTGTCTACCCCAAATCTCACTCTTTTTCATCGTCTCTTCATGTGCTGTTAGCCTGCGCACTGTAGTTTCATGCCGCTGGCTTTTCAACAAAGTGCGAAACTTAATTTTGCAAATCAATAGTCCTTTCGTACTAGGTCGAATTACACCGGCTCTACTTCTGCTAACATTTTTTTCTCTATCCAGTGGCATGTTTCAAGAGAAATAAAAAAAAAATTCCCTAAAAAACGTACAACATATGATCAATAACAACAACAATTGTGTTTGTTATGCGAGTAAAGAATCAAATTAAGTAAATCATTTCCCATCACGCGTAAGTTGACATACATAGCGATCCAAATTCCAGATCGATCATCGTATAAAATCACTTACCCCTGGATCTTCAACAGGTTCGGAATTGAAACTAAACAACCATCGAGTGGATACTGTTCTACCATCTTTTGTCTCAGCTGAAACTGGAAAACAATGGATTTGCTCAGTGAAACACATTGCTGGATCCCTGCACGTACAGACTCACACAAGTAGATAAAGATGGAAGGCAGGGGGTGCTTATGATTACGATAAGTAGTTAGAAATCTTGGAATTTTATGAGTGAAGCAAACTAGGAATGTGAACATTGTTTTGCCATCATGTTGACATCTTCTGGTGCAGATTTCGTCTAATTTTACTATTTTACGGTTATCAACCCACGCGTGAACATGAGACCCTCGGCAATGGTAAAACATTGGTGCGACCAAATACGTGTGGTGTGACACATTTGACATAACTGCAAATAATGAGACTGCGATAATGTCTTTTTACTAGGAATTTTAGTTCTATTGAGGAACTCCACTTTTTCCCACGCCTTTCACCTCCCCTATGGAAATACAAAAACTATGCTTACACACAATTATACAAACACGCAACATTTTGTGGGGTCCACACACTCTGCACCTCGGAGTGTGTGACCCACAAAACATTCGAATATGCGTTTTGAGTTGTATGTAAGTAGCAAAACTTGGTGGAAGCATCTACTGTGTGTGTGTGTGTGTGTGGGGGGTGAAGGACATTTTGGGCATGTCAACATTCTTGTGCCATTTTGACCACATACCCACTATCTTTTTCCTTGTGTTAGCATTGTTGAATTTATGCATTTCCAGATGAATACCATTGCTCAAAAGGCAACCAAAATGCCCAATAACATGAGTAAATGCTAAACGTATAACATTCCCTATCTGGTAAATATAAAGCAAAAGAAATTAGATAAATAAAGAACAAAAACTATTTTATTCGAGCCAAGAAAAATAAAATAACAGAAAAGAACACGTATAGTAGTTGCTCAAGCTATGACCTTATTCGAGCCACGATTCGCCCTTAAAGTACCATGCATGCCGTGGCGCCTAGTTCTACAGTGCAGAATATAACGAATCAAACCAAATGCATATAGAGCATCCATACTCAGCAGACGCATTTGCTGACTTATTAGGTTCTGTTTTCCTCCTCTTGCCTTGGAGATAGTAACCTCATCAATTCCGACAAATTTTGCTACTAAACGTAGAAGTATGAGCTTATACTTGGAAGGTTCCATGCCTTGATAAGCTTATTTTGCAGATGAAGAATCACAATATGCTCATTCTCTCTCTATCTCTCATCGACGATGCATTGAAGTGTCTAACATGGACACCATGACGTAGACAATTTCTTCTAACTTAAGCCAGGACTCAGGAACCACGTACTTCAATTACCACTCAGCCACATAAAACAATGCTCAACTACTTGGGGGCTAGTCTAATTGGACAGACAGAGAATGCAACACATCGAGCTGCTTTTGCCAGCATAAACCGCTCATTTTCTGTCAGTGGCCTCTCGATCACCTTTACAATATTTGCATCCTGAAACATGGCAATGTGGAACAAAATCGTTAACAATGATGATAGATGATCTTGATGGATACTACAGAAAATGGAATTTCATCAAAAAATTTCAATCATTCCCCAAAATGAATTCCAGTTCCAACCCCAAGGGGTTTGATCGAGTAGGAATGACGCAGCAATCAAAGGCCTTGCCCCCAATGGGTCACAAGGTAGAATCTCACGTATGCCAAACGTTCCAAACCTTGAGGCCACTAGAGGTTTGCCTGGTTGTTAACTTCAAGGCCCCGGGATTAGTCGAGAGGCGCACAAGCTGGCCCGGGCACCCGGCTATCAAAAAAACAATGAATTCCAGTTTGATGTCGATATTTGATACCTTGACACTATTGTCATTCTTTGGTAGAGGGAAAACACAGACATTTTTTCGATAGTTCAAAAGGACAAGAAGTTTCAAAAAGGAAACACTTGCCTTCTTTTGTTGTTGAATGGAAGGCCTCACACTGGCAGTGTTACCAATCACAATTAAGTTGTTGACGTTCCCGCTGTCATCCCTTTCCGTGGGCGAAGCTGTTGAATGCCTCCATTGCCCATTAGTGATAAACTTATAGTAGTACCTGAAGGTGATTTTGTATTACTTCTAAACTTATCGAAGTGAGGAGAAGACGTAAGATTACTAGAGACCCAATCACAAGCATCAAAATGTCACAGGACTAGTCAGATCTAAGAAACAGAGAGGGGAAGAAACTTACTTCCCTTGTGAAAGTCTAACTTCAACTTCGTATCTTGGGCCACCCTTGTGAACAGCTTTCATTGGATCTTTCCAGTTTCCAGTGAAATCTCCAACCAAATAAACTTCCTCTCCCTGAATTGAAAGACAAAAATGAGAAAATAGCACCATCAAAGTTGATTAGTCCAAAGATGTGAACCAGTTAACGAAAAGTATTGGCAAAAAGAATAAATGATCAAAATCTCTTCGCATTTGTGTTCCGAGTCATTAAATTGACAAGTTTCACTACAGTTTTAAGTGTATCTAAAACATGATACAAAAGAGACTAACAAATGTTTAAATAAGGATTTACTTCTTGCCCGTTCCACACAAAAGTCACGGCATGGGTTGGAGGTCCTTCATGTTTGCCCTGTTCCGCCATTGCTATAAGATCCCATGTTGCCCAGGCAATTGCTGGTCTGCATTGAAATTCCAGCAACTCTTTTTAGAGTTATTACCAAGGAAAATGCATCATGAGCCTGAATATATAGTATCCTTTCCAGCTTAAGATGTGTGCCAATAGTAATACGTAAAAATGTAGTGATCTTAAAGATTTAAAACTGTGCAACATAGACTAGTTAATGCACAAGACCCAAATTTAGGTAGAGGCCGTAAATACAGCTGCCTTTGATCTAAAAAGAGCTATGGCTCCACAAGAGCCTATTACATTTTATTAGCATAGTGAAACCAAAGTATCTAGGATTTCCTGCTTGTTCTGCTTTACAAGTGGCTGAATTGCACTCAGTTCTGCATGTTTTCCCAGAACAATGGAAGACAATACCATATGTGAATGAAGATATCATTCTGCCAATGTTAGGAAAACACAGACACACAAGAACTATGTACCACTCGCCAACTACAAACACTGTGATGCACTGATGCTAGTCAACGGCGTTCTGAAAGAGATATTTCTAGTCATTGCTTACAAATACTACTATGCCGAGAAAGTGGGAAAGCACTTGTGATTTCAAGCAGATCGACCAACCAAATGAGATATGCAAGGGTAAAGCAGTCAATGGAAGAACCTGTCAGGCTTGCAAGAATGTAAGCCGGTGACATAGTTGTAGGCAACATGAAGGGAGGTATCTGTCATCCAGTGGAGGTATGCAATTACACAAGCAGGGGATCGATCAAACCCAGTGGTGCAAGTGATGTAAACCCGATGGTTCTTCTTCAACAGACGTAGAAGAAGACCCACGCAAAGTGGAAGTTTATTCCTCATATCAAATGAATCTACCTCCCTGCAAACAAAATTAAAACTAAATGTTAAGTTTCATATTATGGCAGTGGTGAGCGATGTTTCAAAAGTTTCAATAGAGATCCTAGTTATATATGCCTCAATACATAGGATTGTATAAAACTGCTGGTGCTAGATATGGCCAAAGTGTCATTCATACGTCCTGGATAAGAAGGTGGACAATTTTGAGAGAACTCAGGGTCGAAAACCCAATCAAAAGTTGAGAAAATTATAATCTAGTTCCTTCTAACACCAAGAATACGTTTCAAATACCTTATAGGATAATTAATCATAAGGATGTTAAACCCTTGGCACGATTCATTTATTGATTTGGAATTAATTCCCCAATTTTCTGCTTCGACACCACTCTGGAAATTCAGCACAGCAGTGACTCCCTGGTTCAGACATTCAATGACTGTTGTAAGCAAGGCAATTACAAGAAGAAAAAAAAACTAGATTCTTTAAGGAAAAAGGTCAAGGGCATCAACAGAGCAAATAAAAACATGTAGACATAAACAAACCAAAATAACTCCAATAGTCCTAGTAAATGCATATTACAGGGACTAATTAAATTCATCCTACACTAGAATAGAACTTTATTGATAGAATTTGTTTAAATTACTAGCATCTGTTCTGATTAGACTTTTCTCCTTGGGTTAAAGAAATGTGACATCCATGAAAGGATAAACATAATAGGCTCCTCAAAAGAACTTTCCCACTCGAACAAGAGCATACAAACTTTATGCTGTAAAACAGATACAAGCAGTGGTTTTGAAATATTTGTGTAGATATAAATATATAAGTCTGGAACACAAGATATTTCCTGTGCTAGATACTTATATGCACAGACAAACTATACTGGCCTTAAAAAAAAACTGAACTTGCACACTGCAGAGTGCACATTCAGAGTCTCAGACAAGAGGAGTCCCTATGTTACCAGGGAACTCTACTACCCTAGCGAATTACGTTTTGGTACGAACGTTCCAAAACGGTAAATTTAGCGATCCAAAGAGATCCCCTTAGTTTTCCCCAAAATGTCAACTTATAAAGGTGAAAATAGAGAGAAAATGGAATTTCAGTGGGAGAAAGTGTAAAAAGTTCAGTCTTTATACTCCTAGAAATGTGTTTTGTATGAATAATTTGACAATGTTTAGTTGCACTGGATGTTTATCGCTTGGAAGAGTAAGTTCTAGTTTTGTTATCTATAGAAGCCTACCCCTAGTGCACCACAATCTAAGCATGTGGCGTACCGTGTTCCCGTTCCTCGTACCGGAACGATCCGCGTTCCAGGTAACATAGAAGAGGACACATTAACAAACTACGGATTAAGCTGCAAACTGAATAAAATATACTGTTCTAGTTTTCTAGTTGGAAAGTTTAGTATTGCAGAGATGATTAGTAGACTAGTTGTCACAATCAGGTCTAAACCATCTTACACTCCTTTCAGTTCCCCAGAAAGCATATTAAAAAGTTCCATCAAAACAACTCTTTCACAGTGCACATACATCATTTATGTACCCTACTACAAGTTGTTAAATAGGAATAGGAATAATTAAGCACATGGAAAGTTATAGGTTTACAAAACAAGAATTAACAGAAATGGACAATACTGATAAAGAATGGCATATAAATCCTCACCGCATTTGACAAAGTCTCTACATCAGCTCCATTTTGTATACATGATCCCACATATATCTGCTCCGTAATCTAAACAAAATGGGAAAAAAAGAATTAAAGGGATCATGAATGTGATTTTGAATGCTCTACAACCATTTGTGTGAAACAAGATCGCCAAGGAAGCTGAGAAAATGTTCCAATGCAGCAACTACAATGTTTGAAACTAAACCTTGATTCATGTTCTCCCCAATTCTTTCAAAACCATAGCAAAGATCCATTAAAGGGAGAAACCGAACAAACCACTTTTAAGAAGCAAAAGTACAAGACAGTAATATGACTGTGTGTCCATAACTTTGGTTTTAAAGATGTGGTGGTGGTTGGGTGAAGAATTGTGGGGAGAGTACTGTGTGATTGGGTGAAGAATTGTAGGGAGAGTACTGTGTGACCATGACTGAATAAATTAAAAGAAGACAATCAGTACTGATCAATTTTTGTTACCACCGTGATTTGGCAAAAACTCAATGCAAGTATAGAGCAAAAAAAAATCCATATCACACCTTACTGTAACGCATACCAAGAGAGTGATTATAGTACAGCTCCCCTTTTGAGCGATCCAGTGCCTTGGTATATTCATCCAATGGGAAGCTCCCATGGGCCCATTCAGCATCTCCAGTGTCTTCATCCGAGAAAAAGGTTACAAGTTGGCTAAGGGCAGCCATTGTGCTTTTTTGCACTTGTGGATTAACACGTCCGTTTTGACTACTCAACTTCCATCCTTGAGGTGTTAAAAACTTCGATGAAAATACTACAAATCCAGAATTCCCACTGCCCTCAGTAGATGTTCGCAAGTTGGACGGCAGTACAGTTTTATCCCAAGTGGCAATAGGAACGCGGCCTCTATTAAACAAAATATCAAGATCATCGATAAGATGCAGTTGTTGAATAGGAAACGGAGAGAAGGGTCTCTCAAGGACAAGGCTACAAGGTCCAGATTTCTCTTTCGTTATCTTCCTGCACAACAAAGATGTATAGGTTGATAATCTAAGTCAAGAAACTTAACTAAAAGCAAAACTAAACCTGAAGGAAAAGGCTGGAAAATAAAATGTTTAGATCTCACTTCCAGCAGGGAAGAAGTTGATCTTCCATAAAATTTGATAATAGAAAAGCAGTCCCAAAGTGGTTTCACTGATATGTTCTTTGTAAAATGTTCTTGTCGCATCAAAATTAATAACTATAGCTATAGAAGCTACACAATTACATGAAGTACAGGCTAATTTGCTATATAGATTGATCACCCTAAGGAGTATAAGATACTCCAGAACTGGACACCCCTTGAAATTTATATGGCTGTAATGTGTCAATACAGAAATCAAGTATATCGCATTTTTCTATATACTCACTTAGCTGCATCAGGTATATCGCGATTTTCTATGTAACCTTTATGCATCAAGAAAATCATGAAATAAACAGATTGCTTTTGTCTAGTAAGTGGCTCCTAGACCTATATCGCCAAGCATAGTCATGCAGTGTAGCTTCATCACTATGACTATAAGATGGCTTATACTCTTAACGTTTAGACTAAAACCAACATTTTGAAGTGGTACACATTTGATTCCCAATGGTCAGGTTACATCTCATATGCAGCAAAATATAGGTTTAGTACCATTGACACCCATTCCCGTAAACACAAAATGATGTTCAAAGAGTGTGAGAGGATTATTGAAAGAAACGTGCATTCCATACTCTGTATCACCAAAGTCTTTGATCTCAATAAGCTTTCCACCGGATGATTCACTCGCCTTCTTCAACGTGTCACCCACCATAATTATCCTCGACTTCTCCGCATTACCCTGCATTACTCTACTGATTAGGTCCCTTTGGTCTGAATTTTCATTTTGGGATTTTTGTTCGTCTTTTCTGATCTTCTATTGAATTGTGTTAAGTTTTTCACATTAATCATTCTTCATCACCAGATAAATCTAAAAAGTACAAATTTATGACCAAAAGCAAAATAAAAGTTCACTAAAAACCAAAAAGTTCGAAACAACACATTACCTTTAGTTCAAAAAAATAAGTACTTATTTGAATGAAATAGGAATGAATTGAGCTCATTAACTAAATACCCCTTTCTTGAGCGAATGAACCAAGACCTTGCCATCAACAGAGAGTGCAAACAGGATACCGAGAGGCTTCTCGAGTGTAACCATGTACTCGTTCAGATTCATCTTGAACGTCGAATTACCAGAAGAAGAAGAAGAAGAAGAAGAAGAAGAAGAAGAAGAAGAAGACATCGCCAGAACCCTAGATATCCTCCCATTGAATCGACACTTGCCCTCACAACCCACCATTGATCTTCCATTTTTCGAGCCTAAAAAATCTTTCCAGCCCAAAAAAGAAGAGGACACAGTAGTAACTGCCTTGGCGAATTTCTCGGTCGATGAAAAACGGCTTCTTGGAAATGGAGAATATTGGTCCAGAGCTGCGTAATTGGGTATCTGGAGTGAGGACATTGGAGAGAAATCGGGTGTGTAACTGGGTAACTGAATAATGCACGAAAGTCCCTTAGAGGTTTTTCTTGTGTTAAAAACAAACAGTATGGCTTGGTGGATATACTTTCGTGATCGGAAAATTGGGCAAGTGAACGGAGCGAGATTCGAGGTGGTCCGGCCACCGGGGGTAGCCTGCGTTCACTGTGTGTATGGATGATTGAAGAAGAAGAGAAGCCACAGAAGTGACTGTAAGAAATCAGTGCCATGTGGACCCACTTGCACGTGGATCGCGAGCGCCAAGGCCGTGACCAGAACCATTGAGCTTGGGCTTGGGCTTGGCTTTATATTGGACTTGAGCTTGGGCCTTCAGCTTGTATGAGTTCTGTTCTCCGAACTCAAAAAACAAAAAAGAATTGTTCCTGGGAGTTCAAAAAAAAAAAACAGATAGTCCTTTTTTTTTTTTTTGCAATGGAAGAATAGGCCTACAGTCAAGCCATTATATGGATCTGACTGTGCAACTCAAATCTCCGGGAGAGTTAGCGCGGCCACACCAGTCATGGCCCCCCACTTACTGCAGGGTACTTATCCGGTGAAGAATCGAACCTCAAATCTTGAGGAGTACTCCCCAAGAATCCCACATCGGGGAGTTAGGAAAAGTAAAGGAATATATAATGAATTCCGACCAGCTACTGTATAACCATAGTTAACTTTTTGACTCACGTGGTTAGGTTAAGGACTTAAGGTTAAGCAGATCAGCTGGAGCAGGTCATTACAGAAGGGATCATAGCTTGCACCAGCCGGAAGTGTGGGGGCGGGTCCCGTGAGGAGACGTGCTTAGGTGGGCCCGACAAGTATGGAGCTTGAGGTGATTATCATGCTTCGACAGGTCCCACGTGAGACGAGCTTGACGTGCTTAAGCGAGTGCTTGTCCTACATTGCTTGGTGAGTGGAAGTTGTTGGACCATGTGGTAAGACGGGGACATTGCAACCAAGGTGAGGAGATTGTAACATCCCACATCGGTGGGATATAGGAAAGTAAAGTGATATATAAACGATTGCGAGCAGCTATTGTATAACTTGAGGTTAACCTTTTGAGCCACGTAGTTAGGCTAAGGTTTAGTAGGTTAGTTGCCTGAAATTAATCTTGATTTCAAGGTTGCAAATTTTAGACTTGATTTTTCATACCAATGGAGATGCAACTAGTTCGGATTTTGGAGGATTGTCAAAACCCGAACTAAGCCGAGCCCATGGCCCTAAAGAATGGGATATAGCGATTTTTAAATGTTCATTTTTTTCCCAAAAACCCGGTGTGCTTTACAACCAATCGATCCGTCAACTAGTTCAAATTCTGGTCTAGTTCAACCTGAGTTCCTATCCGGGGGATCAGGCCTGTGATGGCACAAGCCTGAATAGGGCTCATGTTAATATCAGATCGGTCTCAAAGTTGGCTCGCATGCCTAGGAGCCCAACTCGTGATAATAACCCTGAAATCCCAAATTCCTTCCCTCCCCTCGTTGGACTTGAACCTCGGCCACCACGGGGGACATAAACTTTGCTAGCTTGGAACTTTACCCATTTATGTACTTATTAAATGTTGCTAAAATTAGGTAGCCCCAACCCCCAACAAAGCTTATCATCTGTTTTAATGCCTTGTCTCCAAACTTATACTACACTAAATCCATTTTGTTGGTATGTTTCCCTTTTGCCACACCTTACCTGTCAATCAGGGTCACATGTAATGACCAATGGCATTTTTCTTTATCAAAATAAAATTAACACGAAATCTTTTTTTAAAAAAATGAGGAGTCTGCGTAACTAGGGGAGAGAGGTAAGATTTTCGGGACATGTTATTTCATCTACAGTAAGGTCTTGCTCTCTCTAAACTTTATACTATATGATGAAAGAAGATAATAATAGTTTATTGTTGATCACAAAATATTTTACTACTATTATGTAAACGGAAATTGATCATCCATTCTAATAGGCCTGTCAATGGGCCGGATCTGACAGATCCGAATCTGATAAGATCCGAATCCGATCTAAATTCGATAGTGGTAATCTGAATCCGAATCCGATCCAAAAACTTTTGTACTTCAAAAATTTTAGCAAAAACAAATATATATTTTTCAAAAAAATACAATTTTTTTTCAAAAAAAATACTACTTCTTAAACTTTATTTTTTCAAAATAAAAAATTTCATGTTTTAAAAAAAATAATAAAGTTCGGATTCGGATTGATAACGGATTTAATCCGATCCGATCCGTATTTAGATTACCTGATTCGGATTATCGGATCAACGTTATCGGATTCAGATCGAATCCGGTCCATTGATAGGCCTACATTCTAGTATCTACAAGGGCAGTACCTATTTTGTGATTATGAAAAATAAAACATTTTCATTTATCAGAATTGTTTTCACAATTCAAACTCCATAGCTGGAGAATTTGGCAATAGATCCAAATATAAGTTGGAGCCAGTTTGCTTTTTTGTTTTCCTTTTCCAATGGGAAGTGGGATCCATCCAGTACTAAGTGTTTAAGCAAAAAAAAAAGTATGTGCACATAAAATATCCTAGCAAATATCCACATTCTTTTTGTATTACTAGTAAAAAAATATATAAAAAATCCTATTTTTGCCACTTGGAAAAGAAACTGATGTCTCCAAAACAAGATGTTCCCACTGAGAAGTTGAAAACCCTTTCACACTTCATTTCTTCTTTTCAATAATTTCGATAGTTGCGGTTATTGCCGAAATGAAATGTGGGCCAACGATTGTGACGCGCAAATTGCGCATTAAACCCTTATATTGCACCTCTGCACTATACGATTCTCAGTTCCTATACGAAGTGCTTTTCGGAACAAGAGAATGAAAGGCAATACACCTCTGTACTGTAGGATCCCCGGTTCCTGTACAAAGTGTTTTTCACAACAAGACGATGAAAGGCGAACCTCCACAAAGTATATATATGCAAACTCCATGACGCAAAATTCCACATTCTTTTTTGTATTACTAGTAGATAGATATCCTATTTTTGTCACTAGGAAAGAAAATGATGTCTCACACCACAAGAAAAAAGGTAGAGAAAAGGTTTTCCAATGAAACAAACAGGTTGTTTCTTTCCTCTGCCAAGTTGAAAACCTTTCACACTTTAATTTCCTCTTTTCAATAATTATTTCTTCTTTTCACACTTTTATACTTTATCTTCTTTTGTGCTCCCAAGACCAAACAAAGTCTAGATGTGACCTCATATCTTTTTGCATCTAATTATTGTACGACCTTAAAAGTGTATTAATAAAATACTCCCTCCGTCCTAATTTATTTGTCTAATTATCGAAATTCATGTCTTTCAAAAATATACTTATATCTTACATTTTATAATATTTTTTATGATTTTGAAGATTTTGTATGATAAAACTAATTGAAATCTATCGAACAAGATCCATATGGCATATTAAAAACATTACGAATTGAAAATTATAGACAATTTTTTAAAAGGTCAAACGCTCTCAAAAAATAAAAAATGAGACAAACAAACCGGGACAGAGGAATTGTAATTTTCTATTTCCCCCCAAGGTTTTATTATCTACTACTCCTACCTTTTAAAGTTCTTTTTAATAGTATTTCTTTAAAAAAAGTACTTTTCAAACTTTAAACTTTTACTATAATTGTTGGGAATTGATTTTGCCACTCCCTTTTTTTTTGTTAATGTCACTTCCCTTCTCTCACAAACAAATCATCTAATCAAGGCACAAAGGAGAGTGACATTAACAAAAAAAGGAGTGGCAAAATCACTGCCCTAATTGTTTCGCTAACTTCACTCTTTTACTATATTATTTCTCTGCTCTTTTATCACGACATTAATTGTTCCCCTATATTGTTTCGCTAACTTCACTCTTTTACTAGTATATTATTACTTCACTCCTTTATCATGACATTAATTTTCTTACCAATGAAGTGTATTTATTGAGTTGGCATTTGAAGAGTTATTCTTGAAGAGAGGGAAAACTTATCAAAAATAATTGCCAATATTTATTGGCAAATGCTAATTGATGCCCCTGGGGCACAAGTTTGAGTGTATTAATTGAGTTTAGAACTGTAACGACCCGCTCCATCATTGTACAATATTGTCCGCTTTGGACGCCCAAAGCCCATAGGTCACCCATCCCAGGATTACCCCAGGATAAGCACGCTTAACTGCGAAGTTCCTATGCGCTTTGGCCCGCCCTCACGGCTTTAAAAGGCCTTGTACAAGTAGGAGGGATCTTTTCTTATAAACTATAACTTGTCCTGTCACGCCCTCGATTTTTAACATAAATTATAAACATTTTTAATAAATAAAGCCTTCACTGAAATACCGGAAATACCCAAATGACATACTTTTCCCAGTTTTCAAAGTTAAATTTGAGTTACAATCTTGGTTCGAAGCCCCAAGTTATACAAACGCTAAAACAATATTACAATTTTCATTAATCAATTTTCCGAATACTTCTTTAAAAAAAATGCAAACTTGACTCCTCATTTGAACCTCCGAGACACGTGATCAGCAAGCACGGGATGCACGTCATGCCAACTTCTTTGACCTTTACCTGAAAATGATAGGTTGAGCTACACTAGCCCAGTAGAGAAATCTATACTCAAGTTATATGGAAATGAGATGAAATATACACCTGACACGAATGAGACACCCAATTGAATATGAGACACAAGAGGGATTACAAAAAAAGAACTGACGAATTTAGACCTTTCCGTATATCTTAGAGATAACCCTAACCATCCATGCATCAACTAGAAGAAGCATTAGAACTCATATCAATCAAACAAACAACAATTATAGTTCAACCAACAACGTTTCAAATGAATTCCACAAACCATCTCCTCTTTTCATACCATCCACCATGGTGCCTCATTACTTAAAACTTTCCTTTTAGATTTCCAAAACATTTTAGGAAAAACTCAAGACCATCACAGGTCAAGCTCCGTTGATTCGAGCTTGAATGCCGGAGTCCGTTGATTTGTGCCCAAATACCGGATCCGTTGATTCGCTCAAGAATACCGGAGGATTTTTAAATAAAATCCTCTTTTCAAAACTCAAATTGCTTTCTTTGATAAAAATCAACCTTTCATTCTCTGTCTCGGCAACCACAATCTCAAGCAATCATGCAATCCAAACATCAATATAGACCTCTAAGGTCAATCAAAATTCTCTTCATCATGCGAGACATTCAACTGTGTTACCACCCCTTGCGTCACATTGAATTCTCTCAACCTGGGTTTCCGCACTACCACACCTTGCGTTGCGGGCCCTCTAGAGTCCCCGCATTTCCACACATTGCGTTGCAGGACCCTCAATTCAGAATTCACAACTCACGTAAACATAAAAAAGCGTTATCAATCTGTATATAAACAAACATCACTTTCCACACTCACAATCGTTCTTACATCATTAACCATGCATACCAACTCATAAGTACACCCCATTATACATTGATAAATACTTTAAGTCCACGTTATTCATCAAAGTCAATCACGACGCCCTACGTCACATATCGAACCCGCAAATACTCTACGACACACCACCCACTTGGTTCCTAACAGAAAACATATCGAACGAGGACACGAGTCACAATACTACCCATAGGATCACTAGACAAACTCAAGTCTACGCGTAACGTTCACCTCTTACTCCCTTATAGCCCACGGTACTCCAACCACCCTTACGGTATATATTCTCCAACCAACGACACTAATATTATACACTAACGAGTGCTCAGAGACAAGATCGAACAACGAACCATTAGGGCATAAGCAACCCTACTCAAGAGTGACTTAAACATAGTCTAATCAAATAGGAAGTCATAACACGGAACGAATATAACCTAGGGAGTAGCCGCAAACATCGACCGACTGACACACCTCTACTCAAATGGTCATAACTTTCTGTGTACAAAGAGTTTAAAGGTGATTTTGGTGGCAAACGACAGCTAACTTCCAGACCTTCGATTCGATATAAAGTTTGCGTGAAACGGGCATCGGATGAAGGAGTTATGGCCGTTCAAAGTTGGGCTGAAACCCAAAAACGGGAAGAAATTTCCAGATTTGATAGAAGCACAAAAGCCAACCTCAAGCACAAAATAAAGCACGATCTAGGTACATAAACATCACACTAACGCATAACGAGAGTAAGAAATCCCTACCACAATGGGTTTTGAGCAAAACCCTAAGTAACCCAAGCTTGAAACACCAAGATCTAGCTCCTCCCAAGCTACAATACGAGACCTAGGTCCAAGATTTCCCAAGATCAAGAGAAATAAGTGAGGTTCAACAAGTGATTGAGAGGAGAGAGAGAGAAATCCGAAAATGATGAAGTTCTTACCTCTTTGAACGCAATAACCTTGATTCCGAATGAAATTAGGATGAACAACCCATAGATCTTGAAGATTTTGAGGTGTTTGATGTAGAAATCTAAGAATTTGGGTGAGAGATTGAAGAGAGAAGGTAGAGGGGTGATTTTAGGGCTTGGTTCGTGGCCTTGGAGTGAGAAAATAACATAAGAGGTCTATTTATAGTGGTCCAAGAAGCGTGCTGAAAATCTGCAGAAAACGCAGCATGTACCGGTACGGGTAAAAGCTGTACCGGTTCATGAACCTTCAAACTGTCAAAAATCACAACTTCTGGATACCATGTACCGGTACGGGGAAAAGCTGTACCGGTTCATGAAGGGCAAAAAAAAGAAAATTTTCCAACGGACACCGAAACGAACCTGACTTGGTACTAACACTTCCAAACATCATTGCAACATCAAAACTAACATTTTACTATCCTACGAGAGTCCGATACACACCCGGATACGTATCTCCGTACACCCCACAACATACGAGCGATTTTACCAACAATACAACTAATTGACGAAATAAACGATTTCTGAAATTAAATCAAATTTGCGAGTCTCTACATGCCCCCCCTTCCCGTCCGGACGGAGCCTGCCATCCTGCAGTACCGCCGGCCATCGGAAAGCGGGGTGTCACAAGAACTTAGCAAATGAGTTAGTTCCCAAGCAATAAGTTATGAGCCCCACCGAGTTGCATTAACTACCACAGTAAGAACAATTTAATACTAACTACACCCATGCTTAAAGTTTTTTTTTTTTTCCTTTATGAAACTGAATGCTCCACATTTTTATTTCAAATAAAATGCGAACAACATCACATATTGCTGTAACAATAAACTGAGACATTTTTTTAGAAAATAAACCTAACCCTTCGCCTAAGTTGGGAGGAAAAAAGAAGAGAAGAGATAGGATTGGTCTTGACGTGTATCATCGCTCATATACCACCCATATTCCATACATCTTATATATCGAATTTTAGAAGAAAAAATTTAAATTTTAAAATTTTAAAATTTTAAAAATTAATTTTTTAAAAGGGATCCTAAATTAATTTTAAAAAGTAAATTCTTTTGCTCAATACTAATATTATTCAATCTATTGCCCGTTTGAAACGGATTTTGTTCAAACTATGAACAAAAATGCTACAGGCACATCAGGTGTGGCACACCTCAACTTTTTTTTTTTTTAAATGAAAAAACAAGTTGCAGTTGCAGCGGAAAAATGATTCAATCCCTCTCCATGGCCTCCACTGTTTTGTTGTGTTTGAAAACCATTCACCTACCTAACTTTTAAAAGGGAATTGTCAATACGAATAGGTTTTATAAATATTTATAACTAGTATAGAGAATAATGGTTAATGGTATCGATGTTTTGTTAGTTCCCATAAACACAACTCATTTATGTGGGTATATTTATTACACCTAAAGTATTGCCCCAGGGGCACTTATTAGCAGGACTGATATTTATTTCCTCCCCGAGCAAATTTTTCGTTGGTACAACTATTCAAAATTGTTGTAATGAATGACCTTTTCCCTCTTTTTGTCTAACCTTTCCCATTCTGATCAATTTTTGCACCGCGCTCTTGCGAATTTTAGTAGTTATAGATGTGGTTCAACAACGCTTTCACGCTCATACACCCGCTCACGCATCCACACGCAAATTTTATGACCTGGGTCAAAACCACTTCTTCAAACCAGCATATGATGAAACCTCTTTTAATTTTTAATTCTTTATTTTCTATGTGAGTCTACACTCTTAGAATCCTTGATATAGACGGATATTAGAAGAAAAATTATGTGGATTATTATACTTGCCTGCCAAGCCAATGGTCAAAAAATGGTCCCTGAAATAAAATTAGCAACTAATAGTCACCAAAAACTATTAATAATCCCGTTTAGGTGTCCAGTCAACGTCAAAGCATTAAACAAATGTCTTTCAAAAAAATACATTTTACCTATACCTCTATTATTGATACCTTTCGCAATGCCTTCAGTTGTTTCACATCTCAATCTCTATTATTGGCACCTCGTCTGTTTCGACAGTTACGCGTAAATTGGCACCTTGTCTGTTTCGACAGTTACGCCCTGTAGTGCTTTGAGCAGGAGCTCGTGTCTTAGATTTTAGTAGTTTTGGTTCACTCTTGTTTATTGTGATGTAATCTTTATCTTCGGGGTTTTGAATGTAATGAATTGCCTGTTGCTCAAAAAAAAACTCATGTATTCCGATTTTATACAAAAATCCTAAGTACAATGAAAATTAAAATTATTTACAGCTAAACAAGCAAAAGATAAATTACAGCTTATATATAAGAGTACCTTTGTTTCAATAACAAAAGATTTGTATATCCATTATCCACAGGCTATAAATCGACGTCCGTAATCGTCCGACGCATGTGAATCTCATGTAGTAAATGTGGAGATCAGGCAGCATCCGTAATACTTCTTCGGAAAAGGAGTTGTATCGATTGACTCTAATCGGAAAGAAGCTGAGAATGCTACGGAGACGGATAGATGCGCATGTATTTGAATAATCCGCAACCATCCGATGAATGTAATCATCATATATATATATATATATGATAAATATGAAGACCACATACATCAGACGATTCCGAATCTGCGTATGTCCTCCATCTGTATGTAATGTATTCTGTGTCGGTAGCACTTCCCGCAAAAAGAACTGTACCATTTCTAGAACGGAGGGAAAGCCTTCCCCGCTCCGCCTCCGTTAACGCTCGCGAAAAAACCCACTAGGTCTTTCCTGTACGGAAGATACGACTTCCTCTTGTCTACTTCCTTCGACGCTCGATTCCGCACGTAAAATACCTCGTGAGCCGACACCGCCTTCTCGCCGCCGCCGCCGGCTCCCTTGGCCTTCCCCTTGCCGGCCTCGCCGGAGTTCCGCCTCTCCTTCGAATCCTCAGTTTCCTTTACGTCGGTAGCAGTACTCTTCGGTGTCAAAAACACAAACGACGAGCCCTTCCCGTCGCTGTTGCTCCGACGGAGCAACAGCAAGTCTCTTAATTTCCACCGCTTAGACGCCGATCCAGTCGAATTGCTCTTCTGACATCTAGTCTCGACGTCAGCGTCAAGACTAGGCGAGGCTAATTTCACCGATTTCGGCCTCCAGACGCAGTACGTTCCCTCCGGTACGCGTTCCAAATCGTCTACTTCCGATGAAGAGCACGACGAGGATCCGTCCTCGTCGAACAGCTTCTTCAGGGGAAGTAGAAGAGTCGACAAATCACGTTTTTCATCGTCCTTAGGATGACCACGATTTTCTCCGAATAGTATGTCGCGATTGAACACCGGGAAAATCTGGCGGAACTCGCAAGCGTCGTGCGAGATCTCTTCTGCTTTTTCGAAAGTGAATTCGAAGTCGTCGGAGGCGGCGCGAGGTCTCTCTTCGGCGACGTCGGCGGCTATTTGAGCGCATTGATCGGAGGAGTAGCTGTTGAAGCTTGGACAGAAAGATAGACGAGGCTCCGCGTCGTTCGTTTGCAGCTGCTCAGGCTTTCCGTCTGCTTCCATTTGTTGTACCGTTGAAGGAGGAGAGAGAGAGAGTGTTGAAGGAGGAGAGAGAGAGAGTGTTGAAGGAGGAGAGAGAGAGAGATGTGTGGTGGTGAAGAAGGGGAATGCGAAACCGGACTTTTTATACTCGGAAATTTCGAAACCTGAAATGGGAAATGGGGTAGGTCAGTCAAGAGCTCATGATTTTTGTAGAAGAGTGATTTTGGCGCCCCTAAATTGCTAATCGCACCCAGAAAATCAAAAGTGGAGTAAAAATTTGGAGACAGTGTGAAAATCACTCCATTTTTATATAGGGAAAAGAGAATAAGGGCCCGTTCCACAAAACAGAACGATAAGTTCAATATGTGAATAAGTTATTTACGGTAGCGCATAATCTCACCCGTCCGCCTCAGTATTTAATAGTCCTGATTTTAAACTCTTCCTCGGAAGACTTCTTTTTAAAATCCGGATCGTCCAAAACACTTTTGACTCGCGAGATCAGGCGCTGTAAAACTTACAGTAGTTTACAGAGCCTCCGTAAACTAAGTTTTCTCATAGGAAAAATATCTACCATCCTTGTACACCACATATCTTCGTGGGGCGCGGTATCAAGTCTATGAAACCCATATAACTATGTTGTGGATAAGAGTATTGAGGCATCACGTGACTACTGAAAAATTGCGTCCCAAAGTACAAAGCAATGCTACAAACACAAGATACCTGTCCATAGATCTGGACATGATTTTATTCATAATCGTCTGATGCATGCGCGTTCCACACAATAAACGTGGAGTCTACACACATCACAAATCATTTTGAACAAATCTATGTCTGAATCTGTGCACAAATGTCTGAATCCGTAGATTGTTGTAAAGTGGATGACTCTCAAATAATTATGCGATGAAAAGAAATCTTGGAGAGTTATGTGGCGGTGCTTAGAAGGAATAATGACTACGTGGGAAAGCTATTATATATAAGGTCAAATTTTCTGTACCGAAAAAGTTTTTGTATCTTTGTATGCTTAATTCTACCGATGTAATTTTACGCTGGTCAGGTTATATATTGGAGTATTTGATAACTTTTGTGAACTACCAATTCAAAATTGTTCTTTTTCTTTTTTTTTAATCATACTCAAGTAAATTAGATTGATCGGTACATAATCGATCGATTTAAAGGGTTCCATGAAGGTGATGCCTATCGATTTGACAATGTGAAGATATTTTAGCCTCGTATAAATTAGGTTGGTTCGCATATTTATCACGAACTGTCAATTCAATTAGCCAGTCTTAAGAGAACATAATCTTAATTAAATTAAATAATTCGGGATGACGCGACGAGTCAAGGTGAGCCGACACACTTTGTTTGATCGAAACAAATTATTTCTCAAGTCACGTATACATCAAATACCGAAATAAATTTTAGAAAAAAAATTTACAAAAATGGAACACAATCAAATTAATCGGACCTCACCTTGACTCATAATAATAAAAATACCTCCCCCTCAAGTCACGCATGCATCATTAGTTCCTCTCTCTCTCTCTCTCTCTCTCTCTCTCTCTCTCTCTCTCTCTCTCTCTCTATTGATCAGACAATTTTCACAAAGACAAATATAAATCTAACCACAAAAAAAAACTGGTAACATAGCAATTTCTCCTGTAAAAGGTGATGGGGATTTGTCCATTCCATTGACAATTTTGATGCTTGATCCTCTTCTTACGTTTCGTTTCTCAACTCGGCAGCTTCACATTTTCCCACGACTTAGACCATATTCACACCTTAAATTAACGAAACTTCGCGATCCGACATAACAAAACCATCAATAAGGCAAACCCGTGAAATACACCTTATATCAAAATTAAAGAAACGTAGACGTACACTACGTAACTTTATTGCATTGAAAAAGACTATATACAACTCGCTCCTACAGCCAGCGGGGAGGATGACACTTTTAGGCTGATGGTTGTCTTTTAGGGAATGGGAGTTGGGAAAGAGCACACCAGAGAGGAAGGTTGCCCAATTTGCTTAAGACAAAAAAGAGCACACCAAGGGCTAGTAGCTAGAAGGTCTCCTCTCGACTCCATTCCTGTTTCAATTCTAGTTATTGTCAGTACACAGCAGGTGGATCTATTTTAATCGTTTCTTTTTCGTTTGCTTTGGGAAATAGATCGATTCTTTCCTTCCGTTTTGGATTTCCCCTTGATCGATCAATGAAAACTGTTGGTTCAACTTATCAGGACACAACGTTAGTATTTTTGTCTGCTGAATTTCTCTCCCATTTAACAAATGCGTAGAATTTGGGGTCATAGAACATTCTGATAGGGGGGAATGAATTGATTAAGATGTTCATTTTCCAAAAAAAAAAAAAAATTGATTAAGATGTTTCTATAGCCAGCCACGATTGAAACTAACACGGATAAGGAAGAGCCTGGACTTTATTGCCCAGAAAAGTCTATAACGGATTTACTTTGTACCGTATCCAAAGAATTGGAATTTAAGGTGGGCTTTCTAGAATATACATACTACAAAAAGCGTGGACTTTCTAGAAGGAGAATATTAAAGGGGACAAGAATAATCCATTAAGAACAGCTAGCTAGCTAGCATAGCATAGCACACCATAGGGATAACATGGAGTAACTAGTCCCTAACTTGTCTGCCAATTATGGAGTAATCAAGACCGTGTCTATTTTGGGATTCAAGTCTCAACTTTTACTCTTTACGTACGGTTCCTAGAAGAATTTTCAATCAATTATTTCTCTATCTATCTCTCTCCACTCATTACCTAAAATCCAAAACTCCAAAACGAACATGGTCAGAGTGATCGTGCCAACTTACTCACTTGTCAATTAATTTCGGAATCCTGAAACTAACAAGGGAAACTTCTCCAGTGAACCAAAAGAGATGATTGCTCTTCAAAGATTTTTGAACCTGAGATTTCAAGATGGAGCAAACCTCTAAGTCTCAGATCTTGACTTCTAGATCAATTGACCGACCCAATTGGGGTTGGCATGTACTCCGGTTGGAAATCCTGCAACTTCAAGAATTAGGGCTTTAATTAATACATAAATTAACAATAGGGTGAGAGTGAAATTTAAGAATGCATGGGGCTAAGCAACTTGGGTGTTAAGTATATGGTTATTTATTTATATGAAATTATTTATATTATATACACTTGTGGACCTTATATATTTGGTTATATATATTGATATAAAATCTTACTGCGCACGTAAGTGCTGACATAATATGCATGAACATATCATAACGCCGTAGATTTGAAACAATTTATGACAAACCTCTTCAAATAAATTTGAGTTTAGTTTCTTCATTTTTCAAAGTTCAATTAGTTTCTTACTTTTTCACATAAAAAATGAAGAAAAGATGATAAAAACGAAGATTGTTTTCGGATTCTTTGTTTTTTAAGTTATATCCTCAACAAATTTGAGTTTGGATTCTTTTAAATCGTTTAGAATAATAACATAATCTCGAAAATGAAGAAAGAAAATAAATAATATTACAAATAATTGGTACATTAATCTGCTTTTAAAAGTCGTATCGTATTTAGATAATTCTCCTGCAAACAACAAATTTTAAGTTTTGATTTTCAAGTTGGGAAAGTCTACAATACACACCTCTTAAAATGGTGTACCATATGCACCTATTTTATGGTTCATTCATAATATTTTAGTGTGTTTCGTAACTTTTGTTCTAGACTTCATAACCTTTCAGCAATACGATTCGTAACATTTTCATTATGATTCATAGCATTTTGGTGTATCTCGTAACCTTTATACGATTCGTAACTTTTTAGCAATACGATTCGTAACATTTTCTCTATAATTCATAATATTTTGGGGAGTGCAATTGATACACCCAAATAAACGGTGTGTATTATAGTCTTTCTCTTGGGGATTGAGGTTTCTCAAACTTATTTCTATTTCCATACGTAAACAAGAAAAATGGAAATTGTAAAATGAAAATAAAAGCATAGCGACAGGTCAACTATTTGTTTTTGTTTCTAAATGATATTGGGTGACTATTTCATTTATTTTCTATTTTTTCTCTTGTTTCGAAAACTGGAAAAAAAATAATAATAAAGTCAACTAGTCAAGGTAACTCAAACACCAAGTTTTTCAATGTCAAACTAATTAATCTTTTTGAAGGCTTAACATTAACAACCATTGACCGAATATTAGGTTACCCATTGTACAAGAAAGTTCTACTTTATTTCTCCCCTAAGTTTTTAATGTCTAATTAATATGACATATGCATATAAGCATGAGTTTTGTTAAATCATATTTTGTAAACCTTTATCTAATTATATATGTAACCCTAAAAACTAAACTAGGTTCAGATTCCAACCACCCTGAGAAGGAGCAAGCTCAAATCTATTTACCCATTTTCTTCGCATTTTCATGCATTCTTGGCTATTGAATCATGTGAAAAATCTTGAGAGATGAGAAGATCTTTACATGATACGTTTAATGACCATTGTACAAGAAAGTTCTACTTTATTTCTCCCCTAAGTTTTTAATGCGTAACATCATAATATATACTCCCTCCGTCCCTTATTTAGAGTACAGTATTCCATTTTAGGCCGTCCCTTAATAAGTGTCCATTTTGTAAAGTTAGTAGGTAAAAGTTAGTGCATTGTCTATTTTGTCCCTAAAAGTAGATTGCATTTTGAAAAGTTAGTGAATAAAAGTATAATATGATGGGTAAGTAGGGAAAATGAAGGAAAAAATTGATGTGAAAGGTATAATGATGATGTCTTTTTAATAAGTTGGAGTTAAGAAGCAGGACACTTAAAAAGGAACGGAGGGAGTATGTCATATGCATAAATATATGAGTTTAATTTCTTTAAATCATACTATTTGGCAAACCTTTATCTAATTCTGTAACCCTAAAACCTAAACTAGGTTCAGTTTCCAACCACCCTGAGGAGGAGTTAGCTCTACTTTACCAATTACTTATATTCCTGTGCATTCTTAACTATTGAATCATGTGAAAATCTTGAGAGATGAAAAGATCTTTACATGATACAATTAATGACCAAAAATACGTGAAAATATTTATGGAGACAAAACTACGTAACCAGAATTTGAGAGATCTATGTATGTTGGAAAGATCTTGTGTCCCCTAAATTTTTGGTGTTTTTTGCTTTGGTATTTTCGTTTGTCTTTTTCGAATTTTTGTTAGATTCACTTTTATTTTTGGATTTATAATAATCCGTCTTGACAAGAAGAGTCTAACAAGTTAAAAAAAAAATGATCAAAAGCTAGCCAAAAAAAAAAAGTTAACGAAGGGCGAAAAAAAATGCCAAACATTAACAACTTATAGTATTTTTTGTCTATAGTGTCATCTTGTATGAACTTTCTCCAACTTCGGTTCACATTTTTATACTTTTTTATGAGAAAAAATTCTTTACACCGTCGATGCAAACATTTGTTTCCTCCAAATCAATTATATTGCGCCACGTCGCCATGTTCTATTGATTGGAACCACTGTTTTACAACGTGGCACGATATAGTTGATTTGGAAGAAACAAATGTTTACACTGGCGGTGTAAAGAATTTATTCTTTATTTATTCCTCTTGTCTTAACGATTGATCAATCCCAAAAATTGCAATGAAATTTTTTAAAATATTACGAAGAATAAAGAAATACCAAACCAAAAATTTAGGTGAAAACTTCACAATAATGATCACGTACGATCTTTATTTAATTTCCAAATTTCTAACAACCAAGAAGGGACTATAGTTATGGATAAGCTTCAACCACCCTTTTTATTATTGTAATAATAATACTCCTACTTTTCCTAATATTGTAAGCCCATATGGGTTCGTCACTAGAAAGATTACTTAATAGAATAATTAAACTCTAATAATGCAATTAAAAGTTAGTAAGATAAACGAACAGGTGGAGTCACGAACAAGTAATCACCATGCACACGTGCACAAAACTCGAATCCTACTCCTATAATCCTATTATTATCTTTTTCCGACAACCCAATTTCTTTCTTTTTTTCCAATACGTAAACCAGCAAAACCAGTAAAGCTACACTGAAATAGAAAATCCTACACTAGCTCTACTCAAAAATGTGTTTGTCGCTTGTGACTGGAGAATGCATAAACGACCTCGGAGCCATCCAAACAAGATAATGGGCCTCGGTGGTCGTTGTTGGGTCTCTGGCTGCGCACGGGGGCTCTTGGCGGAGGGCTTGTTTGCTGACGTTTGGTGGTTTCGATCTAGGGCTGGTCTATCTGTTGGGACAAAACGTTAAGATGATGAAAATCGAAGACTTTGAAGCGTATCTAAAGACACTATCAAAGTCTTCGATTTTCATCATCTTAACGTTTTGTCCCAACAATTTTAGAACGTAATTCCGATCATGGCTGCGGCGAAGAACGAGTCTTCTATCAAGATGATGAATCAGGATCTTATCAAATTGGATCAGTTTGATGGCAACAACTTCTCCCGTTGGAAGGACAAAATGATTTTCCTTCTAACTGCATTGAAGTTATACTACATCCTTGATCCGAACACTCAACCAATTCCAGACCCTCCAGAGTCGGGAGCGGACAAATTCAAGGAACAAAGACTTCAACGCGCTGAAGATGCTTTGATGTGCCGTGGGCATATTTTGCACGCTTTGTCAGATCGTCTCTATGATTTTTACAAAGAAACAAAGACTGCAACAGAAATTTGGAATGCTCTGGAATTCAAGTATAAGGTTCAAGAAGAAGGTACAAACAAATTTCTAATTGCCGAATACTTCGACTTTCGTATGATTGATACCAAGCCCATTTTAGACCAGATTCATGAGTTGCAAACTGTTGTTAATAACATCAGTAGTATGAACATCATTCTTCCTGAGGCTTTTCAAGTTGGGGCTATTATTGCAAAATTGCCGTCGTCGTGGAAAGCTTACAGGAAGAAACTTCTGCATAAGGCGGAAGACTTCTCCCTTGAGCAAATTCAAAAACATCTCCGAATTGAAGAGGAATCTCGTAATAGAGATAAGAAGGGAGAGAATTCTTTTAGGACTGATGTTCATAACATTGAATCTGGTTCTGGTTCTAACCGTCCCAACAACAAGAGGAAGAGGAACAATAAGAAGAAGAACGATAAATGCTACAATTGCGGTAAAAAAGGGCACTACGCCAAAGATTGTCGCTCCAAGAAGCAGAAAACTTCTGCCAATATGGTGGAAGAGCAATTGGTCGCAATGGTGACTGAAATCAATATGGCAGACACCTCTTCTGGGTGGTGGTTTGATTCCGGGGCTACGGTTCATGTGTGCAAGGACAGATCGCTGTTCAAAACATACGAAAAACTGGATGGTCAAGAAGCGCAAATGGGAAACCAAGATTGCGCCAAGGTTGCTGGAAAAGGCAGTGCTGAATTGAACTTCACATCTGGAAAAACGCTGACTTTGCTGAATGTTCTTCATGTTCCTGATATGAGAAAGAATTTAGTTTCTGTTGATCTTGTTTGTAAGAAAGGCTTTCGGGTTGTTTTTGAATCCGACAAGTTAATCCTTACTAAGAATGGGATGTTTGTTGGAAAGGGGTATGGTTGTAATGGGATGTTTAAGTTGAGTATCAATGAGAATAACACAGCTTCTTCTTATATTGTTGACTCTTTTTCATTATGGCATAGTAGATTAGCACATTTAAATTTTCGGTCCATTAAAAACATGAGCAGATTTGGTTTGATCAATTACCATGATAATGTTTGTGATAAGTGTGAAATCTGTGCTAAGGCAAAAATGGCTAAGAAATCTTTTCCTAGTGTTCAAAGGAATTCTGAAATTTTAGATCTGATTCATTCAGATATATGTGAATTGAATGGAGTTTTAACTCGCGGAGGGAAAAGATACTTTGCCACTTTTGTAGATGATTTTTCCAAATACACTTTTGTTTATCTGTTGAGAACAAAAGATGAAGTTTTCAACAAGTTTCAGGCTTATAAAAATGAAGTTGAAAATCAGTTGAACAAGAAAATAAAAGTCTTAAGGAGTGATAGAGGCATGGAATATTTTCCTCATGAGTTTGATGATTTTTGTGAAATGCATGGTATTATACATCAAAAAACTGCACCTTACTCTCCACAACAAAACGGTTTAGCCGAAAGGAAAAACCGCACGCTTACAGAAATGGCAAATTGTATGATTGTGCATGCTAATGCTCCTTTATATTTGTGGGGTGAAGCTTTATACACCGCTTGTTATTTACACAATAGAATCATTTCAAGGAAAACTAATCTCTGTCCATATGAGTTGTGGAAGGGGCGAAAGCCTAATTTGTCATACCTTAAAGTGTGGGGGTGTTTGGCATATTATAGGGTTCCAGATCCTAAGAGGACAAAGTTAGGTCCTAGAGCAATGAAAAGTATTTTCGTTGGGTATGCCGAACATAGCAAGGCTTATAGACTTCTTGATCTCGAGTCTAACACAATAGTAGAATCTCGTAATGTGAAATTTTTCGAGCATAAATTTCGAGCAGATTCTAAGAGTGTGGTGACTGAAAATTCTGGGTCTAGTCTTAATCAAGAAGTAGAACCGCAGAACGGTGTCAAACGACATGTGCTCAATGAAGAGCCAAGAAGAAGTACAAGACAAAGAAAAGAAAAAGGCCTAGATCCAGATCATATCTCATCTCAATCTATTATCTTTTTAGTAGAAGGAGATAGAGAAGGGGTAACAAATAAAATCCCCATGGTGTTACAAATTGAGGCTGACCCTAAGACGTTTACAGAGGCCATTAGTTCTAGAGATGCTGCATTTTGGAAAGAAGCCATCAATGATGAGATGGATTCACTTTTGTCTAATGGTACTTGGAAATTAGTTGATTTACCGCCAGGTTCAAAGTCTATTGGTTGTAAATGGGTTTTTCGAAGAAAGTATAATACTGATAACTCAGTACATACTTTCAAAGCAAGACTAGTAGCCAAAGGATTTAGACAAAAGGAGGGTATTGATTATTTTGACACATATGCTCCTGTTGCTAGAATTACTTCTATAAGAATTCTTATGGCATTGGCCTCTATATATCACTTGCAAATCCATCAAATGGATGTGAAAACTGCATTCTTGAATGGTGATATAGATGAGGAGGTGTATATGGATCAACCCGAAGGTTTTGTCCTTCCTGGAAATGAAAGAAAAGTGTGTAAGTTGACTAAGTCTTTATATGGTCTGAAACAGGCACCTAAACAGTGGCATCAGAAATTTGATTCATGCATTCTGGCTTTTGGTTTTACTCATAATAGTGCTGATAAATGCATTTACTCCAAGTTTACCAAAAACTATGGTGTGATTGTATGTTTGTATGTTGATGATATGCTCATCATAGGCACTAATATGGTAGGGATTCTGGAAACCAAGAAGTATCTGGCTTCAAGTTTTAAGATGAAAGATCTTGGGGAAGTTGATACTATCTTAGGTATTAAAGTGAGAAGGCATAATGGGGGCTTCGCTTTGTGTCAGGAGCACTACATTGATAAGATGCTTCTTAAATTTAAGCATCTCGGTTTAAAAGATTTTAATACGCCTTTTGACTCAAGTATTAAGTTGACTGAGAATTCCGGTAGAGCAATTGCACAGCTTGAGTATGCTAGTGCGATTGGTACTTTGATGTATCTTATGCATTGTACTAGACCGGATATTGCTTTTGCTGTGTGCAAATTGAGTCGTTATACTAGTAATCCAAGCAGAGAACACTGGAAGGTAGTCGTTAGAGTCTTTGGTTATCTCAAGAAAACCATAGGACTTGGGCTATTTTATCATAGTTTTCCAGCTGCGCTTGAGGGATATACTGATGCTAGTTGGATTACTAGTCAAGGAGATAACAAATCTACTTCAGGGTGGGTGTTTCTTCTTGGTGGGGGTGCTATCTCATGGGCATCTAAGAAGCAGACTTGTATATCCCATTCGACTATGGAATCTGAATTCATAGCATTGGCGGCAGCAGGCAAGGAGGCCGAATGGATTAGAAACTTATTGTTAGATATTAAGTTGTGGCCTAATCCGATGCCGCCAATAAGTATTCACTGTGATAGTGAGGCAACTTTGTCAAGAGCTTACAGTAGTACTTATAATGGAAAGTCTAGACACATAAGTCTAAGACATGATTTTGTGAGACAATTGATTCGAGACGGGGTGATCACAATCATATACGTAAGGTCAAGCAAGAACTTGGCAGATCCTTTCACCAAAGCACTTTCTAGAGAATTGGTGTGGTCTACTACTAGGGAGATGGGGCTAAAACTTTTTCAAAAGATCATCGACAATGGTAACCCAACCCAAAACTAGATAACCTCTAGTCACGGGTTTAATGGGTAAGAACAAGTTGTTGAAAAGTGATCAAGTAACATTGATTCGGAACTTCGGCTCCGCTCAAATAAATGAATAAATAAGGAGGAGGGAGAATCAGTGTTGTCCATTATGAAAAAAAGAGAGGGTTGAATTACATTCTTAATGAAGTCTAAAATGTCTAGTAATGGAGGCATGTAAGGGACTTCACCTATATGAACGTAGAAGTGGTGCCGCTTCTTACGAGAGTTTAGGTTTGCTCTTTGGATCGTTCATGAAACCAGGAGTTTGCACAGGGCCATAATAGTGCTAAAGCAGTTTTAGAAATCCTTGTATACAGAATGTTGTTATGTGTATGGTATGTCCGGTTTTACCAGTTTACGAGTACTTGGTTTAAAGCTCAGGCCACCAATGACTTTGTTGAAACTTTGATGTACTTGTACTAATTGAAGGTTTAAGTTATTAAACACCTTCTTGTATTCATAATAATATTATTTCTATTGTGGTTGAGAGAATTTCTTTTTATGTACTGTTATAATCAAAGTGGGGGATTGTTGAGACATTTTGTCTCATGTTTGATTATACGCTTCGTACACACTGCGTGGTTCTGGTTCGTTAAAAAATCAACGGTCTGAAATTGTTGGAGTTGGAGCGCCTGATCAACGGTCCGATTTTAATTGAACGAAAGGATGTCTTTTAAACGAATGGGTGTGTAGAGAACTAATTGTTCAAGGGGTGTGTTTATTCAAACTGAGGGGTGTGAAAGAAACTAATTGCTCCAGGGGTGTGTTGCTTAAATGAAAGGGTGTGATTACTCTTCCAAGTGATGTGATTCTTTCAAGAGTTGTAACCTTTCCCAAAGAGCACTTATGTATCTATATAAACTCCTTCACCCCAACGTTTTTCATAACTCCACAAAAAATCATCTCTCTCTCATAATAGTTACAGTACACAGAAGGATTTCTTGGAAGTCTTTCAATTTTGTTGGTTGCAATACTTCACCCTTAGGCTTTGTTGAATCCTGGGGACGACTTTGCCTGAACCCAACAACAAACTCTATCGAGTGGGGGCAAATTACGTTCTAAAGATAGTGTCTTTAGATACGCTTCAAAGTCTTCGATTTTCATCATCTTAACGTTTTGTCCCAACACTATCGGTGCCTGGGGTGTTGGTCGGCGATCTGGATCCAGGAGGGTTGGGGTTTGCTGTGTTGGCTTGGCCTATGTACCCTATGGGCTGTCTCGTTTGGGGCGGGGCCTATGCAGGGACGGAGCCAGGAATTTCACCACGCAGGGGCGACCATGCATGCAAGAAAAAAATATAAATACACATGCATAATCACGTAAATACATTAAAACTCAAAATATTGTAAACACATAAATCGGTTTAACTTATGGCAACGATCTTGATATATGTGTCTAGTTTTTCTTCATTGTTCATCTTCTTTTTCATTTATCACAACTGGACGAATTCAATACATGGGCTTTCATGTTACTTAATTTTACCAGTCAAAAAATAAAGAATTAGTAGAAGTCTAGAACAACAATTGGGGAAAGACATATCTACAACTTAAATTTCTTTATTACTTGAATATTCACAATATTAACCCTATAGTTTTATTTTTTATTATCTTTTAGCCCTTAGCCTTTAGTAATTAATGTTGGTATTCTCGTATTTCAAAGGTTACTATTATATTATTTTTCCAAAATTCTACACAGGGGCGAGCCTATATACTTTCTTAGAATTTTTTCTTTTTTACATATAATAGTAGTGTTTCTTTTTCTTCTTGCAGGGGCGACCACCCCTACTGGCCCCTCCCTAGCTCCATCCCTGGGCCTATGTTTCCTATGGGCCTCGCTCCTAAGGTGGTGTTTTGGTGGTGGGGTGGCTGGTGGTGGTGGATTCTGGCGGTGGGACTGCTGGTGGTGGTGTGTTGACTGGTGTGGTGGCAGTGCTAGAGGTAGGCGGCGATGGTAGGGTTCTGGTTGTGGCTGTTGGCAGACTAGTTGTTGGGCTTAGTCTGTTTGGGTCAGGCCCAGTTGTTGATTTGTGTTTGTATCTCTTGGGGCCTGGCCCATATTGGGAGTGTTTGGACTTTTCCAAACAGTTTTTTTTTTTTTCATCCAACTCTTTGTTGGATTCTCCTTCCCTTCCCCCATCTTGATGTACCCTTTGTCAAAATTTCTAAATAAGATTTTGTTGCCTATAAAAAAAAAAACAAGATAATGGGCCTGATCATAAATGCTCTTGTGGTCAACCTTCATGATCCTTCAAAAAGATAGCTTGGAAATCAAATTTCTATCGGCAAACACTCATTCCTTCCTCCTATCTGCATTACTGCATTCAAACAATCACGAAAAAAAGACCATTTAACAGCAGCAACCGGCAAGGAGAATCGCTAAGATCTCTGTTTGAATCGGGCTCGAGCTGTACGTAGCATGGTGTAGAGCATTGCTGAACAACAAAACCATCAGGGGAACTAGCTACAACACCCAGATCAGTACTCCGGCCAAGAGTTTCCCTCCTCTCTTTTTTTCGACAAACGAAATATTTTATAAAACTCGAAAGGGATACATCGAGGGGAAAAGCATTAAAGCATACAAGTGCTAAGTTGCACAAAATGAAAAAAGAAAAAAACATCCAACCGTACAGTTGGATACCTCAATGCTAGGTTACACTTTCAGCTTCCGAATACCACCTAAATAACCCATCAGGGGAACTAGCTACAAAACCCAGACCACTCCAAGAGTTTCTTACTTCCAAGCGCCATTCACATGAAGATTAACCAATCTGTGTTTGTTAATTATTAGCGGAATCGGGATATGGGTTAATAACGAAAGATGGAAATTTTTGAGTTGGTATATATATATATATTAATTCTTTATGACCTCTAAACGTTGTTTGTTTTGGGTCTCAAGATCCCTGCGCACGGTCTTCAATAAATTTTCTCTATCTATCTCTCTACTCATTATCCCAAAAAACTTCTCTCAAAACCCAAATCCAACGAAATTTACCCAAGACGGCCAAGAAGAAGCCATTTTTAAAAAAAAAACCACAAAGCATTATCCTTTGCCATTGCGAGAGCTGAGCAAGCAATAATAAACTGTGTAGTCAATCATTTTTTTTTTTTTAACCTCCGTTCGGCTAAATAAGCTAACTGGCTTATTTTTTGTCATTATTCAAAAAAAATTCGTATTTGTTGTAGTTTTTCGTCAATTTTTGGGGATTATTGCATCGTCATGACGAGAGGAATCTAAAAAGTAAAAAATTATGATCGAAATCCTTTTTTTTTTTAATAAAGATGAAAAAATTGGCTTATTGGCTTATTTTTGTATTTATTCAAAAAAATTAGGTTTCGATCGTAATTTTTTACTTTTTAGATTCCTCTTGTCATGACGATGCAATAATCCCCAAAAAATTGACGAAAAACTAACAAATACGAAAAAAAAATTGAATAAAAACAAAAAAAATAAGCCAGTTGGATTATTTAGCCGAACGGGTTCGTCGACAATCGTTTTGTATGCACTTGTATTCCCAAAAAATAATTAAATAAATAAATAAAAAGGTTAGATTGTTTGTGGGCCCACTAAGTGATGTCATCTTTCTTATCTTTAGCATATAGATGTGGATCCATTAAAAACTAACGGGGTTGGTGTTAGGTTGAAATATTGAAATATCTTTTTTCCCTTTTTCAATTTCACTTCAAGACTAATGCCATCATGCAAGTCAAATATTGAAATATTGACATACACCTACTTTGTACATCATTAGTATGAAAAGTACTCCCTCCGTCCCTATTTTAATTGTCCATTACAATTTTGCGGGTATTTTCAATGGCTTATATATCTCAATGTATATTATGCTTTTGAAATTATTATCTTATAGAAAATTTGAGATTTATCAAACAAGATCCATATTGCATATTTTTAGCAATATACGTCGAGAGTTATAAGTCGTTGAAAATGCACGTAAAACCGTAATGGACAATTAAATAAAGATGGAGGGAGTATCTTCTAGTCAAGATATTACTCGTGATTTTCATTATGTTGAAATTAAAGATGACATAAAATCAGGGAAATACTACTTGTAGTAGTGGGCCCCTTTAACAGATTTGGCCGAACTCACTACTTTGAATGTAAATTCTTCTTCCATTGCCGTATTTTTCACCAATATTTTGACAAATTAGCCAATTTAAGGGCAGAAAACCCCCAAGAGAAATTCTTTCTGTGCATTCTCATTAGGGCAATTTTTCAATGGAAAGTAGGTGTATATCCATACAGACAAAAATGAACCCATCAAAACAGCCTAACGATTTAAACGTTGTCACTGAGCCAATCGTGAATCCTAAAATCCGAATTCACATTAAAAAAATCTTAAAGTCTTGTGTTTGACTCGTGCAGACATCGATTTGTCATATCCATTCCTTCATCGCGCAGCTGTTGACCACAACAAAAAAAGAAAAAAGACAAACCATTTTTTCTCGAAAATGTTACGCTGAAATGCCTTCTTGTAAGTTCTTGCTTTGGATCCTTTTAATCATTGTAAAATTGTTTCATTGATTAACGAATTCTTTCCTTTTCCAAACAAAAAGAACATACTATAAGGTGCAACGGATGGTTGAAACAATAAATGTTAGGGTCCACGGTCCACCTATAGTAGTGGGGTTATTTTGTATAACACCCTTTTAGTGATGGGTGTAGAGAGTATTTAGAGTCCCTGTATATATGTTTCTTGTAAACCCTAGGGTGTGTGTGTGAGGTGAGCGTGGGGGGCCGGTTTGTGGCTCCCGGAGAGGAACCGGTGTGTGGTTTCCGGAGAAATTTTTCAACTTTGTGTATATTGTGTGTGAATATATATTAAAAGGGAGTTTTTCTCTGAAATCGCTGTGTAGGTTTGTGTGCGTGGTGTCCCTCCGGTCCTAACAATAAATCGAGCCAATTTTCTTTTTCCTGGCAAAACAAAAACAGAAACATTGAAAGGCACATGATATATGACCTAATACCTATGCTTCACATTGTAAAACTACATATTTGAACTATAGACCTATTTGTTCAAATGCTACTTCAACATGTACATGGAACAAAACAAGAAAAAGGAAAGAAAATAAGAGAAAAAAAGTTAATCACATAATGGAAAATGTACTCTGTTTCATAACTCCCGACGACTCAATCTCTCCTTCAGATGAAATATTTTGTCCTCCACCCGTGCAGGCAACTCGCTAGAAATCTGAGTCTCCGAACCCTCCAATCGCCTGATTTGAATGATGTCATGGTACATCGGTCGAAACCGAGTTTGGAAAGCTCTATATGAAAAGTAAGGAAGCAGAGTGGAAACAACGACGAGAAGGGTCACAAGCCAATAGAAAGGACTAGGAGCACAAGCTTCCACTAGGACCTGATACGCTGTAGTAGATACCGTTGGATTGAGGGAGCCATAGATGACTAAAAATGCATACCAAAAGGCAATGCTGCCCCAAATGAAGAGATGTTGGATCCAAGTGAAGTAGTTAATGGAAAGGGCAATTTGGCAGTTGACAGTCCACACCACGGAAGTGTACATGGTAGCACCGAGGACTTGGTAGTCAACTGGTTGACCGTCTTTTCGGAAGGCCTGGGGAATGGAGGAGTTGGAAGTGAAGAAGAAGATGATCATGGAACTGATAAACCCATTGCACATCCAGCCAAGTATGCGGGGCCAACTGAAGAGGATGTTCTGTACTCCCTCTTGATACAGCATAGGATACTGCAAAACAAAATAAAAAGTAGGATTATTCACCAAAACAACGACGACAACAACAATAATAATAACAGCAGAAACATGAAAGTAGGATCAATGAATGGCATTTCTCGTTTAAAAGTCAAAGAAAGGAGGTGGGAAACTGTCGATAGATCGAAAAGAGATAAACAACTCAAGTTTGGTCATGCTTAATTTTTCAGTACAATCACTTTTGATTATTGTGGCATGCCAGTTGTTGAATCAAATGTCATTTTTTCAAACAAGGACCAACTAGAACAGTTACGGTGACACGGTAATGGCCATTTGGTTTTACTACACTAGGCCTAGCATTAAACAGCCTG